>JAUMJM010000050.1:11240000-11860000 GCA_033558235.1 Neomorphus geoffroyi
TAGTCAGTTAGCACTTGAAGTTTAAAGATACCCGATCTGTGTTTATTTGCTATCTCCATTCCTCTGACCAACAACATTTGACTCCCCGCACTGAAGGTTTGTATCCCATGAGTTATTTAAAAATGAGGAAACATCAGGACATTCGACCATGTAGATGCCTAACAAGTGTCCTTACAGCACAGACTTAATGTGTCTGAACCAAGTGTTCCTTGAATTAATTACAGTGTTAACAACAGAAATCAAGTCACATATGCTTGATTTATTGTACATTTATAGTATTTTTGCTTCTCCCTCTATTTTTCCCCTATTAATTGGCCATGATGTTTAACTCAGGAGGGACAGAGGGGATACATGTGTTGTTGTAAGAGGCACCAGAGGAGGGTGTTGGGCAAATGTGCTGGCAGAGTACTGCAACGGGCTGCAGAACTCATCTGCGTGGACACCTGCCGCAGCAGGATCAGTCCCACAGAAATCTGCTAATCCTTCTTTATCCTGATAACAGCAGCATCTTGCAGTGTTGCAAGGTTGAGGGATGCAGTATATCAATGTGCTCTGTTGTTGGGATTCAGAAACTGTGGGTTTGTATTCAAAAATCCATGTGAAGTCTGAAGAGCATCTGCTTGTTACACAAACGTCATTCAAGGCTGGCAGCTGAGACACAGTGACCTTGGCCACGATACGGAGATCTCCAAGTGGAGCAGAACTCTCAGCTTTCCTGTCAGAATTCCCTACGCTCTGTTAATCAGTTCCCTCAAGAACACTTCTTTAGAGCTTGATTTTGGTGAATTTATTTAACCTTGTACATGACAGGAGTTGCGCAGAGCTAAATAGCAGTGGACTGGCATTAACTTGACCCTCATCTCGGAGAGCTGCTGAAGGAACATGTCCTTGTCAGCGCGCGGAGATGGCTGTGAGCTCTGGGACCAACAGAGCGGGGAAAAGTCAGGGGAAAGGGGTGTCTTCTCAACTATGCCAGTTTGCGCTCTTTGGAAATATTGCCAGAGCTTTCATGTTGAAGGTGAAGTAAATACTAATAAAGCTGCCGTTAATTAAAATTTCTTATGACTTCAGTGGATTAATTAAATGGTATTTGAAGATGTGAATTGTGGCAATGTATTACTGTCGTCCTACAGGGCTCAGGAGAAACTAGAATGAAGTGCCACGTAAATGCTGCTTGCTGTACTCCAGAAGGAGGAATTCAGGCTGCGAGAAGGGACAGTGCCTTTGCAGCCTCAGGGGGAACAGAGAGCCCATCCTGAGAGAGAAAGCAGGCTTACGTGGCCCCTCTGGAGAGGGACGGCAGGTACGGAGGGCTGGGGAGAAGCAACGACTACCTATCAATATGCAAAGGGCAGAGTAGCATGTAATAAAGAAGGAAAACAGGTTAAGCTGAGGGGGTAGCATTGGTGTAACAGCATATTTATTCCACTGGCCCACTGTGCCGAAGTTTAAGTTGGAAGGTGGGTAGTTTCTAGCTGTAACTGTGTTTTGGAGCAGTCATTGAAGCTGGTATCTGAGATACTGAGAAGCTCGATCTGCCTGAAAGGCCCATCTGATGCAGTGGCAGGGGAAGGGAAGGCTCATAGCTACCCTGAGAGCCTCTGCCGATTTTCTGAAGCCCATTGCATTATGATGATTTGTCCGTTTCTTTGCTAAATAAGTTGCAAGAGAGGGAAAAAGGTTAAACTCCAGCAATTTGGGAGGTGGGTGAGAAGCCAGAGAAAGTACTTCCCATGTAGAAATTGAAATGGGAAAGAAAAATCCCCTGCCACAGGGTCAGGTTGAATTCTGCAGATGTCTGTGATGAGCTGCTGCTGAAGATGGTCTCTTTCCATGTTAGTGGTTTACCCTATAGGCTCAGGTATGTTTCATTCAATGCTTCCCTCCCATCCCTCTTCTCTCAAGCATGTTTTGCCCAATATTCCTGGAAACAGATCTTGATTCACAGGTTTGTAGCCTTCATCTGACCTCACATCTGTCAGCTGTTACCTTCTTTGATGGAATTTTAGTGAATTCTGTGTATTTAAAAAAGCATTTAGATACTTCAGCAGAAAAGCAAGAGTCAAAGCCTCCCTGCACTCAGCCTGTCTAGATGAGAGCTGTACCACTAGCAACATTTAATCCCTTTTGCCCACTTCTGAAGTCAGAGCTGAGCATATTCCTAATTTTTTCCCAGCCAGCCAGTGTCATGAGATGGCAAGCCAGGAAAACAGTTCCCCCTCCCCGTGCACAAACCACCGTCTATATAGAAATCTGAATTTTCCAAGGGCGTGGATGTGATCCTGACATCTGGATGTAATCCAGCCTCAAATTCCAGGCTTATATCTGAGAACTTCCACCTCCGGTCCTGAGACTGGCAGTTCTTAGAGGGAACTTATTTTACCTTTTAAGGCAAAATTCAAGGGTTGTGATAGTAGCTGCATAGTGAGAATTCTTCCCATGCTGAATTTCTTTAGCAGATTTTCCTCATCTGGATTCAGTGTTGTCTTTACACGACAGAACAGGAAATCTCAATTCTCTATAGGACCCTTTAATTAGTAGACGATTCGAACAAGCTGAAAGAGCTGTTGAATGCTGAAACACGTGCGACCTGTTGCAGGGCGATGTAACAGCACCCCTGTTTCACAGACACAGGCCAGGCAAGCTTCTTACCCCACCTCATACAAACAAGCTCCCCAATGTATTGGATATCTTTTAAAACTGAGGAACTGTCAGTGGGTCTTCACAAGGGTGTTGGGTCAGGACACGTTCGCCCATCAGCTGGGTCCCAGGAGCTGCCCATTGATGCAGCAGATTTCGATCACCTGGCAAAGTCCCAATACCGACCATGACTCACGCTCCGTTGGGACAGTAGAAGCTGTTGCCACCCTCATACAAGGTACCCTGCCCTTCTGCTGAAGGGCATCACTCCCACACCGGGGCTGCTGTCTACAGCCCATCAGATTAACACAGCCACCAATCATTTATCTTAATTCCAGAGTATCTCTCTGGCATCCCTCCAGATGCTTCAGATGTGGAAAATCACACAATAGGCTTTTTTGCATCCTCGAGTTTGTCTTGCTTTGTGCAGCACATGTCAGGAAATGATACATGAATCCTTCCAGCTACTGTGAGGTTTGCTGTGCTTGTAATGATTTGCATTCACACCCTTGTTTACTCCTCTCACAGTTTTCTTCCTTCTCTTAGAAATAATAACCGGTAGACTCTAACCAGTATATTTTTAGTTAGGATTATTGCATCTGGTATTTTAATTTCTCCTGCAAGGATCGATATTTCAGTGAGGTAAGTAAGGAGAAAGTGAAGCATTTCAGAAAGAAATACCTGCTCATAAGATGAGAAGGTAGGGAAAAATCCCCCTCTTAACTAGACCCAAACTGGAAATTCCTGTGTGGATATTGCCCCATGAATGAGTATCTAGTGAGGCAACAGGAGTCTTCTATTCCCTGGGTGGCTTTTCTTCTTAACCAGCTATTCCATAGCATTTGATATTACTGGTCTTGAGACAGTCTTAAGAACTGTCCTGGAGAAAACAAGCAATACAGAGGGAAGTGTAAAGCACTTCTTCGATTGTTTCCATCAATGGTCAGGGAAACTTTATAGTTAAAGAATTAGTTGTTATAGTTAATATTAGTTGTATAGTCAATTAGAATTAATTCCTTGAAAGAAACAATCCAAAGGGTTGAGAAGGCAGTGGCCAAGTGATAGAGCAGAAGGATGCCTCACATCTAGATAGAAATGTTCCAGACATGAAAATAGCATGAAAATGTTTGGCAACAAGGGGTATGAAACACCACAGGGCCAAACCCCTCCTGTGAGTGGGAGGAGAGTGTGGAACACCACGACTTCTTTGCCACAGCAGAGTGCTGTGAGGATGAGCTACAGCCTTCTTGGTGTCCAGCTCCTTCCTCTTCAAATCTTTCCCATCTCCCAGAGAATGTGTTGGTGCTTTCTGCCCAAGGGGATTTGCTGTACTGTTTTGCGATAGCTCTTGTTGCTTAACTTTTGAGGTGCAAGATGTATTACTCCTCCTTGTGGTCTGAAGATCATAGATAAAATTAGGGGGTGGTGATAAGGTATTAAAATGATAAGAGTGTCAGCAATAGGGAAGAAGGGGCCACTGCTGAAATACTGAGGGAGGAAATTAGCACATCGTTATCGCCAAATCTGAACTTGGGAGCTGCAGACTACGGAAACTCTGTGACATATTCAGGTTATTTGAGAATATGAGGCTTCCATTCGTTGTTTGCCTTTGTAGTGAACTCTTCAAAAAGCTGGCAAGTGCTCTGTTTGCACAATCTTACAAACAGCCTAAGTCACGCAAAGCTCTGGGCTCCACTTTCAAGGCTGCTGCACCACTCTGCCTGCCAAGCAGCCCAGGCAGTACCAGGAGTGCAAGTGAGGATCAGCCAGGACAGCTGGGATGGGAGGTTTCTTGGCATACCCTGACCCAGCTGGCAGCTTTTTCTGTGTGTAGTTTATTAGAGCTGATGGTTTTGCAGCTGCTTTGAACACCGTTCCAGCTGAGATCTACAGGGCTAGAGGACTCAAAGAAGTGAGTTTTAAAAGTCTCTTGGTCTGCTGAGCAAACCTAGTCTTGTCAGGTGTTGGTGGTAATAATTGGAAAATGTGTTCTTCTATCTCCAGGAGATGTAGTACAGAACCTGGAGTCCCTAATGTCTTCTTTTCAGGAATCCCTCCACTTCGTCCGGCGAGACGCATGTGCTTCTTTTGGACATGCACATCGTCCCAGCCCTGGGCAAAGAGGATAAAAGCTGATTCTAGGAAATGTCCTAGAAAGAGATGGAAGCGCTAACATTGCGTAACAAAAGCTGAAAGGGATCAGCTGAGAAATCAAGACTGAAATGGCAAAAATACAAACCTGGGTTAAGTCATTCTCTTAACTTCTGTGCCTGTTTTTTCGTGTTGAATTGATTGTAAGAGCAAACCAAGGGAGAGCAGAGGTTTTAGTGCTAAAGATGGAGTGAGTGACCTGAACTCAGTCACTCACTGATAACCTCGTCTCTTCAGACTCCCAAGTTGCAGCACTGTCAGTGCTTAGTCCCAGCCCAGCCTGCTCGGCACCTAAATGTGAGCAGTTGTGATCCCAGTCCATGACCCCCTCAGGGGAAGGGAAATGAAAGAGACTTGTGGGTTAGAAACTAAAACTAAAACAGCTTTAATGAATCAGTAATTATTATAAGGAAAATACTATTAATAAGAAAATAATAAAATATAATAATATACAAAATTGCTCTCTTCCCAATGACTACATCACCACTGATGCTGCAGAGCAGGCACAGGGGAAAAGGTCCTGGGCTGGGGCTGGACTTAGCGGCAAGAGGAAGCTGATGTTCCTGGATTCAGGAACACATGGATGCAGGATCAGGCGGCCAAAAGACAGACGAGGTCCATATTGGAATGAGACCCTGTAGTGGAGGTGGGAGTACCTGGAGGGGACAGCGACCACTTCAGCCATGAAACAGGAGCCAACAACTCTAACATGTGAGGTGTGCCAACCCTATGGATCCTTGTGCTGAAATCTGTGAGGGTCTTCAGGGCTTGCATAGTGTCTGTGACTGCACTTTGGCTGGAGGAGGGAGAGAGGATGCTGGTGCTTGGTGCAGCAAATGAGTCTGATGCTTTTCTGCAGGTGACTTGAAACGACAAGCTCTGGGTTCCTTCGTGAGCCTTTGAAAACACAGATTGTCCCACCCTACCCGTGCTCTTTGTATTACTGTCTCAGAAAGGGGGTAACTTTTCCTGTGGTTGCTTCAGTTTGGTTCCCAAAACTGTGTGTCTACTCCATGGCAAAAACCCCATCAAGATACATTTACCTTGAACGACAATGAGATTTTGAGCAAGTAGTTGAGATTTAAAGCTCCAATTACAAGAGCAAATAAACTAGAGCTGCTTCCTAAGCTTGTGTTTTAATTGGAAGAAGTGATTTCAATACATCCTTCCCAAAGTCCTTGCGCTGTCTCTTGAGCTTGATGGCCAGTGACCTAATTTTCATGGAGCGACCTCACGGCAGTACAGTCCCTCACCCAACTACACTTGGATGAGAGAGGACAGTGCGTGTGTACAGTGATGGTGTGTATGGCTGGAGTTTGTGCTGCTATTCAATTTCCTTGGGTAGAAATACTGTTTTATGTTTAGTTGGCAGCTTTTCTCCTTGCTGCTTGTTCTGGTTTGATTGTATGGAGTCATGTCTGTTCCCTGGTCTGCTGTCAGTTGTGCAAGTTGCTGAATACAGTGCTTTGGGAGTGGCAAGGAGCACAAGTGACACCTTAATAAGGGTCTCTGGAAATATGGCTTTATACTAAGCTGCCCCCATCTCCCAACAATTGTCAGTTTAGGGCTCATTAGTCACACATTCCTCCTTTGAAACAACTATTTTTAATGCTCCTGCTGTCCTCAGAAGCCCTGTTAGATTTTGCTGTCTTTGCTGATAGTGGCTGCTTTTTAATTGCTCAGGTAGCAGAAGTAGGGCTTGAAAACTCAATCAACATTATCTCAGCTTATCTCCCTGTCACCAGTAGATTTAAGCAGATCAAGACTTTCATAGGGATCATGTGCAGGTGCAAAACACAGCCAGCTCTAGAAGCCAGGGCAGAGCACACACACCTGGACTCTTCTCCCAGATGTCAGAGACTTTGCCTTTAGCTGGGCTCTTCACTGTCATGGTCATGGTCAGGGACAGGTCTTTCTGCCAAGTAAACAGCCTGGCCCTGCCAGCATATGACCTCTCCAAACTTCAGCTGCAGTGCCTGGCCCTTTTCTCCACTGGCCTTGATGCCCCTTTGCAGCACCCCTGTCTCAGGGCTGTCAGCGTAACCCTCTGTGCAAGCTGAGGCAGCACACGCGGAGAAGCTGGTATCTCTTAGCTTCTCCCAGAGGAATCCAGGGACAAAGTGGCTTGGAACAGCACACCCTGGCACAGAGAGGTGCAGGGGAGAAGAGCAATGTTGCAGGTGAAGCAAGTGCAGGGAGCTGGGACTTGGCTATCCAGCAGGATTTGGTAGTGCTCCTCTGCTGGAGCCCCACGTCTGCCTGCCCCTGGGCTGGTTTCAATCCCATCTCTGCTGTTTCTTGGTTTATGTCAGTGTGGTTTGGGCAGTGAGCAGGCTTCAGGTTGCTGTCACTTCCTTGGAGGAGATGGGGAGAGCCTGGTGCATCTGCTGGCTCAGAGCAGGGCAGAGAGCAGGAGGGGCAAAGCAGGCACTGCTGCCAAGTGGGATTTTGTTCCCAGACCTCCGGGAGTTAGGTTGGGCTCAGGCATTACCCCTGGCCTGCTTGGGAGCTTAATGAACTACCTTACTGGTCATGGTGCCCATGGCAGATGGGGTCTCTTCAGGATTAATTAAGGATCATAACTGTGACCCAGTTACCAGGCTTGCACTATTGTTATTGGAACTCTCTGAGCTGTTTGAAAGAGCTTCTTACTCTTGTCTGCTCTGGTTACTCGCTTCGTACATCCTTCTGGGACTGACTCTGAGCCCCAGGCAGGATCAGGTTACATTCATTTCTCTAATTGATTCTTGCCTTCCCCTTGGGTAGGTAGCTGGCTGCTTCCTGCTTGCAGCGCACCAGGTGCTTTGGGGATTAGATGTGCTGGCCTATATCTTTTGCAGTGTTGTCTCCTGTTTGGGAGGCAGGGGCTGAAGATGGGGGCAGTCCAGTTCTAGGCTGCCATGCCTTAAACTATACTGATGCTGAAGGGACAGCCCAGGGTCTCTCTTCTCTTGGCTATTCAAGTCCTTCTCATTTCCAGTTGGTAGTTATTGTTGCAAGCCTTTAGGAATGCTCCATGTAAAGCAGCAGGAATGACTACAGCTTGAAAAGTAAATTAAGTTCAGGGTCTTCTAATCCAGCTTCTTGCCTGCCATATTTTCAGGTAGGGCACTTTTCCATCTGGGAATGACTTGGTCTCATATTTATGGGGTCTGCAAACCTGCTACAACCAGATCCTTCCTTAAGCTGAGGAGGGGTTGTACTATGGGGATGGTGGTGGGGACTTGTCACCTTCACATCTTCCTGCTCTCTCCTTCCCTTCCTTTGCTGCTTGTTTGATGACAGCTTGCCTTGCCCAGTGGATTGAACCTCACGCAGTGGGGCCATTGCATGGGCTCACAGCCTTGTGTGCAGTGGCTGCACGTGGCACGTTCACTGTTCACGTGAGGAACCTTTATGTTCCTGAAGCTCCTCTCAATCCCCCATGGAACTGGTCCTTAACAAGCCTGATGTACTGCTTAGGCTGATGTCCAATCATGTCCCTGCTGGCTTCCCAGCAGCTCCTGCTGCTTTCAGACAAGAGGAGCATGAAGGAGGCTGTTGAGAGGGACCCTGGAGAAACAAACAGTGCTTTACTTTGTCCTGGGAAGCACGCACGCTGGGGGAACTGCTCAGCTTTTCTCCTCTGCCTCAGAAAAAAATCTCTGGTGTTCCAGTGACCTGCTTATTATGTAGGTCATCAGCAGCTGAAAGGAAAAAACAATTTCAACAGTAAGGGAAGTCTAGTAGGGCTCCTCCACTGAGCAGCTTTTTCTGGAAAAGCAGGGAAAGTTGCCCTGGGGAGGTAGCAGGCAGCATGGCTGATTCCTCTTCCACTCATGGGCAGAGCAGCTGGAGAGGTGTGTGACACCCTGAAAGCATCAGATCCAGTGTGCCCTGTGAGGGGGAAGAGAGCATTAAAGTAGACAATTGGAACTTGAGTGGTCAGGGGTTGTTTGCCCTTTAATGACTTTCTTGACCTTGGTTTTGGTAGTTAGGAGGTTGGTTGTGCATGTCTCCCCTGTGCAGGCACATGACCAATGTGAGACCAGTGCTGTATCCTGGAGGAGCAGTCCCTGCTGGGAGACAAGACTGTCCAGCCAGAGGTGAAAAGGGGACATGGAACAACGAATGCCAAAAGTAAAACTGAGACCTGAACCAAAATTCATCTCAGTGTCATTCCAGCACCATTCTGCCGTGGCTGCTCCACTTTGCTTGTACCAGAACTGACACCTTGTGATACCCACTGAGAAAAGAGAAAGTTCTTAGAGTAAATGCCTGACTGTAGCCTAAGCGAGGGACAAATTGCTCTGTGAACAACAGGTTTGGTGATGTCTGACACCACTCATACTTGCCTCTGATGCAATAATTCTTAATATCCCCCACTATCCTTGCTTCTCTCACAAATCCTCTAAATACCAACTGGCTGGAGGCATCCTGTGCCCTGGCTGCCTCCCACTTGAGGAAGTGCATATGTGTGTGTTTGCTGGCCAGCCAGCAGGCAGCCCTTTCCTTAGCAGGAGCTCAAATCTGGCCTTCCTCTCTACTTGCTAGCTGAAAGATTTCTCTTTGCTTTCTGAATGCATAGAAATGTGATGTTTTTGAGACAGCCAGTCTTCACAGGAGCAGCTGAAATCACTCACAGGCTTCACTAGTAATCAAGGTGAGGCAACATAGTTTTGTAAGTTGTTAACTTAGGAAATGAGATTTCGATACGCTGTATTCTTGATGATGAAGAGATGTATGGGGAGATGGGGCAGTGAGCAGAGGGCTCTGCTTTGCTGTTTGCTGGGTCTCCTCCTTGGGTTCTATCATAGCTTTGTTGCTGCTCACTGTAGCGGGGCTGGCTGAGCAGCCCCTCACTGGGCGCTTGTGCTGTTGCTGCATTCACCCCTGTGAAGCCTGAGTGAAGCCTCTCCAGCCACAGGAGGCTCCTGGCAGAGAGTCTTGTGCTTGAAGGTGTGACTGATCTTTTCCCAGAATACATGTTCTTGCAGAGCTGCTTGCTTTGTTTCTGATGTGCTCATCTCCTGCAGATGAAGATGTCTCTGCAGATCCCAGTTCCCCTGCCTTGTTGATCCTTAGCTGCACATGGAGAGGCATCTCTGACTCTTGGCCCACCAAGCAGTGAAAAACCTTTTCTTCTCCAATTTTAATCTCCCTAGGAGCTGAGTCAGGTGAATCACATTCTGCTGCTATCTGGGCAGACTCCATGTATGCACAGTGGGGCAGGGATGGGGGGAAACAAAGCAGCTGCTGGTGGCTGGGGGCTCATGCCGGAGCTGCTGAACCCAGAGCCTGGTGGTCAGAGAAACCCTGCTCTTCCCCCTGCAATTTGGAGAGATCATCTGCAGCTCTGGGAGAGAATCTCATGACCTGCTCCTGAGCAAAGTCCAGTTCTTGCTCTAGAAAAAGACTGTCCTTTTCTGAAAGACCGCTGATCCCTCTCCTAAACTACTGGTTTTGTGCAAGTCAGAGCTTCCCAGGGCAAGGCCTGTGGCTTGTAGTCCATCACCTGCCTAACCCAAAGGTAGGCAGTTCTCCTTCTCTCATGACACCATGGTAATGTAGAGAGAAGTGAATGCAGGAAGCAATACAGCAATGACATTTTGAACAGAATGACATTTTTTTCATCTCCCCTGCTTTGTGCACTCCTGCAGAGCATTAGGCAAGCAGGCATGTATCTTCGCTGGAGGCACTGCCATGCAATCTGCCCGTGTACCGCAGACAGCTTGGAAGTCTTACTCAAGATGAAAGATTAGGGTAAATTCCTAGCACAAGATTTTCCAAGTTAGACAGGGAGTGGGTTTCACATTTGCTCAGTGGGTCCTTGCACAATGAGGCTGCTGTGTGCTGTAGACAGCAGAGTGCTGAATCTGTCATGTATTTGTGGTGAGAACATTGAGGATAGCCTTTTTATCTTTGCTTGGAGGAAGGGTTTGATTAGAAACTGTCTCATAAATGTGTGGTTCTTGAATGAGTTGCTCCTTCACTATGTATGAGCCATCTCCATAGATGTGCCAAGTGCATCTGTCCTGGGCAGGCACGCAGCTGGTCTAAAATAAAGCAGATGAGCTCTCGCCATCACAAGCTTCTTCTCATCAAGCTTTTTCTAACCTGCTCCCTGCAGGGAGCAATTCTCCCATCAATATTAAACATAGCAACAGGAGTATGTCAAGTACATCTTGTCAAGCCTGCCCTATTTTATCTCTTTTTGGTTTTAAAATAAATCAAATCCACTGTCTCACAGGGCACAGTGCTGTTGTCAGCAACAAATAGCTACCCAGGAATGGTATGTATTGTGTGGTAGCTGGGAAGAACCTCCTGTTCCCAGCATCTCCGGCCTGTTGACATGAAATTATGGAACTTAAGGGTGACTGAGCTGTGAAAAAATAATTTTAACCACTGATTAACTAACTTTGCTTATGTGTGTCTCATTGTCTTCAGAACTTGATGAGACCATAAATTTAGTGAGATGGAGCATCTAACTCAAGTTCTTAAATGGGAAGCAAGGCGATGGTAATGAACAGTGAGACTTTCCTGAGGGAGTCACAGATGTTATAATCCAGACATAAACCAGTCCTGAGGTGCTGGATGGCAGGTTGAGACCTACACAGGCAGGCTGGGGTTCTTGCACCTCTTTGGGAAATGTTTGTTGTTGCTCTGGGTAAGAGATGGGGTTAGGTGGCTCTTGGGCTTGACTTCTTGAGATGGAGGTGTTGGCAACACTCTGCTTAGCCTGGGGCTCTGCACAGCTTTCTGTTGCGAGAGCGCATCTCTCACTTGCTCAACTTTGCTCTGCTCATCTGAAGATAAGTCTTGATATCGTTTAGTGCAGGTTTTCACCCAAACCACAGGAGAAGAGTTTTAACGGTTACTGTAGCCTCAGATGTTGCTGAACTATTGTGGGCATTAGAAGAGCTGTACTGGAACATGTAAAGTCTTTAACGTTAACACCAACCTGGGTTTTGAGTAATAAACAGGGCTGCTAGTGAGTAGCTGTCCCACCAGTGACGTGTCTTGCAAGCTTCAGTTGTTCTACAAATCAAACAACTTTTATTTGAATTAATCCCAAAGTAGAAGAGTGCTTGAAGGAGTAAAACATCTTGGCTGTTTGCTGCATTCTGGGGTTGCTCTTTCCTGCATGCCCCCCACCCTGCCAATGCTCAGGTTCTGGCTTCCACATCTAGGGTGGAGCAGTGGCCCCAGCTGAGACCTGGGCTGCCCAGGATGGGAGTGAGGAACACAGCTGGGGCCTGCTGGGCAAGAGAGGAAGGACATGGAGATGACTGTGCACCTCGGGATGTACGTTGAGGGAGGTGAGGTGGAGGAGTGGGTCACTGGAAGCTCAAAATGATGCTCTTAGCATGGTTCTGCTCTTCTTTCTGCAGCCTGCAAGCAGATTCTAGCAGCCTCTGACCCTGTCCCCGCACTCCATCTTGCTCACATTGTATGTTCAGACAATGCTGAGTAAAGTGGGCAGGATTAAGCCTTCATCAAGAAGAATGAGATGGCTTAATTACAACCAGACAAAGCCTTCAGGGTCACAGCCTTCACTAAGCCACTGACATCTCTGTTGCTCAGCCCAGTGTGGCCACTGCAGCTTGGAGTGGGACCATGCCGAGAACTGGCTCTACAGCTGTCTTGTGCTCGGTGAGATCGTGGTGGGGGGACAAGAAAAGAGACCAGTGTCCCAGCATGAATCAGCCATCCATTTATATGCTACTGCTTCTCCAGTGGTACCAGGCAGTCCTGCAGGGTGATGGGCTGCAAGGATAAAGGCCTGACTCTCCTCTTGTGACAGGAGGGTTTATGCAAGGCAGTTGTGCCTGGCAACTGTTTCTGAGAGGAGAACAAGACTCCAGATTTGGACTGTAGAGCTTCCCTACCGCCTGGGCATTCAGGGCTGAAGATCTGGAACTAGATCATGGCTGTTCAAGCTTTTTGCTCTGGAGGCTCAGTCTGTATCTCTGGGAATGGAGGAGACAAGGCTACAAACAAGAGTTTTCTGATGTGATGCCTTTTCAGATTTGGCATTATAAAGGATTTTTGCTAGCTTCACTACTGGCCTCCTTTTCCATCAGTTTTAAGCTGAACTTCATGATTGCACACGGTTGTGCTGTGGTTGTGCGGGCTCCCTGTCAGCAGCTCTGAACGTGGTGGCCATGCTTCAGTTCAGTGAAAAGCTCAAACAACAATAAAGCTTTTACAGGTCCCTAAGGGATCTCTGAAGCCACACAGCCAGTGGACAGAGACCTTACAACACACTGACCAAGAGGGGCTGTCCCAGCCGCAAACCATAGTAGCCATGAGGAAAAAAAAACCCAAACATGCAGAAACTAATTATCCAAATACTAAATCCATGAGGGAGCAGGTTTCCTTAGGTCTGCTGTTGATGGAGCTCCTTGCATGGCAGAGGAAAAAAGTTGTTTACAAATCAGAAACTGAGTGGAAAAAAAATCTGGATTGCCTGCAACGATTTTCCAGTAGTGTAAGGCAGATGAAGGCTGACCATTAATTTCTGTCTAATGTCTTCTGTATTTTGTTCACTTGCCAAATGCTAATTCAGTGTGGGTATCCAGAGGGTGGGACTGCACACAGAGCGCTGGGGAAAGAGCTGCTTTTGGGTGAGGATATAGCATGAACGTCCACCTTTGTGGAATACCCTGCCAGGCCAGGGCTGCTGTTGCCAGTTAAAGTGAATGCCACTGAGCTGCTGCTGCGGGACACACCTGGGGCAAGGTGCTACTCACAGCAAGCACGGGCAGGAGGATGTAGCCTCAGCATCCAGGATTGCTTCCTCTCTGGAGTTACCCTGCTGCAGTCACTCCCGTTACGTATGATGGTATCTTTGCACAAATGAGAAGGTGATGACTTAGCCTGTGTTATAACCCCTGCCTTGGTTTCTCCAAGCTGGTAATTTATGAGTCAGTGTTTGTTTATTTACAAATTGCACGCAAACGATATCAATAGAGAGTAGCGCTGTTACAGATGCTGGTGTTTGGACATCAGGGTGCGTTTGCAGAGCAGAGGCAGAGCAGTTGCACAATCCGTGTGAGCAGTCACCCACTCCTAAGAACATCAGTCAGACATCTCTGTGTGCCTGACCAGTTCCTCTAGTCCAATAACCTGGCTCTCTGTTGGTTGCTTTTATAGTGTAAGGGATTTGATTTCCATGCTGCAAAGGTGGTTTGGTATGCGTGGACTTTGTCGAGTTGCTGGAGTGTGTCCAGAGGGGAGCAATGAAGCTGGTGAAGGGTCTGGAGCACAGGGGTTATGAAGAGCAGCTAAGGGAACTGGGATTGTTTAGCTTGGAGAAGAGGAGGCTGAGGGGAGACCTTATCACTCTCTACAATTGCCTGAAAGGAGGTTGTGGTGTGGTGGGTGCTGGGCTCTTCTCCCAAGTAACAAGTGATAGAACGAGAGGAAATGGCTTCAGGTTGCACCAGGGGAGGTTCAGATGGGATATTAGGAAAAGTTTCTTTAACAAAAGAGTTGTGAAGCACTGGCAAAGGCTGCCCAGGGCAGTGGTGGGGTCACCATCCCTAGAGGGGTTCCAAAACCGTGTAGGCATGGCACTTTTAGTTTAGTAGGCACAATGGTGTTGGGCTTGTGATTGAACTGGATGATCTTAGAGGTCTTTTCCAACCTTAATGACTCCATGATTCTATGATTGTATCTTTCCATCTCCTCTACTACAGGAAAGCATTAGGTCAGTAGCTGTAAGAGCATCACATCTGCTCAGCTGATTTCACTTGGAGAGGGGTTGTATAAAAGAAATGTTTAACTTAAAACAATTTAATGAGTTTACTAGTCATTTTTTTATGCTAAAGGCTTCTCTCTCTGGTCCAAGGCCACAGAAACCATTGTGAGTGCTAATACCAGAGCAGCAACCATGGCTCCGCTCCAGGGCAGTGTTTGGTGCTGTACCACACTAAACAAGGACATTCACCTATGTGAGCTTGTGGTGTGGTTGGCACCACAAAGCTTATAATTATGTCATCTGGAGATGAGATGAGGGTACCTCTTTATAGCAGCAACGAATCATTTGTGTAACCGTGCTAGAAATTGTATAAAGTAGTTGCAGTAAAAGGCTTTTGCTGTTTAGTTGAAGTTGTAAGAAGGCAGTCCACTCCAGAGTTGTGGCAGAGAATCTGCTCTGGTGTAGTCCTGAGCTAAGATCACAGAAGGTAGGTGCAAGCAGTCGTTGGGTGAGCACAAGGGAGTTGAGAGTCTTTGTTTATAACTAATGTAAATAAGCCGTGATGGAAGATTCTCGTACTCCTCTTCTTTGGGTCATTTTTATCCATGACACCAATGATTGCAACATCAGTGTGACTAATCCCATGCATGGAATTTATCTAAGACGTCTGTTTCATCCGAGTTTTTAAATCTGTTTGTTTGCACAGTGTGTTGTAATACTTTACAAACAAGAAGCAGATCAGCCCTGTGTGGAGGTGTCTGCCCTCTGCGGAGGTGGTGGCCTGTCTTCTGCTCAGGCTCACAAAAGACAGAAGGAAGAACTAAATGCATGAGACTCTTTGTCAAACAAGCTTGTACAATCCCACACCACCAGGGTAGGAAGCTTTGTTTTGTGAAAAAAAAAAAAAAAAAGAGCCTCAAATTATTGAGCCTTTGCTGACTGTGTGTGACAAGCAAATCAGACCAAACGTCCATCCAGGCAGTGCAGACACTAAGGGAAGATGCTGGTTTGCACTGTACTCCTGGTGATCCTCTCAGCCAGAAAATACAGCCCAGGTTATAAAAGTGCTGGTGAACTCGTCTGCCCTGATCTAACCTTTTTATGAACTTGTTTAGTTTAGATCCAGGACTTGGCAATGAGTTACACAGTTCTGTGTCATTTGGAAATGAACTTCCTTCAAATAAATCAGTATTGTGTATTCAATGTTGGCTGCATTTTCCTGCCCTCTGAACTCTAGGACATCATAAAACCTGCTGGTTTTACAGCTCGCAGTTTGAAAGGCATAAGGTTTCATTTTGGCTAAGTATCCTGTAATGTCAACAGCTTGCATTTCTGACTTCTTTTGTCATGGTCTAAGTATTTAAGGCAACTATATTATGTCGGAGGGTTTTTTCTCTGAAGGTCAGGACAGTTGCAAGTGAAATAGCCTATCCCTCCCCATGTCAGTCCCTTACTGTACCTCTGCAATTTCTAATAAACATTTGCTGATTAGGAAAACTACCCTTGGAGTAATGTGACAGAACTAAGTGCTGCCAGCCCTAACTGTTCAGGAAGTTGACTTAGCAAGTCGGGTCCTTCCCCTCTGCCTCTCACTATGAGTCTTTGTGGTGCACCTAGGTTTGCGATGGGGACTGCTCTGCATAACTAGGAAAATAAAACACTGGATGCTCTTAGCATAAAGTTCTGATTCTCTTCAGGTGAATGCAAAATTCTGAAAGATGTTTAAAGAAACAACAGGAGCTGGAAACAACTGGCCTGGCCTCTCAGCTCCGATGATGTGTTTGGCCACTGCTTGTGCTCAGCAGTGCTGTCCTCTGTGAATGAAGCACCCAGTTTGAACCAGTGCTTGGCCATTTTGCAGTGCCTGGTTTAGTGTGGCACTTCTCTGGGCAGGCAGTGCATTTTTCATGCTGGTTCTCCAGGGAAGTTGCTCGCACAGGACAAGGTTCAGTGGATCACTTCCTCATTCTGCTCTTCTGCTTCTACTTGCATAGATTAAAAGTTATCACAAGCTTGAAAACTGGGCAGTAGCCTTGCAGCTCTTGAACTGGTGTAATTATGAATGCAGTTATGGGGAGGCTGTAGAGCCTGCTCACAGCAGCTGAGAGTCTGGTCCTTCCATGCAGTCAGTGGTGGTCATTCAAGAAACCAAGCAACCCCAGAGGAACAGTTGAATGAGATACTCTCCTGTTCTCCTGGCTGTGGCAGCAGGCTGGGTGGATACAAACCTACCTATTCAGCAGGCTGAACAGGCGGGGTTGTGTGTGGCTCCCTTTAGTCCCTCTCTGGACATTGTCATGTTCGGCCTCCCCTTCCCGGATGCTTCCTTCTGTGCTTCGATAAAGCAGGATATGGCATCACTTTTGGTTTTGTCTTCAGAAGTGTAAACAAAACAGAAAGCCAAAAGCCAGCTGCTTAAACCGCATTCCTCTGCTGTGACTAGGAGAAAATCTCTGTTTCAGATACAAGCATCCACTGTTTGCAAGGCTCATCCTCTTGGCAGGGGTTATGGGCTTTGTCTGCCTCACTTGGTCTGAGCCTAACCTTTCTGATCTTTCTATTTTTGAGATGCCTGATACGTTGTCCCTTCCTCCCATGGATTCTGGGTTCCAGCTGCTTCTCACATCTCTAGGAGCTGATAAAAAAAGATCTTGTACAATGGGTCAAGGTACAGTGACGGACAAGAACGCTCTTGGTCTTGATAGGGCTTTGTTTATCTATAACTGATAAATCATGTGATTTATCTATCTGTACATTGTGGACCTGGTATTAAGCTGAAAGGCAGAGGAATGTGTCTGCTGTCCAAGAGGGAGTAAACCTGACTAAGAAATGCAGGGCTGGGTGACTTGTAGTGAGAAATAAATTCTGAGAAGGCCTGAGGTGCTGCAGGAGACAGTTGCTTCTCCTGCACTTCAGGATGACTCAAAGCAGGATATCTCAAACTCACTGCAGCTGTAGCAACCTCACCTTTTTGACTTGTCCATCTTTCTGTGGCAACCAGCTGCTTTCTTCCCCTTTCTGCTTTGGCAAGAGAAAATGGAATGAGTTGCTTCCTGAAAGCAGAGATGGGAGAGGTTTGCCCTGCAGACAGCAGCTGCACGGTGCTTGCTGTTCCTTGGCTTATGTGAACACTTGGTGAGCTTCACCCTTGGAGCAAGCCTAAATCACTGATGAATTTCTGGAGATAAAGGGAAAGCCAAAAGCTGAATATGGACACTTTTCAAGGGTCAGAATGTGTTAGGAACAGGCTTGTTATTTGAATCTGTGTTTTGAGTGGAGGATTCACATCTATTTGCAAAGCTATACGGTGAAATACCCTCTGTTCCTTCTATTTCCCAGCACTTACGGCAGTACTGAAGCCGTGTTACAGCATTTTGAAGGACTCGGTCTTAGATATAAACCATTCTGTAGAGGAAATACTGTACAGTAATGTTTGTGCCGCTCCCTTGTCTTGCTGCTGGTGAACCTCCCTCCGTTGACAAGCTCTTCACTCATTGGCATGATAGCAACAAGCCTGCTTTTAGCACCATTTCCAGACTTAGCCAATGCTTAGAACAGGTTGCTAGAGAACAATAACCTGGGACTGCTAACAAGGTGAGCTCAGGGGTTGTTCTGGCTCTCAGCTGTCTGCTGGGTCTCTGTCACCTTAGAAATAGCTTCCCTTGTTACAGAGCTCACAAAATGCTGCAGCCAACCTGCCTCACACTGGGCTGCGAGCAGGAGAGAAGCAGGAGCTCAGACACTGGGTACCATAGATGGGTTCTTTGCATTGATCCTGTTGGCATGAAGGTTTGTGCCACACAAAGGCTTGCTGCAATGTGTTTCAATGAGGGAAGCCCTTTCCCCTTGCTTGGCAGAAGTATTCCCAGCCCCTTTGAAAAGAGAGTTTGCTACCAGGGAGCTTTTCCAGCTGCAGGACAGATCCTAGGGCATAGGAGGAGCCCTTGTTCACAGATCTTTAAATGCTGGCCTGTAGGATTTTTATCAGAACTGTGGTAGTGCCTGGAGCATTGGGTCAATATAGCTTTTAAGGAACAGTTAAAGCTGGCTCAGGAAGAACTGTTGCCAACCCTCCACATCCAGAGAGGGTATTCCAGGGCTCATTTCTTCATGCAGCCCTCTTCCTTTTCTCAGCAAATATAAGAAACAAACAGAAAAGCGTCTGTGTGGTGATGGCCCTGCCGGGTGTGGACACTGGGCACATGCCCCATGAGTGGGGAGCTCCATGTCCCAAAGGTCTCAGCTTCACTCCTGTGAACTCAGCCAGCATTCCTCTAGAATGGGTCTCCGTGCACTTTGCATTCTGGGTTGATGCAATCATGAGTTCAGCGAAGCCTGAACTCCGCTCACCCCTGCAGGCAACAGCAGAGAAAGTTCAGGGACTGAAAGCAGCCGCTTGCCCTTGGTCAGCAAGATCAGCAGAGACTGTGCTCGCTTAGCAAGAACCTACATTTCAATAAACCAGAAATGCCTCTGGAGCCAAGGAGTTTGGGGCTAGCCTGTAATGTGGGGAAGCGAGCGTTTATTCCTACTGCAGGAGGAGAAATGTGTGGACAAAAGAGGTGCGTGTCCAGAAGGACCAGCTCCGTGTCTGGGGCCGCCTGTACTGGGAGATATTTTAAAGTTGGGCTTGATCTACATTTGTGTAATAGATTTGAAGATCTTACAGTGGCCAGTGCAGTTTTCCTCTACAATGGATATTTTTAAGGCTCAGCTTGACAGGGTGCTGGGCCATCTCATTTAAACTATATATCATCTAAAATGTTGGACCAGATGATCCCTGAGGTCCCTTCCAACCTGGTACTCTGTGATTCTGTGATTCAAAGAAACTGGAACCAATGGAAGTGCTCAGAGATAATTTTGTAGATGCCCAGAAAGATGCTGATGGGATTCTGGCTGGATCCAGCTTGCCAGGATTTCTCACTCCTGAATCTTTCTCCTCTTTTAGGCCAGTTCTGGAAACTGAGCTCCCTTCCCTCCACTCTTGGATGGCTGAAGAACTGTACAGCCTCACATAGGCAGTACAAGTGTATTTCTGTGGCACTCCAGGATATGTCCTGGTGTCAGTACCTCTCTGTCCCCTTGTCACCCTTCCCCTCCCCACTGCAGCTCTATGGATGAGTAGTGAAAGTAGTTCAAATCACCTGCAAAGACAAGGCAGCAAATAAAATACAGTAGTGTGATTAGCAGGGTGCTTTCTGGCTCTGCTCAGCAGATGCTTTGGATCTCAGACAGACAAATGTTCTCTTAGTGGCCCAGCCAGTCCCAGAGCCTGGGCTCTGCCGATAATTTGCCTCACAACAGCAGAGCACTCCTGCATGCTCAGTGCTGAGGAGGGGTGACGGGCTCCCCCCACCTCCTCCAGTTGTTGCTATAATCAGCTCATGTTGTGCTCCTCCCTCTTTTCAAGGCTCTGATAACAAGCATCTAGGACAGCCAGGTGACCTTTGGCTGAGCTTCCTCTTTAAACTCTGATGGCTTTTGCTTCATTGCCTAGTTGCTACGTAGCTGTAAAGAGCTGTCCTGGTAGCAGAATCTTCTCCCCTCCCCTTTCCCCTCTTACACAGGATCAAAGCTCTCTGAATTTGCTGGAACAAATTTGCATTTAGGTCAGCGAGTGACTTACCTGAAGAAAAGATTTTTGTCCTCCCATCTTTTTCTTAAGTCCATAAGAAAGGAAAATAAGCACAAAGGCAGGTGGGGAAAAAAATGTGGGCTATAAATAAATGGATTTTGCACACATGGGAGGACAAAGTCATTAGTAAGAGAGAAAAATCAGTGATGTGGCAGCAAGCTGCATCTTCGGCTGATGGAAAGCAGCATCTCCCCAGGGAAGCAAGGGGACCATGTCATCAGCAGCAGCTGAGCTCCTTGGTGGACCTGGTCCCCTCTGCAGTGCCTGAACCGTCTGCTTTCATCTCTGGTTGTGGTGGGACAGGGCACAAAAGAGCTGTGAAAGACCCATGCTGGGATCATAGTGTCACAGAGACAGGATGACATTGTTCTGAGCGTGCTGCTAGCGACGGGGAGGCCTAGATGTGGTCGCTGGTTCCATCTTAGCTTGTGGGCATTGCCTTGACCAACTCTGCATCTATTGATGCTTCCTCTGTAGATGGCAAATACTTCTCAGCACTGGTCTGGTTGAGAACCTCAGCTTTTCCAGGGAAATGGTCTCATTGTGGCTTTCTGATGCCTGGCACACTGTCCCTCAGCTGGCATATACTTAAAACTGCAGAAGTTTGTATAGAGACTGGTTCAAATATTAACAGGACATGTGAAACCTGGGCTTTGCACTACAGAAGCAGCAAACTTGCAGTTTGGTTTTTAAACTTAGACCTACTTGCTCTAGTGAGAAGTTTAGGGCTTTCTGAATTAGGCTTAGCTTAGCTGTAATTTCATTACACTTGAACTCTGGGTGGCTCTGACACTGTGCAAGAGCTTTGCCACCCAAAGTGGCTGCCTTGCAGCGTGCAGGGGCTCTGTGGTTAGGACAGAGGAGGTGGCAGATCCTGGAGCTTCTGGCCTCTTCCCAATTCATGGCCGTACAAATAACCCCAGGGAAAGACTGAGAACTACCACAGGATGTCTAGGTTGCAAGCTGGGAAGTGGTGTTTGAAAGAGGCTACAATGGTTTTTGTGCTCACAGTTAGGGTAGTTTTAACGAAGAAGCTGGCTTGCCATGATTCATCTTTAATGAAATCATGTTGCATTTTGTCCAGTTTTCGTGGTTATTTTTCTGTGTCTTTAGTAAACTGAACACTGTCAGAGGCCTCAGCCTGCCCTCAGGTGGCGAGCTGAAGAAAACCAGGAGTCGCTCTCCTGGCTGTGTCTCTTCCGGCGGTGGTGACAGCTGGGAGCTGCTCGTGGCAGGGTGACAGCACATGGACTGAGGTCCTTCTCCCTGAGTGGGGCGTTGGGTAGGTGCTGGGTCCCTGCGCCACCATTTCTGAGAGATGGAAAAATCCCATCTTGCCCAACCCTAGGGCAGATAACACAACAAAGATGTTCAGATGCTGGGACAGAAGCAGTCTGCTACATTATGAGAATTCGCCATGGGTCTGTGCTGACTGAGGAAAGCGGCCAGGACACAAAGTCTAAAACTACAAGGGGAAACAGTTATTCACATGCAGGATGATTCCCAGCCAAATTAGAGCACCCCGAAGGTGGTTTTACACCAGCATGTTACACCCTTCAGGTATTCAGGTGCAACACGATTTAACTCCTCACTAAATGACAGGAAAACTCTGCAAAGCAACCCTCTTGTAGGGGCTACAGAAAAACTGGGGAGGGGTTCTTGACCAGGGATTGCAGGGAGAGGATGAGGAACCGTTTTAAGCTGAAAGAAGGGAGCCTGAGGTGAGATCTTTGGGAGAAATGTTTTCCTGTGAGGTTGGGGAGGCCCTGGCACAGGGAAGCTGTGGCTGCCCCATCCCTGGAGGTGTTCAAGGCCAGGTTGGATGGGGCTCCCTGATCCAGTGGGATGTGTCCCTGCCTGTGGCAGGGGAGTGGAACTGGATGGGCTTTGAGGTCCCTTCCCCAAACCATTCTATGATTCCTTCCTGCAAGTGCCAGGACACCCCCAATAAAGTTACTGGGTGGGCTGAAGCTCTGTAATGTGGGATCATGGATTTGATACGAGGGATCATGGATCCTGATGATATGGGGGCACCCTGGATCCCCAACCAGAGCTCCCTGCAGGATGTCCCACCAGGCTGCTCCCTCATTTGTGCCTCTTATCCCAAAACTGCCCACTGCAGAAGTTTCCCTGTGGGATATACACTGCCTGGAACTGGATGGGCTTAAAGATCCCCTCCGACCCAGCGCCACCCCTTGCCATGGGCAGGGACACCTCCCACTGCATCAAGGGGCTCCAAGCCCCATCCAACCTGGCCTGGAACACCTCCAGGGATGGGGCAGCCACCACTGCTCTGGGCACCCTGGGCCAGGGCCTCCCCACCCTCATCATGAAGAATTTCTCCCTAAGCTCTCATCTCAGACTCCTCTCTTTCGGCCTAGAACCGCTCGGCTGCCTTTCTGGTCTGCTCCCAGCCGGGTCTGTCTCACGGCCTGGCCTAGCCCAGCCTGGCTGCAGGCGGTTGGCTTCCCGCTCCCCCTCCCGCGCAGCCACAGCGCCCTCCCCGAAACCGGAAGTGCCCGCGCGCCACTTCCGGCCCGGCGCGGCGGGCGGGACCGTTGCTACGGGAGGCGCGGAAAGCGAAAGGCGGGGCGTCATGGCCGCCGGGTACACGGTGAGGGGCGGCTGGGCCGGGCGTCGGGGCCGCCGGGAAGGGAAGGGGAGGGGAGGGGAGGCTGAGCTGCCGCGGGCCGGGCTGTGTGAGGGTGCTGGGTCTTAGATTCGCCTCGCTGGGAAAGATTAAGTTCATGGAGTCCAACCGCCCCTGTGCGCGGCTGAACCAGGTCCCTGAGCACCACACCCGCCCGTCCTCTAAACCCCTCCAGGGATGGGGACCCAACCACCTCCCTGGGCAGCTGTGCCAGTGCCTGAGAGCACTTTCGGTGAAGAAATTTTTCCTGGTGCCAAATCTGAACCTGCCCTGGTGCAACTTGAGGCCATTTCCTCTCGTCCCATCGCTGTCACTTGGAAGAAGAGCCCAGCACCCACCTCCCCACAACCTCCCTTCGGGCAGGTGTAGACAGTGATGACCCTCAGCCTCCTCCAGGCTAAACAACCCCAGGTTCCTCAGCTGCTCCTCATAACGCCTGTGCTCCAGCCCCTTCCCCAGCTCCGTTGCCTTCTCTGAACGTGCTCCAGCCCCTCAAGGTCTTTCTTGTAGTTGGGGGCCCAAATCTGAACCCAGGGTTGGAGGATGGGAGGAGACTGTGGCCTCAGGTGAAGGGGAGTAAAAAGTAAGGCAGTGAGAATTGGGTGTGTTCAGCCTTAAGAGGAGGAGACTTAGGGAAGGTCTTATTAATGTAGCAGGACATAAAGGGTGGAGAGGGGAGAGTATGGAGACACCCTTTTTACAAGGAGTCATGTGGAAAAGGCAAGGGGAAATGGGGATAAGTTGCTCTTGGGGAGGTTCTTATTGGATTCCAGAAGAAAATTTTTCACCATGGGAACAGTTAAACGTGAAATAATCTCCTCAGGAAAGTGGTGGATTCCTCTACGCTGGGCACTTACAGGCTTGGCTTGGAACAATGCTGGGCCATCTCATTTAAACTATATATCAGCTAAAAAGGTTTGACCATATGATCCTTGAAGTCCCTTCCAACCTTGCATTCTCTGGTTCTATGAGTGTTGAGGAGGGCCTGGTGCTGAGCTGGAGTAGGGTTGTACAGGGAGTCCCTGGGCTCGCGGTTGGGGGGTGGCTGTTGATGCTGGGGTGAGGGGCACGGTGCAGGGCTGGGGAAGGGGAAAGGGGATGATTTTGAGGTGAGTGGGGAAGGCAGAGCTGGTACTGGGCCTAGGGGAGAGTGTCTGATGCTGCTGGGGCAGGGATGTGCAGGGGAAGGCCTGGGGGTCTCTGGGTTTTAGGGAAGGCTTCTTACTGCTAGGCTCGGGTGGTGAAGCAGTGGCTTTCTTGGACTTGGGGGAGCTTAATGATGATGGGGCTCAGGAGCAGTCCTGGGTCTTGGGATGTGTGTGTGTGCGGGCACATCTAGGCTAGTGGTGGGTGCTCTGAGGGCTGATTCTGGCCTTTGTGAGGGAGTTCAGTCCCGTTCTTCTAGAAATGCATGCTTGTTTGAGCAGGCTGGGGCTACGGTGAAGTCCTGAGGGAGAGCAGGCTGTAATGGGACATGGACAGAAAGGTGGGGATTTAAGGCTGACCTATGAGGATGATGAGACCAAGGATTGAAGGCTAATTGGTCTGCCCTGAAATCTGGGCAATTTTCAAGTGTTACAACCTCTTGTAATGTTTGTCTCTGTTTTTTCCCTCTGACCTCAGCCTTTGTTTAGCCTTTGCAAGTAAGATGCTGTGTAGGGACACGCTGCGTTACCCGCGTGGAGGGGAAAGGTAGTGGGTCTGTCTGTTTTGTTGCAGTTCTGATTCTACCTGTCTGTTTCAACAAGTGTTTTAAGTCTTGCAAATTTGTCCCTTCTGTGCAAGCAGTGGCCTCATGGCTGCACCTCGGCTGAGATGAGCAGCTATTGGAGCAAAGTTTAGCTTGATGGCCTGCTCAGGTGGCCATAGATGTGGCTGATCTGTTCCAAAGTCAGCTTTGGGGTCTCTGTACCAGCAGCATTTTGTAAAAACACGTGAGTGATTTGTACAAGTCACCTAAGATCCAGGGAGGGTGTTATCCTGGATAATTTGCTTCTTTTTAAGTTTGTTGATATATGTGAAATTTGCATTTTGTGTTTGTATCTCTGCCCAGCTCTTTGGGGATAAATAACATGTCTTGGTTTGCCTGTTGTAGAAATAAAATGGTTTTATAGTGTAAAAATGGTTCTTAACCTATAATGTCTGAACATTATTGTCTTCTAGGAAGATCCATCTTTGGAGAGACACTTCAAGGGCCACAAAGATGCTGTTACTAGCGTGGACTTCAGTCTCAATAAGAAACAATTGGGTAAATTGTCTCTGTGTTTTGATGGCCAAATGATAAAGAAAGATCTTCTCTCCTTTAGTTAAATGGAGGGAGCAGTGGAGGTACTGAGCTCTACCAGAACAAAGAATTTATTCTCACCATGAAGAGATTTTGGAGAATTTCAGGATGAAAGTTTCTGTGTGCTTTGAAAAACCATAGGGGTGGCAGATTGTGTGCATCCTGCTTGGGCTTTAGAGACATCTGCTATTGCTTATTTCTTGTACCTTGCTTTACCACGCAGCCAACTTAGGTTAAAACCTTACTTTTTCTTCTCTGTCTTCCGTTTTTCCTCTGTAGACAGCTGTGTGTGATTATGCCAACGCTTGTGTCCTAGTTGCTGTTTGGTGATCCACTGCCCGGAGTAGGAGCCAGGGGGGTTTCTAGCTTTTAGTGAAGTTGCCATTCAGTCCTTCTGGGATAGTGGACTTTGCTTTGACTTGCAGGGAAGATAAAGCAGAAATGATGGTTTGAGGCAATATACCCGGTAGGCAGTGGGTGCAGTAGACACAAGTAATAAGTAGAAGAGCTTTATTGAGATGTCAGAGCATTATTTTCCTTAATATTTTTAACATGAGTCCTAGGGAAGCTGTGATGTTGCAACTTAATATCCTTGCCAGACATTGACTTGGTGTAGTTATGACTGATGTTCAAATCTTTTGATGCTGGGACGTGCACTCAATCTAATTTTACGCAGTTGTCTCCCCTTAATTTTTAATATCTGTAAGGAAAGGTATTCCCTGTATGAATTGCCTTTAAGTCACCAACTCACAGGGCTTCTCTGTTTGATCTGCAGTGTGTTACTTGTTATTTAACCTGCTGCAGCTGTTAGATGCCTGTGCTTCCCAATAAAAAGGTGATGAGATGACCTTAATCCACAAAATTTCTTTGTCTTTCCTTAGTGTGTATTTACTTGGAAGAAGTTTTGCAACTCGTGTGGCTTTTGCCTCCAGCTGTCGCATGGTCTGACTCTTGGAAGTAAATTGTCAGTGCAAACCATGACTTTTTGTTTGAATTACTAATAAAAAATCCAGTATGCAATACATTGGTGAAGCTTCAAGGACAGTGTGCTGGAGACTGCTGGAAGTTGTCATGGTGAAATGAGTGTGAAATGTAGTTTTGGAGGCGAGCTAATGCAAGTTTGTGGTGTTTTTATTTCAGCAAGTGGCTCGATGGATTCATGCGTGATGATCTGGAGTATGAGACCTCAGATGAGAGCCTTTCGCTTTGTGGGCCACAAAGATGCGGTGATGTGTGTTCAGTTTTCACCTTCTGGTCACCTGGTGGCTTCAGGCTCTAGAGACAAAACAGTCCGTTTGTGGCTTCCCACTGTGTGAGTATCTGTTCCCTTCTCTATGGTTTGTGTTTTAACTATGGTTTGGGATTTCTCCTTGCTTCTTGTTAGCGATCCTCCAGCTATGGAACTGGGATCTATTTGAAGGAAAGAAGAACCATTTTATGTGGCAGCTCTGACAGAGGAGAGGTAAATTGGTCTTGAAACTGCATTGGAAACAAAACAAAAGTCCTTTTGCAATGCTTAAAGTCTGTGTTAGCTTTCTATACTAATATCACAGGACACTCATGTAACTCATTAGTGGTGAGTTGGATTTCTCTTCCCCTTCCTTCCCCAAGTCTCTTTCCTCCTAGCAAACTGATCCTTTGCTTCTCT
The DNA here is from genome assembly GCA_033558235.1 of Neomorphus geoffroyi. NCBI lineage: Eukaryota > Metazoa > Chordata > Aves > Cuculiformes > Neomorphidae > Neomorphus > Neomorphus geoffroyi. Next base: position 11,266,691 of record JAUMJM010000050.1, read on the forward strand.
GCCAGTGTTAAACAAGATTCTGAAACACAAGTTGGGGAACTCATTTTGGTGTCTCCCGAGCTGTGCTAGTAACACAGAATGCTGACAAGAAATTGCAGCGCAAACTTGTTATATTCTCAGAAGCTAATGTATAAACTTTGAGAGGACTGGGATGTGATGGAAACTGAACTTAAATGATGTGTTAGGTGATTCTGTCTTGGTTGTTCAGCAATGTGAGGTCTGTGGTATAAAGGATTGTTGTGTCAGAAAAGGGCCAGTGTGGAAAAAGGTTTGCTATAATGCTGGCTGTGAATACCTCAATGCATAGCACCTGTAATCTGTTTAGTTTTCTTTGTCAATTTACCTTCTCTAGATAGAACAGAAAAAAAAGCACTGAGGTTGAATCAGGTTTGAGACCTTCAGCTGGTTTTGCACTGTGATTAAAAGGGAAGGGAGAAGCTGCTCCATAGTCTGTTTGTGGGCCAGGACTTTATTGCCAAAGAAACAGGAAACTTGCAGTCCCTTTCAAGGTTCATATGGTACTGAAGGAATTAGTGCTACGCTGGTACAAGGATTTCTGTCTTTGGGATTTGTTTTTTACAAGCCATGCTGAGAGAATTTTGTAATTTCATGTTTCTGCATGAGTTTTTATCAGATTGAGGATGTGCTGTGGTTTTGGACAGAAAGAACTTTCCCGAGAAGTAACCTTTTCTGTTCCTGTCTTCTGGCTGATAAAGGATTAAATAAAAATAGGCAGCCCTGACCTTTTCTGAGGAGGCAAGGAATATTGCTGGAAGGTGTGTAGTATGTTGATTTTTTAGCCTTTACAGTTTTAGCAGTCCACAGCCTTGGTATAAAGCCTGTTAAAGCCTAGTGGAGAAGGAAGCAAACCACCATGTCTTTCTGTTCTCTTCTGTCTGTGAATACGGAGCTCCTGCTAAAACAGCACATACTGGAGATGTATTTTGATCCAAAATTCCCCTGTATCTGTTTGATCTTGAACTAATGTTGTGCTTTGGAACTCTACATGTGCCTTGCACTTATTTGGAAATGACGGGCAAACAAGAACAATATCTTGGTTTTTATCTTGCCTGGGTGAGTGAGTTCAGTTGTATTTCTTGTGTGATGTTGCATTGGAAGAGTTCACCTGGAGCGTGGGCTATTACAGTGATAGCTGTGAGGTAGTTGCCTGCTTGGCTCTGACTAGATGAGCTGTGAAAACACCTCCCTCCTCACCTGCCTTGCAGCAAAGGACCTGGTAACATTACTTAATCTCAGCCTCTTCTTTTATATCGATGTGTTCATATGCATTGTTTTGAGTGGCTGCACAAATTAACAACAGCATTTTTGCCCCTTGTAGGAAACAACCTGTTTCCTGTTGGTTTGGGCTTCAGTATTGAACTGGAACAACTGCTTGTAGCTGTGTGTTCTATGTAGCTTGTGAAGCATAAGTTTTTTTGGGATGATGATTTTCTCCCTAATGTAAGCACATACAGTTCCCATAGAAATACTGGTTAATAGCACTGCTCAGCGTACAGAAGCTTTGTGGTTCTAGGTACATGATGTGTTTGCTGTCCTGTTGTGCAGTTTTAAAGTATTCTTTCCTTCTGTCTAGCAAAGGAGAATCTACTGCCTTCAAGGCTCATACGGCAACTGTAAGAAGTGTTCATTTCTCCAGCGATGGGCAGTCCTTAGTTACAGCTTCTGATGACAAAACAGTCAAAGTGTGGACAGTTCACAGGCAGAAGTTTCTGTTCTCACTTAGTCAACACTTAAACTGGGTCCGCTGTGCCAGGTGAGTACCGCTTTCTGACAAGTAGAGGTGGGGCTTTATCCCTCAAAGCAGAGACTTGTGGTCTTGGTCTTGTGTAACGCATTTCTATTCAGGTGATTTAGGTGTGTGCAGTGACTGAAATGAACTGCTAACCTGCAGAGGCATCCCTTCAGCTGGTAGCTGTGTACCCCCTTTGTGTTTTGTTTCTGCAGTGATTTTTGCCAAGCAGAGCCTTTCCTTTCCTGCTGGTGGTTTGTTCTGTGTTTTGCTTTTACCTGGTATTGAAGCTGCTAACAGAAGAAAAATGAGAGATTTATAATTGTTATTTCAGCTTAGTGACTTTTAGACTTGTCACGTCTCAAGTTAAAAGTCATCACCTGTGCTCCTTCGCAGATGCTGAAAGTGCTCTCATAATAAAAAATATTATTTCCTCATAAGTGTCTCCAGATTTAGTTTTCAGTTGTCCATCTCAGTTGCTCGAAGGAGTGTTTATGTATCACTGTGCATCTACGATAAAGCCACGGTGTCTCTGTAAGTGAGAAGTTCATTGTAGTTATTCAATGTGGTGTTGGCAGTGGCTGGTGGTACTGTAGATGCCTCCAGTAGAGCAGAGTGCTTTTCCAGTGTGTATGATGATGTTCTATAGTGAGAGACTCGAGTCTTCATCTTGTAACACGTGTGCTCCTGAAGAAAGATACGCATCTCTCTCTTGTGTATGAAATTTTGAGATAGGAGCTTAATTCTTTCTTCTAAAGCGCTCGAATGATGAAGCTTCTCCTGCTGCAGCCGCTGTCTTGGGCGTTATATTGCTCTGAATGCTTGTGGCAAAGGTCCAGATTGTTTTGAATCAGGGCCCAGAAACAACTTGAGATACACTTCAATTGAAACAGGTAGGACAGGAGGTTGTAACTCAGACTCAGGACTTTCCTGGGGGTTATTTTATATGTTTGTGGGATTAGGGATAGTTTGAGGATTTATGGCTAGCTTTTTTTTTTTTTCCCCTCAGCTTAGTGATTGGATTTTCAGTCTCACTGATATCATTGTGACTCCCTGCAGAGCGAGGTGTGTTTGCCAATGTACTCTGACAGTGGCCAAATCCAGTTGACCCTGTACATGTTTTTTTTAGGGGCATTTTTTAATTGCTTTAACTCTTATCTTAGATTCTCTCCTGATGGACGATTGATAGTGTCAGCCAGTGATGATAAAACTGTCAAACTGTGGGATAAAACCAGCAGAGAATGCATATACTCCTTCTGTGAGCCTGGGGGGTAAGTACCTGGCAGTGCATGAGTATCAGCCTTCTGATTTCTGAAATGGGAAAGCCTGGTGAATGTGTACACCTGGTTTTGTGACTGCAGGCAGAACTTCTTGTCCTGGAAATCATTTCCACCTCTTAGAAAATCATTAGCTCCTATTACAAAAGCAGCCAGCAATGCATAAGATGCAAAAAGAGCTTTAAGAATTGCTTTGACCTTTTTATGACTTGTCCAGATGGGAACCTTGGGGGTTATATTTCAGTAACTGTCCAGACGTAAAGCCTTAGTTTCTCTGTGATTATTTGGTTTTGGAGATGCTTCTTTACTTGTTCTTCAAGGTTTTTTAATCTATTTAATTTTGCTCTGAGTTGAAGTAAACTAAAAGAGCAGTTTACTAGCAGATTGGTACTTGGATGCTTTGTGCCATCCTCAAATTTTTGAATAACCAGATTGTTCCAAAAAACACTTTGTATTCAGAAAAACAGCTGTTGAATTGGGATTTTTTTTTTATGGAGACTATTGAGCCGCAGCAAAAATCAGTTTGTGCAGAAACACAAAACAAGTCCTTAGAGAACTGAGACTAATCTTCCCAGTCTTGTGCTTAACAATTCGATGCAAAATTTTGGTATCTCTGCATTCTCAGCATCTGTTACAAGAATACTCAGAGGGTAATTATTTTTATCTGATTTCTTGCATGGATTGAGTGAGGAGTTGCAAGATGCTCTTCACTGAAGGTTCGGAAGGTTTTACTGTATTTGTGTATTCCAAATAAGAACTGATTGCATATGAGTTCAGAAGGGAATTTGGTCTCAGCCTCACTACCTTCTATGTGGTAACACATGATTTCAGGCACAAATTCAATAAGTTCCGTCTTAAAATTAGTTATGAGTAATAGAATAAAAATACCTGTTCAGTCTTGTACACACTACTCTACAAATCCTGCTAATTTAATGGAAGACGTATGTTATGCAAACATGAAATGAACACTTGAGAATGTTGTTGTGACAATTGGATCCATCATACAGATTCATCAGGAGGCTTGTGCCTACAGCTGCTACACCTGTAATGCAGAACGTTGAAGGCAGTATGCTTGGATGTAACCTTGCAGTTTGCTTGGGGTTATAAGCAAGGTCTTAAGATAAATTTAGAAATGTGAATTTTCAGGTTATTTCCTCCTTTCTGTAGTGTTCATTGCATCATGTGTAGCTCCCCTTGAAAAGACCTTTTTGATCTTCAGCAAGAGTTGAATGTAAACAGTTGGATTTAACTGCAATTTACAGGTTTGTGAATCATGTGGATTTTCATCCCAGTGGTACGTGCATTGCTGCGGCTGGTAACACAGTGAAAGTGTGGGACGTTAGGATGAATAGACTTCTTCAGCATTATCAAGGCAAGTTAAGATCTTAGAGATATTGGACCTCGGCATGGTTTTTGTATGAATTGCTCTGAAGCCCAAGGTGTTTCTGCATCACCTGCTGCTTCTCCAGAAAGGTGCTGGCTTACGCCTGCCAGTAGAAGCCTTTTTTTCATGCTTTGCTTTCTGTTAGCTCCAAGACTGGTTTTCACATGTTGGTGAGAAATTGCACCTGTTCTGGCTGCTTTCTCTGTCCATCATGAAAAAAATGTGCTAAAGCCCCAGTGCTGACACTGTCTTATTGCCAGTGTTACCTGCGATGCTGCTTGGCTTATATTCACTCTTCTTGAGTAAATAATATGCAGTAGAAAGGATGTGGCCTTTGTCTCCAAATAAGCCTATAGGAGGAGCTGGATGCTTTCCAAGCAAAGCAAAAGCTTAAGTTCTGCAGAAGAAAACTGGGAGAACTTAACAAAAGAGGAAAATCAAAATCAACCGATTGCAATTCTTTATCATGATACAGGTACACGGTTCTTTCTCTAGTATCTCCTTTGGCTTTTAGCTTCCAGAATTTGCTTGGACATTGTTATGACATGTCCAGGTTGGCTTGCCCTGGGGATAGCTCGCTTTTATATTTAAGAGTTTACGTTTTCCTTCCCCACACGCCTTACCTTCAAAATGGCATCTCTTCCCTTTATCTCTTCTTGTCAAACTGATTAGTGCTGCCGCTTGATAGAACTGGGTAGAAAAAATGTCCTTTCCCATTCCTGCAAACTTTTTTGAGGTTGCTTCTGACTCTGTATCCCATTACTCATAAGGGAATGAAAGAATTTGCATAGTCCATCAATAACCATTCTCTAGTTTTCCTTGATATAGAAAAGCAGAGAAAATGTAGTGATGTTTAAGGAGCAGAGTTCTGTTTGTCTTCACAGCAAGCTGTGAACGACTAGACCTCTTCTGGTAGATAAGAGCAATGGGAGCTACTTATCTTGAGGCAAATGCAGATAGTCTGCAGAGAAGCTATTAAGATTATGAAAACTCTTTGGGTTCCATAAAAAAGTAAATAAAAGCTCCCCTAAAAGAGGTTGTAGTGGAGTGGGAACAGTCTGCAAACTGTAGAATCCTGTCATGATTTTGCTTTGTATAGCATGCTGCTTTTTTGCTCTTTGCATATAGGTGGAAACACTTTTATTATCAATAGATCTGAGTGTTAGGCACTGACGCTGACACCACCATCGTTGGAACAGGGTTATTTCTTGGGTAGAAAAAAAAAAAAGGTATTTCTAGCATCAGCTTCCTGCACATAGATTGCTTTATTCCTGACTTTGAAATGTGAGGTCCTCCTCTCATATATTCTCCTTGTGTAGTCAGGTTGGGCACTCTTTGAACTCTTTCATCTGCAAACTCACCTGAGCTCCTTGAACTCTCATGTAATATAATTATTTCTTTAGTTGTTGTTAGGGTCTCACAATCAATTCCAGTTCTCTGTTACTTAACAAAATCCAATGGAAATTCAACCTGTTGAGGACTGTATTGAGCATTACAATGAGGAATACTGAAATGTGAGTCTTTGTAATAAGTATTGTTAACTTGTGACCCATATCAGAACATGGAAATGCGTTTCTGAAGTCTTGTTGCTAAAAGAGGTGGCATGTTTAAATACTTAAACAGTGGCAGATTGCCCTGTAACATACTTATCAGCTTTTCGACAGTAGCAAGATCTGCAGCTTGCGTTTCCAACCACAATATAACTTGGCTCAAAAATTGTCTCTTCCTGCTTTCCACTTGCTGCAATTTAATTGTCTGAATCTACTGTGGTTTATGTTTGGCTGCCAGGTTTATTTTTTGTGTCTTTATCCCACCCTTCTTGAATGGCTTTTTAACTTGACACCCTTGCTATCAAAGCGATCTTTTCCTGTTACGAGTGTTATTTTTAACAGCTATCGTGCAAATCCTAATTGTGTATTAAACTTGGGACTAGAAATAGTCATAAAAGCCAAATAAACCTAGAACTGCAGTGCTGTGTGCAGTCACTTCATGCACATCTGACTCCAAACTGATGCCTATGACACGTTCTGGAGAAGTGTCGGTAAGCCTTGCTCTTCCCAGGGTTCATGCGCTTGCCTTTTGGCTAACTCGGATTCAGTTTTGTGGCTCTCCCAGCTCAGTCCCACTAGAGGGCATCTCTTCCCTCGGTACCTGCCGGTGCTGCCTGGTTTCGAGGGAATCCATTTTAAAGGTTGAGTTCTATTGAGGAATTAACAGATCGGTAACCCTGCCACAGCCTCTTGCATGTTAAATCTGGGTTGTTTTCCAAAACTGATCAGTCTTTTAGCAGTGTTGCTGCTCTTTCCAGGACTTATTCTGACTGTGGCATTTGTAAATGAAGGTTGGAATCATGGAGCAAGCTGCTAAACCCTTTTGTGTGCATTTTTTAGCAAAGGAAAGTGTGCTCTGGTCACGTTTACTGCACTGCAGAGCAGACATACTTTATTTAAGCTTGGTGCTAACTTTTTTGTACAGCAGATCATCCCCTGTGAAAATAGCCAATGTTTATTGCCTGACACTTTCTTCCCATGCAGAGTTGTGTGTGAGGCACCTCTATTACAGGTCTATGAAACAGCTCTTTTTTTATTGCTTTTTATAAAGAGCAGTTGACACTTTTGTCCAGTTCAGGTGGGCCTGGATGGTGGTTCTGTGCTCACTGGGGGCTGTGGCTGCATCAAGTCCGTCCTAATTTATCTTCTGACTGCTGGTTACCAAGAGGTTACATTTACTAATTACATAAAAATAATATTGCCAGGCTTGGGACAAGGGTGTTCAGTCACTCCATAGTCTGATGTGGCTCTATTTTAATAATTAACCCCCCAGTAGAAGTCCCTTAACTGGCTGTTATGTTCTAGGCCTTGGCTGGTGCCTTGAGCTGCACCGGATTTATTGTGCACGACATGAAATAAAGTGAGGTTGCAGGATGTGTCGGCAAATTTTTTGAGAGGTGTTGTGAATGGTCTTGTGGGAGGTATGAGCTGTTTTGGCAGCAGAGAGATGAAGTTTTCTCTGAGCTTGTGACAGCCAAGAACTCCTTGGGCACAGAAGCTGCAAGTGCTGCCACAGTCTCTGTGATTTCTTTCCATTATGGAAAGGTTTTCTGGTGAAAGTGGAAATACTTTATTCACTGTCTGGAACTTGGAGGATACATCATTAACTTCATCTGTTTCTGGTGTGATTCTGTGAGTCCTTTCAGGACTTTGGTTAGTTGCCAAAATATGGTTGCCTTTATCTAAATAGAGACACTAATGGGGTGAGGAATATTACAAATCACTTTGGATAAACTTTTCAAAGGAGAAATGTCTTTAGCACTCTTTCAGGAGATAAAACTCCTTTTCCTCCTTTAAAACATAGTGTGATACAGGGCTGGGGGTGCAGAGGAAGAGCTAACTGTGTGACAGGCAGCATTCACCAACAAGAATAACTGTTTAGAAGTTACCTATGCTGAGTTAATGTTTTCTTCTGTGTCTTTTAATAGTCCATGTCAAGAGGAGTTATGTTCTCAGAACTTAAGCTAAGGTATCTAGTGTTTAAAAAGTAGATGTGTTCTGTTTTACAATCGAGCAAAGTTACTTCAGATTTCTGCTTCAAATTTACATCTGCAAAAGATAATACTTGCTTCTGGTGTCTTTAAAATTGTATTTTAAGTTCTTTTAAACTGCAGTTTGGATTTGGAATGCACAGTAGACTTTCAAGGGAATATGACTTAGTTGAGGGAGATGTACTGGTAATAGTAGATTCGAGATATCGGAACATTTGGAGGGCATGTAGTATGATTAAGAATAATTGGATAGTTAAAACCCTCTTCAAGCATAGTCTTAATATTCCATAATGTCACATACGCTCAGAAAGCTGTGCATATATAAAGTACTGCCTGTTCTTATAAATAAATATATTCAATAAACCTGTTTTGTCAAAGTTTGGGGAGGAGAAAAGAAAGCCCTGCGTTAGTTAGATGTTTAATGTTACAGTGAACTTGGAAGTGTAATTTGTTGTTGTTCTTAGAGCATTTTCTTTAACTTTTTTTCAAAATAATTCTTGGGCTTTATCATCATACAGGAAGGGTTGTTTTGTTGGGAGTTGGCACTCTTGATATCTTGTCTGTTCATACTTGATTTAAATTTTTGGTGAGGTGAATAGGATTGCTGAAGGAATAAAGCTTATACTGGACCATGTTCAGCTTGCTGGTACTTCCTAGTTTCTCTTCTTGACTAGAATTGGGTAGTAAACCAAAGGAACCTCTGCAATGCCAACTCTGAGTTTGTCTTTCATCATAGTTTCAGTCTTAATGTACCAGCATATAGATTTTATTCTAGAATCACTTGGGAGCAAGAAGAGCAGCTCCATGGTAGTAAAATATGTCAATGTCCAGCTCTCTCACAGAATCCTACAGCTCACTTGCACACATACTTGCTTTGGGACCTGTGCTGAAAGCTTTCATAGTCTTGAATCTCCCAGAATAACTGGCAAAGCTTCCTTTCTCCTTTCAATAAAGTAGTGCCTATTTTTACAGGAATTGAATACTGCTCTTGTTCTCCAATGCTTTGAAGAGTTTGTGTGGAATGTTTCCCCGTGATAATTTCCCTTTTAAACTTTATAACAGAAAATTGGAATGTGCTTGTACTTTATTTAATTCTTTTGCCTTGGGCTTCTGTAAACTGATCTTGGTGATTGTGTATGTTTTTTCCATCTTCAGTGCACAGTGCTGTGGTAAACAGTCTTTCCTTTCACCCTTCTGGGAACTATCTGGTTACTGCTTCCAATGATTCAACTCTTAAAATCCTGGACTTGCTAGAAGGAAGACTTCTGTATACTCTTCACAGTCACCAGGTGAGACAAAGCCTTTTATACAGTAACATACAAGCCTGTAACAAGCTGGGAAAAATTGTGCTTGAGCCTTTCATTCTTCATGGCCAAAAATCTTTTGAAAACTTCCTTGCATGAAAGGATGATGATGGTACTAATTTTTGAAGGACTGGTTTGAAGGAAAGGCCTATGGTGAAGGAAGTAAATAAGGCTGGAATGGGAGAGGATGAGAAAACAAGGCAGAAAGAGAGCTCCAGTACTGAGGACTTAGACAAGTATTAAGGAGCACAGTGAGAGCTGCACCCCAGACTCTAATCCTCGGTCTGTTCTGGACTGTCTGTACCACAGCTCTGACTCCCTCTCTAGAGTGGTGCCAGTAACCCTTGCCCCCCTGACTTAAGTGTTACGAGGATAAATGCTCTTCACCTGACAGGACAGTAGTGGTAAAATGAAGGAAATATATTTTTGGATTGTGATTTGGGAACTTGTCTCCATTTTGTTAATAGTCTGAATTAAATAATTGAAGGTGGTGAATGCTGCTGGTTGATTAAGTTTAACTGATTGGCCTATTAGGATTATGCTGCTGAATGTGTTGCTCGTAAGGTTAATTAGATGAATGCTTAGAGCTCTCTTTTTAAATGTTAAATGAAAATAGACAGACTAATTTCATTGCCCATGCTGAGTGGGCCTCGAAGACATGAAAAAGCAAAGCTGCTTTAAAGGTTCCCTTTCCAAAGGGACAAAGAGAACAGAAATCCTTAACCCACTTGTCTCTGTTAAAATAGGGGCTGAGTCTTAAAGCATCGAAACTAGCTGGGGAAAAATGTTAGCTGGGTAAGCTGAAAAACTGATAATTCTGGCCTCTTGTGGCTTTGTTTAGTGATGTCTTGTCTGATGTCTAAAATGGTTGAGTTTGTCCTGTAACTTCTCCTTTGTCTTGATAAACTTTTTTCCTTTTTTTTGTAATATTAATGGAAAAGTAGGACAACCTCGTACTTAAAGCTCCACTCCATGGGAAGATCAGATTAAAACTGAGCAAAGGGTTCAAATGCTCAGAAGAATGAAGGAAAGATAATAAAATAAAAAAACCGGACTAAGTGGGTACTCACAGAATCATGGAATCATTACAGTTGGAAAAGACCTCTAAGATCATCCAGTCCAACTGTCAGCCCAACACTACCATGCCTACTTCTATCAGATGGGAGTTGCAAAGCTTCTAAATGTTTCCTAATCTCATTTTCATGTTTGTCTTTTGTGTTAAGTGGCCAAGTGAGTGCTTAGGAAGTAGCTTTCTGGAAAAACGTCAATGTAGAGGGATGGTGGATCTTTGCACCTCTCATCTTTCCTTTGGGAAGGGATGTGCTTGGTTATCATTCAGCAGGAGGCTGAACCTGCTTTCCATATTCCTCCCTTCTGAGCTGTAGGCTGCTCCTCCATGAATGCAGTGTCACAAAACAACCAGTTTTGCTTTGAATGAGACTCCAAAACTGATTATGGTGATGTAATTAGACAACAGGGAGTCCCTTTAGGCTGACACTACTTAACTCGGGGCTTCTGCAAAACAGTTGGTTTGTGAATTGTCATTCTGAGGCAGAGTTAAAGCTCCGTGTTACTCCCCCCAACCTGTTTCAGATCAGTTGGATGCCTGCCACTCTCTCCTAGGCATCTGACATTGCAAATGCTTTGACGCTGGCACAGATGAAAGGTAGTTGCCACTGTGGGGTTGCACCCTTGACTTGGAACAAGTGAAAGTACAAGAGTGGCTGATAGTGCTTTCTGGTCATCTTTAAGGGTATTGTACAGGAATGGCTGTGGAACCCATCCTGGCATAGCCCTGGGCAGGTATTCCCTCTGCTGGCACATTGTCTTTCAGTGCCTGGTTTAACCAATGCCTTGCTTTTCCATGAAAAGTGTGTGCTAACCTGTGGTTGATTCACAGTGAGCAGCCAGCAGTCACAACAGACCCTGTGTTCATCAGAAGCTGCTGGGGTGGATTTCTGTGCTGGCTGCTTCTCTAGCCTGTTTGCTCATAAATAAGCCCAGGCCATTTAATACTGAGGATTTTTTATTTGTTTTCCACCAGCCTCACTGTGATTTCTGTATTTCCAAGTGGGTAAAAATGAAGCGGGTGTGGATTTTTGGTCATTAAGTAGATTTGCCTTGTGTGAGGGCTATAGGTTAGTCACCAAATGAACAGCCTGTTCTGAAGACATTCTTGTGCTGTGACTTTGTGCGGGTGAATATGCTGTTTGAGACTTTGTTCTTACACTGACAGCTGTTACGTTGTTCTAGGGGGGCTGCATGCGAGTGGACACTTGAAGGCAAACAACGTAAGGTCCTTTAGACATGCTTTGACGCAACTGCTGGAGTGCCAGGAATTCGTTAGCAGCTGATTAGCTGTAGTGTGCATAGGGAGGCTGGCCAAGTTTACATTGCTGTCTTTAATTGTAATGTAGCTGGCCCCCTTGTACCAGAAGGATCGTTAGAGACAGGAGTTTGCAGCTTGGAGCTGACATCTTGCAGCTGTGAAATATCATTCCGTATCATGCTGCATATTTTAGTTCTGGAGTGCTTCAAGCTGTGAAGTATTCTTGCCTAATTCCATATGTATGAGACACCGGGTTGGTATGTACGTCCACCTCTGGTACTGAATTGTTGTCAAGGAACAGAATGTTTTGGGACTACAAGTCACCTCTGGAGAGTGGCTGGAGGAGAGCAGGTACGTACAACAGTGCCTGTCCACCCGCTGGGGCGACTCGATTAGAGCATTTCCAGGCTGGTGTCCTTAGTGGAATGGAAGTTCTCAGTAAATATTTAGAAAACATCTGCATGGTTATGTTTATAAATAGGAAGACAGAAAATGCAAAGTTATGTTTCTCCAGACAGTCTTGACTTGAACCATGATGTAGCTGTGTTCCACCCACCTGGGTGGCATAACTGCTCTCTGCTTCGCCCAGAACAGGGCGAGATGTTCTGAGCAGGTGCACGAGAAAGAAGTGTGCTCCTTTACTGTCTGCCGCCAGCTCTGCTAGATGGTAATAAATATCCCTTGGCTTTGAAGGGCATGAGGACTCATCAGGGCTGCACAGAACAGGACCAGCAGAGGGAGAACAGGGATGTGTTGCAAACAGCAAGTGATTGATTTTAAATTGGCATTTCTGAGTATTAAAAGGAAACATGAGTGCTCCATTCTTCCCTTATATTGTTTTTTAAATAAGCTTTTGGGACTTAAAAAGCTACTGAAGATTCCATTATAAGGTGCCAGTATAAATTTTCCATCAGTTAGCCGTAGCCCTTGCTCCCTGGCGAAGGAAAGCACAGGCGTGACACTCTTGCTGTGTGTAGTGATACAGGAGCTTTTCAAAGCTCAGTGACTGAGAATCCTTGTGACTCCCTGTCAGAGATGTTCTGCATGAAGAAATCCCTTGTTGCCATTGGAATCTCTGTCCCCTTTGCTTTTCTCCTTGCTTCCCTTTCACTCTACCTTTCTCTGTTTTCTGTTATCACCCCTATTCTGCAGTTTCTAGGAATTTGCCCTTTAGTTGTAAATACTTTTCTTGTCCTTAGTGTGAGATGTGGATTCTTTCCACATCCCCCATCTTTTTCCATTCCATCCCTACTTGAGGACAGTACTTGGCTCTGTCCAGTACCTCTTGATTTGCCAGTGTGCAGTGCCTGCGCTGACACCTTTTCCCCTCTCCACATTATCTTTGCGGTATCTACATTGTTGAAACACAACAAGCATCCATGGCTTTCACAGCTTGCTGCTTTTTTTCCAGCTTTTGCCTCTTTCCAAGTTTTGGATTTCCTACCTGATGCTGCTTCTTCAGGATATGTGCTGGATCCTGAACCACCTTGTGAAACAAGTGTGCCTAACTGTCACCTATCTTGCCCCTTGTATTTCTTCCTGCCTGTCATCTTCTCTGAATGCAGCTTTCTTCTACTATGTATCCTGCTATTGTCTTTCACGTTTTCTGAGGAGCTTGAATAGATCTTCATAGCTGTCAGTGTCCTTGCTGTTTGTCATTGGTCCTGAGATACAGACTCGGTGCTTTTGCCTTACCAAAAGGTCTTATTAATTGGAACTGATCTTCACTGAATTCTCTTCGCTACCTTATATACTGCTGAAACTACATGATAGAGGAAAGACACATCAGCATCTTGTATGAGACCCTCTATGTTCTTTGGCACTCAAATGCATTTATCCAATTTCCTACCTGCTCTTGGTATTTTCCCAATTGTCTTCCTCACTTATTCTTTGCACCTTTAGCTCCTCTACCCTATGTCATTTCAACGTCCATCTGTCCACGTGTGACTTGCCTTCTCCTGTGCAATGAAGCAATTGAAAGCACTGTGAACAGTGGCAGCGACAGCACGGTTTGTTGTTAATTGTTTTATGCCTTGAACTGATGACCCCATGCCTAGGATCCCAGTGTGCTTGTTGCTGCTTCCTATTTGCTTGTTGGACCTGATCACCACTTGCATCTCTTTTCTCTTTGCAGTAGTTAATCCAGGAGAGTTTGACCAAATGTACTGGCTCATAAATTCCCATTCCTACATCTCCTTTTGTGGGCAGCGGAAGAGGAAGCTCTCCTTTAATCCAGCTGTTTGCATCCTCTAGGACTGCCTTGTTCCAGCTGTTGGTACCTCCCTTACTCTGTTATCTGGCTCTTCTCTGGTGTCCATTAGTTTCTCCCAGGATTTAAAGGAAGGAAAAAAAAAATAAAATCTGCTGGCATACTTGACCATACTTGACTTGTCTCTCCAGCTACCTTCCTCTCTGCCTCTCCTTTCATTGTGTGGACTGCACATCATTAAACTACTCTCCTGTGGTTTATTCCTGGACCCTCTCCAGCCTGGCTCTTGTTTTCTGTTAGGCTGGAGCCAAGATGTTAGCTCTGTTCCTTGCTGAAGCTCACAAGTCTGGCCTCTCTTGACTTGAATTGGCTGTTGGTGCTGGCCCTGCTGTTCGTGAAATCGTGTACCATCTGTCCTCCAGCAGTTCCATGGGGGAGGAAATGTTCAAGAGGGCCGTCTCGGTGACTGTGCACTTATTGTTTATAGATGGTACACATTAATCTGCTATCTGCAAGCAGGTATGACTGTGTGCTCCAGGCATATTTCCATTTCTCCAACCTAAACTCTTGGCCTTTCTCTTAAGTATTTATTTTAGAGAGACCTATTTTTAGTGCCACTTTTGAAAGCTTTGTGTTCAGGGATGCTGTTCTTGTTGTCTCTTGTCGTCCCTGTGTCAATTGCTGTGGATGCTATTAGCATCCTGCCAGCCACTCGTTCAGTGCTGTACTCTGTGTCCTGACTTCAGATCCCACCTCTCTAGGCGATGAACGCGTTCAAGCTGTTCAGAATAGGTCAGAACATCTTTTTCTAAGGCCACACTTAATGTTTTGTGTAAGCTGATCAACATTTGGTTTGCTAGGGCAATAAACACCTCACGATCATTAGCCTCCTTCTATAGGAAGTGGGAAAACGAGGAGAAGGTATAATCTCTCATCTCTGGGAAACAGTCTGCACATAAATTAGGTTGTGTAACATGTGCTTCACCCTTACCTGTGTATGCAGCTGGAAGTGAGATGTCCCCTGGTGTTCCAGCTACCACGACATGGCGCTCTGACCTTGCTGGAACGCTGCTGCAAAGGACTAGATTTGATCCTGTTGTCATTGGTTCTATATGGCTTCCTTTTTTTTTTCTTGTTTCTAGTTTCTTTTGTGAGCAATTTGTCCTTTTCAAGGCTCCCTGGGGCTTATCTCCACCCTGCCTCTGGTACTTCTCTGTCACTAGAGGAGATGAGTTGAATATTGATTAGCGGCAATGTTCTTTCCACTTAACATTTCCGGTAGGTGACTTTTTGCTCTCTTCTGCACTTTCCTTCAAACTTTCTACAGCACTCTCTCAGTATGACCTAAACTGTTATTGTAATTTCAAACTTTGCATTGCACAAAAACTCAGCAGTCCTTATGTTGTTGGCCTGCTGAGGTCTAAATAGAAATGTTGCTTACCACTGGTGTATCTCATTGTCCAGTGCCTTCTTTCTGCGGCTTGGTGTTCAGTCTAAGGCAAGAAGCAGAAGGAATTTGGGGACTGGTGCTAGCAGCTTGTGTGCAGCACATAGCACAGTGAGGATGCAGAACTGCCGCTTATGAACCCTCAGGAAATACTGATAGAAGGACATTTGTATCTTGCTACAGAAAGAGTAATAAAGCGGTCTTTTAGAAGTCTGCTGCATCACGCGTGTTCTAATTGCATGGGAAATAAGCTTAAAATTCTCCTTTCAGCTTGAATAGTTGCTTTTTGACACTTTTAATACAAGCAGTAATTTTAAAGGGGGAAAAAAATCTGAAGGAAGATTTGAATTCTTCAGTCTCTGACCATGTACCCGTTGTCCAGGACTGCATCAGAAATCTGTTGAATCTTTGCTGTGCTTACCTGGAACAAACGGGTGTCAGGTTGTCTCTAATCGCTGGCATGTGTAGCTTTTTATTTTTTGTTCTGTGTGTTTATATTAAATTCTGTGAGTGTTTGACAAAATCTTATTTGTATGTTGCTATAGCAAAGCTGTGATATCCAGGAAGAGTGCTGTTAAGTGTGTGTAGCAAAAATACTTTTCACTTAATTTATGTCAACAAATCTGTAGAGGATGTTGTGTCTATAGACTTGTTTGTTCCACTTCTTTCAATTTATAAAGGCACATTCAATCTTTGCTATCGGTTTCTATTTTAGGAGGAATATGTTCTGTTGAACTTCTTTCTTTCCCACCCCTTCAGAATGCCCTGACTTTGGAGTCAGTTCACTGCCTGTTTTGATGTGATTTGTATTGTGCTAAATTTTGTCTAAATACACTGAAATATTTAGACTGATAAAAATAACTTTGTGAAACATTGCTCCCTTCCAGTATTCCTCACTTGTTCTTGTTCCTAAACATTTTGTCTTAAGAAACGTCTTGAACATTTTTTTTCACTCTCCAAACCCTGACTGGTTTATTACAGTCAGAGCGCAGCTCGTGTGTCCTCAGCTCTGTTATCTTTGAGCAGTATTCACCACTCTGCAGCTTTCTGGCCATGTACTTAATCCTGCCCTTTCTTATTGCTTATTTATCTTTTGCTTTTGCAATTTTTTAGAGAGTCTCCGTTCCTGACTGTGTGGCCTGAGAGCTGAACTGCTGGGGAAGGTGGGTGGGAGTAGAAAGCAGAAGCTCGCTCTGTCTCGGCTGATTGATGGTGATATCTTTGGTTTGAAATATCTCCACTGTTTAATGCTGTGTTAGTTGAACAAGCTTAGTCACGCTAATGACTGCATGTCCTTTTTGGAATTGCTCTTAGTAGATCAGTGCTGGCAAGATCTCGTGAGTGAGATATTGCTATTAGATGATCTCAAAACCTTTTGAAAGCACTGCAGGTAAAATAATATGGAAACATCTTAATGTGTCACCTTGCAGTGAGAGCACTGTGCTTTGCTGTGCACTGGCACAGGTTGCCCAAACGCAGTCTTTGGGTATTTGTCTACCTTCAGGGTTTGTCACGATGAGCTCACTCTTAAAAGGGAGAGAAAGAAGGGAAACCAGAAAAAACTGCATGTGAGATTTCCATGTGATGCCCATTGGGAAGGTGTGAACTCAACGGAATAGTCTGTCCTTGCAACTCTGTACAGGCTGAGGAGAAGCTTCTTATTTGACTTCTGAGATAGATGATCTTACTTGGAAGAGGATAACTCTGCTTCTGTCTGGAGGTTTGTGATGGAGTTTTCTGGTTGTGTTTTTCAGCCTGTCAGTAGTTCAGCTTGCTTTTCCAGCGGACTTGGCCATAGGCTACCTCTGCCCATTCCAGCATGGGCAAAAGCTCAGGCTTCGTGCAGTTTGCAAAGTTATGTGTCCAGCAGCTGACATAAAACTTCACTGCCTGGGTCCTCATCTGTTTATTCTAGGAGAACAGTTTGTCTGTTGTGCCTGTGCTCGAGCACACGTAACGATTTCCCAGCTCTGTTTAACTGCATCTCACAGCGCCTGCCTCATCTCTCCCATGTGCTTTCTGAAAGGTTGAAAATGTATTAAAATAGATGCGTGGTGTGAAATGCATGCGTTTACTCAAGCAGTGCTTTAGCAGTCAGCACCATTTAAAGTCTCTCAGAACTGGCTGTTGATTTAAGAGCGAGGCTTCTTCAAAATGCAAGCGCCTGTGCTGTACGAAGATGAACCTGGATGCATTAACTGTGCCATCTCCTCAATAAAATTACTAAGAGAAAAACAGTTCAAGCCAGTCTTCTGTTCTTCAGTTAAAAACTCACACAGACCTGCACAGATCATTAGGCTGTAGCTCAAAAGTGGCAAACGATGGTGGTGTAAGGAGTGCCTGCCTGTTGTGTGTGTTCTGTGCTGCTGCAGGTGCCTGTTGGGTTTGAAGCCTCTGTTGCTGTTTGGCCACGTGCTCCAGGCCAAAGGGGATACGAAGCTTGGAACCCCCTGATGCAGTGGGAGGTGTCCCTGCCCATGGCAGGGGGGTTGGAACTGAATCTTTAAGGCCCCTTCCAACCCAAACCATTCTATGATTCTATGAAATTTGCTTTCTTTTGGCATCAGTGTCTTGAAGATTCTGGGTAATGTTTGCAGTTCTGGCCCCTGGAGTTCCACGATTATGTGAAAATCTTGGCTTAGTGCGTTTGCCTTTCAAGGTTCTTGTGTTCATGCTGTGAGGAGCTTGGAAAATGCAGATTCTGAGGGCTTGACAATTGAAGCCTGGAAGGTCCTCAAATGTGTTTTTAAAAACTTCTTTTTCTTTTTATGGGACATGGCTTATGATTTGTGAATGCTCAGAATTTTCAGTAGTGGGGGCATTTTACCTCTAACAATCTTTCTCGGTATGCCTTTTGATGCTGCTCTCTGTGTGTTTAAATGTCCTTTTCGGCTTTAAGGTGGCTGAATGTTGGCATTGAACAAAACTCAAGTTTCCCCGCTTTTCGTAAATGATCAGGAGTTTTAGAAATTTCTAGTTCCATAGGGAAGAGAGAATGGTTAAGAGGGAATGAGGAAAAGCCTGAAGCTGTAAAACTTGATTTGTTCCTGTCTTAATGCTACGGGTATTGAAAAGTGGCTGTCTTAAACTGGAGGCAAAAAATTTGGGAAATGGTGAGTGCCACCCTGTGTAGCTTGTTAATTGTGGCCCACTTACCTGACAGGTAAGAGCCTTTTAAATTTTGCCTTTAGATTGCTGATGTCAAATGAGAAATACCTTATAAAGCTGTAATGAATGGAGTTTTATAACGCTTCTTCCACATTTTTTAAACCTGTCTTTTAAATCTGTTTACAGGGACCAGCTACCTGTGTAGCATTTTCAAGAGCTGGAGACTTATTTGCTTCTGGAGGTTCTGATGAGCAGGTATCTGACAAGTTTTAATTTGATAGTTTTGTGCCTTGTTGCTACTGTTTTCTTGGCATTTTACTGCTTTCAAAGATAAAACAAATATTAAGAACAGCAAGAGATATTAAACATTGAATTTTCTGAGGAAGAACTTCAGCTGGATTATCTGAGGATGGGTACATACAACAGAAGAAATATTGCCGTATGTACAGCCCGTGTTGTATGCCTTTCTGAGGCGTCTGCTGCTGGGGAATGTTAGGTGGGTGTACAAATTGCTGTGTTGAGATACCATGAATATCATGGGCTGTGCTGATGGATCAGCTCCTGATCTGCCATGGGCTGGTTCTGAGGCGCAGGTGTAAAGACAAGGCAAGCAGACAGGTGTGGTTCCCCTGAATACTCTTCCAGACTCTGTTGGTCTACAGTGCTCTGTATTTCATATCGCTCAAAGCTCTCCCCTTCTCAGTCTTACTTGAAATGCTGTGGCCAAGCCGCCTCCAGTGACTGAGAGCAGAGGAGTCTGATGGGACTTACGGCAACCTGGTGAAAAGCTGTGCTGGTGCTGCAGTCTCACAGCTTTTTGGGTCAGAGCTGGACTTTTCTCTGCTGACCTTGAGGTGTGCAGTAGAATTGAGAGCCTGGGTGTCTCGTACTGCTGGTGAAGGGGTTTTGTGGATGAAGCATGTGAGGCAGAAGGGGAGATCTCTTCTTTTTACTTCTGGTTCTGAGTTATAATCCAGATTCACATTTCTTTAGAAGCTTCTGGGTTTTGTTTTCTGTTGTCAGTGGGAGAAAGCAAAAATGTAACCCTGTGTATTTCTGGACTGTGCTGGAATGACTTGCTGGGTTCTCTATGCAACGTATGGTTTCCTCCTCAATAGTACATAACTGAAAACAATCCTAGGGTTGTGGTTTGTGGCAGTTTCATGAGCTGCTGCATTTTATCTGTATTTTATAGATTTGCCTATATATGTGCAGACTCCTCTCTGTGTTGACAAAATTGACCTTTAAGCAAACGTAAATAGACAATTTTAAGAGATAACTTAGCCACTTGCCTTTCTTCTACAGGTGATGGTATGGAAGACCAACTTTGAT
This sequence comes from Neomorphus geoffroyi, assembly GCA_033558235.1. Classification (NCBI taxonomy): domain Eukaryota; kingdom Metazoa; phylum Chordata; class Aves; order Cuculiformes; family Neomorphidae; genus Neomorphus; species Neomorphus geoffroyi. The sequence continues at coordinate 11,286,372 of JAUMJM010000050.1, forward strand.
GCAGCAGATTATGGTGAGGTACTGAAAACACAGAGGTCTGGCCCTAATGTGGATGGGACCCAGCCCACTCTGGTAGGTCAGCAGACAGAAATTGCAGGGAGTTCCTTTTCAGTGCCTTCTGCAACTTGAACGCATGTGGCTCTTTCACACAGTTGAAAGATGGAGCCATCTTTCCTTGGTATTTATTTGAGCTGCAGGATGTCTGTTTTTAACTGATCTCATATTGTTTGTTTTGTTTAACTATATTTACTTTATAGGAAAATTATATATGATGATTTTAAAAGGGAAATAAATTTAGCACATGTAAATATGCATTTTTGTATTAACAGCCTGTGTTTAAGAATGTGTGGTAGGCCTGGATGCTAGTCCACAGAAAAAGCATGGGTGTAACAGCTGAAGTCAGTTTTACCAGCTGATATGGATCCTTTAGGCTGCTGTCAGTCCTGAAAATAGATATTGTTCACAGTATCTTTTCACTGACAATCAACAAAGACAAAATGAATCTCTGCATAGACTACACACATGAGAAATAGGTCGTGTATTCTGCTGGAGCTTCTCCTAAATACTTGGAGACATCAGTTCATATCCATTCCCTGAACCGTGTGTTAAGAGACATCTGAGTTCTAGCTGTAACTGATGGATAAATCCATCATAATTTGTACGATGCACTGATCGAAGTGTAGTAGTGATGCTGAGCGTCGTGGCTGTTATGAGAGTAACCGCCTAAAGTTACTGCCCACATGAGTTATTTTTGTGCAGGGTGATGCTTCACTTAACCTTTTGTATTTTTTCTTGTCGATCTCTCTGGATATTTTTGATACATTTGGCTATACTTACAGGACTGTGTTCTTGTACCTCTCGTTGGACTTGAACTGTAAGCTAAAAAGCAATTTGTGAACCGGGGGTTTATGCGTATGTGGCATTGCCTCTGTTGAAAGGTAAACCTCTTGCAAACACCTGTAGCTCTGTGGCACTGTCTTGGATCTTATTAACTTAGATCTTCTTAACTGGGCTACTAAACCGGTGTTCTCTCTTCAACATAGTAGTGTTTTTATTTAATGTGACTTCAGTCCATTGCTGGAGGTGTTGAAGTAGCTGTAGTATTTTGTGATGGATATGATTTGAGTCTGTAGCTCTAATCTGGCTGCCTTACTATGTTCAGCGCTGCGTAAAGAAAGCAAACAAACCCAGAGGATAGTGCTAGGTGAGTGGGAGAGGATGGTAGGAGGCAGTTGCAAAAGGAAGGAGGAGGTGAAAATCTTTATTGATCCTCGGCTGGTTTTGGCTAAAACGGATTTATTCCTTTTCCTCCTGTGCTCTAATTCTCAAGTTATGCAGGCTATGAAACTGGCAGCCCAATGACTTCTTTGTTTATTGGCCTATTGAACTGGACTAACTTTGAACTCTTATCTGCTTTAATTTAAGATATTGTGAAGTATAATTCTGGGCTGAAATACAACAGAGGCAAAGAAAGCCTTTATGGGAAGAAATACCATTTTCAGTTTGTAACGTTCCAGGGAATGGCTTAAATCGGTGGATGAGGTGTCTGCTAGTGGTTCATTAGAAGTTTACCCCATCTGTACCGCTGTTATTACTGGAGCGTGTTAACCAGTGGTAATTTAAAGAAAAGAAGGCAATGCCTGAGCTTTTCTGAGTGAGTTCTTTGTTAATAGGACCTCTTCCAGCAGATGGTGAGGTGTGCGTTGGAGGTACCTGCTGAACAAAACCCTTCAGCAGTGACTGACCACCCTCAACATCTGTCCCTCCAACAAAATTACCCCTGTGGAAGAGTTTACCTGGTAACACCTCTACCAGGTGCTGCTGGGATCAACTGCTTGTGTGCTGTTGACACACAAATCCATGTCATGGGGTGCTGTTGACAAGGGCTTGCTTTACTCGTACTCTGAGCCTATGGGAAACAGGTCACTACATATTCTTTGAGATACAGTTTATTGGTTTGGACCAGGTGCACTGTTTTTACAGTGGACAAAGTGAATCCATGCTGAGGCATACGCTTTGATTTGGAGACTTAAGTTAGTTCAAAGGAATGGGTATTTTGAACTGCCACTCAACTGCAGCCTCTGCCTTGGGCATGCAACATGGAAGCTGCTGATCCCAGCAGCACTACCTGAATATAAAAAGTGTTGTGGGCAACTTACAGAAGGTCGAACTGAGTCATAGTGTGATTCTTCCTTCCTGTTTGCTCCTTGGGCAAATGAGGTGTTATCTTCTGAATACCACAAATGATGCTGCCACTAGATCTGCCAGATTAGCTATGAGCATGAATAGAGTCTTGTAAATTAAACCTTTGACAGTAAGATTGTCCCTGGTTAAAAAGCATAGAGGAGGGTGGTTGCAATGAGAGCTTGGGTGGTAGCTGGCACAACTAAGACCAATCTCTTAGTCCACTAAGTCTGCTGATGCAGTTCAACAGTGTGATCTCTTTTATGCAGTTAAGAACATTGTTTTGCCTTGAAAGTGTGATGTGGCTCTGTCCTGCTGTAAAGGAGTGAAGTTTCAATTTTTGTCTTGTATCTCACAATCCAATTGGTGCTGCCAAAGCCAATATAGTCTGAATTTTTGGGGGTAGTAACTGTGTCATGGCTAACTGTTACAGAAACAATCATGTAGCGTGCTAGAGCCTATAGCTGGTCTCTACCAGGAGCTCACTACACTTCATGAGGATGGAAATGCGAAATATTAGTGCTCAATATCCTTGTATATTGGGTTATTAGGAGTGCAGTACTTTAAGGCAATTCTAGTTGCCAAAGTTAGAAAGGGAAGAATAAACAATGTAGTCTGAGGGCTTGTTTTGAATAGCATAGGTTAAGTTTAAATTTAGAACAGATATGAAATGTTCTTTGCTGTTAAAAAGAAGCTGATATCTCTGAAAATGGCTTTATTTGTTATTTTAAGGAGTAAGTATAACCTGTGCGTGGAAATCTTGGCTTCATAACTTGTCTGTTCAAGGCAGTTTACTCTTTTCTTTCAAGTGAATTTTAAGACCTTTATCTTTTGGAAACGTATTAATCTGGGCTCTTTAAGAGCACTGTCACTGCTACAGCTTACTGAAAGACTTAAATGTCACTATGCATTCGGTTCCTTCTTGTTTTGAGCAACATGTTTGCTTTTGAATAATGAAGTACTTATTTTAGTGGATTTTGTTTAGTTGAGTGCAGTTATTTTTCCTATCAAAATCAGACTTGAAACTGCCACTTGTGGCTCTTGGTTTCATGGTGAGGTCACATTTTCCTTCAATGACAAGTTGAAACTGCTTCATCTTTCTCTACTGCTGTGTTAGTGTGCCAGGATCCTGGTTCTTGAATAATACTGAGTTTTTGCAGACATTTGGGGATGTAAGTACATTTAAAACATGCGTATAGGTTGCCATTTGATTTTGATACCCCTACAACACCTGAACATTGTTCTGGACACATCCTGAATCTGTTTTCACCCTTTACTTAAGTCAGAGAGAATGGTTTGTCATCAAGATGAACGGGAAGAAAAAAGATTTGTAAATAACCTGTGGAATAGAAGAGACATGAAACATTGTCAGGGTTGGTGAGCTTAAAAACAGACTTGCTGTAAACCAACTTTCACTTCTATAGGCAGAGGGAGACTGGAGCCTTTAGAAGATACTGGTTTCTCAGGCAGTTGGTTAAAGTTCATTATGAATCAGGGTATTGGGCTTGTTTGCAACAATAGGCATGAACTTCAAAGTTGCTCTGCCCACCTGTTTGTGTTTTCTGTAAATATATGAGGCTTGGGAGATGCTTTGAAAGTAAATCTGCTTCATGCAAGGACTAAAGCGAATGAAAGAAGCTTGTGATGAGCAGGAATTGCAGAATGACCATGGTGTAAAAGCATAGGCACGAAAATGTGGTAAACACTAAAGCTGTCAGAAGTGAATTGGAAATATCTGTTAGCGTAGATATGAGACTCTGTGTTAGATCAGAGTTACAGTAGCTCTGAAATAAATGCTTACACTTAAATTATAAACTAATGATTATCGCTGTGAAGTGGTGCATAATTGCCTTGAAAACCAAAATAAGGGCAGATGCTTGTGATGGAAGCTGCACAAAGCTGGCAGGGAGAAATCAAGTCTTACAGTCCTGTGTCTTGATCCTATAAGTGTTTGTGTTTGTTTTTAATCTAAAATCAAAGGTTAAGAGTAAATTCATGCTTTAAGCTGCAGTATTGAGTGGTGAGGACCTAAAAACCAGACAGAATACGAGTTACAGATTTTGCATGTGATTTCATAAATATGGACTCTTATGCTTGTCCTGGGGTCAATAACTCTTGAAGTTAAAGGATACTCAATTGCAGAGCTACTGAGCTTGAAAGCTGATGGCAGAGCAGACTTCACAAAGTGGAGCTTGGAAAAAGCAGTGCTGCAGCAGAAAGGAGTTTTAAACAAGTAACCTGTGACTCTTCAGATGTGTCTTTAGCTTAAGATACGTATTCAGGCCTCTTTCTACACTGCTGGGTTTAAAATTTTCTCCAGGTGTTGGACTCTGCTTATTTCTACAATGGCATTTTTTTTCCAAATCTTTCTGTTGAATGAATTGGAGACAAAAGCCAAACGATGTGATCCGGTCATAAAGTTGTCTGAAGTCTAACTGAACGTCCAAAGCTGATTCTACCTCTCCTTTGCTGGTTCTGGTTTGTGTTTGACCTTGGGTGCCTCCCGTGCTCAGCCCGTGGTCCCTGTGCTGACTGCATCAGTTCATTCTGTCAGCCACTCTTCCTTGTGTAAATAAATTCCTCCTGAGTTACTCATAGGCCAGATGTGCCTTTTTTGACCTTTTGGCTTCCAAACTGGTAACTGTCTCTAATTTTGGCATCCGTTAATACTTAGGAATACTTTTGTACATTTTTTTTTCTTTTTTTACTTGCTGTGCAATCCCCTCCCAAGAAGCAGTTTCAGAGCTGTAGTTCTTTGCAATTGGATGTGAATGTGTGTTGTCATTTGCACCTCCTCCAAGCCCTTCTATTTATTTCTTTTTAAGAGTTATAAGGGAGGAATCCTGTATTTAACGGCAGGGGATCCAGCCTTCAGCATAAATGTGGTCTGAAAAATGTTTATTTTTCCTGATCTGCTTGTCACCTTGTTTTTCTGAGGATGCTTTCCCACTTTAATCTGGTACATGGTTGTTTTCCCCTTGGAACGGGTAGGTAAATCGCTTACTTAAAAGAACAATGGTGTGATGACTGCTCAAGATGTTACCACTGCTCTCTGCCCTGCTTGGTGATCTGAGCAGAAGCTTCATAAGCAGAAGCTCTGTAACTATGACCTCATCTTGGGTACTGTGTGTGCACTTTTGGATGCCACAGTATAAAAAGGATATGAACCTACTGCAGAGCGTCCAGAGGAGGCCACAAGGTTGGTGAAGGGTTTAGAGGGGAAGCCATATGAAGAGAGGCTGAAATACCTTGGTTTGTTCAGCCTGGAGAAGAGAAGACTGAGAGGAGACCTCATCAGAGCTCACAGCTTCCTCACAAGGGGAAGAGGAGGTCCCAGTCTCTTCTGGTTTTGGTGACAGTGACAGGACCTGAGGGAATGGCAGGAAGATGTGTCAGGGGAGGGTTAGATTGGATGTTAGGAAAAGGTTCTTCACCCAGAGGGTGGTGGAGCACTGGAGCAGCTCCCCAGGGAAGCAGTCACGGCCCCAAGGCTGACAATATTCCAGAAGTGTTTGGCCAACGCCCTCAGACACACAGGGTGAGTGTTGGGAGTGTCCTGTGCAGGGACAGGAGTTGGACTCAATTCCTGTGGACCAGAGGGTCTATGATTCTATGATAAGTGTAGGCAGGAGTCTTGCTATGACTGATCACAGGATGCTCGGGAGCTCTTCCCCACATCTTTCTCAAGTGGTGCAGTTGCAAATGGTTACTCATAGCTGCTTAACCTTGGCCGCTTTTTCATTGTAGGGAGCCTGCTCGTGTAAGCCTATTGCAACATATGACCTTCTTGTATTTTATTTTTTGCAAGGTTACAGAGATTCAACAGGAACAAAGGAAAAGACTTCTTTCCTCTTCCTCTTTTGTGATGTGGACAAAATTGTGTCTCTACCTTGGGCAGTACCTGAAGAGGCTGTGCTTGTAAACCTTGAGAGCCAGAAGGATATAATATTTTTTCATCACTCGCATTCTTCTTTTTGCAAGAGCAGCTTGTACTCCTTTTTGGGCAAGAAATGTGCTTCTCTGATGTCTTCCACTCATCTTGCTGGAAGCTGGAGGTTTAGACCAGCATGAGGTACCAGACTCTTAGTTAACTAACAGAGTCCAGCTCTCATTTGTTGGAAATAAAGTCTAGCAATACTACCAGGTTTCTTCATGTGAAGAAGCTGGAGTTTGCCTGTGCAGAACTGAAAAGCTGTATCAGTTAACTGTGCTCTTTGTGGAGCCTCACTGTAGATCTCACCCATATTCTGCATCTTAATTTGACCATGAGGCTGCATCAGAGCAAAGTAAATGTTTTTATCTTGCTCCCCTAAATGAGTGCTGCTCAAGATGTTCCAGAGAGCCTCTGTTAGTGGCTGACCCTCTGATACTCTTTTCCAGCTTTTTTTGCTGTTGTTGTGTGAAACTGAGTTTTTCACAAGTTAATGAGTTTAGCCTCTGTGTTGTTCTTTCCCCTGAAACTTTTGGGGTTGCTTTTCTCTCGATCTGGTCAATGCAAGGAGAGAAGGGGCTGTGGGACAAACAAATCTTCTCTGATTTTGTGCGTTAACAGTTTATACACATTATTGCAGACCATTTATCAGAGTTTTCATATCTTGTCTTGATGGACTTGAGAGAGAGGAGAAGGCAGGGTATAGGCACTCTCAGCTTGGCTTTCCAAAATGCTCTGAATGATTGCAACACCCTGTGACAGCTTTGCTGGTGGGTGGGAGCAGCCACGCCGCTACAGCTGTTTCCCCTTGTGTTCTGGTTTGACAAGATTTTTTGCGGAAATAAGAGGATCAGCTTTTAATTTCTGTCATCTTACAGCGAATAGACTTGTTCTTTAAGGCTCTGGAACAATAAGGCAAGTCCTGACAAGTCATTATTGGTCAGAATAAAAATTGCCTTTTAAGTTCAGCATCTCAGGCTAATTAATGCAAATTCACCCACTTAGGTTGCTGCTGTATGTGGCTTGTTTTACTGCTTGAGTCATGATTCAAAGAGAAGAGACAGAAGCAAGATTTATATTTTTTTTCCAAGCTACTGTTCTGTGACAGCTTTGAGATCGATGAAGATGGCTCAAGCTTTAAAGTTTCTAAGATCTCAAACTTTTCACTGAAACAAGGGAGAGAAACAGCTTTTCCCTTCTGGCAGGCAGGAGCAGGGTGAGGACCTGCTCTTGGCCAGAGGTGGCCAAACAGCGTCACTTACAGAGATAGGATCCTGGTATTTCTGTAAGCAAACACAAATTTCAGTCCAATTGCAGTCCTGTGTGTGTGGATAAGTGTGTTTCATGAATGTTTGAGTACTGTAGCTGACCATTAATGGTTATCCCTGTTTCTTTCCTTCCTGGCAGGTTGGTCAGCAGAGCTGGATGGTGTGATGCTGCTTCACTTTAATTACACAAACCTCCCTCTGTCTGCCTGCCTTTGCCAGTGGTTCCCTTAAGCTTTGGCCCAAAAGTGCCTTGGGATTTACAGGGGTTTGAAATGTACCTGTTATCTCTGTTTCTTCTTGTGGTTATCACAGATTTAGGTATTTATTGTTCTAGGGCGAAACATGGCCATTACTGTAATGGAGCCAAGTTTTAATGTTTTAACTTGGTATTTTTAGCAGCACTAATGGGGAGAAGGGCTCTGTCTAAATCATTTCTGGCCTCTTGCTTATCTACCCCAACTGACCTTTTGGTGCAAAGTAGAAGTGCAAACAGGAATGAAAGGGAAGTAATGTTCTTTTCACCTCCCTCCCTTTTTTGCCTCACCCTTCCAAATCCCTTTCTGTTATCTCAGCTGGAATCCTGAATTTGGAGGTGAGCAGGGCTGAATGGTCCTATAAATTGTTTCACAAAATTAATTAAAAAAAATGTATTCTAATTCCAGTTGTTATGCTGATTTGGTCAGTAGATGTTGGAGTAATCCAGGTCTTGAAGAGTGTGATTACTCCAGAAATTTCAGTGCTGCCTTGAAGAGGGGATGCTTTTCCAGTCTAGAGAAAAGTGCTTGTGCTTGGAGAGCTGTGTTCAGTCAATGATATTTTGTGTGTAGCGAGGAGAAATGAGGTTTCCTCACTGTTTCCAGTCTAGCATGGTGTACTCTGACCTTCCTGTGGAGCTTACCTTGAAGCTAATGTGCTTCCAGTGGATGTCACTGTTGCTCTCTGGGAATGCATTTAAAATATCACTTTACCTGTGGTGAAAATGACTCCTTGAAATAGAAGGCTTTTAATGGTATTTCTTTCACACTTGGATTAGTGGAATTCGGGTCTGAATACACAGTCTACACCACCTTTGGGAATTTTCTTCTCCTCCTTTGTTTCCAGGAGAATTTTTTTTTTCAGTTAAGATAGTAAATTTAGTTGCACTTCCTGAATTTGAATACATTTTATTGGGTTGAATACGTTAGATGGATGTGTTGCTTAAAAGGAATGTTATCTTTCTAGGTACTGGAAAATTAATTCTTAATAACATAATATTCTCTTTAAAAACAAAAGAGCTCTAAAGAGTAGATACATTGTGGAAACTGATTTAAAGAGACTTAAAGGTAGAGTTGAACCTAACCCCCTCACACCACTCAGTTCCTCCTTTCCGGTGGAGACGGATGAAGAGAAGGGAAAATAAATATTTCTTCTAGATAGAATTCTAGCACTCCTACTTTTCATTAGAATCCTAGAATCAGAAGGTTGGAAGAGACCTCTGAGATCATTGAGTCCAGCCGTGCCTGTCTCCCTACTAAACCCTGTCCCTAAGACACTCATCCACCCACCTTCTAAACCCCTCCAGGGATGGTGACACCACCCCCTCCCTGGGCAGCTGTGCCCGTCCCTGACCACCCTTTCAGTGAAGAAATTCTTCCCAATGTCCAGTCTGAACCTCCCCTGGTACAACTTGCAGCCATTTCCTCTCGTCCCATCGCTGTCACTTGTGAGCAGAGCCCAGCACCCACCCCGTCACAGCCTCCCTTCAGGCAGTTGTAGGCAGTGATGAGCTCTCCCCTCAGCCTCCTCTTCTCCAGGCTGAACACCCCCAGGTCCCTCAGTCTCTCCTCATAGGGCTCATTCTCCAGCCCCTTCCTCAGCTCCGTTCCCTTCTCTGGACGCGCTCCAGCCCCTCAATGTCCTTCTTGGAGTGAGGGACCCAGAACTGACCCCAGCACTCGAGGTGCGGCCTCCCCAGCGCTGAGCACAGGGGCACAATCACCTCCTGCTCCTGCTGCCCACGCTGGGTCTGACACAGGCCCAGATGCCATTGGCCCTCTTGGCCACCTGGGCCACTGCTGGCTCCTGATCAGCTGGCTCTCAACCAAGCCTATCCATTAGTAGGTGTAAAATTCAGATAGGTAGTTTTCCTGTAAATATTTCTTCTAAATATCACCATTTAGAAAGCAAAATGGCATTTTTTAATTGTCCCTTGCAGTTTTACTGTGGATGTGCATGTGCTGTGTGGCTGGTACTTGCCCCCAGCCACTGATCAGCCGGCCAGAATACTGTTCAGCCAGGACAGTTTTCATAGGAGGCTCAGTAAGAGACATCTGGAATGAAGGTTGATTAATTTTCCCCTTTCCCCAAGTAGTTGCACTGTGCTGTCTTTAAGTGGTTGCTATAAATAAATCACTTCTGTTTTCCCTTTGTCACTGAGCTGTATTGTATTCTGAAACTGCTCATCTATTTTTCCTTTAATGTTCAGCTGCTTCTCACTACACTGCCAGTGCTTAATAAACAGATGTTGTAGTAAGATGTTTAATGGCAAATGCATTTGTTCGGTTGTGCTGAGTAACTGGCACGCTTGAACCCTGACTGGAGCAGTTCAAACCTCTGGCAGTGTCGTTGTTCCTGCTGCCTGTCCCCAGGCTTCAGCTGGCACTTCACCTTGCAGGTGAGTCAGATGGGAGCACAGCACTCTGATAGTGATGCTCATCAGTACTGAGACTGTCACGAAGCCAGTGCATATTTCAGGGCTCTTTCTATGTTTTTACAATGTTTTTAAAAATCTATTAGAATTTAAATCACCAATGGCTGGCTCACCTCGTCCAGGCGCTGAGAGAGCTGGGCTTTTTCAGCCTAGAGAAGAGAAGGCTCTGGGGAGACCTTAGAGCTGGGCATGCCTGTGTTGGGCAAATCCAGTCTTAACCCTTGTTGAATTCTTCTTTGAGAAGCCTGGTTGGATGGATCCCAGACTTCACATTGTAGCTTGATGTGATGAGTAGGCGGGCTGAGTAAGAAGCCAGAGAGAACTGGCTTCAGTTTCTCTGCCTGGCTGTTTGCAGGCAGCGATTCAAAGCGCTGTCTGTAGATGTGGGTGTTTGGTACTTGTTTTTTGCACCTGCTGGGGCAGGGCAGGCTAGGTAGGATGTGCTTGTTCCTAGAACTGAGTATTCAAAGACTTCAGTCAGTTGAAAGCCTCCCTTTTGGAAGTCACACTCCATGGCACATTGACATAGTTTTTATTTGCTGGCCCTAGTTTAGATAGATGAGCTAACTCAGAACTTCATTGCTGAAGGCTTTAGCTACAGGCTTTTTCCTGTGAGGGTGGGGAGGCCCTGGCACAGGTTGCCCAGAGCAGTGGTGGCTGCCCCATCCCTGGAGGTGTTCAAGGCCAGGTTGGATGGGGCTTGGAGCCTCCTGATCCAGTGGGAGATGTCCCTGCCCATGGCAGGGGGGTGGAACTGCATGATTTTTAAGGTCCCTTCCACCCAAACTGTTCTGTGATTCTACCTTCTTGAGGATGTTGGATTATAAGAAACCTTTCAAGCAGCTGTGGTTGTTGAAATGGGGTTGTATGCCATATTGTCATGCTTCTAGTTTTAAATGTGGATGTAATTCTGGTTTTGGGAGTATTACCACTATTCCAGAGTACCTTCAGGAGCCCAGACAGGCTTCATGGAGGTGGCTTGCTTGGCTTTTCGTGGGGGTGGTACATAGCCTGTGAGCTGGTGAGCGGAATGTAGCATTGATGACAATCAGCTGCTGCCACCTCTGGCTTCAACATGACATGATGAGGGACCTTCGAACCCCTAAAGCATCAGCTGTGGGAACATCTATGCAGTATTGCCCTTGCTAATACACCAGACTCCTAAACTTTGTGGACTCTAGCAAAGAAAATATCAACTCGGAGTTCCACCCAGCAGCTTTTTATGAAAATCTGTCAGACATATGCTACAAAGGGAGAAAATATGTTGGTACAGTCATTTTTCTGCTCCTGTGAGTCAGCTGGTTCTAATGGGTTTTGAAGCGGATAGCTCATCATCATTTGGGGTTTTTAAGCGCAGGTTGTATTCAGTGTTAGCTCACTCTAATTCCTGCTGTGCCATGATTGACTGACCTGAAGTTACATCATCCAAATAGGATAAGCAGCCTTAAAATAACAAGAAAACATGCTTTTTGATGCTAATTACCCGCTGAAAAGCAGTGCTTTGGGGTTTTTGTTTTTGCTTTCAAATTTAAACAGCAAAGAGCAGCTTTGTAAGGCTGGCTTTGTCTCCTCTCTGCAGGAACATATTTGAGTTGATTAAATCAGTGCAGTGGTGAGCAACATGTGGCTCTTAGGCTTCAGGTAGCACAGGAGTAGTTTGAGTGTGACCTGGAGCATGGACTGTGTTGGCCTAGAGCCTGTCGATTATCCAGATTATCCAAGCAAGTCCAAAGGAAGCAAATTAGTGGAGGCTGGTGTAGCTGGTACCACCTGATACCCCGCTGCATCCCGAGCCTGTGGTGCAATCTGTATCCTTTAAACCTTTCCCTTCCTTTCCTGCTACTTATGCAAATCTGCTTGTGATGAAGACCTTGGTGGGCAAGGTCTGGAAGAAAGGTTGGCCCTTACTATCAGTTAGCCCTGTCAAACCCTGCTATTGCTGCGGCCTTTCTTTTCTCCATTCACCCTTGTCTCCAGCTTCCCTGTCTCATCACTTTTTTGTCCTTTACACTCCTTGTTGCTTATTTAGCCTAACTGTTGGGCTGGACCTCAGCCTTGAGAGCCTTTCTATGGCCTAAATCAGTGCCTCCCAGCAATGTAAGTTTTTTTTATGGATGTTTATTTTTTAACTCCATGTATTTTTTGTGTGTGTATGTTTGTATACACATATATGTGTTACATATTTATATCATCATGATGCACTAAACAGTTTTGGGTTTAAAGTTAAGTGAGCTGATCTAAGGTCTTGTTGCAGCTTAGTTGCACATCTGTAAACACCTGGCATTTGCTATAGGGCTGGGCAGGTAAATGGAACAGCGCTGATGAGAAATATATTCAGAGTAGTGCGTATGGGAGAAGAGATGGAAGGAACTCTTCATTTCTTGCTTAGCAAAAGCACATGTGGGAGAACTTTGAGACCGTTTTCAATCTGTCAGAATTCCTTGCTGCTTTGTTGATTTGCAAACTTCAGTCATTTTTGTGAGTAATAAGTGCATGGGATGGAGGAGCACCAGGCATCGGGCCATGGGGTTTTGAGTGATATTGGCTTTAGATTCAAATCTTGTCTGTTAGTGTAAATTGAGAAACTTGAGTCTGCGATTGCTTAATCAGTTGGCTATCTTGTTGAGTTAGACAAACTCCTCTGAACTTCTTTTACTGGCAGTAATGCAGATAAATAATGCAAATGATGTTTGTTCTAGAAGAAACATAACATACCACTTTGAAAGAGAAGGACAGAAGAATAAGTTCTCTAGTAAAGATCTATTTGTGCTTTTAAAACCTAATTTATTCTGAATGACATATACAAGCCTACGTAACTAGAACAGCTGAATCTGAAACTTCAAAGTAAGCTTGTCATTAACCTCACCGAGGAGGGAAAACCAGTTCAAGATATCAACAAAATCAAAATGTCTAAATCAAAACTGTTTTAATGCAATGTAAAAAACAGACAAATCTGCCACAGGTTTTCCTTTTCCAGTTGTGGCAAGAACAAACAATTCCTATTCCTTTTTGCCCATCTTCAACAGCATAGACTGTCCCAACATAAACTGTTCCTTACTGTTTTCCCCTGTTAAACACCAGTCCCTCTCCACTTGTCTGTTTGTTAGCAGTTTGTCTGTTTATTTTTCTAGCAATCAGAAACGGATTGTGGTGTTCATCTTAAGAAAACAAAAACTCAGGATCCTGGTAGGAACCACACTCAGCAAGAGGAGGAGAGCAGTCTGGCAAATACCTTGGAGCGCATTATGGGACAGCTGGATGTTCTGACTCAGGTATGGTTCGCTCTTTGATTTTTGCAATGAAAAAGGTACCTGTGACTGGAAGAACTGGGAATAGTTCAATAGTTTCATAGAATAAAAGTGTGACTAGTTCAAAATCTCTGCTTTCTGGTAGTTTTTTTTGATAGCTCTGGTTTGATCTGCTTGTCAACTTATCTTTATCGGTTCTCTCACATTGACTTCCAGCTCAGGCCCTACTTTTCTCCTAATCCCTTTATGCTGCAGCGTAGCAGAGCATTACTTGCCAGCTCTGGTACTCTGTGCTATTAGCCAAGGTTTATCTAAGGCGATGCCTAAAGGAACAATTGACAGTACTGCTCTGTTTTGGTGAGTAAGCTCTGTCTCTCTTCCCTCCTCCATTATCTTGCAGTCTAGAGGTAAACTCTGTTCAGATCCCGCTCCTTTCCCCCACCCAACATTCACCTACACAGTCCAATTTCTGCAGTATTCTCCTCCCATCAACAAGTCTGGGCCCTTCTGTGCCTCAGTCTCTGAAAGATGCTTTTCACCCACAGCTACCAAACAACTAATCCCTTGCTAAAGCATTAACACACAGTTCTTTCTCGGTCACTAAGCAAGAACAGTACCAACTGTTACTTGTAAACACATACTGTGATGATCACTTAGTAGGAATTTGGGGATAGAACTGGTTTTTGATTAAGTAGCTGCTCATTGCTCCTGTGGAGAAATACCATTTCTGACCGTTGTCTAGGGCTGAATTGCATTGTGTATTGTTGAGGTACGTGAGAAGCAGGGAGAAAACGTGGGATAGTAAACATTGATCTCCTGTAGATGAGACCATGGCCGTAGGATGGAAAAAATTTATGTGGGAGGGTTTTTCTGCAAGTTTGAGTGGTGTTTGAGGAAGAGCAAGCAGGTCTTGAATGCTCGGTAATGAATGTACGGATTCCTAGTCTGAGTTAGGTTTCTGCTCTTGAGAAGCACTTGTCCAAAAGTGTAAGATGATGGGTTGGAGGTCCCATCAGAGGATTGAAGTATGGCTGATTTAGGGATTAAAATACCTTCCAAGACTACAGACAGGCTAAAACAGTGTAGGATGAAAACCAGAAGTTATTTAAGCTCATTTGGCAGAAATGCAAGAAATCGCTAATTCTCTGATCTCTCACTGGAGGGTGGGGGAAATCTTGCATGACATTAGGCCCTCGTGCTTGTGAGTAAAATGCAGCCCAGTGTATACAGAAAATATTTTATTACTGGTTTTACGTCTCCCTAGTTAGTTTGGTATGTGATTGTTATCTTTCTTTACATAAATCAGATCCACGCTTCTGATGATGGATGTGTAATGGCTCCTTTTCAACTTCATAGGTGTTTAGAAGAGGCAAATATTGCAGTAAACAGTATGCGTGGGATTTAAACTAGATATAAGCAATGCAAACATTGCTCTTGAAGATATTGTGTAACTGTAGAAAATTTCAAACGTTGTTTTAAACCTAGCAGAAAGAGAAATTGAGATCAGTGGGGGAGGAATAAATTAGTAGGCTATAGGATATAATTGGAAACAGGCCTGAAATTATAATAAAAAAAAAAAAACCCAAAAGCTGTCTTGAGTAACTCTGTGTTCAGCAACCTTTTACCTTTTTTGTAGCTCTTTTTGCCACCCTTTGAAGTACTTAATTTCCCATTGGTTCTAAGCTTCGTATGTTGCGTTTTGTATTAACACCATTTCAATGCGTTTGTCCAAATAGATATTCCTGACACACTGTTGAAACGGTTTCATAATTCTTCATTTTCATGCCAAGGTTTTGATATTTAGCAGTGAAACGAGCCAACACCAAACAAACTTAAGCAAATGAGTCTGGAAGAAGTCCTCATTCCTGGAGTAAGGGAGGACTTATCCAAGAGGAGGGATGCAGGCAGGTAGCAAGGCAGTGCTGTGGAAGGTAACTGGAGGGCCTCTGCTTGCATAGCTAACTCTATTTTTTTCCAGTGCTGCTGGCCTGTAACAGAGAAGGGAACACAGCTCTGGTAGAGCCACTGGTACCCCTCTTCCATACAATTAGATGTTGGCCAGGATGAGCCATGGCCTGCTGATTGCTAGCATAGATCCAAGTGAAATGGAAACAGCGGCTCATGGTGTTGGCTTGGTTGTCTTTCTAAATCACAGGTGGGTCCTGTGAAGCAGATTCACAGCGGTATTGCGTGTTGGTATGGCAACTTTGGGCTTGCTGACTCTTTGTGAAAGGAGGAAACCACTGTTCCTTCAAAAAATTCAAAACCTACTAAATCAGGTCTTAAATCCTCATCCAACCTGGCCTTGAACACTTACAGGGTATGAGCCTCCACCTCTTTTCTGGGCAGCCTGTTCCAGTGTCTCACCACCCTCACAGTAATAAGAAGGAAGAGTTAGCTGAGCAATACTGTTCTCGAATTTTATAGCTGCCCACTTCCTTCTCATAGTGCTTTGGGCTGCTAAATATAAAACTCCTTTACTTTCCAAGTGTTGTGAATATCACGTGCCTGACTGTTGGCTGAAGAGAGCTGGTGGGACTCGCGCAGGGCACAAGAGCTCACAGAGAGGAGATATCGAGGCTGTTTAGCTCCATGACTTGTGGAGCTCTCCTAGGGATCCTGCTGAGGCCAGGTTACTGCTAGCGTTTGCATTTCTGCGGGCATCATCGCATATTCCTGATCCACATGACCCAAGAGTGATATTAGATGGATGTGTGAAAAAGAGGGGCATGTGGGACTTCCTGACTGGCAGCTGCACAGCAGCACTGGCCACTCTGTTCCTGTCTAAGCATTTTGTGGTATCTAATACAGAAGTTCTATGCAAATGGACTGAGAATTCACCTTGTGTTCAGAGCGAGTGATGGTGAGGAGCTACAGAACTTATTTTAAAAGTCTCCGGAGCAGGAGATCTCGTTTTACTCTGAGCAGATGAGAAGCTATCATTTCTTTAGAAATCTTTCACATCAGAAAGAAAAATAAACACCTTAATTGTGTATTTGGTCTCTGAGATTGACTTTGACCACCAGCATAAGGCTAGTCCTGGCACGCGGAGAGCCTTGCATGCATTTGTTTGCTACATAAGGTGTTGATAACTGTGAAGGCTTCATACCTCGTTGTGCTCTCAGATGTGAGGTTTGCTTCCTTGTTTAGTCTGAACTGCCAGCTTTGCAGACCATGCTTCAGAGCCCATTGAAGGTCAGTAGGTGGTTTGGGTCCCGTCTCAGCACCGTGTTAAGATGTAACTTGCACGTGAGGAAGGCAGCCTGGCTCTCTTTAAGCAGGCTCACTGATTGCAGAAGTCTGCTTTGAGTTCCACTGGATGGAGTTGCTGAGATTGAGGGGAGACTGGCAGCAAGTCAGGGCAGAACTTAGTACAAGAGGAGCAAAGGCTGCTTCTCACCAGACAAGTTCGTGCTTGAACCTCCGAGTGATTTTTGCTGCACGAGTTCACCCAGGAGCCTTTTAATCTTGCAGCTGAAGTTCGGTGTTTTAAACTATTGTTGGAGGCAGGAGTTAGCTTCTACAGAGAAAAATAAAAGTTAGGCTGCCCTAATGCAAACCTTTCCATTTCACTCATTGCATTAGTTTAGAGAATGGGCACCCAAGCTGGATTTAACTGTATAGTTGCTAGTTCCTGTCTCTGCACAGGACTGTGTATTTCCTCAGGGCTGCATTTGCAGGTGTTGGAGGTACCCTTTTAGTGATGCACATACAATAACTGGGGGGGCTTCTCATCATTATTTCTCACTGTAACTGGTGCATTTGAAGGTTGGCAAATGTCCTCCTTTCTTGCGAGACTGTTTTTACTTTCCAGTACAGTGCCAACAGGTCTCCTCAGTGCTGAGCAGCAGTCTGTGGTCCTGGTGTCATGAATTTGTGCCCTAGAGGTATATAGATACCTCAGAACCCACTTATTGGCACTTGCTAAGGGCCCTTGGATGCTAAGGTAGCTTTTTTACAATGCCGTGTTCTTGCTGTACTTCTTGGCCTTGTCTAGCACTGAAATTGGTTCTGAAATTAGCATTTTTAGGGAAAACCATAAGAAGTTATAGCAGGACATTTAGCTCTTGGAAAACAAACCAGCCTTGGTGATTACAGAGCACAGAGCCAATGATCCTTTGACACTGATGGAGAGAGGGATTTTGTTATGGAATGGTGACAGGGATGGAAGTGCAAGTGTAGTTCTTTGCCTACACGTAGCCAAGAGCACATTTGCTTTGCAGTCTGTGTGCAGGATCGTATCCCTCTTAGGCTCAGCCAGGCTGTTATCTGATCTCTGTAACAGCTCTGGGGTTTTGGGGGGGTCCCACGATTACTGGGAATCAGCTGGAGCAAAGTTATGTCCCCTGTGCTGTTATGTGTGCTAACTCAATCGAAGCTGGTGTGCGTGGCATACTGAAAAACCCATCTGCTGCTTGCAGGGCAGGAGCTGCACCTTTTTGCATGCCTTCATAGGATGAGCCTAATCTTATTCCACTGTTCCTGTACTCTTGCCAGCTTTGCCCCCAGCTCCACGTTAAGTCCTGCTTTAGTTAAGGAGCAGTCTAGGTCACGCTTTCTCATGGCAGGGGCTCCCACCACTGCTCCAGAGGCTGCCTCTGTTGCTTGCTCTGGACTCTGCTTTTCAGGTTTCCTTTAGCAGCTGTAGAACTGGTTTCTGTTGGCATTCTGTTAGCACCTGGTTCCCCTTATCTGCGGTCCTCAAAAGAGGCAGGGCTGATTGCCCCTCCAGGGCTGCTGCAAAAGTCTCAGCCCTGAGGCTGGTGGTTCTTAAACTGTCTCTACTACTTAATCAGAGGGGAAAATATCACTTCTGTTTGGCTTCGGGAAGTAAAAATAACATGGAGCAATAGCATAGGGGGCTTGTGTAAGCCAGTGTGACTGCTAGGTGCTGCAGTGTACCTGTCTTGGGATTGAATATTCACCAGAACCTTAGTAGTAAATCGTAGAATCACGGAGTGGTTGGGGTTGGAAGGGACCTCAAAGCCCATTGAGTTCCACCCCCCTGCCATGGGCAAGGACACCTCCCACTGGATCAGGGGGCTCCAAGCCCCATCCAACCCGGCCTTGAACACCTCCAGGGAGGGGGCAATCATGATTTCACTTGTTCCCGTGCCTCCCCACCCTCACAGTAAAACATTTCTTCCTAATTTTTTTTTTAATGTAGTTTCTCATTAATGTTTCCGAAGAAAAGAGAAGGCTTTTTATTCTAGGCTAAGTCTGTGAAGATGAATGAAGACAAATATTGCAGGAGGTGTTGGTAGAAGCAATTTAAGTTTTTCTTTTGTGTGAAAAATTGTGTATTCTGGTCTGGTGTCCATAGTAATACTCAGTCATTACCGTAACATAAGAAATACTCCTCAAAACAAATAGGTTGATCTTTCTTCTTGTTTAAGCTTAAGTTGTTATCCTTCTGCCAATTTGAGCGAGGACTTTGATAAATTCTCCAATATTTAGTCCCTGGTGTGTAATGGAGACGTGTGCTGTCCTCCTGACATGATAGGAAGCCCAGATCCTGCCTCAGAGAACCACCTTGAGTGCGAACCGGGCTCCGGTGAATCCTCATTGAGTCTGGCTAACAGTGTTTTCCTCCTTGCCTTGATTGTTGGCTTGTTGTCCTCTGAAAAGCAATAGCAAAACCATGCAGGAGTTGAATGGGTGCAGTTTGATTTGCCGACTGACAAAATAGGAACGTGGCAATATTGCAAAACTCTTGTCGTCTGCGAATAAAGGAGCTTTTCATTCTGTGTGAGTTGCAGTGTAGCACTAATAGCAGCTGGGCAGTATCTGTGCTTCTCTTACCTTCCTAGGATGTCAGATGCCCTGTGTATTTTGGGCATCATATATTGAAATCTAAATGGGCTGTAGTCATCTATTCCTACTTTGGACTTCCTGTATTTCATTTCTGACTGATACTTTTCCAATTCTAGTTTCCAAAAAAATACTCACTACAAGCTTTCTGCTTATACTTACATGCAATTTCCATTCCAATAAACATTTTCCTTACAGCTTTTTCACAAATCCAACGCTTTCTGAAATCTGCTTTACTTGTGCTTAGTCTTACGGTGCGGCGTGTAGCAGCACTTAACTCGTATTGGCAGGATTGTGGTGGCAATAAATCACGGGATATAGGAACCACAAGTAATCTGGGGCTTTGCTTCTAGCAGGGCAGTGTGACCAGAACATTAATGCACTTGATTATCTTTCTAGAGGAAATTTGATGCAATTGTTTCACCCCGCCCTTTCTAACCCAGTCTTGGGTTTCTAGTTCTCCTGTTTTAAATGGAAAAGCCAGGATCCCTACTGCTTTTCATCCTGTCTGGTTGCTTACAGGATAAGATCTTTGCTGTAAACCCCCGGTAAACATTCAGCCTGCTGTGTTCTGCCCGGAGTAGCTGTACTGCTGACCTCTGTAAGACAGCCCCTAGGCAACAGCGTGGCTGGGTATGAAAAAGATGAACTCCTCTCTCCTTTGAAGTGATGGGAGGGCTCCTGCTGGCCCTGGGGCACCTGAGATGTGGAGCCAGCAGGTAACAACTTTTCTTCTGGCTCTCTGTGTACTGCAGTTCTTGCGCCTCGAAGGGGTGGCGATAGAGGAGGAAAAAACTTAAGTGAAGCCTGTGCTGTAGCCCACAGGAATATCTGAGCAATGCAGAGGGTTTTCTTTCAGGTGAAGCTTTCTACATCTCCAGCTGTGCTGC
Source organism: Neomorphus geoffroyi (assembly GCA_033558235.1). NCBI lineage: Eukaryota > Metazoa > Chordata > Aves > Cuculiformes > Neomorphidae > Neomorphus > Neomorphus geoffroyi. The sequence continues at coordinate 11,306,393 of JAUMJM010000050.1, forward strand.
GTTAGGCAGAAGTTGGCTTTTCTGCCTCATCACAGGTCAGCATAGGAAGAAGCTTTGTGTGCAGTAGGAATAAGCTTTGAATTATGTCTGGGGAGGAAAAAGAGGGCGCATTATGGTAAATGCTGTGATGCACAGCCCTTTGACTTTGGTGATCTGCAGTATTTCTAGATGGCTTTGCCGTAGTGCTTGGTGTTGGTTTTACTACATCTGTATTCTCTTCCCCCCCCCCCCATTTGTTTCATTCCCCAGATCATTTTATGGGAGACTTTTCCTGCTCTCAAGCGGCCTTAGCCAAGCTATTTCCTCTCTTTGTGCTTTCGTTTCCCCAGCTGTAAAATGGGGATAATGAGACCTGCTTTCTTTTGTCAGGCACTTAGAGATGTGCTTACGAAATGCGCTATTAAAAGGCTTTCTATCTATAACTTCTATCCAAACAGCGGTTGTCCAAGTTTATTTGAATTTCTTTATTGAAGTCCAAGGTTCTGAACATCCTTTGTTTTTAACAGAGGATGTTATTTATGCAGTAAAACTGCTCAAAATGTGAAGCTATTGATTGTTGCTGATAAGTTTATGGATATTAAAGCATTAAATCATCACCGCCTATTATCAACCGTTCCGGTGTCTTTGGAAGCTGAAAGCAGTTCTGTGTAGCGAGGTCCCTTGATTATCTCAGAGTAATCAATAAAGGGTTTTCAGCAGAAGCTTTTATTACCACGTGGTTAAAATGTTCTTCCTGTGCATCCTGTACATGATGACTTCAGCTCGAGGAGGAAGATGTAACAGTCCTTTGTGGGGTAACTGGATTACACAAAAATACCTAGGTATTATGTTGAGGTAGATATTGCCACTTTGGGTTTCAGTTCCCCTCCATCGCCTGTTGCACTGCTGTACACTGGGACGGTTTCCTTGCTTGTCATCGTGCTTGTCCAGCAGGTTTTTTGTGTTTTAATTGCAGCATTCAGGGAAGAGTTGGAAGTAAAGAAGGAAAATCAAAGCTAACATTGGGCAAAATTGTTCAAAACCTCAGTCTTGTTAGCAGAAGTGTGTCTGGTGGCTCTCCAGTGTCTCATGAACTGGAAGGACAGAACCTGTCCATGAAAGGAAACACAGAGTCCAATTTGGAAGCACTGAGTGCCAAAAAGGATGCTTTATCATCTGCAGGAGAGCCCACCAGCCTTTGTTGCTCCTCTCTGAAGTCATGTGAGACTCTGCCCTGCTAAAATGCTGGTGCTGGAGTTACAGCCCTGAAATACTTCAAAATACTCCTGTGAATTTAGCATCTTATTACCTGTTGAGAGTAGAGTGCGTAGTTTTTGCAAGTAGCTCATCTGCAGCCTTGCTTTTGTTTTGCAGACTGTTTCCATCCTGGAGCAGAGGCTGACAGTCGCAGAAGACAAGCTGAAGGAATGTCTTGAGAATCAGCAGAAAATCATTCAGAACAAAACGAGCTGATTTCCTGAGAGAAGACAGGAGCCGAAGGCGTTGGGAGGTTTGAGGTTGTTTGTGTTCCTAACAGACTGTGTGTGACTTGCTTTAACAATTTTGAGCACAATCTATTTGGAATGTACAGTTATTGTATCTGTAAATGAACTTTGTTACTTTACTAAAATAAAAGGAGTATTTTAATCATAAGCGTGGATAACAATTGTGATCTCCTCTGTTTTCCAGAGATAGAGCGGCCAGCGTGTGGTCTCAGTACTAACTTGGAAGGTTTCAGCTCTCCTGCTTTTGGTGCTGCTGGGTTAGTTTTAAAACACTTAAGCATCTTGGAGTTGCTACATGTGTGGCACAGGCTGCATTAGGCTTATTGCTGGGGTGTGTGCTGGCTGTAGGTGACAAGCAAAAGAGCTCCCAAGGATAGTTGTGTTGGTGGTCATTCATCTCTGTTCTTGAACTGTAGGGAGCAGGTGAGGTCTCAGTGCAACCGGCACCTGGAGAAGGGTCTGTCTCACCTGAGTTTCCGATGGTCCCTGGCAAACCTGACAAAGAGCAGCTCATGTACTGGATGGTGTTTGTGCAGAGGTGATTAAATCCAATAGTGGGGTTTAGAATTGTGGAAAGGTTTGGGGTGGAAGATACCTCAAAGCCAGTCCAGTTCCAACCCCCCTGCCATGGGCAGGGACACCTCCCACTGGATCAGGGGGCTCCAAGCCCCATCCAGCCTGGCCTTGAACACCTCCAGGGATGGGGCAGCCACAGCTTCCCTGGGCAACCTGTGCCAGGGCCTCCCCACCCTCATTGTGAATAATTTCTTCCTAATATCTAATCTAAATCTTCCCCCTTCCAATTTAAAGCCATTTAACCCGTTCCCCTGTACAATGCGTGAAAAACAATTGCTTGAAGCTGGCAAAGAGGCCCTGGTGGGTCAGGTGTTGCGGGGTGGATTCCAGGCAGATTTTGCCTTGTCTTCATCTGCTTTATGAATTAAAGGCAGGGTAGAGAGAGAGGGAAGGCAACTGAATAGCGGAACGTTTGCTCCTCGGTGAAACTTTCCTCTTCTCTCACCAGACTGCCTTTAATTTTTGGTCATTTTGCAGATGTTTTCACAGTTGAATAGCTCATCACTCGCACATACGCTCTCACCCCGCTCCCTCATCGCCCCTCCTGACTTTTGCAAGGCTTTAGCAGGTGTTCAATATGTAGCTGCACAAGAATCTGGGCTTCTGGGAGTTCCTGTTCTCCAACACCTCTTCTGCTAAACACACACTGGAGGTCTCCTTTCTTGCAGTAAACTATTACCCACATTCCTGGAGAAATGAGCTGTGGGAACCTGAGCACCTCAGGGTTAGTGAAACCCTCACTGCTGGCTCTGCCTGCTTCAAACAGGGGGGCTGCCTCTGTCCTTACCCTTGATGATCCCTTCTGCTGCCACAGCCTGCCAGCTTTGCCCTCACACAGCTTCCAAGGCCCCCATCTCCAGATGTGCTGTGGGCATTCTGGGTGCCTGCCTGAGGACTGCCCGGTGTCCTTATTTCACATGAGGTTTAGTAGATTGTAAAGCCAGCCTACGTGGGTTTGCTTTGGGGTTCTTGCACCTGTTCCTGTTGCAGACTGTGTCTGCAGGTGCAGCATCTTGATAGCTTCAATACTACTCATCCCATGTGGGTGAAGCTGTTGGCATTCCCTTGCCATCACCAGGAAACTTCTGGTCTCCTTCCCTCCAGGTTCTTTGTACATCTCCTTGTTGGCATTGTCACAATATTTTACTCTTGCATTTGCGGGAGGCTGAGAGCTTTCTCATTTCCATGCTTACTGGGTTGATTATAAATCTGAGTTTCTCTCTGCTCTGCTACAGGCTGTTTGTTTCTATTTCCACGTTCCAAGTCTGATAAATCGTTATTTTCTCTTAGATTACACTAATGGAATCAATTCCATGATATTCTTCCGTGCTTTTGCTAGAAGCTTTCAGTGGTTTCTGCTGAGACACTGACATCATTTTCATTGAAATGAGCTGATGTTGTGTTGCGGGGTGGATGGGGAGGAGGGGACTCAGAGCTATGCGCGGCCAATTTGCTGCTAGGAGAAGGCTGTTCCTGCTCTGATCTGCTGCTGCTGAAGCGATGACAAAAATGAGTTGCGAGAGCCTCATTTATCAACCAGATCCTAAATGCTGTGGACTGGCCTTTGGCATGGGGGTGTGGAGGGGAGGAAAAAAAAGTTTAAACTATTCCAACATCCATCAGTTTTTAAGCATTGCTTTAAAAATAGCCTTTGCTTCCTTTTAATGTGTAGTTTCTAATGTCTTGGAGACCACAGAAGCCGTTTGTATGCTGTATTTTATTGAGAACAGCAGTACAAATGACTTGGGCACATTTGATAGAGGCACTTTTTCTTTTCAGGTGTTCCGAGTAAATCCATTTAAAAGATTTAATTGTGCTTCTAAAACAGATGAGGTGCTGAAGTGCTGAAGGGCAAGCCAGTGGGGCATAAAGAAAGTTGCTTTTCTGTACTCAGTTTCTTAAAAGCTCTCATTTGATCCATACAGCACATTGTTGTGGCGGTAACCCGGGGTGGGTGGGTGGGTGGGTGGGTGTGGGGAGTTAGGAGGAGAGGGGTTCTAACAACCTCTGTATGGTCTATGTGGCAAGAAAGGGAGTCTGAAGGGAATTTCTTCTGACAGTATTCTTCATCTCAATCATTCCCTTGTCCCAAATTTCAGCACTTGCTCTTTCTTCATTTCCCCTTCTTAGAACGTCTTACCTGGAGTGGGATATCAGGACTTGGAATGTACCAGCACTCCTAAAGAGTGGCCATTGCTTGAGAGGCAGGCAAGATGTGGAAAATACAAGATTTAAATCTTAATCCTTGTGCTTGAACATTGAGCAATAACCTCAAAAACACATCCGAGGGGCCCAAATCCCATTGCTTCTCCCTAGGCTCCATACTTAACTGTCCTCTAAGCACCGTTGGTTTTGAATACTGAGGAGAGAGAAGCCTCTGGAGTGAGTTAAATCCCCTTTTCCTTTTACGCTCACGGTCTTTTCTAACTTGGGAACATCTGCAGTGACTGATTTGTGAAGCTGTTAACTTGGGGAGCAGTGGAACAGCCGAGCGAGGAGGAGCACATTGTACTTGGGCTGACATCGCTTCTGCGCTGCGTGAGGATATACCCTGCCTTAAAAACCTCTTGTGGTGAGCTCTGAGCCTGAGGAGCCTGCAAAGAGTTAAGGATTTTGTTTTGGATGGCCAAGGCAGGCTTGAAGCCAGGTTCTTAAAGTAGTTTAATTTGTTGCCATTACATTTGCCAGACGAATGACCTCACTCAACTTATAGCAACAGTTCTTTGTGCTGGGATTGGCCCCAGGGGAGCCCGGCGCTGCTGCAAATGGCTTTTTGGCTGCCATGAGTATGGAGCATGTTAAACATAACCGTGATCTGTGAAAAAGTAAGAATCTTCAAGCACTGCCTACTTTCCTTCCTGTCTGGGAGCTGGGAATTGGACAGATACCACAGCTGAGCTCATAACTGAATAGGCAAAACCACCAGAGCGCTGTGGTATTGACTTCTGGCCGGGAAGCAAGATAGCCAGGAGCATCCTCTGCCTGCAGGGTCATCTCCGGACCCGAGTCACCAGCTAACTAGAACGTAAAACCCAACTGTGATAGAATCATAGAATGGTTTGGGTTGGAAGGGACCTTTAAGATCATCCAGTTCCAACCCCCCTGCCATGGGCAGGGAGACCTCCCACTGCATCAGGGGGCTCCAAGCCCCAGCCAACCTGGCCTTGAACACCTCCAGGGATGGGGCAGCCACCACTGCTCTGGGCACCCTGGGCCATGGCCTCCCCACCCTCATCATAGAGAATTTCTTCCTAATGTCTGATCTAAATCTTCTTCCTTCCAGTTCAAAGGCGTTCCCCCTCATGCTGTCGCTCCATGCCCTTGATCTAGGTAGCTGGGCTAACACTCGCCAGCCTCACGGTGCGGATCACTTATTGTGTAACATCTTTAATGAGCTGCTTTAGAACAAAATGCTTTTTGAGGCATGAGTGAGTAGGAGGGAAGCAAATCGTTTTGCAAAGGTTTGTGACGTGAGAACAGGGCTGCGTTTCTTCTGTCGCTTTTAGAAATGGTTGCTGGCCAAGTGCTGCTCAAATGCCACAACCTTCTCAGCTGTAGTTTTGGGAAGGAAATGTAATGGGAAAGAAGATTTTTATTGATGCTTATTTGTATATTTACCCTGGATTTAGCCTGCTGTAGTAAGCTCAAAGAAAGCTGGGATCTATTTCCAGCTCTGCAACAGAACTGCCATTGCAGGCAAACACCACTCTTCAATCCCTCTTCTCCTTGTCAGGGGAGATGCATATAAATTACTTCCTCTTTTGAGATACAAGTTCTGTGGATGAAGAGCTCTTTAGATGCATTTGAATGGAGTGCGTCAGGGAAGAGAGAATCATAGAATCATGGAATGGTTTGAACTGGAAGGGACCTCAAAGCCCAACCAGTTGCAACCCCCTGCCACGGGCAGACACCTCCCGCCAGACCAGGCTGCTCAAGGCCCCATCCAGCCTGGCCTTGGACACCTCCAGGGAGGTGGGCTCACTTCCAGAGCACAGGTTTTTAGTGTCCTTTACTTCCTCCCCATCTCCTTGGATCGCAGCAGCCAGCAGTGCTGGGGGATGTGTGCTGAGCAGCTTTCTGCTCCTCAGCACCAGAGATGGCTGTCACCTACAGCTTCATTGGAGTTTGAAATTAACTGGTATCACTTCTGGGGGTACATGCTTGTGTCGGTGTGTTGGGAGAGGGTGCTGTTGGGCACTTTCTGGTGGGGGATGAGCATCGTGCACCGTTAGGGATGTTCTGGCAGAGGGTAACTCAGCTGCTTGGCTGCAGCTGGGACGGGCCTGGTGACCACTGCTTGAGGCCATGAATTTGCCACCTGCAAGGAAGTCTTTCCCCAGTGACCACTCCAGATATCTTTATATTCACTCCAGCCCTCCAGTCCTTCCTCCCTGATAACGCAATACAGCTGGAAACACAACATTTTGTTGTCACAAAACAGTCGGGCTGAATCAGCGCCCTGACCCAGTGCCAAAAACCTGTCACTTCAGTTCTCCTTTGCTGTTTCTTCTCCCTGCAGGCACCTTCCATGCAGCTCATTACTCACTGCCACCTTCCAGACACCAGTGAAGCTGAGGATACGGTGATGCTCTGCGTGGCACGATGATTTTCCTGCAAATGTCTAGTGAGGAGCGCTACAAAGGCCGATCCTGCATGCTCCAAGAGCTTGTGGCTGCGTGGAGCATGTGCTGGTGGTTGTTGGCTGTTCTTTCGGCTGCTGACTGAAAGGGTTAAGCTAAGTGGCTGTCTGGATGGAGCTCCTGCATGGCCTCACTTCCCTCTTTGGCAGCTGCTCTCGCAATGTTTCCATGATCAGGTTTTCACAGCCCTGCTGAAGGCCAGAGCCAACCTTCAGTGTGCACATCTCCCAGCTGGAGGGAGAACTTCACTGCTCTCCTGAAATGGGCAGATCTTATGGGTCTTCCCAGCTTGGGAGTGTGCTGGGCACCACGGGATACTCCCAGGAGGAGAACCTCCTTGTGATATGGGCTGGAGTGATGTGGGGTGTGGTGCCTCTTTGCTTTTGCCCTTCTGTGAATCCACTCGGTCACGTGTAGATGCCGTAACATCAAGCAAGGCTCTGCCTGCCTGTGGCTGCGCCTGGTCCATATGGTGTGACAGGTGCCTTGTGGTAACCAGAGTTAACCAAGATGGTTTTCATCCTGTTGAAAGCATAGGAAAATCCTTTTTTTTTTTTTTTTTTTTTTAATTCCCTCCTACTTTCCAGTTGCTCAGCTTCTCTGAAAGGTTGTGGTTGCTTCAGAGGATGATGTTCCTTCTGTCCTAGGGGCAGATGTTGCTTTCTATGTCAGTATCTTCTGAAGCAGACTTGTGGCTGGAGAAGCTTCTTGTTGTATGTTGGGGTTGATAGACAAGATAACTGTAGGAGTTATGGATGAAGATATTGGCCTTGGGTGTTTGACCGTTGTGAGCATCGGTCAGTACAACCAAGACAGAGGTTGCTGTGCTATTGCAGAAGCTGCAGAGTGCTCTATTTTCCGGTACTAAATATGGTTGGAACAGAAGCGTGTGACAAGTCACAACTGAGAGCCAGTGGCCCTCATCACCTCAAGATGATGCCCCAGCAGCAGAGACCAAAACCCTGCACAAGAGATGGAGAGGAGTGACTTGGGAGATGAACAGCTGCCTTGCCATGGAGCTGTTCCCTCTGGGAGGACTTGGTCCTCGGTGCAATGAGGTGATGAAATGCTGCGGGTGGTTCCACAAATTCAGGAGGAAGAAAGGCAGGCTTCAAGCCTGCAGGTTTGTGGCACAAGACCCCTCAAGGTGTCCTGTTTGGATTTGGCCATCCCTATGTGCTGTTGATTAACAAATAACTTCAGTGCCACTTGATCTTTAACTTGAAGATCAATGCGTGCCTGCTGGGTCATTTTTTGCAGCTTCTGTTTTGTTTCCTACGCGGGAGATAATTTGACCTGTGTATTTGTGTGATGTGTTTCTTTCCTTTCCTCTATTATTTATGAAATCAATAGATCTTAAAAAGGAACGTTTGCTGTGAAGTGTCTGGAGTGAGGTGTGCTGGAGGAGAATGTGAAAACCTGCCTGCTTGCACGGCCTTTCCCACCAGCCGAGTGTCTCTGCTGGAGAGGGGGAGAGGAGCTCACCTGAGCACAAAGGGGTGGTTTATCCATGAAAATGCTTTGACAGCAGCCCAGGTGATGGGGGCAAAAGCAGAAATTCTTGTCTGAATCCCTCCAGGTCACACAATGAAGCATGGGATGGGGCTTCTAAATTTGGCAGCCCAGGTGGGAGAGGGGAGGTGTGATCCAGGCTGCAGAGCACGCTGAAAATTCTTCAGATACCTTTGAGCGGGGCTGTGTTGGTGGCACTGAGTGGGCTGGGTTTGCTCTGGAGACTTCGCAGCAGTCCATGGGGCTGCCGCATCTCCACTTTAGAGGGCATCTCTGTTGCTCCAGTGCAGCTCCCTGCACGAGATGGTGCAAAGCTGTCCTGTGTCCGTGCCAGGACTGTCCAGACTGTCGTTTACTCATGCCCCTGCAACAGATTTTTGCCTGGCAAGGTGCCACCTGTTACTTTGCTTCTAGATTCCCACACCCCAAACTGGCCTGGTGCTCTCCGAGCTGTGGCCTTGCCAGCCTTCCCGTGCAGACAAGAAAAGTTCATTTCTCTGTGGCTGCTGGGTTTCCCTGCGCTCCCGGCTCGGCAGCGTGTTTCGGAGTTACGTTCTTTGCTGTGATTACTCCGCTCTCCTTCCTGTGTGCTGCCTTTGTTGGCCGCTCTTGGAGGAGAAGCGAAGATGAAAGAGAGCAGGGTTTATTGTATTCAATAGCCATGAAAACTGGCCTGGTGACTGGGGACCATTTTTGCTTCCTTCTCTCCCACCTATTGAAGTTGGGAGGCAGGTTTGAAACCGCATCTGGTTGTCTTGCCAGGACCGTGCCAGGCTCTGCCGTGGCACCAGAGGGGAGGGGAAAGCCGGCAGCGTGCTTTACGTGCATGCGTGTCACCTGGGTTTTCCAGTCTGGCCCCAGTAGTCACTCCCAGCTGGAGTCCTGTGTCCAGTTCTGGAATCCCCAACATAAGAAGGAGATGGAACTGTTGGAACAGGTCCAGAGGAGGCCATGAAGAAGATCCGAGGGCTGGAGTCCCTCTGGTGTGAAGACAGGCTGGGAGAGCTGGGGTTGTGTAGCCTGGAGAAGAGAAGACTCCAGGGAGACCTTGGAGCAGCCTCCAGCACTGAAAGGGGCTCCAGGAAAGCTGGGGAGGGACTTTTTCCAAGGGCCTGGAGTGATGGGACGAGGGGGAACGGCTTTAAACTGGAAGGGGAAGATTTAGATCAGACATCAGGAAGAAATTCTTCACGCTGAGGGTGGGGAGGCCCTGGCCCAGGGTGCCCAGAGCAGTGGTGGCTGCCCCATCCCTGGAGGTGCTCAAGGCCAGGTTGGATGGGGCTTGGAGCCCCCTGATGCAGTGGGAGGTGTCCCTGCCCATGGCAGGGGGTGGCACTGGGTGGGCTGTGAGGTCCCTTGCAACCCGAATCATTCCATGATTCTATGATAGCTGAGTACCTGCTCCTGCACCTCCTGCCCTGCTCCAGCCTTCCCAGAGGGCTCCTCCTGCTTTGCAGAGGGACTCAATCCTGCAGCCAATTTCTATCAGCTGTATCGGTTGGGTTCTGGTGGAGTTTGCAAGGAGTTCATAAAAACTGTGCCTTTTGTTGATGTCCCCTCCTCTGCAGGTTCCTGGGAGGGTGAACTTTGTTAGCTGAAAATTCTGTTGCTTTTACAAAATGACTTTTTTTATTCTTCTTTTCCTTTTCTCCTGTTTTCCCTTTCTGCCTCTCCTTTTTAATCTTTATTTTAGGAAAACATAACATGTAATATTGAAGGGAGAAGGTGGAATCCAATTTGACGAATTATCTTGTTTTCAGAGAAGCCTCAGCTATTTTTCTCAAAGCAGCCGGTGCACTACGAGCTCGATTTGCTGCTATAAATATTGGCCAGGTTATTTCAACTCTTCTGAAGGTAAATGAGAAGCAGTTGCCAGGTTTGCTTGGTGTTGCGTGTTTGGGATGATGAAAGGGCCAAAGAAACTGGTAGATCTGTAATTGCGAGTGGGGTGCTCAGCCACGCGGTCTGGGAGCCCGAGCGCTGAGGTGCAGCAGGGAGGCATTGCTTGATGTGGGATCTCCCTTCGCCATGGTTTCTACCTGCCAAACACCAGCCTGGAAGATAACTCACACTGGCTCCAGGATGGGAGGACGCTAACAGCGTTCCAGCCCAGATGAAGAGGTGAACCTTGGTGACGTGGTGCCGGGTGCACCTGCAGGCATTTGCATCGCTGCTCAAGGCGAGGGGCTTGGGGCACTGACACTCCCCGCACACCTTGTGGTGGTGGAGCAGTTGGACATTGGTGGGCAGGTTGGTGCTTAGAGGAGCATTTTTGCTCCTTCTTTGTGCCTTAGAGGAGCATTTTTGCTTCCTCAAGTCCCGCATGTGACAGTTGAGGCTTTGTCCTCTCTGTTTTCAGTGAATTGAATTTTTTGTTCTGCTTTCCTTCGCAATCTGGGTGCCACGGAGCCCCTTCGGTGTGACACCCTGCTAACTCAAACTCACAGGGCTTGTCTGTCCTTGCACCTCTTCGCGCCTACAAAGCCCTTGCCACTGTTCAGCTGCAGGGCAGCAGCCCTGCCCCCTGGAGCAGGTTGGGGTGGGATTGCACGTGGTCCCTTTCAACACTACTTGAGCCTTGGACTTGGGCTTCTGCCCAGCATGGATCCAAGCACAGGCCTGAAGGAGGAGATAAGTACGGCCTTTGTGGGGCCAACTGGAAGCATCTCCTGTTTCCATGCAACTGTGAGGGATGCTATGGGGTTAAAAGAATCAGGGGCATGGGTAGACCTGTCCTTCCCTGGCAGGCAGCCCTTGGCAAGCCGTGGTTTAAGCTCTGCTTCCCCAGCATAGATGGTTTCCAATCCATCATGCTTCAGAGAGGGTGGCTTCTTCTCCAGGAATTTATAGCTTCCTTTTTTATCACAGTTTAAGCTTGTCCTCCAGGCTCTGTGGAAATGCTTCTGTCCCCACGAGTGCCGTTACTTTCCTGAGGAGTTGCTCTACACCCTGTGAATTGGGATCCAGGCGGCACCTGCTCCAGTGGGACAAAGAGGTCAGTGAGACCTTTCCATTTCTTCCTACTCGTTTATCTTGCAGGTTTGGGACTGAGAAGGAGGATGTGTCAGGCTGGGAGATGTTCTGCTCTTCACTGGCAAGGACTTCTCCCCATTTCCCTCTCAGCCCTCACAGGGCTGACTTGACTGACCAAGTTCTTGAACAGTCATCTGAAGAACAAGAAACATTTGAGGATGTCGGTTCTTCTAAGGGTTATTAATGATTTTTCAGAGGAGCCAATTAAGCAGGTGCATTGATGATGACACAGCAAGAGCTGCATCGCTACCAAGGCAAATATCAAGTTGTCTCCAATGGTCTCTTGGTGTGTGCCCTGTTGGTGCTACCCCGAGGGCTCGAGCAGCTGTGAAACCCTCCCATCCCTGGTCTGAGGGGGTTTTGCTGTTGCTGGTGGGTTCTTTTTTGTTAGCGACTTGGCCAAGGGGGCTTTTCCAGCAGCTCTGCTTTGGGGAGCCTGGCCGCGGTCCCTGCCTGTGCACGGCCGTGCCGCAGTCGGCCCCGGTAGCATCACGGCTATTTCCATGGCAACGGCATCTGCGCAGCCATAATAAAGTCAGATTACAGCTGCTTCCCTGTGTGTGCAGGCAGGGAAGGAGCTTTCTGAGGTAAGAGCTCAGAGAACTTGCAGAGGAACATTTTGGCTGGGGAAAGGCAGACTTTCCTGTGGCTGAGGAGGCCATCGATACAGTGCTAGAAATGCTAACAACGATTGAGGGAGTTTTCTGCGATGGCTTTTGCTCTGCCAAGTAGATTTTGCGCACACTTGTAGCAGGAGCTAAATTTAAACGGTGATTGTCCAGGAAGGGCTACGGAGCAGGTCTCTGGAGTCTCTGCCTGTCTCACAGGGCAATATCATGGTCTGAGTGTTTTCTTAGAAGTGGCTTTAAAGGTTGCTGTGGGATCCACTCTCAGCTTGGAGTCTGCTGTGTTTCATGGGCCAAATGCCAACAGCCAGGCCGTGGGGAGAACCGACACGGAGCCCTTGAATTTGGTCTCCTAAGAGCAAAAGCCAGGTAGGGCTGTGTTTTGTCTTGGCCAGTGATGAAGATGAGACCATGCTTGTTGTATTGCTGTGGCCAGTCTGGAGGACAGAGCTGCTCCGCTAGCTCCCAGCTGGGTTACCAGCATCCCTTGAGCTGACCTGGGAGGAAAATGGAAAGGTTCATTTGTTCTGAAACCCTGGTCCATCCTGCTCTTTTATTGTCTCTCTGCTGGGGTAGCCAGGGTGTCACCTTCTCTCATGGTTTGTGACCTAAGGATCCTTGGGCCAAGGGACTTGCACGGTCCCTGCTCCCTGTCAGGTGTGAGCAGGGAAGCCCATAGCACGCGTTCTACTCGTAGGACAGGGGCTGCAGCCACTGCTGGGGGCTACATGGCTTGGCAGATGCCTGTGCAACATCCTGATGCTGTCTCCTCCTCGGGAGCATGTGTTGTGGTCTAAGGGTGTCCGCTTGGTACATCTGGAAGCTTCTCCTAAATTGTGCCACAATGGAACTGTTGGTGGTGGTTGTGGCTGGGACTGTTGGTTGCTCCCCAGCTCTGTCAGCACGGCAGCTGAGTCTGCTGGCATCCAAAACAAGTCGACCCCAGCGCAGCAGTTCCAGCACTTTGGTTAAAAGCAGGAACCCTTTTAATGTGGTCAGACCTGGCTCTCCCTGTCCAGTTCAATTAGAAGCAGGGAAGTGAGATTCCTGGAGGGGTTTAGGAGTGCAATTTCTACTTAAATATCTCAACCACCATACACAAGACCAACGAGGTTTAGGCACCCATGGGTTTTGGAGGACTGGGAACCTGAGCTGTGCTGAAGTGGGAATGGGGACGCTGTGGTGGGAAGGACACCGAGGGAACTTGCTGCTTTCTGAGAACACCAGATGCATCTCGGTGAGGCTTCTTTGGTCTCTCCTGGCTCAGTCTTGTGGGATAACATCAAAGGGGCTGCCAGTGGAAGCAAATAGAGACTGAGGTAACAGCTCAGCATGGGAGAACTTCAGGAGCCCTGGCTGAGGGAAGCCCGCCTGCCCGGCTCCGATTGGGCTGGCAAAGCTGGCTCTTCCCAGCACAAAGTTTGTGGCTGTGCTAACCCTTCCCTGGGCCGTGTAATTACTCCTGTGGATGGAACTGCTGGGAACCACCCGGGGCGGCTGCTTGCGGCAGAAATTAGGGCAAGTGCCAGCGGGGTGTTTCAGCCCAAGGAAGCTCCCAAAAGGTAGGGAAGGGTTTGGGTGTCGGTCAAAAAAGGTAAGGCCCTGGGTACTGTCAAATGTCATGGAGGTTCGGGACCAAAACCACCCCATGGTTTACTGTGTTTCCCACCCTGTCCCTGCCACCACCTCTCCTGCGTCCCCCGTGGTGCTGCTGTGAGCTCTGTGTGTTTTGGAGGTGTCACCTGGGTAGCATTCACTGACTCACCTGGTGGGTGTGAAAACCAGTGACCAGCGTTAGCACCAGCCCTGCCGGAGGGATCTCAGCAGTTTCAAAGCATCCTCTTGGCTCACTTTCAGCAGACTTTTGCTCAAGCACCAAATTCCTCCCAAGGAGGTGTAATATTCATGAAGGAGACATGTTAATTAGCAAGCCGTCTGCTCCCTGCTTTGGCATGCGAGTAGGTGGTGTTACCTCTGGAATTAGGTTGAAATCCGTTCAGTGTTTAGGTACATTTGATTTGTGGGAGCTTGGAGGCCCCTCAAAGAGCACCTCTGAAGCACGTTGAGCTACACGCAACCTTGACATTATGTGTTTTGTCTTTGTAGGTTTGGGGCATGCAAGAAGACCTCACTCCCAAGGTGGTAACCCCTGGCCATGTGGATAAACCGTGGACAGACGACTGTCAGCAGCTGGAACAGATCCCATCAGTCATGAGTGCATCCTCCCTTGCTGTCTGAGCATCCGCAAACAGATCCACGATTACCCCTGACTTTGTCATGATGGAAAGTTTCTCAGGGGAAGCTTGTTCTGAAATCGCACTTTCTCTTTGTTTGGAAGTCAAATGAGCAAATTCCAGTTATGCAGCTTTGCCTGAGCTGATCACGTGGCTTTGCTGCCGTCCTCAGCCTGAAGGAACATTAATGCTTCTGTTAGCCTCTTTCTTCCCCATTTCCAGCTAAATCATAGAATCACAGAATGTCCTGAGTCGGAGGGGACCCACAAGGCTCATCAAATCCAACTTATCAAGTCCAACTCCTGTCCCTGCACAGGACACTCCCAACACTCACCCCGTGTGTCTGAGGGCGTTGGCCAAACACTCCTGGAATATTGTCAGCCTTGGGGCCGTGACTGCTTCCCTGGGGAGCTGCTCCAGTGCTCCACCACCCTCTGGGTGAAGAACCTTTTCCTAACGTCCAACCTAACCCTCCCCTGATGCATCTTCCTGCCATTCCCTGGGGTCCCGTCATTGTCACCAGAGAGAAGAGCTCAGCGCCTGCTCCTGCTCCTTCCCCTGGTGAGGAAGCTGTGAGTTGCGATGAGGTCCCCCTTAGTCTCCTCTTCTCCAGGCTGAACAAACCAAGTGACTTCAGCCTCTCCTCTAAACCCTTCACCAACTTCTTGGCCCTAATGCTTGAAACTTATAAGCCCCGGGGATGTGCTCCAGCCCGCTATTGGACCCTGACAGCGTGAAAGTGAACATAAAAAAGTACAAGCACCATCAAACCTACTTGATTTAAAATCAGTTCCTGGCTGTTTCCCCACCGATCTGGTTCCAGTGCCGGAATAGAATCTCCAAGCATCAGGAAGTTTTGGCAACTCCTCTAGCGCACGAGGAGCCAGGATCTGTGGAATTCAGCTGTTTTCCTGAATCTTCTCAAGAACTTTCCCCTTTCTGCTAAATCCTAGGAGTAGGAAGGTAGAGATCTCCCTTGTGTTGTGGTTGAGAAGTGCAAGTTTCTTCCTTTTTGTAAATAATTTCCAGTGCTTTCAAAATTTTCCTTTTTGTTTTGTGACTGAAAAAAAATGAAAGGAAAAAAGGAGAAGTAGGGAAAAGGCCAAATATTTAATTTTCTGGTTAATCTCTTAAGAACACTGAAGAGTAAAGAAGTGGCTCATGCTAATTTCTGCA
Source organism: Neomorphus geoffroyi (assembly GCA_033558235.1). Lineage (NCBI taxonomy): Eukaryota > Metazoa > Chordata > Aves > Cuculiformes > Neomorphidae > Neomorphus > Neomorphus geoffroyi. The sequence goes on from JAUMJM010000050.1 coordinate 11,321,674, forward strand.
GAAAGGAAGAGAAATTCCACTTTCTGGCTGTGATTTCCCCCTCCCCACCAGCACCACTTGGAATAATTCATCCTCGCCTTAAATTAAAACGTTTGATTTGGAAACTGGGGCAGAAGGTGAGTGTTTGTGGGTGTGTTGGCAAGGGCATCCTGAGTGGATAAAAGCTTTTGGAAGGGCAGCACGCAGCCCCGGCGCTGCGGGATGAGCTATACTGGGACTCTTTGGGTAAAACCATGGCGGGTGCTGCTGGGGTGGATGATGAGGTGAAGACACCAGCCCAGAAAATCTTTAAATACTTCCATCATAGGAGCTCAGCCCCCACTTCTTTTAATTTGGGAGCTACTCCCAGCTGCTGTCTCTGGGTCTACAGGATCCCCCTGTCCCCAGGTCAGCAGCCTGGATGCCCAGTATTCCCAGGATGGCTTCTTGCTGTCTCTGCCTGGGTGTTTTCCTGGGCATCAAAAGGACTGGAGGAAAAGCCAAGCTGCAATGGAGGTTGTGTGCCTTCCTTTCCCATCAGAAACCCTCTGGAAGACCTTCATTACTAACGCCCTCTTCTCATTTAGATGAAGGTTTCTGCCTCCACGTGTATCCCTGCTCTGGACCGCACAGGTCTCCACTGTTGTGTTGACCTCAGGGTAGGTGGAGCCCATGAATTCCTGGTGATGCCCAGCCAGGTTCAGCAAGAGGGACTGAGCTGAGCGAGTTGTTTCCTTCCTGCCTTTTTTTGAGCCTTTTCCCACCAGTGCCACCCAGCTCACCAAACATCAGCCCTCTGCAGCTACTTCCCCACAGCAGCTTACTCGGAGAAAGTGATCAGCAGGCATCGTTTGCTGGCGCCTTCGGGAGCAAATCCTGCAGCCGGGGACTGCTGTTGTGCCTGCTTTCCCCAGCTGATGATCCTGGGGGAGGAGAAGGCATGTCGGGAGAGAATGACTTCATGACCCGCTCCGGGAATTGGTCACTCCCTCCTTGCAGCGAGGGCTGTTGGAAGGGAGCCCAGGAGAAGCGCTGCCAATGATGGCTTCATCCTCGTACCCCGTTACGGGCAGTGTTTGCAAATGCTGAGGCGATGCTGTTCAGTGAGGAGCCAGCCAGTTTGGCTGATCACGTAGCTTTTGGTGGCTCTGCTCAAAGGTCCAAGAGCCTCACGGTGTGTTTTGGCTCGCGGGTCACGTCAGTGGGTTTGGATGGCTCCATGGGAGTGGAAGAGGTGGAAGGAGAAGGCTGTCTGGCTGACTGTTTTTCTCAAAGTAAATGAACTCTGCCTGAACGATGAACCCAGTTGCAGCTGTTTCTGGACCCCACAGCCCTGCAGGATGAGGATTTCCCCACTTACAGATGTAGTGATGTTCTCCAGCTGCACCTGCAGCACGAGGAGAGACCTTCTAGTGCAGCTCAGCTCCCCTGGCCTGAACTGATCGCTGGCACGCTGTGAGCTATCCCTGCAGCCTGCAACGGCGGCAGAGGTGCTTTGCAGAAACACTTCAGCCCTGATGCAAGGGCTGCACGTGGCCAGAACCCATCTGCTGTGCCCCCCCCCAGAGCTGCTTTTGCAAGGGTGAGAAAGAGGTTCATCCAAAAGCATCTCCACAGGATTGCCAAAAATGCTTTGAAATGATCTCTTTTGCATTGGGAAGGGAGAGAAATGCAGAGTCATTGAACGGGTGGTTCCTATGAGCAGTTTCCCATGAAGCACCAAAGGATGGGGGCAACAATTAATTAATTTCATTAGTCCCATTAGAAAGGTGCCCTGGGAAGCGATTAATGGGGTTGTGAAAGGCAGTTGCCTCCCTTGCTTTGATCCAAACCAGTGTGAGCATCCCTGCTGGCTGTCCAGAAACCTGGGGTCACACTGGCATCCCGTGGTGCCAGAGCCTGAGATGAGAGATGGCTTCTCTTTGAAGTCAGGATCAATAATCTGTGAAAATAATAATGAAAAACTAAATAAAAAGCAAGACCTCATCCTTCCTGCTCCTCTGAAGAGAAGATGTGGCAAAGCCTGTGCTGCATTCAGGTTAGTGCTTTAGGAACAGTGATGATTTCTAGCAGCCTGTCTGCCAGGTCAGGAACCCGATTCAATCCTGTGGTTAATTACATTAAATAATTATGGGATTTAGCTCATTTACCCTGTGCTTTTTCATGCCCAGGGTGACCACGTGATGTCAGGTACAAGATAAAGCAATTAGGGGAGGTGGACCCCGTGTCCAGCTCCTCCGCTGCTGAGGGACGTGGCCGTGCCTTGGACCTGCGCTGGCTTCTTCGCTTGATGACGACGCACTCGGGGGTGTCAAGAACTACGTCAGCCATGTGTTGAGCATCTCGAGCAAGAGGTAACGCGGTGGTAGAATCCAGAGCTCTCTGGGAGCCCCGGGAAGCTCCGGTGCGTGGCGGGGAGCTGTTGGATCTTGCTGTGTAATGCAACACTGCCACACCTGTGCAAATTTCCCTGTAGCCTGGGGCTTGGGTGGAAATGTGTTGGATCATTAAATCAAGCTACTGAAGGGCTGCTTGAAGATGGAAGAGGTGAAATGGGGCGTATGAAATGGCAATCGTGTCTAGACAATCCCCTGAGCACCTGCCTGCCCAGGAATAAAGCTGTTGTTTGCAGTGACTCTGGTTCTTGCCTTGTGCCCCTGGAGGGGACAGGCAGAGCTTCGCTTGCGTGGCAAGCCCAGCCCAGCTAAGCCTCCGCGCTGTCCTTTGCAGAGCGGTTGGGGTTCTCCTGAAAAGGCCAGGATGTCACCTCGCATTCAGGATCCGACCAGTGAGTTCAGGCTGGTGGTGCCTGTTAGGACAGGACTTAAGGAACATCTAGGAGAGGCGTCTGAATCAGGGATGCAGCCCCAGCTGCTGGACTGGAGGCAGAACAGGTCTTGCTTTGTGGAAATATTCATGCTGCTTTTAGAAAGGCTCTGCGTTAACTCCTCTCCATTTGTGCTTTTGCCTGGTCTCCTCCTTCCCCCCAGCTGAGATCCCAAGGAACTGAGAAAGAAGCCGGGTGGGAGAAAAAGCCTTTTAGTTTGAAAGGAGCCACAGGGTGAGCTGACACAAGCCCTGACCTCTTGCTTTTAGGAGCTCTCGTCACACGTTGCTGCACACAGGTTGGAAGGTTGCTCTGAGCAGCTCTCCCTGAGCTGTCTCTGTGCATCCCAGGGTGGGTTCTGTGTTGCTCCTTTGCCTTCCCTTCCAATTTAAAGACATTGCTCCTCATCCTACCACCACTTGCCCTCGTAAAAAGCCCCTCCCCAGCTTTCTTTGCAGCCCCTTTCAGTACTGGAAGGCTGCTCTAAGGTCTCCCCAGAGCCTTGGGGGACCAAACCTGATGCCAGATGGTTGCCCATCACGGTCAGAGGGGGATATCCGGGAACCACAAGCCCAACACTAGAGCTTGATTGTTGGGTGCATCTTTCTTAGACATGTGGGACCTGCCCTTCCCCTGCAGAAAAGGGGCTGGACAGCCCGACATGACACGGTGGCTGTACCCCCCTTCCCCAAAGTGGCCTCGGAGAGGTCCCGTTAGATCACTTTAAATCCAGCCCTGCTTGGCCTCTGTGTCTGATTTAAACAGCATGAGCGAATCCTTGCTGTCGGGGAAGCCTGGTTTGGTTGTGGAGGTAATAAGATGATTCGAACACAAGAGCTGATAGTTTCAAGTAACTGGAACTTAACCTCGACGTATAAAGCGTTATTGTCCTGCCACAGAAATCCTCTGTCCGGGAGAGCACAGCTGCGGGGAAAATAAATGCTCCTCTTCTTTTTTCTTCCTTTCTTTCTCGTTTTGCTGTTTGTTTGTTTAAAAACTGAGGACCTCGGGTTGGTTTGCTCCAGTTGGCCGCGATGGAGCGGTGGTGGGACGTGGGCGCTGGGATTTGCTGGGGGACTGTGGAGTGAATTCCCTTTAAGCCATGGAATTAAATCCCAAGCGAAACCATTGATGGTGATGGATTTAGTAGAGATCCAGGCCAAATCCTGGCCCCGTTGAAGTTAAAAGGGAGCTTTAGCTGCCGTTTTCAGAGAGATCAGGGCTGGGACCTGCTGCCAGGTGTTGAGCACATCTGCCCTACAGACTTCAGCGGGACAGGCTGCCCTGTCCTGGGGTGAGCACATGGCTGGGATCTTGTTCCCTGGGTGGTGCAATGTCTGCAGAGCCCTTAGGATGTTGGTGTGCGCCCTGGTTGTGCTTTCCCTCCCCTGTGCAGGTCCTGCCTCCACACCAAGGCCACCTTGCTCCATTTAAGCCTCCTACAAAACCTCAGCGAGCAGTGGCTGCCAATTCTTCAGCTGCTTTCTTGTAACCGTCTCCTGATGCAGAAACACCTCAGCACTGCCTGTAACCTGTGGGAATGCCAGATCCTGCCAACGTCTGTTTTGGACATCAAGGCAAACAGCTCTGGGATGGTTTAGCTGGGGGGGAAAACCACTCCCACCAACAGCGTCGCGCCAGGGCTGCTGCCCACCAGCTGCCGCAGTGCTGTGGAGCCAGGAAAGGCACCTTCAGACAGACCGACCTCCCTAGGTGTGTTAGAAGTGACATAATATATGTTTGAATATATACATATATACCTGAGTGGCTGTTGTGGGCAGAGGCTGCCGGTCTCCAGGTGCTGGGAGCTGCAGGAGCAGCCTTCTCCATCACAGCTGTGTGTCTGGCTCTTGCCTTCCCAGCTTCTTGGGGCTGGAGAGACCTGACCCGAAGGCTGTATTTTGCTTGACTCACGTGTGGCGTTTTCGGCGGTTTAGACCGTGTTTCTGAGGGTAAGGGGGTTGTCTTTTTGCCTAGTTTTATTTCTTAAAAACTTCAGATTTCCTCGAATCCCTTGCCCACCCCAGTCAGAGGGGGGGACGGGCAGGGTCTGTGTCGGGTTGGTTTTGGGCGCACTCAGAAATCCCCGGAGGGATTTTCTTTCTGGCAGGGCTGGGATATTCTCTTCCTGTTCCTAGTTAGCCCACCATAAAAACACCTCTTCTCAAGTTCCTCTTATTTATTTGTCCAAACACACAGCAGCCCCAGCCTGTGTTTGTGTGTTTGCTCAAATGCCTTCCAAAAGCCACTCCTACCACCCCTGCAAAATAGTTGGAGAGTGATACAGGAATGATAAATATCTGGCCAACGGGAATTCTTTGGAGTGAATGAACGGGAGTTGTGAATGGGAACGGCTCTGTCCATGTGGGGCCGTGGCCGTGGTGACTTCACTTGGTGTGAGACTCAAATAGCTGAGGCAATGCCCTTGTGTCCCAGGGGAGAGGCAAAGAGCTCGGAGCGCCTGGCTCAGGGAAGTCCCTCGCTCAAGAAAGAGGCTTCAATAGATGCTTCATCCAAGCTTTTATTCTGGCGTGAATCAAGGTCTGGATATGTGCTTCATGGTTCGCACTGAAATCCATGCTTAACCCAACATTGCAAAGGGGAAGCAGTGATTTGTAATCTGTTGCGGGAATCAGCTGTTCTGTTCATTGATGCTTTAAGCCTGGGCACAGGATATGAATCCCCAATGTAAGAAGGAGATGGAACTGTTGGAACGGGTCCAGAGGAGGCTACAAAGATGATCCGAGGGGTGGAGCCCCTCTGCCATGGGGACAGGAGAGCTGGGGTTGTTGAGCCTGGAGAAGAGAAGGCTCCAGGGAGACCTTAGAGCAGCCTCCCAGTACTGAAAGGGGCTCCAGGAAAGCTGGGGAGGGGTTTTTTCCAAGGATCTGGAGTGATGGGACGAGGGGGAACGGCTTTAAATTGAAAGGGGAAAGATTTAGATTGGACATTAGAAAGAATGTTTGAGGTTTTGCTGAAAAACAACACTGTGATAATTGGAAATGGCTTTGACAGAAGATTCAGCCCTTCTTCTCGTGTGTCCTCAGCACAGAGGCAGCAACTGTTAGAAGAAAAACCCAAATATTTTCCAGATGACGTCTTCTCATCTGCCACGGTCACGGGCACAGGGCTAAATGCAAGAGCGCTTGCCCAACAACCGTTGCAAACTTTGGTCTGCTGGAAGTACCCTGGATCTGCCACTTGCTCTTCTTTCCCAGGGCAGCAGAAACCAAGACTCTGAGCTTGACAGAGTTTTCACGGTCCAGCTTTCCTGGCCCACACCTGCCACGACCCACGCTGCAAAGAGCCCAGGTTGGCTCTGCGCCTCGGAGGTGCTGACAGCGTGGGGCTCCAAGGACTGCGTGGCCCCCGCAGCTTGTGTCTCTCCTAGCCCCCACGTGCAGGACATTTGCAGCTGCCTTGGGGATTGCTGGTGTTCCAGGACCCCCATCACTGCTTGACCTGAATCTCTGACCCTTCTGTGCTTCCTTTCTTCTCTCTGCTGCCCACAATTAGGGGCAGATCTCAGACAACTGACCCGTAAAGGAGTGGGAACAGTAGTTGATGTGGCTCAGGCTGGCTAAGGGGGACCTCAGTGATGGACTCAAACCACAAGGACCAGCTGTACTCTGGGGTGGGTGTGATCTCTCCAGCGGTCTCCTGGAGTCCTTGCATTCTCGGCTCAGGGTACTTCAGTGTGTACCAGGCTCAGATCCAAGAAGTTCCAAGTCACATATCACTTCTGCAAAGCCTTGGCCTGCCCATCTCAAGCCAGAGGTGCCTCATGAAGCTCCTGCTCTCTTCTACTGGAGTCCAGAGCAAGAACACTCTCTCTGCTTGCATCTCTGGGTAGACATAGCTCTGACTGCCAGTGTAACGTCACTTCTCCACCACCAAAGATGCACAAGCAGGGAAACCAGGCCAAAACATGGGCGTTCATCTGCCTTGTCTCTTGAGAAATCTCTTCCTCTTCATTTGTTTGGTGACCTTGTGCCTCAGCCCTGCTGGGGAAGAGCTGTTTTATGATGCATGGCTGGAAAAGAGAGGCTGAATCAGAGAGTTTTGGCAGCGGCCAGGCTGAAGGTGGGGTTTAAGAACAGTACCAGCTGCAGGAGCTGCAAAGGCTCAAGGAGCCCCCAAGGAACCTCCCCAGCTGCTCCCAAGCCATCTCCACCTCTTTGTGCTGGTGTTGGGAATTCTCTGCCTGTGCCTTGATCTTAGGAGGGCTTTTTTTCTCATGAGCAGCTTTGCATGGAAATAGCCTGATGTGGGACTCTACTCTTGGCGCCAAAGGGGTTAAAGTCTGCTCCCTCCTTCTAGACTGACCATGGAAAATAGCGCTCCTGCCAGGGACTAAACGCAGGACAGAAACTAAAGCTCCTAGGATACAATAATACAAATAATACAACTTGTTCCATGAGTGGCGGAAACTGGCAAAGCCTGGTTTCCGACAGGTTTGTGTCGCAGGATAAAGGGTGCGCGTGGGCTCTCGCTGGCTGGGAACAGCTAAACGCGCACTCATCAGCTTCTCATCAGCCACAAAATTTCACAGAATTATTATTCCTGTAATCGTTCGGAGGGCCTGGCTGAAAGTGTCCAAAAAAAACAACCAAAAGGAGAGGCGGAGAGGAGGGGCGCATGGATGGTTCGGCTGCGTGAACCGTGTTTCCATGGAAAGCCAGGTTGTTAAACGAAGGATGCAGGCAGAGCATCCTCTGGAGAACTTTAATGGTGTTTCCACCAGTTTCTGCCCCAAACTATGCATCTGCTTTGTGAGGATGCTCCTTTGGTCAGAGGTAAAGGCACCTCGAAAGGCAGAGCTGCCGCATGTGGAAGTGTTGGTACTTCGGGTCCGCAGGGTGAGTGGAGGTGGCCTTTTGTTTAGCAATCTGGCTTTTGGCCTTCAAACTGGAGAAACCTGTGTCCAGCTCCCCATTTCAGCCTGGACTAGAAGTTTTTTGGCATTGATTGGATCTAGGGATATCTTGGGGTTGATAGTTGCGAAAAGCAGAGCCCCACCTCTGCCCTCTGCCCATGGAGTGACCCCCCGACGCAGCGAAGGTGCGGCTTCTGGTGGCCACGTAAAGGAAGCTTAGTTTTCTATTTTTTTCTGCTGGGGTCACGTCACACTTGTTTTCTACGAGGGAATAATCGTGTGATGGAGATGTTTGGTGGATGTATGCTGGAGACCCACAGGAGCCAGACCTTCATCTGTTTGCCACAAGCCCCTTGGCAGCAGCACCAGCCCGTGCCACCCTTCAAAGGACAGAGGAGCAGTGAGTGGCAGGGGTTTCTAATTAAACCCAACAACGATGCACTTGCTGGTTTGCTCCTCATCTGGATGTGGTGGAGGCTTCTTTGTGATGCACTGGCAGGGAGAAGGAGAGATGTGCTGTGTCATCTTCACGAGGGTGGCAGAGGGGCCACTGGTGTCCCATCACTCTGAGCACTCACTGGTGGGGAGAAGCCTTGGCAGAAATCGGTGTCCTATGAGTGAGTGGGGAAGACGTGGAACCCCCTACTCACCTGGGTAGGAACCAGCATGGTCCATACCCACCTCCCCAATCTCCCGACCCGGCCGGGGGAGCTGTGGCTCTGGTGTGCCCAAACCAAGGTGTCCCTTGGTTTGAGGGATGAGTGTGAATGTTGTCCCCAGCTAACTGGGATGGCCAGGAGGCTGCGTCGCATTACTGGGAGGCCGAGCTGTGCGGTTTGCAGGATGACACAGGCTGAGATGATTTGCTACTGAGAACACATTAGATCTTCTGCTGGGGAGCCCTCTAAGAGAAGGGAGGAGAGGGTCTTAAGGTAAACAGAGCGAAGCTGGCAGATGACTGTGCCATCTATGCGCAACCTCGTCTAAGCCTATTTATATAAATCATGTGAAACCCAAATTAGAATTTCATCCATCTGCTGTGCTGAAAGTCGCTCTTCCACCAGCACGGCAAGCCAAGAAAACACTCTTAACTCCGTAAGATCTGCCTCGAGCGTGACAAAGGTTTGTATACACGCCCAGAGTCGGTGGGAGGGCTGAGATGCTGCATGTTGCAACGTCCTGCAAGGCTGCAGGACACGTTGTCACCAGATTCTCAGGTAGACAGGAGTATCTTGACATCAAGGAGAAGTCAGGAAGAGATGTGGATGCTCAGTGAGAAGCCTCCAAGACTCCTCACCATGTGTGGAAGGATGAGGCTCACCTCTGCCTTGTGCGTGACAACCACTGCTGAAAGCGTTGAGCAAGACCATCTCTGCCCATCTCCTGGTCCCAAAGGCAGTGTCCAACCACTGGGGTGAACTCGTAGTAGTTTGGCACAATGAAGAAAATAGGGAAATGCCCTCTACCCTTTCCTGTGTTTCCTACTTGCAACAAAGCCTCTCAGTACTGAAAGGGGCTCCAGGAAAGCTGGGGAGGGGTCTTGATCAGGGAGTGCAGGGAGAGGATGAGAGGGAATGGTTTGGAGCTGAAAGAGGGAGATTGAGATGAGATCTCAGGAAGAAATGTTTTGCTGTGAGGGTGGGGAGGCCCTGGCCCAGGGTGTCCAGAGCAGTGGTGGCTGCCCCATCCCTGGAGGTGTTCCAGGCCAGGCTGGATGGGGCTTGGAGCCCCCTGGTCCAGTGGGAGGTGTCCCTGCCCGTGGTAGGGGGTGGCACTGGGTGGGCTTTGAGGTCCCTTCCAAGCCGAATCATTCCATGATTCTGTGAAAAGGACTTCACACCCTTTCCCTCAGGGATGCTCTTACGCACTCATTAGCTTTGCAGACGCACAGAGTTCCGCTTGGGGCGGCTCCTTGGGGGAGTGACCACAGGGCAAATGACCACAGGTCTTCACCTGTCTTCATGCGTGGTTGCTGAACTTGCAGCTCCTTTAGGACCACGCTGACTGTAGGAGCATCCCGGGGGCCGGCCGGATGCTGCCAGCACTGGGCCAGCCCCACCGCCACGGCAGAGATTTCTAGGAAGCACATCTGCCTGCACACACAGGAGGTCCCTGATGAACATGGTGACTCACCACAGGATCTCTTGACCTCTACCCAGCAGTGCTGCGTTGGGGATTTCTTGGCGTTCAGTGCTTTCCCTGTCATTAAAAATAAAAACCTATTTCTTTTTTTCTGGGGGGGGGGAGGGTGTGTTGGCTTTTTCCCTCGCTGAATCGAGGATTTCAGCAAACAGTTTGGGGGTAAACAAGCGAAGATGACACTGTGGAAAAACAGTTGGTCAAGTTTGTGAGAGATGGAGCCAGATCTAAATATGGCACAGCCTCGCTGGTACAGAGCAGGAGGCAGGCGGCATATGTGTCTGAGCAGTTGGATTGCTGCACGCTCTGTTAGATTTCCTTAACATCAATTGCGTCTCTTCCCTTTTTCTTTCCTTTTTAGTGAAAAAGGAGCAGAAGTTTACCAAAAATGTCTTCAGGCAGAAATAGGGAAGGGCTCTAAGGAGATGATGGACCTTCCTTGTCCCCACTGCTTCAGCTGGAAGGTGGAGGCAGATGCATCTGGATAAGATGCTCCTCTGCAAGGATGAATCCAGGAGGCAGTGGCTTCTCTGCAAGGATGAATCCAGGAGGCAGTGGCTTCTGCCAGCCGATCTCCTCACTGCTTGTGCCTACATTGAAATTTGGCCTGGCAAAAGCCTTCTTCCCAGGTGACCCATAAGCTGCTGCCAGGTGTTTGGTGTCAACAGAGGAGCTGCTCCAGGCTGTGCATCCCACAGAGTCCAAGACCTGCAAGTGGGAGGGGGTCACAGGTGCCCATCTGGAGATGGTGAGTAGCATCAGTCTTCCAGCTGGGCCTCCACGCACCCGGAGCAAGATGCTTTTCCCAGGTGCTCTGAATTGGATGCTCAAACCGAGCATCTGAAGTCCCAAGCCACCTCATTGGCAGAAAAAGCTGCTTGGCTGCAGCAGCTCCTCCTGGGAGGTGTATCCTCACACCCTGCTGGATGCATCAAACAAGTTTTGGAGCCCCTTTGTGTGCTGACAAAAAGCTTGCAGAAAAACCAGGATGCTCTTGGACTGTGTTCACCACTGGAAAGAAGAGAATAAGGATTTCACTCTTGCTCTGTGGTTGACTGTGGAGAGAAGCTGGAGGCACTGAGAAAAAAGATACTCTTTGTATGGCTCCTGCCCACGCTGGAGGGGAACCTGCAGCCCCTGTGCTAAGAGGGCTGAAGCTTTCTTGCCCATGGGATGCTCTTGCTGGGCTTTCATGTGCCCGGGGAAAGGCAGGGAGCTGGGGAGGGGGAGCCAAGGGCAAGGCTCCTGCAATCAGCTTCAGTCAGAACTTCACCCTTAAACCACCCACTTGTAGGGTTGGTTCTGGATCCTTCTCCATCCCTGCGGAAGAAACACTGATTTGACTGTGAAGCTGCACATTGGAGTCTTGTGTCACCATGTTTGACCGTTTAAACCAAGCCTTCCCAATAGCCTTCCAGAAAGAAGGGCTCACAGGGCTGAGCCAGAGACAGCAAGCAGGTGACTTGTCCAACCACTGCTAGCAAGGGCAGGGCCATGCACAGGAAGGACGGGGAGGAACAGGCGCTGCGTCCTGGACCTGAAGAAGGCAGGAGTGAAGGTGAAACACTGAGGAGGACACCTGCTCAATGGTTGGTGCTGCTGAGCATCTTCCTCTGCAAATGTCCTGGAGCACCGGTTATGCTGTTGGATGTGTTGCAGTGGTGCTGGCTGCCTCGGAGTAGCACCCCGGTTTGCTCTCAGGTACTTCTGACACTTGAAAGACCTGTGTGGGAATGACTGAGAAATGAAGTGCTCAGCCTGCTGCTGGTAGAGCACTGCTTGAATGAAGAGGCTGAGGGTGGTGCCTGACTTTCTGCATTCACATCCTGGGAAAACAGGTGGAAAATTATCCTAGTTAGGTTGACCACTGCTGAGCAAACACTTAATGCTGAGCATTTGAGGGAAAAAAAGGGATTAAACAGGAGTTTAAGAACTTTAATCACATGGAGGTGGTCAAAGTGTTTGTGTCAAGAGATGTTTCTAAAGCCTTTTTGCGAGTGCTGAGATTCATCTTATTTTAAGGAGTAGAACCAGAGGAATATCAAAGAGGGTCTTCAGTGATGCAAAACTGATGCTTGTTTCCTGGTTTTGCTTGATTAGTTTTTATGAACGGGTTTTTAATTCAGTTCAACTCGGTCTCTTTTCTCCCCCTGCTCCCCCTTGTGCAATCAATGCAAGCCCATTTGTGTCTAGGTTACTGGCAACCAGTATATCGAGCTGTAGCCAAGCATGTATTAAAATGAAGCTGCAATCTGCTGAAAAACAGGTTTTAAGATGGAAACAAATAATTAGAAACACACAAATTAGTGTATGTCTGACAACAGGTTGAGCTCTGCATGGATTTAAACAAACTGTAATGGCAGGATGCGAGCGATTCAAACCGGAGCGTGGGCTTTAATGGGTCAACTGGAAAAGAGGTAGGGAAGGAGCAAAGTTAGATGGTTGGCTAGGGTGGAGCACCCAGAACTGTGAGAGAAAAGAGCAACTCTTGGGGGCTTTGCATAACTCATGGTCCGTATGAGGACGGGTTGAGAGAGTTGGGGTTGTTCCACCTGGAGAAGAGAAAGCTCCAGGGAGACCTTAGAGCAGCCTGCCAGGACTGAAAGGGGCTCCAGGAAACCTGGGGAGGGGCTCTTAATCAGGGAGTGCAGGGAGAGGGTGAGGGGGGACGGGTTTAAGCTGAAAGAAGAGAGATTTAAATTAAATAATAGCAAGGAATTTGTTAGTGAGGTTGGGGAGGCCCTGGCCCAGGGTGCCCAGAGCAGTGGTGGCTGCCCCATCCCTGGAGGTGTTCAAGGCCAGGTTGGATGGGGCTTGGAGCCCCCTGATGCAGTGGGAGGTGTCCCTGCCCATGGCAGGGGGTGGGATTGGCTGGGCTTTGAGATCCCTTCCAACCCAAACCATTCCATGATTCCATGACCAAATATTGTCACCCATTCACCTGGGCACCTCACTGAAATCACAGCATGCCCATTCCTTGGAGTGTGTGTGAGTGAGCAAGACACACCGGCAGCGAGGATTGTTTCTGTGTGCCCATTGTTATGGAAATTGCCTTAGAGACAGTTGCCCGGGTATACATTTTTAGAAGCACAGTTGAGCTGTGCAGCAGGAAAACCACTCCAAGGGGAGGAAAACTGCTGGCCAGGCTGAGAGCACTGCCCCTTCCGCTGGCAGCAAGGTGGCGCATTGCCCGCTCTCCTGGTAGGGAAGGGTTGCAGGGCATTTCTTTGCCTGATAGGGAAGAGAAGGAGCTTTTGGAGGAGAAGGCCCTCCTGCACCGGTATCTAAGGAAACCCTTGGGGCTGTGTGGCTCAGCCCTTTGCCACAGACCCGGAGTTTGGCTGTGGCTCACGCATCCCAGACTTGTGCCTGAATCATCCATCCGCGCTTGCCTCTGCCAGGGGTGTTTTGCTAGTGCAAATGGCCCCATTTCAGGCAAACTGTGGGGTTTTCCTCCCCCTAGATGCCACTTTATCTCAAAGATACTCACAGTTGGCTTGGTAACATCCTCCCATGAGCTCCAGAGAAGCTACTCCATCTCTGTTTTAAGTGCACTTTCCTCACCATTGAGTCTGAAAGGAGAAGCATTTAAATGCTCTCATGCTTCCCAGGTTCTTGAGGGCAAACCTGGGAGCTGTGGTGGTCAATGGGAACCTGGGGCAGCAGGTGCTTCCAGGTTTGCTGCCACCAGCCTGGGCATCACCCCGAGCTGCCGGGGAAAAGAGGCTGCGAGCCAAGTCACTGCCCCAGGGGTTCCCAACCCCCTCTGGGTTAGGGCTGGCCAGCAGCACAGTTGGTTTCACTGCGCATCCCCCAGCTCAACTGAAATGCCCCGTTCCCATCTTGATTAATCACAAATAGGGGCACAGTTTGCTTCTCCCCGGCTTTGCCTGTGCTCACCGTTGCTGCCTGGCTCCGAGCAGGAGCAGAGCTCCAGCCTGTGTCCCAGAGCTGCCTGCAGCCTCCGCTGGTGAAAGGCAAAAGCGTGGAACCGGTGACCTTTGTCTGCGTAACTGCTGCCCACAGTCCCGCTCTGACATCTGAGGAGCTACGGTAAGCGCCAGGCAGGGGGGTGCGTGGCGCTGGGGGTGCTGGGTAGAGCAGAGGAGCCTTAACCTTGCTGGCAGAGGACCAGGCTGAGCAGTGGCCCGTCCTTTCTTTCTCTGGAAGTGCCAGTTGACTGGCACAGGGATGTCTCACTAGGACCAGGGACGCTAAATGCGCCTCCAGCTCCTCGCTGGCCACGGTTTGGTTATTCCCAAGAGTGTTTTTCTGCCTCCAGCAGCAATGGAGCTGGGAGCTCACAGGCTGGAGATGCGAGGGGACCTTGTCATCAAAATGTGGATGCTGGGAGTCACAAGGTGGTGGCAAGATGCCACTAAACAGCCGGGCCACGCTGGCCGTCCGTGTCCCCAGCTTCAGCCCTGGCCACTCCTCAGCATCCCCTGGGTGATGCTTGGAGCAGCAGTGGGGAAGGACCACTCCATCCCATGCCCGTGTCCTTTGGATTTTGCAAGCATGCTCTTTGCAAAGAGCCTTCAGGCTCTTTGGGCACATCGCTGCTTCGTGAAGCGCCACGGTGCCAGGCTCTGTGGGTGTGTTTGAAGACACCAAACACCCTCACTGTTGCACTGGCAACTCATCCAGCTTTGCAGCAGGCACAGCTGGAAAGGTATTTCTCCCCAGACTTGGAAGACTCTTTATCCTAAGAATCCTTGGTGCTGCTAACCCCAAAAGCTCAGCCTTCAACAGGCAGACGCACAAGATTAACACAAGTTCCCAGCTGAATTCCTTTTAAAAAAAGAAAATTTAGAGGATGGGGAAGGATAATTCTTATTATTTTGCATTCTGAGCCATAAGCTTATTTTACTTCCCTTGGTATTTTATCTGCTGCCCTTGCAATGCCTGGAAGATCCTTTTTATTTTGTTTTATTTGCTTTTAATGTGAAAAAAATGAGATTTTGGGGGCAGGTAGCTGAAGCTTGGCCACAGGAACTGACAGCCTGTGCCTGGCCATGAAAGTCAGATGCCTTTGCTGGACATCTGGCTGCTTTAGCAGCAGATAGTAAGGAAGTGCACTTTATCCTGAGCTAAAAAAAAACCCAATAGAACGGAGAAAAATATACAAAGTAGGCCATGAAAACAGGGTTTGTGAAAATCTGAGATCTGCTCCTAATTAATAGCTGTTTCCATCCCAGAAATCATACCATTCAGCAAAACTTAATCATCTTTGCTCATACATACAATGCACTTCAAGAGAGCATGAGTCACCCTCATTGAAATGTCTAATGTTATGAAATCCAGCGTGACTGATGTAACAGACGGGCTAAGCTCTCCGAACTGGCCGGGAGAACCAAGAGCGAAGCTCAGCCGGTGCGTAAGTTGACTTCATTGAGTTTTGCTTGTTTGTACCCAGGTTGGAGCTCACTTTTCGTTACTAAAACAGACTCACGGGGAAGGGCCCAAGAAGGATAAGGTGGGCAGGGGAGTGGGGAAGGTGCCACGGAGAGGGCCAGGAGGGGCTGGCATCACCAAGCCTGGTGCTCCTCAGCTCCTGGCATGGACCTGCCCATCCCCACCTTTGGGAGCCCATGAAGAAACTCTGCACAGAGGCCTCGATCCTGCAAATACCTCGACACGTGTGTCATTCACAGCTCTGTTGGGATATCTGGGACTTTAATCACATCACTCCATGTGTTCATCCATTCAGATGGAGTTATTCTTCATTTCTTGGTTCAGAGAGGAATGTAGGTTGAATTCAGCATTAAGATTCTGCCTTGATATCAGCTGTTCCCTCTTAAATTAAATATTATTACCTGCAAACATTTCCTTTTAGCATGGGGAGCCGTTTGCTTGGCGTACTCTGTTTAAATGTCACCATATGAATTACTGAAAGTAATTTAAATATTTAAAGACATACACTGCGAGTCGGATTTTATTCTGAAATACTGAGGCAGGCTCGTAGCTGATGCAGCAGAAAACAGCTCAGCCTGGCACCCTTGGTTCCTGTCCCAGTTCTTTAATCATTTGCATTTCCAACACCTTTCACCCAACGAGTCTGGGCTCTGAGATTTATTTTTTAGGCAGATTTTCTTCTCTCTTTGAGGCCTTACAGCCCCTCTAGGATGGGCGTGAGTCTCTCAGTGGGCTCCTCTCCCATCCATCCGACCACCTTGGCTGCCCTTCTGGGGCATCTGCCCTGCAGAGCAAACCCAGGGAGAGTTAACATCAGAAATGCCAGGGCCCTGGCAGAAAAGACAGCAGCGCTCTCGTATTTCATGTTTTCCAACTAGAGAAGATTCCCCCTCCTGACACAACCTTTTCATCTTTTGTTATCTTTATGAATAGCTTAAAAAAGAAGTATAATTTCTGGCACACTGGCCACGCTCTGAGAGCTGTTCCTCTTCCACCCCCTTCTTCACCTAGATGAAAAGTTACAGGTAATGCTGGAGAGTAAATGAAAGGCTTTCTATGAGGAAACAAGCTAAAAGAGCAAACAAAAGGCTGATTCTTAAAAGAAAAACAGATGAAGATGTCACCAGGAAAACAGGGTGATGAAACACTCCTGGGCCTTGGAAATTACCTTACGTGCTCTTGGAAATTACCTTCTCACTCAGCCGGCTGACGGTGGCTGATGCCGCTTTGCTAATAGCTTTTTCTCGACCTAAATAGCCATGATTTTCAAGGAAATAACATTCCTGGTGAGAAATGCCACCACTCAGACTGAAACCTTCCCTAGCTTTCCTGAGGAACAGCGTGGGTCAGGTGGATGCTCCTGGCAGCAGCCTTCCCCGATGGGCTGTGTCCCCAGCTCATGGCCAGCTGGTTTGTGGGGCTGGGACCACCTTGCTGCCCGCTGAGCTACATGGGTGCACCCAGAGCCCGCTTGGCTTTCACCTCACGCTTCTGGCTGCCGTCTCGGGGATCTCCTAATGTAAGGTTCAAGTTGTCTTTTAATCATGCTGCAGGCATCTCCCTGGAGCGTTCATCCTGCCTGACGCCCTGCCTGCCTCTCTCCCTCCAGAGATGAGTCTGGCATCTTACGCAAAGCCGGTGACTCATTCCCCAGGATGTGTTTGCTTAAAAGTTGCCTGATCACCTCTTTTTCTGATCGCTGCTTCCTCCCTTCTCAAATCAGGAGTGAGGAAAAGGTGACAAACAGGTACAGCGCGCATGTGCTGCTTGGAGGATCCCATTTTGCTTGTGCCCTGTGGGTCCCCAGGCCATGTGCGTCCCCGTGTTGTGGTCAGGTGTGGAGAAGCATCTGTCTCAAAGCCCATTCTTTTCTCCTTGCTCCATCACTTCAGCCGTTGAAAGATGTGAGCTCTCCCTGCCCCCCTGGCTTTGCACGTGTTCCAGGGCCATCCCAGCTACAGCAGCTGCCTGTGAAAACCAGGCTCTTTTTACACGGGTCATGTTCTTGCAGGTCCAAAGGCTGTGAGCGCACCAAAGTGTCGGTGACCGGCAGGGACTGCTGAACAAGTCCACAGAAAACTGGAATTTTGTTAAATACATTAATTTAAAAAAAAAGAGATTGTCCCAAGAGATGGTTTGTGTTCAAAATAAAGCTTTGTTTCCTGGAAACTAAACTTTTTGGGAAAAACCAGCAGGGTTCAGCTTAACATTGCTAACACAAGGAGGAAAACAGAAGTCGTTTTCCCATGGTCTGAAAGGGGAACCAGCCCCTGCTTGTGAAACGCTTCACAGAAATGGCTTCTTAGGTTTATTCAGTTTTATTTTAATAGAAATGAGGAGTTGCAAAAACAGAGGACTTGGTAGAAGAAAAAACCCTCAGGAACCAGGAGCATCTTCACGGATGGCTGGCAAAACTTCTCAATGAAAAAGCAATGTTGCCACAGGAGGTGAGACCTCAGAGTGGGGCAGGAGCCTGGGTTGCTCGTCCATTCGTAGCGACCAGACACATCCAAACCAGCACAACACACAGGTGAAAACCAGCACTGTGGAGAACACGGACATGCACCGGCTGGGAGACCTGCTCTGCTCACTGGAATGAAAGGATACGAACAATTATTGACTTTAAAGCCTGCGTGGAGAAGTGGCAGCACCGTGCAACCTCCTTCCCCAGGATCTCTGCATCTACCAAGGGCTTTGTTGGTGCAGTTTGGGGTTTCGTTGATAGGCAGGAATGTGGTGCACCACCGTGTTGCTGAGTCCACCTCTGATCTTGTCTTAGTGTAAATCTCAAACAGCTCTGCCAAAGCCACTGGGACTGCCCAGGACCCGCTGCGGCAGAGCTGAGCTGGGCTGCCTCACCCTTGCAGCAGCCAGGTGAGATCCTGGCAAGGTTTGCATTTCAGAGGAACACCCAGAAACCCAGGTGGGTGGCAGGACCAGGCTGAGGAGCAGTGACTGCCCAGCTCAGGGCCAGAAGAAAAGCCTATTTGGTGACCTTGCTTGAAATGAGATCCAGCAGCACTGTGAGAAGGAGAGAGAGCCTGAGAGCTGGTGAGCCAAGGCATGGCAAAGTCAATGTGTCTTCTCTTGGCTCCTCTCACCTTTTCCCACAGCAAGGACAGGCTGGGAGCTGGAAGGGCCACGCAGCACCATCCCTGGGAGCGGGGATCTCTGCACTGCCTGCACCTTTCTCTCCCATTTCAGCTTTTCCCCATGCAGCAGCTCCTCCTGCTCCAAGCTGACATCCCAGCAGCAGTCGGGGAGAGGTGGGTGAGAAGCACCAACCTCAGCCGCTGGGCATGGATGGGGGCAGCTGGGTTAGGGATGCAGAGCTGGGTGCCCAGAGTTCTGCAAGCGGGGTGCAGCCTGCTCCTTCACTGCTCATTTACAGCCCTTCCTGGTGGGTGGTGAAGCTGCTTTTGCAATTGTTTCCTGCAAAAATCCTGCACCAGGAAGCTCGCCACTTATCCTCCTTGCAAAAAAAAAAAAAAGAAAGAAATATTTCTGTGCAGGAAATTGTTTCTTGAAAACAGCCCGGCCGCCTGGGAGAGGCTGCCGAGGAACTGACGTGTGCGCAGGGCAGGCGGCCGAGGATGCTGAAACTGCAGAGCCAGGGAGGTGATGGAGATGCGAGCGGATCAGCAGGAAGGTGCTCAGATAGCACCAACAGGTCCCGCACTCGCTGTCTTGGGCCATCCCCCTCCTGCCTGCCTGTTTTCTGTGGAGGAAGGGCTTATTTTAGCATAGAAAAGGAGGAATGATTGGAAATGGGGTATGTAGGTACCTATTCAACAACATGATGTGTGTTTGTGTCCAATGTATGGATGAGACAGGCTCAAGAGTAGGTGTTATTGGCTTTTTAAGCCCCACACATAAGCTGTCTTGCTCCATCCTTGCAGGGACAGACTTTGGAGGGTCCAACCCCAGAGGGAGCATTGGAGCTGCCCCCTCCTCTGATCTTCCACAAGGGAGGATTTTGTAAGGCTGGTGGCACACCACTCCCGTAGCTGCTCCTTCAGAATCCATGGCTGAAGGGAGAAATAATCATAAATGTTCTCCAGTTCTTCCTCTGGAAGGAGCCTGGAGCCCAGGAAATGGAGGCAGGAAGAAAGAAAGTGGTTGTTGCTCAACAATGTTTTCCCAGATTTGTGAGATTGGAGCTGCCCTCCCGTGCTGGTGGAGCGTATGGGGGTTTCTGTCCCTCGCTTAAACACAAACGAGCTTTCTCTCCTGCGTTTCACAGAAAGTGCAGGGACCTCTGAGGTTCTCATTTAAGCAGCTAGGGCAGCCAAAACATTGTGAGAAGAGCAAAGCCAGTACGTCCCTGATAAACTAAATTTTGGCTCTGCAGATTGGATTTTTCTCGCCCAGGTGGGAGGATGCCCTATTCCATCAAAATGCAGAGGCTTCCTTAAACACTGAAGATGGTGATAGACTTGTCTTGGGTGCCCAGTGAAAGGACAATCTTAAAATCATAGAATGGTTTAGGTTGGAAGAGGCCTTAAATCTTACCCAGTTCCACCCCCTGCCATGGGCAGGGACACCTCCCACTGGGTCAGGGGGCTCCAAGCCCCATCCAACCTGGCCTGGAACACCTCCAGGGATGGGGCAGCCACCACTGCTCTGGGCAACCTGGGCCAGGGCCTCCCACCCTCACAGCAAAACATTTCTCCCTAAGATCTCATCTCAATCTCCCTTCTCTCATCTGAAAACTCTTACTCCTCATCCACTCTTTGATCCAGAGCCCCTCCCCAGCTTTCCTGGAGCCCCTTTCAGTCCTGGGAGGCTGCTCTAAGCTCTCCCTGGAGCCTTCTCTTTTCCAGGCTGAACAACCCCAGCTCTCTCAGCCTGTCCTTGTATGGGAGCTGCTCCAGCCCTCGGATCATCTCCGTGGCCTCCTCTGAACTCGCTCCAACAGATCCAGGTCCTTCCTGTGCTGAAGACTCCAGAACTGAACGCAGGACTCCAGGTGAGGTCTTATGACAGTGGAGCAGAGGGGGACAATCCCCTCCCTCGCCCTCTGGTCCCACTGGTTTGGGTGCAGCCCAGGACACTGTTGGTTTCTGGGCTGTGAGCTCACATTGCCGGCTCATGTTGAGCTTCTCATCCACCAGCACCCCAAGTCCTTCTCCTCAGGGCTGCTCTCAATCCATTCCCTGTCCAGCCTGTAACTGTGCTTGGGATCGCCTCAACCCAGGGTAGGACCTTGCCCTTGGCCTTGTTGAACTTCAAGATGTTCACACAAATCCACCCCTCAAGCCTGTCCAGGTCCCTCTGGATGTCATCCCCTCCCCTCTAGCGCATCAACCACGCCACACAGCTTGGTGTTGTCAGCAAATTTGTCGAGGCTGCCCTCAGTCCCACCGTCCATGTGTTTGAAAAACATGTTAAACAACATTGGCCCCAAGAGAATCTTATATCCACAAAACAAAAACAGCACCACCCAAGGCCACCTGCATGCACTTGTGGCCACCTCGTGCTTCACAAGGTGATCCACAAAGATTTTTCCTCATGGCTGTTCTTGCCCAGCCTACATCTACCTGCCTTTCCTGAGGGAAGATGCTTGCCAGGGCTCAGCATCCTTGCAGGATGGAGACCACCGGAAACTTTGCCCTGAAGCAGGGCTGTGTCAGGAAGGGGGGATCTGTTCCCATCGCCGAGTTAGGTGCCTGCAGTGTCAGAGCTGATGCTCCACGGGGACAGCTTGCGGCAGAAAGGAGGGCACTGCGCTTAGATCCCCCTGCTGAGCGTCTGTGGGTGAAGAGCTTCACCAGGCCAAAGTCATCTGACATTTTTCGCGGGGGCGGGTGAAGCTAATGAATCCAGATTAGGCAGCGCGGAGGCTGGGGAGCTAGATTTCTGCTGAATATATAAGACAAATGTAAATTCTAAACTTTCTAGGGAGTATTTTTACCCTGGCTCAGTGTTAACGTTGATAAAAATAGTCACAAATTAGTGCAGGAGTAGAAAGCAAATTCAAGCCTTTTTTTTTTTTTTCCTTACTGTTAAATCCATGCATCTATTTCTCTACCAGGAGTTAACCTCTTACATGCATTAATGAAACACGAGGTAAACCATCAACAAGTGCCCTTCCCTGACAAAATAACTCCTACCTCAATTAAGCAATCAGGAAGGAAAGCTAAAGTTAAATAAAAAGAGGGATTTTTTTTCCTCTCTCTCTCTCTCTTTTTTTTTTTTTTAAAGAAAGAAAAAGTGATTCCATCTGAGAAACTCAGCACTGCAAGGAGGATGTTAGCATCGCACCAGCCCACCTGCCTGGTTCCCTAGCACCCAAATGCTTGCAAAGGTGACAGGGAGGCACCAGCCTCACTCTACAGATGAGAAGGCTGCAATACAGAAAATTGGGATTTCACTCAACGTCACAAAGCAAACCAGAAGCCACCCCAGGAGACCAGGTGATCGCAGCAAATTCCTAGCTGAAATACTGCTTGCAAAATACTGCTTTGAGCTGCCAGCCCATCACTGAGCTGCCAGGAAGGAGCATCCTTCCTTGGTTCCGATGGGTATTTGACCGCAGGCACCTGAGACAGGTGAAGGAGCTTAATATAGCAGCTTTATGGATTGGTATCTGGGCCATGAATCATACCTGATACTTGTTATTAGATGTTGCAAACAGCTGACTGAGCAGTGAGAAGATAAGTCCTAGGAAGGTTTAGCTGCTCCAGCCCAGAGTTTTTTGGGGCAAGGGCTGCTTTACCAGCTGAGATTGGAAGGAAACTTGTTTTGTGGTGCAATGTTGTTCAGAAAGTGCATATTAAAAAGAAAATAAAAAACCAAGACGTTTTTCAGAGGTTCAGTTTTAAGAAGAAAATGTGGTTTAACTTCTGACCAGCTTCTGATTGTAAATACTTTTGCTTTGTGCTCTTCAAATCCTTGGGAACCCTTGCACTCACTTAAGCTGTGGTTTGTACCACAAGTCCCCTCATGGTGTGACACCTTCTGCTCTTTACTCAGGCTGCTCACTTGGCTCAAAGTAGCAGCTAGGGAGTAATTCCACATCCCTGGGAGTAATGTTCACCACAGGGACTAAGTACGTCCTGGAGTGAATTTTGGGTCTCACAGTTACGGTCTTTGTTCCTAAAACACAAGACAAAGACCCAGGCGGAAAGGAGACATCAAACTGCAGCCTGGCAATCAGAGAACCTGGGAGAAGAGAGGTTGTGGTGATGGAAATGAGGAACCCGAGGTGGTGGCTGCATCAGCATCACAGGAGATGGGGATGGATGAGGACAAAACCAGTCTGAAGCCAAGCCAGCAAGGTGTGGCTGTGGACATGGGGAAGTTGCTGCTCACTGTGCCGGGCATCAAGTAGAAAGGCTGATGGAGGAGAGAGTTTCTGCATCAGGACAACAACCTGGAAGACGTACACAGCCCTGTGTGTTACAAACCCAAGGCCAGCTGTGCTGGTACAACATGGAGAAGATGGTCATCGACTGGTCGAGCAGTTGTCGCTTTGTGCTGTCCTTGTCATGAGCACTTGGGACTCTTTGGTGTTGGGTGGAAAGCTGCTCATTTCTAGACACATTCTGGACACCTTCTACCTGTCAGCCAAGCCACGCTCACCAGCCCCACCAAGATCCCCTGTGCCAGCTCCGCCATGCTGGAGAAGATGCTGGCATGATTCAGGAAACCTCACGGGGCCAAGGTGCCTTCTCCTTGGGAGGGAATTTCAGGGAGATGCTCACAGCTCTCTGCCGAGCCGAGATTTCCTCATTCATGGAAGAAATCCCCTTGGATGGCACCCCAGGATGCAGGGCGTGGTGGAGGGAGCCTGGCACTGGAGGATGCTCCAACAGCTGGGTCTGGCGTTGGTGCATTGTGGAGCGGCTGACTCCAGAGGGCAGCAAGCCGACAAGTTGGCACCAGCCACTGCCAGCCCTCCCTGCCTGCCTGCTGGGCGGCAGGCGGAATTCACTGGGATTTAGCCCTGCTCCTGAGGGCTTGGAGATCGGAGAAGCAAGGGGAATCTCTCCTAACGCCCTCCAGCTCCTGGCTGGGCAGGCAGAGGGTGCTACACCAGTGCTAGGTGACATTAGATTGGGGCTGTTCAGCTTGGAGAAGAGAAGGCTCTGGGGAGACTTGAGAGCAGCCTCCCAGTACTCCAGGAAAGCTGGGGAGGGGCTTTTTCCAAGGGCCTGGAGTGATGGGATGAGGGGGAATGGCTTTAAATTGGAAGGAGGAAGATTTAGATCAGACATTGGGAAGAAATTCTTCACGATGAGGGTGGGGAGGCCCTGGCCCAGGTTGCCCAGAGCAGTGGTGGCTGCCCCATCCCTGGAGGTGTTCAAGGCCAGGTTGGATGGGGCTTGGAGCCCCCTGATGCAGTGGGAGGTGTCCCTGCCCATGGCAGGGGGTGGCACTGGCTGGGCTTTGAGGTCCCTTCCAACACAAACCATTTTATGATTCTATATTGCTTTTACCCTCATAAGGGTGAAATCTGGCCTTGCCTCTGCAGGTGATGCGCTCGGAGCCTGTCCTGAAACTACTGTGGTTGCTAATGTGACCACAGAATGGAGGTGAAACGTTCCTGTTCTGGTTTGACAGCACCGTGCGCTGGCGGTTACACCTGCGCCCCTTGCATCGCTCAGGAGGAGCCCAGGACTCCCCATAAGATTTCTGGGCACTGTTTTCAACACACAAGGGCTTCAGACCCAGATGCAAGTTCTTTGCACGACCCACTGCTGTTCCCCTCATGAATCGAAGGTGCTTTGATAAACATACTGAAAGGTCAGCTATTTTCGCTGTGGCTTGCATAAGAACCTCAACATCCTCCGCTGCAAGAGCAGCGTTCGTAACTTCCTACTGCAACACTGAATCACAATAGCTTCCCACAGCAACCAGTGGTAAAAATAAACTGGGCAAGGGGAAGTGGACAGGCTCTGCTGTTCCGCTTTCTCGGGCACACTTGAGTCACAAAAAAAAAAAAGCCATGTAGAACAAGCCGTTTATTTTGCTGATGGCGACAAAATCCATGAACAGTTCGGAGCACGGTCCTGCTGAAATCACAATGTGTTTTGCAACGGGATGCTCAGCGTGCTCAGAGTTAAGCATGAGCTCAAGTGCTGTATTGAGTCTGTATTTTTTGTTAGGACCCAGACTTATGAATTAAACTAAAAGAAAACAAGGACCCCCACACACAGCTGAGTGCTGCTTTTGTACTAAAGATACAGGAAAACAGCCTCCCTGGGATATCTGAAGTGTTGAGGGTTATAAAAGACCACTAGGGAAACAGTAGCTCTGTTACAGTTTCAGTAGGTAGATCTTGGCTTTGAGGAAAGCAGGTCTTGACTGGATTAAAATACAATCTGATTCATACTTTTTGCCTTGACACAACATCACTTGAACAGCAGAGTTTTAAACAATATTAAGACTAAGACCCTGTGTGTGTGCGCACACGCGTGAGTGTTTGTTTGTATGGGAGGTGGTGTTTTAAAGAACAATATCTTTCCTGTTACACAAGATACAGCCCTGGTCTTGAAAATCAGCCAGCTGGGAAAAAAAACCCGGTCGAGACCTAGTCTGGTTGCCGAGCTTGGGAATCTGCTGGTGAGATGGACCCTAACTCTTCCCTTTGTAACAGTGCTTGCTGAGGAAGTTTATAGTAAGAGGCTAAAGAGAACACAAGTTGGGGCCAGAAGGGAACAGCTCATCTGTCCCAGACCAGAGAGGAGAAGCCGTTCCTCCTCCCACTGATGCCCACGGGAATTTGAAGCGCCCAGGCTTGTAGGATAGCCCAGGTGAAGGGACCGCAGGAGGGCTCTTGCTCAAAGCTGGGTCAGCCTTGAGGTCAGACCAGGTTATTCAGGGCTATGCTGAGTTGGATCTTGAAAACCAACAAGGGTGGAGATTGCACAACCTCTCTGAGCAACTCATTAATGTTTGACTGACTGCATGGTGAAAATAGACTGCGATAGAAGCAGCTCACACAAACCCACATTTTTAATGTTATCCTGCTTATTAAAAAGAGAAAACTTCTGGTACCGGAGTACCGATTCACATGAAAAGATGGAAGGAAAAAAGAAGGATGCCTCCAGTTATATCCCTGACTTGAAATTTTAGAATTGCAGCACAAAAGGTTTGTATTTATAGTAGTGGATACCAATAGGGGAGATACCTAAAAATAAATGAGGAGGAGGTACAGACAAAATCATACAGTTGTAGAATCGTGGAAAGGTCTGGTTTGAAAGAGACCTCAAAGCCCAGCCAGTGCCACCCCCTGCCATGGGCAGGGACACCTCCCACTGCATCAGGGGGCTCCAAGCCCCATCCAACCTGGCCTGGAACACCTCCAGGGATGGGGCAGCCACAGCTTCCCTGGGCAACCTGGGCCAGGGCCTCCCCACCCTCATTGTGAAGAATTTCTTCTTGATGTCTGATCTAAATCTTCCTCTTCCAATTTAAATCCATTTCCCCTCATCCCATCACTCCAGACCCTTGGAAAACCCCCTGCCCAGCTTTCCTGGAGCCCCTTTCAGTCCTGGGAGGCTGCTCTAAGGTCTCCCCGGAGCTTTCTCTTCTCCAGGGTGAACAACCCCAACTTTCCCAGCCTGTCCCCATGGCAGAGGGGCTCCAGCCCTCGGATCATCTTCGTAGTCTTCCTGTGACATCGGACACGGGCCTGTGCGTGTGGAGGCTGGCATGGGTTTTGAGTGGGTCATGCCCAGCCGTGTCTCAGTCTTTGACAGGAGCACATGGTTCCCAAATTAAATTGGCTGAGGGTCATTAAGTCTCTGGATTCCCTTTCGTTATCACAATGAGCCTCAAAACAGATTATTTTGGAACAGCTTGCCCAGAGCAGTGGTGGCTGCCCCATCCCTGGAGGTGTTCCAGGCCAGGTTGGATGGGGCTTGGAGCCCCCTGATGCAGTGGGAGGTGTCCCTGCCCGTGGCAGGGGGTGGCACTGGGTGGGCTTTGAGGTCCCTTCCAACTCAACCCACTCCATGATTCTACGCTTCACTCCCGCACCTCTCCCCTAAACTTTAGGCTGAAGACTGAGGCGCTGGGAGCGGGGCGCGCTCCGCGCCCCCTGCGCGACATCCCGCGCTCTGCCTGCGCAGGCCACGCCCCCTGCCCATATATGGGCCCACTCGCTCTTCCCCTTCGTTGGCTGAGGGGGCGTGGTGGGAGGTCAGGGAGGCGTGGTCTCCGCCTTGGTGGGCGTGGTCTCCGACAGGTGGGCGGGGCGGGAGGCAGCGGCAGGCGGTGGCCCCCGCCCCGGTGGGCGTGGCCCGGGCGCGGTGCCGCCCCAGTGCGCTGCGCGGTGCCGCGGCAGGCGGGGCTGCAGCCGCTCCGCCGGCCCCGCCGCCCGCCCCGCCTCCCGGGGGGTGACACGCCGAGCCGCCGGCGAACCCCGCTTTAATTGAGGCCGCCGGGATGAGGCGCAGCGCGTAGGAGCAGAGCGGGAGCCACTGTGCTCCGGGCCACATACACACACACACACGCGCGGCACGGAGCGAGGGCTGCACCGGAGCGAGCGGCCGGTGGGGCGGGAGCTGGTGGCTGCCGAGCCCCATGAAAACGCAGGTCTGGGGGAGCTCCCCGCGGGCGCCCATGGCTGCGGCGATGCCGTGCAAGAGCGCGGAGTGGCTGCAGGAGGAGCTGGAGTCGGGCGGCGGCCGCTCGCTGCTGCTGCTCGACTGCCGCCCCCACGAGCTGTTCGAGAGCTCCCATATCGAGACCGCCATCAACCTGGCCATCCCCGGGCTCATGCTCCGCCGCCTCAAGAAGGGCAACCTGCCCATCCGCTCCATCATCCCCAACCACGAGGACAAGGAGCGCTTCGTCAAGCGCTGCAAAGCCGACACCGTGCTGCTCTACGACGAGGCCACCGCCGACTGGCAGGACGGTGCCACCTCCGTGCTGGGGCTGCTGCTCCAGAAGCTGCGCGATGACGGCTGCAAAGCCTATTACCTGAAAGGTGAGGTGCCCCCCGCCCTCCTTCCATCCCCTTCCACCCTCTCCAGCTTTCGTCCTCTCTCCTTCCATCCCCTTTCCATCTTCCATAGCCCTGGTCCTCCCTCCTTCCATCCCCTTCCACCTTCCTTAGCCCTGGTCCTCCCTCCTTCCATCCCCTTTCCACCTTCCTTAGCCCTGGTCCTCCCTCCTTCCATGCCCTTTCCACCTTCCTTAGCCCTCGTCCTCCCTCCTTCCATCCCCTTTCCACCTTCCTCAGCCCCCGTCTTCCCCTCCTTCCATCCCCTTCCACCCTCCGCAGCCCCTGGCCGGCCGGAGGTGGCTGGGTTGATGCTTTTCCCCCCCTCCCCGCGCCTGATTTATTTTTATTTATTTATATATATATTTATTATTTTCCCTCCTCCTCTGCATCCCACTTTAATCCCCCGCACAAAATGGTCGCAGGCTGGAGGCGCCCCGCATCTTCCTGCGTCGTCTCCCCGGCAGCAGCAGGAGGGACCCCCCCAGCCCCACTGCTGGGACCCCCCCGTTGTCGGCGCTGCCCCGACTGCAGCCTGGGCACCCCCTCCCCAGCTCCCCGTTCGGGGCTCCCACCCCGGCACCAGGCTGCCCTTCGAAGGGATGCTCGGATTTTAGGGATGCAGGAGGCCCCCCCCCCCCCCCCCCATTATTTCCCTCCCTCCCCCATCCAAAAAGCCAGCAGTGAGGTTTTTCTCCCCATTTCCCTGTAAATGCCGGCGGGGCTGGGAGGGGGCAGCCCCCCCCATGCGCTTTCGGGAGGTTTTGGGGTTTTTTTTTAGAGGGGGAGGTGTGTTTTTTGGCCATTTTGAAAGATGCCAGCAGGCTGAGCGGAGCCCACCGCCGGGCTGCTGGGACCCTTCCCATCCTCCCAGTGCTCCCAGTCCGGTCACTGGGTGGCGGGGTTGAGGCAGAAATAACAGGAGAGCGGAGGAGTGAAGGAGCAAGGGGGGAAGAGTGTGGTAAGGAAAGTTGCCACTTGCAGCCCTTTAAAAAACACTGCTGCTTCTTGATGGACCCTTTTTGGATACCCGGGGGAGCCCCCTGGGTGGCAGTGGGACAAGGCAGTTTTTTGGGGACAAAAATCCCCCATAAGCCCGCAGAAGCCTCCTTTGAAGGTGACATAGGGGTAGAAATCCAGGCCTCAGGCACAGGGATTGATCCCACTTTCCCCTCCATCCCGCCGCTCCCCGCTTGTGCCAGTGGGCGAGTCCCCCCATCCCATCCTGATTTGGGGGTTCCCAATGGATTCCATTGCTCCTTCGCTTTGTCTTCCCATTTCTCTCCCCGTCACCCTCATCCCTAGCAGGAAGGCGCAGCTTTGAAGTTCTTCTCAAGCGCTCCCAGATGGGCAGAAGAGGAGCTGACCCCCTTTTCTCTGCCTTTTCCCGGGAGCCTCAGTGGGAAATGTTTCCAATTAAAATTCCAAAATGGCTCCTCGGCGCTGTCTGGCGGCGCGGGGGGAGGAGGAGGACGAGGACGAGCCTTTTTCATGAATGGATGTGGCAGGAGCTGTCTGTCCTGCTCAGTGACCCTGCCACAACCGCCGAACCCACTAACCAAGTTTCCAGGAGGCCTTTCTAATTAAACCATTTGTCAGTGTCAGATAGCGATGGCTCAGCTCTGGGTTAACAGCGCTCGGAAAGGACGGAGATCGGTGGGATTTTTTTGCTTCCCTGCCTCTGCCTTCCTTCCCAAACTGTTGAGCCGAGGAGCTGGAGGACTTGGGAGCAGACCTGAAGGGTCCCATCCCTCCTCAAACCAGCTGTGGTTTGTGTGAAGAACAAACGTGTGACACCGCTCTGTCACAAAACTTGTTTGTAGTGATAAAATAGATGTCAGGATCACTCTTCAGGAAAACTCATGGCCTTTTTTCCTGCTTGAAGGTGAATTATTTTACTGGGGTTTAGTGCCTGTGCTGTTTAGGTGGTTGTTGTGCTTGCTTTATCTCTTCAGACGCGAATACTTCTGTCCTTTTCTGTCTAGGTGGCATAATAGCTCTTGCCTGAGCTGCCCCAGACCTGTATTTCTGAAGCTAAACAGGGTGAGATTGTCTTTTGCCATTGATTTTATTTTTGAATGGGTTTTTTTTTTTTTGCATTTGAGATTTGACCCCTCTTTATCAACAAGCAGTAGAGAACTTTGTAAGAAACAGTCTTTGGTTTTTTTGAGACCTGTTTGCTCAGTAACGTTTGCTCAGTAACGTCTGCTCAGGGAAGATGAGGGAGCAGGGAGACACCTTTCTTGGGGTGAAGTTGAAGATAGAGCAACTTCTTAGTGGCAGAGACTTGTGTTCAGGTAGGAGGATATCCCGTTCTGAAGAATAAAATGTCTTTTTCTCTCTGCCTCTCCCCTTCCCTCTCTCCTTTCCCCCTTCCCAGGTGGCTTTAACAAGTTTCAGACCGAATATTCAGAGCACTGCGAGACAAACCTTGACAGCTCCTCGCCCAGCAACTCTCCCCCAGCTTCGGTCCTTGGCTTGGGAGGGCTGCGGATAAGCTCTGACTGCTCGGATGGTGAATCCGACAGGGAACCCAGCAGTGCCACTGAGTCGGATGGGAGCCCCATCCCTAACAATCAGCCTGCCTTTCCGGTCCAGATCCTACCTTACCTGTACCTGGGCTGTGCCAAAGATTCCACCAACTTGGACATCCTGGGCAAATACGGCATTAAATACATCCTGAATGTGACACCCAACCTGCCAAACATGTTTGAGCACGATGGAGAGTTCAAGTACAAGCAGATCCCCATCTCGGATCACTGGAGCCAGAACCTCTCACAGTTCTTTCCCGAGGCCATTGCTTTCATTGGTAGGTAGTTGGCAGAACATCTCTCGTCATACTCACCGCTTGGGAATGTGGCACGCTGCTTCCCAGGGCTGTTTGTTGCTCATCTCTGGCCTCACCTCTCCGGGGCACAGCATCAGTGCTAGCTTAGCAGCCGAGTGCCCTGCTGCCAAGGTGACGCTTGTGGCGTGTGTCACCCCAACTGGGTTCAGGGTGGTCTCCCAAAGTTCAGCCCTCTTACAGCATCTCACCTGAGTTACCTGGAAGGGGGAGGACCAGCCCTGCTGTCTCTTGCCCTTTTATGGGGATTTGCACTTGGGTGAAGTGGCTGAACCAAGGCGGTGGGGACCTCCTTGGCTGGCTTTGCTCGGATGAAGGAGTGCGTTAACGAGACTGGTGCCAGCAATTCCTTAGCCCCAAGTGTGGTTAAAATCTGACTGGAGGGGTGTACGTTTTCTCTTCCCAAGGGATCTGCTAGTCTAGTTGCAATCCTGCTGTAAGTTCCCCCAGCATAACTAACTCCTTGTATGGGTACTTCTTCTAAGGTAAGTGTCAACACAACGAGTTAGAGATTATAGTTCCACTGCAGAGCTCAGCTGGAAAAAGTGCTGTGCAGACAGCCCTGGGACAGCTTTGGTAGGTCCTGGGGAGGGGTGCAGGAGGCAGATCTCTTGTCCCAGGCTAGCTTTGCCTTTGAAAATTGCTTCTTATTCTTTAAGAAGTGTCTGTTGGACTGAATGAGGTGTACGCTTCCAGCATGACCTGTGCTCTGTCTGCTGGTGATGGTCCTTAACCTAATCGGTTCTGATTTACAGGGGCTGGATGGCACAGGTAGCTGTTGTCACCGCGACCATATCTGGTCGTGAACACTGGTGTAGGTAAATGTGAGAGGGACTTTTACCTTCCCACTGAAATCTATGCGGTCTGTTTTGATGTTGTTTTGTTACCCCCTAGTTTCAGACCCTGCTTGCTGTGCTGTAGGGCCTGAAACAGGCAGAGCAGTGCTAGTCCTTGGCTGCTTGTTGGCAACTCTGGTTCCCACGCGCTCTCCTTTGCTCCAGCTTCTGTCCTCCAGTAACAATGATTGGGGTCAGAAGCGGCTACTTCAGTGTGGTGGCAGGGATCAATGTCTAATGTCCCAGCTGCACTTCCCACATGGAGCATGGTATTAAACGTCAGGGGTGAAGTGCAGGGTCCCTGCTGACATGTGGCATTTGGGATTTGCCTGCTCCAGGCAGGCGATGTCTCTGGGAGCACCGCTTGTGCTTTCCAGCTAATGACAGGAAATGGAGGATTACCTCACTCTAAAACCAAACACCAAAAAATGCAGGGCAGGTCAGATGAAAGGCAAAAATGTCTCAAAAATGTTGAACGGGGAAAGACTGAGGGGGAGGGCTGGGTATGCTGGGGGTGATTGCCCACTGCATTGGAAATTCTTGCCTGGTTTTGGAGACAGGGGCAAAAAACCTGTTGTGGCTTGGTCTGGATTTTGTTTTGCCTGCATCGTCTTTGCCCTCGTGGTGCCAGAATGTGTGTGTGTTCCTTGCCTCTGGCTTTGCCCGAGGATCCTCTTTCTCCTGCCACCTTCTCCCTCGCTGCCAAGCTCTCCATCAAATGCCTGACTTCAAACAGGGCTGCCCAGAAGTAAGCAGTGCCGGGTACTTGCGTGCGTTCAGTGCTCTCAGCGGCGTGTCCCTCTTTCAGCACTAAGATGTCAATTCATAAAGGGATCACGCTGTTCCGGCTGTGCGAGAGACAATGAGTGTGTGTGTGCTTTTCAATCGGTGGCAAGGGAGGGGAAATTTCGTCGCTGTTCTCTCGCCATTTTTTGGTCCAGCTCGCATTCCTGCTCCCTGCTACCATTCATCCTGAGAGTCTCCTCCAACACAAGCGTTTGTTTGTAGTGAAGTGCGTTTCTGTCGCTCCTACAGAACAATTTCACAATAAGGGAAGTTCCTGCACTTCAGACTCTGCTTAAATTGGCTTTGACTACATTGAGGACTTGCTAGTGGAAGGAGGACAAGAACAGTGGAAGGGAATAGGTTGCGTGGTGCTGGGCTGTAGCCTTGCTTCAAGGGCACAGCCTTCCCTTGTTGGTTGGTGTTGAGGTGGGTGTGCTGTGCTTGACCACCAGCATCTCCCTGGAGCTGTTGTTTCCAGCTCCACCTGCCTTTTGGGGATTACTCCATGTCTCTGTTTGAATAGAGGGTACCAGTGCTCCCTAAGTAGGAGATGTGTTGCCAGGCTTGATTAATTCTTCTCAAGCATGTGAGACGCGTAGCCATGCTGTGCACAACAGGGATGTGTGATGGAAGTATCTCAGGAGAGATGTGGGTGTCAAAGGGACACAAGATGTTGTCACTAGGAGCAGGGGATCCAGTTCTGGCAGTCGTCCTGGTCCTGGGAGCTTGCAGCTGCCACCTGGCCTTGCTCCAAAGCCATGCGTTTTTGGTGCAGAATAATAGACTCCCCCTTCCCCTTGTCTTGTTTCAGATGAGGCCCGTTCCAAGAAGTGTGGGATCCTTGTTCACTGCCTCGCTGGCATCAGCCGGTCTGTAACAGTCACTGTCGCCTACTTGATGCAAAAACTCAACTTATCCCTGAATGATGCCTATGACTTTGTGAAAAGGAAAAAATCCAACATTTCCCCAAACTTTAACTTCATGGGCCAGCTCCTGGACTTTGAGAGGACTCTGGGACTCAACAGCCCTTGTGACAACCGATCGCCTAGCGAACAGCTCTACTTCACCACCCCCACCAACCACAACCTGTTTCAGCTCAACACTCTGGAGTCCACATGAAGGGGATGCCACCTGGTCGGGAACTTGAGCATCAAATCGCTTCTCTTGAGCATTTCAACTCTTACAAAAGTATCTGTCTTGCCAGGCAGCTCTGAAACGACTGGCTTCTCTGGGCAGAGGTGCCTGATCGCTGCTTTAAGAAGGCAAATGCCGTTCTTTAGTATCCTGATCAAAGAGATTGGAAGAGGTAGTCTTTTTACAGGGGGTTATTTAATACGGGCGATGTTACAGCGTTTTGAACGTGGCTGTTACCGGCAATAACCGCTTTCCTGGGTGCATTGGGACTGTCAGAACACGCACACGTGTGAAGAGCTACCAGGGGTTAGCTTGCTGTGGAAAGTGAGGAGATTTATGCACTCGGAAACCTTGAACAAAAGGTGTTGGGCCAAGACTGTTTTAAAACCCAAGTTTACTTCATTATTTTTTTTTTTTTGATTTTAAAAAAAAGAAAAGGTAGATCTTACTCGAGCTTTGGGTTCAAACTCTTTTTAAATATGTAAGTTCCTGACTGTTTGTACAGATGAGGTTGCAAAACCAGTATTTTATTCTGTTTCTTGTTTGATCATTTATTATTTTTTTTTTAATCAAATGTTTATATTGACCAAATGCATTTTGCACACTTTGTGAAGCCTTGGTATGTCCTGGCATATTACTGGGTACTCCAGAGAGAGATACATGCTGCTGCTGTTGTTGTTAGCATCTGGTAGGAAGCTTTGTTATGTGTGAAGGCCAGTTGGGCTTAAACGCAACCCCTTCACCACTCCTGCACTCACAATCACAAACTCTGCACTGATTCAGCCAAGGTGACTAAGCCGCAAGCTTTTTTTTTTTTTTTTTAATGCCACCCCTGCCAAAAACACTGTTTGCTGTTGCCAGAGGTAAAACTCTTGTAGCCTCCAGAGTTGGTAGAAGCATGTCTGAGCCCAGCTTCGTTCTCTGCTGCCTGTTGACTGACTTAACGTCATCCAGCTGGCCTGAAACCATTCCAGCTTCCTGAGTGCAGAAGGTAGTTGTGATGTTGGTGTTTCTCGCGCACGCTCGATTCCTTTCCCCCGTGTGTGGGGTGGAGGGGGGAACACGGCGAGCGCCTGGAAGCAGAGCGAGGATTGCGTAGCGGGACGGGACTGAATCGTCACGCATGGAGTGTGTGAGGGGAGTGAAGAGATGTAGAAATGCTGACAAGACCGTTGTAATAGAGAATTTTTTTATATATATATATGAGTATATATATATTAACTGGCAAATTCTGAGATGATTGGAGCTTTCAACAGAGGTTCTGATTTTTTTTTTTTTTTTTCTTCCTCTTTCAAATAACTTTATGCTGTGCCTTCTATTCTGAGAAGACTTGTTTATATTTCTGGCTAGTGTTTGGCAAACACCTTATACCAAGCCGGGAGGGGGAGGAAGTGGTAATAATTTCTGGGAGGAGGGCAGAACGGATTTGGAGATTTCTTTATTGGCTGCAATGTAGTCCCTCCTTTCTCCCCCCTCCCTGTCCACTTTAACTCTCATATAACTGAAAAAAAAAAAAAAAAAGCCACGGATTTTTTCTAAATATCCATTTTTTTGTACTTTTTTCAAGAAAAAGAAAAAAATAATAATAAAAAAAAAACTCCATCTGGAGGAATGTTTGACACTGTCACATCCTGAAACCGTTCTTTTTGTTCAAGATGTTACCAGAATGTTGGAATGAGCTTCTCTTTCTTGTTTTCTGGTTGGTTTTTTGTTTGTTTGTTTGTTGGGTTTTGTTTGCAACAATGTTGGGATCGTGGGTCATTGGAAGGGAGAATGGGTGTAAGTATGGTTGCGAGTGAGAAAATTGAGAATATCCTAATTGCATCTTACCTCATGGAGGAATTTATTTTTTCAGGGATTTTTTGACAGTGCATCTGTATTGCATTACAGCTAAGCTGGTTTGTAAAGGCTTCCTGTGCTGTTAGTGGTCTTTCTTCTTTAAAGGAAAAAAAAAAAAAAACAACCAACAAAAACAAACCAAGATGCATCTTGTGATTAGTACAAATGAGAGCTTGATAGCGAGGAATGGTTCTGCTTTCTGAGTTATGAAGGAAAATTAGTGACCCTATATATACTGATCCAATATTGGGACTTTGTTTATATTGCAAATAAATATTATTTTTTCTTTAAAAATGATGTTTGTGTCAGATGCTTGTCTAGCCTCTGCCCAAATAAGGGCACACTGCTCTTACCCCCTTTTTTTTTTATGGTCCATTAGTATTATTCTGTGACCATGAAGAGCATTTGCTGGGCAGTGTTCAAGTATGGTGTTTGGTTTCATGCACAGCTTAATTTTTAAGACCTGTGGTAAAATGGAGAGGGGGAGGTGGGAGGGCAAGCAGAGGGGTATGGGGTGTTGGATAAACCGGAGAACAAAGAACAGCTTGAGAAGGGGACCAGCTTTGACCCCAGCCGTTCCTCCGTGCCAAAACTAAGCAGATAACCCAAAGGCACTTTTGTTCGCTGTTTCAGTGTGGCCCACAGAGGCCTGGCGAGGCCTGGCCCACATCTGTTGGGAGAGCAGGCTTTATGTCGGTAGGAAAGCAAGAACTCAACGGCGTGATGGCTCCTTCTGGGTCTCACAGAGCGCGCGCCCCTGTCCTGCGCCCTCGGTGGGTGCCGAGCCGCGGCTGCGATGTTGCGCGTGGGTTGTGCTCTCCCCCTGCCCTCCCTCGCTGTGGGCGCAAGTGATTTGTGGGAACCCTGGAGGGGCTGGCGAGGGTGCTGTCCAGTGAGCTGTGGCTCCAAGCGCCTGAGGGCAGCCCAGCCAAGGGAGCTGTGGCGCCTCACACCTCTGCTCGGAGCTGGGCGGCAGTGGGTTTCCCTACCCTTGCATTCCTTTCTTTTTTTTGCCTAAATGGTAAGAAATTAAGCGCCTTTCTGTCTGTTCAGTTCCTCAAAGTGAGCCCATGTCATCTCGTTCTTCTAATCTTAGGGCCCAAGCGCCAAAGATAGCTGGTTTTATTCCAAAGGAGCTCAGGCTGACGGGTACAGCCCGTGGCAGAGCAGGGGTGGTCAGAGGCTGAAGCAGGAGCCAGGGGACCGTGTGCGTGTGTGAGAATTTGTTTGTTTACTCCTTGGCTGCATGACGGGAATCTGTGTATTGATTTACAGGCCTGCTTGTGGCTCAACAGGGAAAGGAAGACTTTTAGGTTTCCGCCTGTAATTCGGTGGTAGAATAGCTCTTGAGGAACACAGGAAGCTGTGCTGGAGGCTGGCTGTGCTCTGGAGGAGTGCAGAACAGCTTGTCAGGTGTGTGGCTGGATTTGCTTCCATCTCATCGGCATCTTGGCCTGTGTCAGACCCAGCGTGGGCAGCAGGAGCAGGAGGTGATTGTGCCCCTGTGCTCAGCGCTGGGGAGGGCACCTCGAGTGCTGGGGTCAGTTCTGGGCCCCTCACTCCAAGAAGGACATTGAGGGGCTGGAGTGTGGCCAGAGAAGGGCAACGAGGCTGGTTGAGGAGAGACTGAGGGAGCTGGGAGTGTTTAGCCTGGAGAAGAGGAGGCTGAGGGGAGAGCTCATCACTGCCTACAACTGCCTGACAGGAGGCTGTGACGGGGTGGGGGCTGGGCTCCGCTCACAAGTGACAGCGATGGGACGAGAGGAAATGGCTGCAAGTTGTACCAGGGGAGGTTCAGACTGGACATTGGGAAGAATTTCTTCACTGAAAGAGTGGTCAGGGATGGGCACAGCTGCCCAGGGAGGTGCTGGAGTCGCCATCCCTGGAAGGGGTTTAAAAGACGGGTGGAGTTTCTTAGGGACAGGGTTTAGTAGGGAGACAGGCACGGTTGGACTCAATGATCTCAGAGGTCTCTTCCAACCTTACGATTCTATGATTTCCTCTTATGATTTTTTGCTGAGGTGTGGAATAGGATAATAGCCGTTCGCACGGCAGCTGAGGTGTTGTGACTGGCTGGGACAGCACAGCTGCCGTTCATGATGGCTTCGGTGGAAGAGCTGGTGTGCAGGCAGCTGCCAGGCTGCTCCTCAGCAGGGAATACCTGATCCTGGGAGATGCAGGTTTGTTGTCAGTGTCCTGCCACTGCTGCACTCCAAAGCTCTGACGCTAAAGAAAGGAGATGGCCTCTCTGAGAACCATCCTGCAAGCTCTCTTTCCTCCAGGAACCAAAGGAGCTTTTTCCACACTTCCTGGCCTTGACAGCAGGGAGCAGCCAGCCTAGTTGGTTCTCAGCTATCGGTGTTTTACAAATATCTTGGTCTTGTTGGCTCAGAGGGCTTTCCTTGGGGACCTGGTGTCCTGTAATTTAATGAGGAGACAAGAACAGACATCAGGAAAGGGGCAATGCTGGACAAATAGTTACAGAGAGAAGAGGAGCGTGGGGTCTGTCCACACTCCATTGCAGAGGCGGGCACGAGCACTAGCTGAGCGTAGGAGCACGGGCTGAGTGAGAAAGCTGGTTATGTTCACATCAGTGGAATTTGGCAAGGAGATACTGCTTCCCACATGCAGCAGGGAGAAGCTCCTTGGTTAACCCACTGATTCCAGGCAAGCCGCTTGTAAGATACTCTGTGATGCTCTGCTCTACAGAACCAGATAATTTCCTGCTTGGGCACAGAGATCTGCTGTCCGTGGGTTTTCACTTGTGATGCCACAAGCCTTCAGGCAGTCCAAGTGGGAACTTTTTTTCCTCCCATGGGTGACTTTGCCTTATCTCTCTGATTTGAACAGTTAGAAGGACCATAGTTCCCAGGTGCTTTCAAGAAGTGTCTCCCTCTGTTTCAAGTCATGGTAAAAGCACAAAATTCTGAACTCAGTTCTCCACTAGGAAGCCTGGGTAGCTGATTTTTGAACTCTTCCAGGAGCCTGGTTACTGTCTCCCTCTGTGTTTCCTCGCAGAGCCTGGATGCTCATCTGAGCCAGAGAGAAGAGCAGGTCTGTCCTGAGCACGAGGATGACTTTGGTGTCTGTTTAAACAGGAGAGCAAAGAGTAGGTTCCCATGGCAGTGCAGTTGAGGATTACTTGTGTTCATAGACAACGTGATGGCTGGGGAGATGTGGAGGGTTGCTGGAGGTGACATCAGGAGCCCAAGGAGCAGGTCCATAAGCTCAGGGAAGGGGCTTTGGGGTTATATGTAGGTTTCTTTCTCTCGCTTGCGTCTACCTTTATCCCTCTCCAAGGCCCATATTTCTTGGTGTGGCATCAAACGTGTTCCGAGCGTGATGCGAGTCAACCTTTGCAGCTCTGAACTTGCCTGCTGTTGTGTCACCCAGAGACGCACGTGGGAAACCAGACTCTTCCTGCCGCCCTCTGAATTTGGGTGCTCACATTGCCAAGGTAACCAGGTTATTTGTGTGCTGTTATCTTCTTTTTTTATCCTTTATGTGAGCAAATCAGGCTATTTGCAGTGTTGTGAAGGCATGTATATAGTTCAGCTAATCAACACATCCCTGTATTTACAGCTGACTGCACAGGCTGTGATATTCGTGTTCTGGGCTGCTCAGAAAGTGTGTCAAAGTGGGCTTTTTTTCTGGATTTTGTGCCATTTGCTCCTGTATTTCCTCAAATCTTTCTCATAATCATGCTTGACGTCAGAGTGCTGGGCTGACTAAATATAATTTGGGATGAGAGGGTGGGTGAGGAAATGTTCAGCAGGTAGGGAGAGCAACTGGGTGACCAGGCTCCACGTCCTGTCCCCACCAGTTCCTTGGTTCCTCTGTGCAAGCTGCAGAGTTCCCCTTTCTACTGGCTTTGTCTTTTGACCTTCTTGCTGTGTCTCCCAGCAGACACCAAGGATGGGCTGCAGCAAGGCTGCCCAGAGCTGCTGCAAGGTCACTGCTGGATCCCCAGCACAAGCAGTGCTTGATGTTTGGGTGGGAGATGACCCTCCAAGGGCATGAGGGAACTGGCTGTGCTGTGTGCATGTTTAAACAGTTGTTTTGTGTGGCATTTGCCTTAATTTTGTGGGAAATGGTGAGGTGGGGAGGAATATGGTGTTGGATCTCTGGGCAGTGGCAGCCAGTGTCCTTCCTCTCCACAGCACGCCCATGGCCACTGCTGCCCTGAGTGGCTGCGCCAACCGCCCTTCCTTGACCAGCAGGGCTGGTAGTGGTAGTGGGAAACGACCTCAGTGTGCACTGCCACCTTTTCCTAGCCTGGTTATGTCTCTGCTCTCACCTTTCTCCTCTTGAAAACACCTGCTGTGACACCTTGGGTGGCACCTGAGGGGACCCCAACTGGTGGCCTGGGAAGGCCTGAAAGACTCATGGCCATCACGGTGATACAGAAACGCAGCTGAGTCCTGTGAAGGAGGCGTGGGCGGATGGACAACCAGGGGAAGAAGGCTCCGTGCGGCTGGCATCAGCTGAACCCCTCAGCCTGCAGCAGCGATCCTTGGGAGCAATGATGGTGCGGTCAGAGACAATGAGCTGCCTGCAATGGAACTGTAAGTTCATGGTGCCTCTGGGCTCCTCCCTGACACCTCCGTTGTGCCCTGCTCAGCCGTGTCGCGATTTTTGGGTTGGGAGCTGGATCAGGGCGGAAGCTGTGGTTCAGCTTTGATGGCTCAGACAAGGGTTGGGGATTAATTATGGGCTGGGAATTAATCACACGGCAGATGCAGACACCCAGCCTGGTGACTTGGTTGGTGAGAAGCTCAACATGAGCCGGCAATGTGCGCTCGCAGCCCAGAAACCAACCGTGTCCTGGGCTGCATCCAAAGCAGTGGGACCAGAGGGCGAGGGAGGGGATTCTGCCCCTCTGGTCCACTCTCATGAGACCCCACTTGGAGTCCTGTGTCCAGCTCTGGAATCCTCAGCATAAGAAAGAGATGGAACTGTTGGGACGGGTCCAGAGGAGGCCACGAAGATGATCCGAGGGCTGGAGCCCCTCTGCCATGAGGACAGGAGAGCTGGGGTTGTTCAACCTGGAGAAGAGAGGCCTCTTGGGAGACCTTATAGTGGCCTTCTGGTACCTGAAGGGGGTACAAGAAAGCTGGGGAGGGACTTTTTACAGGGGCCTGGAATGATAGGATGAGAGGAATTACTTTAAATTGGAAGGGGGAAGATTTAGGTCTTTACGATGAGGTTAGGGAGGCCCTGGCCCAGGTTGCCCAGAGCAGTGGTGGCTGCCCCATCCCTGGAGGTGTTCAAGGCCAGATTGGATGGGGCTTGGAGCCCCCTGATCCAGTGGGAGGGGTCCCTGCCTGTGGCGAGGGGGGTGGCACTGGATGGGCTTTGAGGTCCCTTCTGACCCCAACCATTCTATGATTCTGCAGCCCCAGACTGCTGGTGCCCAGCCTCAATGGCCAAGGGGATCCCTCAGTGCTGGGACAGTATGGACCCCCCACCACCCCTGCCTGCTGCAAGGCAAGACCACCAGCACCTTCTGGCTGTTCTTTCTCCCTTCTGGTTGTTAGTGCTCATAGCTCAACTTGCTCTTGTTCTGTATTATTCATAGTTGCTTTCCTTGGTTTCTCCACTACTTTTCTTTTTCTTCTGATCACTGGGAATTTTGAGGTACTCTCACCTGGCAGCTGCTCCTGCAGAGCTGTGGTCCTTCTGGGGGAAATGCCATGCCTTCTTCTGAGGCACATTGGAGCCTGTTGGAAATGGAGACTGGCTGTGCTACGGGGAGGTTTGGAAGGGATGTGTGTTACTTCTGTGCTGCTCAGTGGTGCAAAGCGATCCAAGAGAGTGTAAGGGGGACTTAGGTACTTAAGAAGTATCTGGTGAGGGAACCAAGTATGAGTGGAGGAAGGGGAATCCAGACAGAGTTATTTATTTTCCTACTTACTTTCCCTGGAGAAACATCTGGCTTATGTAAAACCACTTGCTGGGTTTCTCTCTGCTTTGTTTTGGAAGTCTCTGTGTTCAGGCACTTTGCTCTTCTCATCTTCCTGCTCTTCTCATCTCCCATCACTGCCTCAAGGGCAGATTCTTCGTCATTTGAGGTTTTGTTTTTATGAAGTTTACTCTTTGTTTCTGGTCTGTGTTGTCTTTTTCTTTTCTCTCCTTTCCTTTTCTTGTAAGGACTGCGCTAGTTTGACTTGTGGTTTTGCCTTGTTTTCTTCTGAGTGGTGAATTGTTATAAACCCTGCAGAAAGTGGGAGGGAACAGACTGGTGCGTTGGCGAAACGCTGGTCACTGATACGGCTTTAGTGAAAGTCCTGTGCCAGTGAGAAGCTGAGCTCTGGGGTTTGGTTGTGCATGCAGCACCCTAGAAGAACAGCATTTTTCGATACAGGAGATTCAGAATTGAAATGCGGTGGGGGGGTGCAGTTAGGGGGGCTGTGACCCTGGCTTTGGGGTAAGCGCAATGAGTGTGGCTCTGAACTGGGCCTATCATTTTACAATGTCATCCTGGCAGCGAAGTGCTCAGTACCTGCTGGAAGATTTGCAGCTCTGCTCCAGTGGCGCAGTATTTTTGGTTCTTACTCTAAATTTGCCGCTTCCTCTTCCTGGATGATTCCTGGATGATGGCTGATTCCTGGTTCCTCGGAGCAGGCAGCGGTCCAGGCTGAGAGCCAAGCTGTGCAAGTGGGGCGCTGGATGTGAGTTTGAGGGCATTTTGGGTGCTGAGTCCACAGAAAGCTGCCCTCTCCTCTGGCTGAACAAGCATTAGCTCTGCCGTCAGCTCCATCTCTGTGTCCCCTCTGCCATTCACCACCTTCCCTCTGCTCTCAGTCTGCTGCCTTCGAATGATCCCGTGCTAGAGGTTCACACAGGCTCCTGCATGTCTTGGCCTTGCATCCAGTTGGCAGAAAGCTGAGAGAGAGAGAGAGAGATTTGTTTGGGAAAATGTTATGGGGGATTTTTTTGGGTTGGTTTTTTTTTTAATTATTATTTTTTTTTAACATGAATCTTTACCATCCATTCCCCAAATAGCTTTCCCTCTCATTGGACGTCATCTTCCTGCTAGGACAGTCCAAGCCTGTTCTGACAGGCGGCTTATCTGCCTTGCAGCTCTGACTGTTTCCTCTGTCTCTCTTTTGTGTGGGAGGTGTTTTGTCTTTTCAAACTTCTGCTGACTTCAGTGGGCGCTAGCTTGTGCCCAAACATGCACTAATAGTGCAGTTCAGCGCCGAAATTCGTCACTGATTTTTATTTATGTCCCTGCAGCATGTTTTTCTTTGCAAAGGGAAGGACTCAAGTGGTTTGGGGAGAGGCAGGAGAGTTGTTACTGAAAGTTAACCAAGCACTGCCCCTGGCTGCCTCTGTCCCGAGAACCCTGCAGCAGAACACGGTGAAGGCACTCGTGTTCAGGGGTGCCATAGAATCACACAGTGACCTGAGTTGGAAGGGACCCAAAAGGATTATTGAGTCCATCTCCTGTCCCTACATAGGACACTCTCAACCCTCACACCACGTGACTGAGAGCATTGTCCAAATGCTTCTGCAATGCTGGCTGACTGGGTGCCGTGACTGCTTCCCTGGGGAGCTGTTCCAGTGCTCCACCACCCGCTGGGTGAAGAACCTTTTCCTGATATCCAATCTAAGCCTCCCCTGGCACATCTTCCTGCCATTCTCTCTAGTCCTATCATGGGTCACAAGAGAGTAGAGATCAGCACCTGGTGATAGAAGTCCAAGAAAGAGGCAGAACTGCGCAAAAACTTGTTGTCTGAAGAAGTCCAGAGCAGTCAGCTTGTTGTTTTCCCGTGCTGCCAGCTGCTCAAGGAGTTTTATAGAAATACCCAGTCTAGTTTTAAATCTGATAAAAGTGGAAAGAAGCACACGTGTGTGCATGAAGCAAGATTTACAAATGTCAGTATTTTTAATAAAACTGATCCAGCTGCTGTCTGCCAGTGCGTGTTCTTGATACAGAATCAGAGCTTCGGGTCGATACGATGGGACTCTTGCTTCCTATCT
Organism: Neomorphus geoffroyi; assembly: GCA_033558235.1. Taxonomy (NCBI): domain Eukaryota; kingdom Metazoa; phylum Chordata; class Aves; order Cuculiformes; family Neomorphidae; genus Neomorphus; species Neomorphus geoffroyi. The sequence goes on from JAUMJM010000050.1 coordinate 11,364,289, forward strand.
GTGGCTTAAACCAGCAGTAATCAGGAAAGCCCCTTGTACCCTGTCCATGCTCTCTTTTGAGTGTACCAGTCTGATGCCTGCTGCCTCGCGCCGCAGAGTAGGCTAGCCAGGCTCTTCTGAGATGGGAAGGGAGACAACACATCCTGTCAGGAGAGGCGCATCCATCTCATGAAAAGCACTCCCAGACTGTACGTGCTGGCCCCCCTGGAAAACAGTTGGGGTCTTGCAGGTAGTATTGGTTGGCCTCCAAAAGGTGAAGCACTTCACCTTGTAGATGTGAGTAGTGGTGAGCTGCACACAAGAACATTTTCTCTCTCTCAGTGTTAAAATGAAGCTCTGATTTCTGGCAGTCCAGGATAACTCCCGGATGTCACTGTCCTGAATGAAACTATGCATGGAAGATGGTTTGTTTTGTTGAATCTCCTACGTTTTCGTGAGCCTGTTCCATGTGGAGGTACATTTAGGTTTGTCTATGGACTTCACAGAATCATAGAATGGTTTGGGTTGAAAGGGACTTTAGGACTTCTTTGCTTTTCTTCTTGAGCTGTGGGATACTTCCTCCAGGCCACGTGATACCACCACGAGTCCAGTGCCTCTGCCTGTACAGCGGAGGCCCAGGGATGTTTGTAGGTCAAGGATGACAGATACTCGGCAGGACTCATAGGTGCTATTATTTCATTGCATTCCAACAGCAGCGAAAGCAGTAGCAAGAGTAATAAACAAATTATAATCTACATTATGAAGCTGACAAATGCCACCCACTTATTACCAGTCTTTAACCACTCTCATTACTACCTGGTCTTTGTGGGAACTAATCGTGCTGCTTAATGTCCAGCTTGTTCTCTTGACACCATTATCTGAAGCAATCGGCCGTTTCTTGTGAAAGAAGAGGAAGGTGCTTTTCCCGAGGCTTGTTCTCTGGGCACTGAAATGCGGGTAGCTCTGGGGTGGAGGAGGCTTGGCAAAGCATGATGTGGCTGGGAGGTGAAGACTGAAGTCCACAGGGATCATTGGGATGGTGGGATAGGGACGGGTGGGTGGAAGATGGTCACTAGAGGGAAATGGCTGTGCTCTGTCTATCTCCCTAGGATTGAGGAAGGATATCCAGTGAAGGGATATTGGGAAGAGCCACCCTTTTTTTCTCTCCAGTTGTCTTCTGGGGTTTGGGATCAAGCTGGGTTGCTGAGTAATGACAGTTCTCTTTGTGGCTACTCCAAGCCCAGGGCGTTGCAGGAGGAGATCCTGGTAGTGTTTTTGTGGGGAAGTGTCCAAGCTCCCCCCAGAAAAAAGAAACTGAGCTCCAGGAATTTCTTGCAGTGTTCTGGCATAGCTTGAGTTCAGCAGAGTCAAGGATGCTCACCTTCCTTGGTGCCTCGTTGCTACCATTACAGTGTCAGTCTCTACTAAATGTTAATGACTGTGCTGTGCCTGGGGTGCAGCCGTTCTTCTTTCCTCACTGGCACAACTGGGAGCCTTCCTAGGGGAGGTTATCAAGACTTGCAAGCTGAGGAGTTGGGCTGAGAGAGCAGATGGGAAAATAGGTCCTTTTCAAGATACTCCAAGAAGAGTATCTTGATACTTCAAGATCTCAAGATGAACCTTGGCCTGCCAGAAGTCCTGTTGTGCTCTCAGGGTTTCAGAATATCTCGTGGGGGTCTCCAATGGGTATATAATTAGTTGAAAGATGGGAAATGAAGACTGAGAGGTGAAGAGCCAGCTTTCCCAGTGGAGGCTGGACATCAGTCAAGTGCAACAAGGCCCTGTCGAAGGCCAGAGCTGTTGGATGTGTCTGTTGATGATAAAGAGGAGTAAGTGGCAGGTGATGAAATTTGCTGCTGACTGTTCAGAGCAGCAAAACCCAAAAGCTGCACCAAATAGCTGTAGGAAGTCCTTACAATGTGGAGTTGCAGCGTATGACGCTGAGAAAAGCAAGGCAATCCGGGGGAAGAGGGAGGTATCTTGATGTAAAATGCAGTGCAGTGGGCTCAAAATGGGCTAATTTCACTTGGGAGAGAGATTGCTGAACTGCAATGAGCTGGGCTATAGGAGCAAGGCTTGTTTCGGGTCAAAAAAACCCTGAAAACAATCAGCTTCTAGGAAAAGAGCTGAGAACAAACTGCATAAATGCACTGTATGAATCCGTGGTGAACAAAAGTGCTCATGTAGGTTTGCAAGAGAATGGAGTAACTAATGCAAGGAAAATCCATTGAGTGCTTTTAAACATCAATACACGGTCTCTTGCTGAGGAAGTCCTGCAGCTGCAAAGAGCTGGAGCCTGGGAAAGTGTTTGTAATGAACCATACTACGTGTTTGGCCTGTTCTTATACTCTTGCCTAGGTGCTGCTATCGAGTACCACTGGAGACAGGACACAGCGCAGGATGAAGCTCGATCCAGTCTCGGCTAGTGGTTCTGATTCCTCTGCTTTTCCAAGAAGATGCTGTCCTGGGGTAAGCCCTGTGTGGCAGACTGTGGTTGTGTGTGTGTGAGGAGCTTTTATGGATGTTGGAGCTTCTGTGCTGTCTTTCTCTGTTCAGTGAAGAGAGCCACTGAAGTGCGTGGCTGGAGGAGAAAACTGAGGTTATTGCACATCTGTTATCAAAATGACATTACAATGTAGTGTAGGACAGCCAAGGGAGGGAGAGGGGCTTTGTAGCAACGGAAACATCTTATTCTTCACCAGCACCAGTCACTCTGAAGTGAACAGTTTCCTTAAGTGATGAAAAGCCATTAAGTGGGTCAACAAACCCACCTCTTGTCTCCTCTGAGGAATGTTTGAGCAAGAAACCAACGCTTTGACCTGTCCTTTCCCATCACTTCTTAAGTATTAGGAAGATTTAGAAGAACTGGATGACATGGCAGTAGCTGGACGGGCCAGGGTGAGTGACTCATGCTACCCTCAGAGCCCCCGTGTGCTACTTTAACCCACACCATGGTGGGGCAAGACGCTGTGTGGGAGCATGAGACAAGTTCCTAATGTTCCTGTTGATCAAATGGCCCACTGAGTCTCCTGATCTGCTGCGGTGATAAGTCAGAACAAGGACTCTCTCTTAATCCTCATTATCCTCCGTTGGCGCTTCCTGCCCACATGCACTGGATGTTTCCTATCAACAGGGAGTAACCCCTGTGGAAGATAGGATCAGATTCCCAGGAACCAGGCCTGGAGTAAGAGTGAAGGAAGAATGAGGAAACTGTCCTAATTTGAGGCTAATCTTATAAATAGAGGGCTGGATACACACAATAGGAAGAGAAATGCCATGAGAGCTTTAGCTTTTGGTTAGAGAAGGATCGTATTTTGCCAGGAGTAGCCTCAATCGTAACTTATGATGTGGTAAAGTTGCTGTTTGATCTCAGCTTCAGTGGGGTGGGAGAGACGGATTCTGCTTTGTGTCACCAGAGGAGGAGTAGCCTGAGAAAAGAACAAGGAAGAGTGTCTTTAAAAGCAGGGGGTTTGTCGCTTTTGTACTGATTCAAGCTGCGGTGAATGGATGGAATGCTTTATTTCTCAGTTTTTATTTGGAAAAAACACTAAATAAGGAGGAGAAAAGGTCTGTGTGGCTTTTCCAGAAGGAGACATATGATTATACCCATTGGGTATTTAATGTTGCATGGACGTTACTGAAAATGCAGAAACCCACAAATCTCTTCTTCTAGCATAAGCAGGCTGGTGAGGTGAGGTGTTTCTTTTCCCTACCTAGACCCACAGCTGGAGCCTGGACCAGCTGGAGACTGGGCCTGTCCCTTTCATGTGGGCTGGGTGGAGTGTGCTGAAGCTCTTTGTGGTGGGCAGTTCTCTACAGTTACTTTTATGAACCTTTTTAGACAACCTGTTGAGATGAAGAGTTGCCTCCTACTTGTCCCTATCCTATCCACATCACAGCGCCACACGTGGAGCCCACAGTGCCTCTGTGTGTTTCATTTGCAAGTAGGGTGAGGGCATGTGCACGTTTGTGGGGAATGAATTCCCTTTACAGGGGTGTGTGAGGGTCTTTCACCACATTATTCACGTACAACTGATATTCTAGCATGATCCCATCACCATACAAATGACTACAGAGCAACAAGGTGTGGACACCGGTTGCTCATCCCCACCCTGAAGGCGGTGTTGCAAGTTCCTGGAAAATGCCGTCATGTCCTTGCGGGTTTGGACTCGTTTGGCTTTTTACTACCCGTCCTGCTCACAGGTACTTGGTGGTGTAGGGTGGTGTTTGCTGTTTTATTTATTACCGACCTCTGGGATGATAACTGCTTCTTCCTGCAGAAGCTTTACAGGCTTGTTTTGAACTGAGTATGTGAAGCAATGGTGATGTACAAACCCCCTACTGCTTCTGAGGAACTTTGTCCCTCTTAGGTAGAGCAGCTTGGATGAGAGATCACACCAGGCTTGGCCTACAACGAGTGACGTGGTAGTTCCCTGTCCCAGCCTTCTTGTATGAGTTAGGACAAGGCTTTTTAGCTGTATGTGTGCCATCTGTATCTTAATTTCCCACTTCCTATAGTTTCTGGCCCAGAATGGCTGATTTTTTTGCCTGAAAATTGGCAGAAAAGTCATGCCATGTGGACATCCATTCCTTCCCCAAGTGGTTTTCTTTGTTTTCTCTTCACCATAGCAGGTTATGGAATTTGAGGATTCTACTTTATAATAAACAATGCACAGTTGGTCTCTGGGTTTGGTTTGTTTGGTTGGTTTTTTAAAATGTTTTAATTTTAAAACAATTGATGCATTTGGGCTCTGTATAAGATGAATTCTGTCAGGGAGCAGGGCTGGCTCAGAGGACATGGACAGTGCTGTGGGCACACCAGATCCTCCTCTGTGCTGAGTTTACTTTGATAAAGGGTTGCTAAGTAGTGCCTACGGGTGGTTGATGCAGCTGGAGAGTGAACAGAGTGCTCATAATTGCTTCTGCTGCCTTCTGGGCTGTGCTTCCAGCAAGTCACGATACCTGGTAACATGCTTGTAACATCTATTAACCTTGTAATTTTATAAGTGGAGCTTTAATCCTGCTGCGTTGCCAGTCAGGTCTTGAAATATCGACCGTGACGCTCAATAGTCTCTGCTAAAATGTTGTGCCTGGTCGCTGAGCTCACTGGATTTCGCGCTCTTCTGCTTGGCAGATGCTCCAGTTCTTCGCACGGGTTGAAGTCCACCCTTGTCTGTTAGTTTCTCTCTGAGTCCTTCTGTGCCATGGGTGTTCGAATGCTGATCCCTTGCTAGCCAGGAGTTGCTGTGTGACAGTTCCCTCTCTACAGATGGCAAATACCCTGCAGGGAAGGAGCTGTGAGGCTGAAGCGGCCACCATTCCTGCAAAGCCCAGAGTGGCCTGGTGGGAGGGGGGTGGCTTTTGGGAGGGTGGAAGAACTATCCTCGCTTATGAGGACAGGCTCAGAGAGTGGGGTTGTGCAGACTGGACAAAAGAAGGCTCTGGGGAGACTTTAGAGCAGTTTCCCAGCACTGAACGGGGACACAGAAAAGCTGGGGAGGGGCTCTTGATCAGGGAGTGCAGGGATAGAGTAAGAGGTAACAGTTTTAATATAAAAGGGGGAATACTGAGATGAGATCTTGGGAAGAAATGTTTTGCTGTGAGGGTGGGGAGGCCCTGGCCCAGGTTGCCCAGAGCAGTGGTGGCTGCCCCATCCCTGGAGGTGTTCAAGGCCAGGTTGGATGGGGCTTGGAGCCCCCTGATGCAGTGGGAGGTGTCCCTGCCCATGGCAGGGAGTGGAACTGAGTGGGCTTTGAGGTCCCTTTCAACGCAAACCACTCCATGATTCTGTGACTGAAGGGAGAGTTTAGCCTGCATAGAATCATAGAATCATCTGACTGGAAAAGACCTCTGAGATCATCGAGTCTGACCGTACCGGTCCACTTACTAAACCCTGTCCCTCAGAAACTCATCTACCTGCCTTTTAAACCCCTCCAGGGACGATGACTCCACCACCTCCCTGGGCAGCTGTGCCAATCCCTGACCACCCTTTCAGTGAAGAATTCTTCCTGATGTCCAGTCTAAACCTCCCCTGGCAGTTTAACAGGTTCAAGAACTCTTGTTGTGCATGTGCCGTTGGGATCTGGTCTGCTGCAGAAGGGGAGTCCCTGAAGGCAGGTGCCAGCCACAGGGTGCTCAGCCAGGCAGGAGACAGAGGGAAAGGAATGCCCTGCCCAGGCTGTGAGCAGACCCTGTACTAAGCCACCGGCAGAAAGTTGGTGGCAAAGCAGGGATTTAACCCTGAACTTTTAACAAACCAGCCTTCACCAGAGTCTCGTGGCCCAGCTGCCTTCTCCAGGGCCTCCTCTAACCATAGGCTAAGGTGTCCTGCTGGAGAACCCAGCTGCTGGAGTCCTCACCTGGAGCCATGTGCACCTGGGAAGGTGTCCCCTGGAGAAATGCAGGCAGCAGCATCCTGCTATGGGGGTAACCCTGAAGAGGAGAAGGCTTGGCCAGGAGGAGGTGCAGAGCACACAGAAGGATCTTTGGGTGGGTTTTCAGGTGGACTTCCAGGTCCAGCTCAGGGACAGCGCTGGTAAGGGTTCTTCACAGCACTGGGAGGGACTGGTGTTCAGTGAGCAGGGTGGGGTAGATGCTCCACACCAAACTCTCGCTTGTCTCCTTTCTCCCTAGGGCATTCTTCATTCATTAAACTTGCTACCAAGGTAGCTTTGGTGGAAGTAACCAGTTTCCTGAAAGTGAAGGCCTTTCCTGAGTGAGCACCCAGTCTTGGGGTTCAGGTGAACTTCCATGGTTAGAAGAGCGGGGTGGGGAAAGCAGGGAGTTTTATCCTGTGCTCCATTGCCAGTGACTGCAGACAAGAACAGGAAGCAAGAAACGCCACCAAAGAGCAGAGTCAGGTTGCATTGCCTGCAGTCAGGTGTTCCTGGTGAGCGGAGCAAAGCTTTGAGTGGAGAGCACAGCTCACCTCTACTATATAAGTCTTCCTCCTTCCTGGCTCTAAACATGACTTCAGGAGTGTGGCTGTGAAAGCCAGTTTAGGGGGGCTGCTACCTTTTGCCTCCCGCTTCCTTCGGTACCCGAGTCAGCAGGGACGTGATTGCCGGCAGCACCCCTGTGGCACGGCCGTCGTGCGAAATAACAGCCTGGCAAGTCCTCACTCCTTATTTATATTTTGGTGAAGGTTTTTATCGTGTTTCCTGCAGACACAGATGGAGAGGAATGGGTGGTTCTGCTGTTGGCATGCCTTTCTGATAAAGGCCAATGGCTTTCAGCAAGCCTCATGCTGCCTGAGTTGCTCTTGGGTCTCAGAATATTCTCTTTTGCTGCTTCGTGTGACCATTTCTGCTGTGCCTGCTGGAGGACAGGTGTCATCTGTGCCAGAGATTTTAAGAAATCACTTAACCTGTTTACTTTTCGGTTTTATAACCCTTATTATGTTGTTTTGTTTTGTTTTTTTTTTTTTATTCTTCCTCTGCCCTGGAAATCTCTCCTTTACCCTCCCCAAGTAGAGAATATTTACAGGAACCTGTAATTTGTTAATTGAAGCTGCTTCTTGCATGGAAAAATAAAAAAAAGCAAACTCTGACTGCAATACAATGGAAGTGTAAACAGGAAAACATACAAAGAAAGGCTGCATTTTAGAGACATATTCCCTTGAGAATGCTAAACCTTCTAGGCCTGGAAATTCTGAGAGTCAAGTATCAATTGATAGGATGTGCCAGTAAAGGAAATGTTTAACTTTATTCGTGTCCAGTTGAGCTCGATGAAGCCTTCAGGGAAAAAAACCAACAACTGAGAAACAGCAAAGGGAAACGGCACACAAGGCTTCTGCCTGTGTAAGCACTTTGAATTTCATGGTGATGTTAATGGTTTTTTCTCAGCAGTGTCCATGGAATGCGAGTCTGTAATTTGGTAACTTTTTGCATGAATCTCAATTTTAAAATAAAAGAGAAATCTGGCCTAGGTTTTGAAAAATGACTTGGAAGTTCCCCTCGGGCCAGTGGTGAGATAGCCCATAAACAGTGTCTAGAAAACAAGGTCCCTTGAGGCTGTCTCCACTTGCAATCCAAATTTAGTACATAAAATAGGTGATCTGATGTTTGAAAGTCGTCACGTGATTTGGGCAACCAGTGGAACGGTTGGTGAATTATCTATTAGCTGAAATATGTTCTCATAAACCATACACTGTGTAATTGAACATAATGAGTAAAGTCATCAAAATCGAAGCCTGTTCGTAGCTAATTTGTGAACTGACAGAGGAGCTAAATCATTTGATAAGCATTTGGTTCCAAGTTGTACACCTACCTCTAGTTTCCAGCTGTCAAAGCGCAAAATGTTTAATTAAGCTCAATATTGATGGTTTATGAAGATTTATTTTTATTATTGTCGCTTTAGTTGGAAGAGACTTCAGAAGTCTTTGAAGTGTCTTTGTTTTTTTCTGTGTTTAACCCTTTTTGACAGGATGCTAGCAGCTCACAGCCAGACAGTCGTCCCCTCTGCACTTGGTCAGACACTAAACAAGTAGTTTATTTAGTCTGCAAGTTCAGAGGGGTCCTGGTCTCTGCTGAGCCGGGCAGCACTTTTCACCTCTGTGATTTGAAATAGAGCAAAGGAAGAACAAACTGTCACTATGAGCTGTTCCAGCCAACTCCCTTCTGTCAACTGCCAGCCGCGATTTTATATTTAATTATTTACATTACATCATTAGTCCTGTGCTAGGTGTTGTACAAGGTTAATGATGTAAAACCTACGCTAGGTTCAGACACTGTACAGGGCGTATGTGCTGAAGTGTTTCAAGTGCTGAAGGAGGTGAAGCTGCCAAAATCTCCCCTATCCCCTCCCCTTGGAATAGTAAGATATGTAACATGTTCATTTAGCTTGCTTATTGAAACAGACTGTTCTGTAGAGGTACATCCCTGCACTGGTTAGACCCTCCTTTATGAGTTCTGTGCCGTGGTTCTGAGCAGGGCATTTCTGAGGGAGCCCCTGTCAGAGGTGCACAGTGCTCTTCCCACATCACAGCAGTTGTTTAGAAACCTCGGGCAAAGCAAACTCTTGGCTCTCCAGAACATAAAAGTCAAATATCTATTCTGGAGGTGCCTGGTAATTACTAGTGGATTTCCTCCCTTCTAGAGCTTGTGGTGAGGGTTGGCTGCTTGTTATGGCCCTCATGTTATTTCTGCATCGTCACGACCTGTGTGTACCTGCAGGTTTCCACTTGCTCTTTTATCAGATTCTCCTTCCTGAGCTTCCTGTCCCTTCTGTTCATAAACTGTCTGTATTGCTCAATACGGGTGAGAGCGGTGGGTTTCAAAGGCTTTCTCATGGAGTACCTGGATGCACAGGAACTGTTAAAGCACCGTCTCACAGTTGTAGCCTGCAGGTTCCGTCCTGGTAGGAGCGTCCTCGCTGCAGATGCCGGTTGGTGTGGTGGGGATGAAACAGGGGAAGGATATTCTTTGTACAGGTAGCAAACCTCTGAGCAAAGGGCCACGAAGGGGAATGGGCAGTGCTAGGGGCAGAGGAGGGACAGTTTGACTCCCAGAGCTTACCGAGTCTGGCTTGAGAGGGAAATAACATCTCTCAGCTCTGTTGGTGTCTCTGCCCTCCTGCTCTCCTACAGGGCTGTGTAGGTAGTGTCGGCGCAAGCAGAGCAGAGCAGGGCAGGACTGCAGGCACTGGGATGCCTCGCTCCTTCGCAATCCTGTGGTCAGACTTGTTGAGCCCAGTTCTCTGGTACCTGAATCAAGCCTGCCTTAACCTGGTGGAAGTAAGGTCAGGAGCTGGGATGAGTCCTCCTGTTCCCACATGCTGAGAAACCCAGGAGCTGATCGTGCTCTGCTCTAGAATCATAGAATCACTAGGTTGGAAGAGACCTCTGAGATCAGAGTCCAACCCTGCCTGTCTCCCCACTAAACCACATCCCTAAGAAACTCATCCACCCATTTTTTAAACACCTCCAGGGATGGCGACTCCACCACTCACTCTGGTAAGAGATGCTGAACCTCGACACCTCTCTGGAGTGGTTGAGTCTGTCTATGTGAAAAATGTTCTGCCTCCAGAAGAAGAAATATGGGCCCTGCTTCTGAGAGATGCTGCAGGGTGGCCAAACATCCTCAGCAGATAGACATCATGTAATTCAGGTGGACCACTAAACTTTTAGGCAGCAATTAGGACTTATGCAGTAGCTCTGAGTCAACTAATACATCTGGGTGTTGCCTTGGCATGCTTCCGATGGCAAATCCTTCCTGTAGAAGCTTGATGTTTGTACATTCTCTGCCGGCCTCCGAATTGCTCCACTTGGGAACCTGATCAAAAGCCAAAAGGATGGTGATGCCAAAAGGAGATGTGCCATTTAATTCCCTGGCTTTCCTCTGGTCCTCTAAACCTGCAGATGATCCCAAGCAGTTTCTTTGATGCCTTCTTCCTCGGTGGATGAAGTAATTATGACTTCTACGCAGCAGGCTAATAGCTCTGAACACTTTAGTCAGGCTGATTAGCAACAACTGTGTTTTAATAGAAAATGTTCTGGTAAATCCTTCTGAATTGCAGTCCTAATTACTCTGCAGCCTGATGTGCAGCAATTGCAAAGCTAATAGGATCACCTGAATCCAGTTAATGAATCCTCTGTTATGGCTTGCTGTGACTCACAAAATGTGTAGTGTTTCTTCTGGTCTCCCCAGCCCTGCTCCCTTCCCTGATGAATATTTATGCCCTGTATTGCCAAAGGTAAGGGGGTGCCTAAACTTGGACTGAATTAACTTAAATAGATGTGCATCCTTCCTTTCATTATTTCAAGGGGCTGTAAGAATCAAGACTGTTTGGTTTCAAGTTGAGTTTGTTCAAGAAGTCACCGGTAGCTGCTACTTTTACAGGGTTTGGTGAGAAACTCCAGTTGGAGTCTGCATCTATGTTAGAGAGCAGACTTAGGAGAAACACACTTCCTCCTTGCTAGTGTTTTGGAGGTAATTTGTCCTGCATCAGGAAAGGAAAAAGCATTAATCTGAAAGTAATTTTTAACTCTTCCTTTCTGTGTCAACTTATGTTCCCTCTCTGCTTCCTTCCAAAAGCAAAGAGGCGTATTAACCCCAAATCCCAGTTCTTCCATATTTGACAAGGTTGTAAGCTGGTGACCAGGGTTTGGAAGACTCGAGTCTGCTCAGGAGTGGAACTTGGAGCAAGCAACAGGGACTCAGTGGTGCTTTTGGTTTTAGGGTGCCTTTTCCTTTTACAGGTGGAGGGTCTAGATAGCTTGGGGCTTGTTGGCAGGCTGTTGTGTTAAAGGTTCAGCCTCAGTCAGGGATAAGTAAAGGATTGTTTGAAAGTGGCCTTTCAAAACTTCCTTCCTCCTTGATTTCTTGTTCTAAATGCACTGGTTTTTACATAGATTTATAGGATTAACTTCTTGTTTAAGGCACGCTGTAAAATGTGCCTCTAACCACATTATAACTACCATAATAGCAAGGCAGCCTGTCTGATGAATTTAGTGGCAGGAAGCAAAGTAATCGTCTAAAGGATGTAATAAAGAGATTCAGATGGGTAGGACACAGTAACAAATCAGAGGATAGACTTGACACCAGCTACGTTTCTGGTCCCGTAGCTCCAGTGCAGTCCTTTACTGGATATAATGCAATGAACCCTTTGTCTTAACTGCTTGTGGTGTTGTGTAAAAGTGCAGGTGTGAGACAGCCGGGGGACTGGCTGTCCCCCAGCTAGGGAGGAACTGCTGGAAACGGGAGGATGCACGGAGCAAACCTTTCTCTTTCCCACAGCCCATTTCATATATGGGTCAAACTGGAAGGCTCCATCTCACTGGGAGGATATTGGAGTGGGGGTTTTCAGAGGCTTCATTAGATCTCTATCTAGGAACATGAAGACATTGAATAAGAAGGAAAACGCTACATGATTCAAGTGTAGCAGTAGAGAGAGATGAATGAAGTTACAAAGGAACTCTGCAATATTTATTGCATGTTGGTAACAGAACTCAGGCCAATCCATTGCAGCTGGGGGGAGAGAATGGCATTTTTGTTTTTCTTACACAGAGTTTAGGGGAAAGAAAACCCAGAAGCTCTGATGATGTTTGGACAGAGGAACAAAGCCAAGCCCAGCAAATCTGCCTGTAAATGATAAGAAAAGTAGGAGGAGAGCAGCAGAGGTGGTGTTGAAGGGGTTTGTGTTGCTTTCCTCAGCGTTAAAAGTCCAGTATCATCTCTGCGGGTGCTTCTGCTGGAAAAATTCACTCCTGCGTGCAAAAAACCTCTCATGAATGATGGGCTGAACATGGGAGGAAGGGAATGCAGTTTATCTTGGGTTTTTAAAAGTTATGGTGTTAGTGTTCTGTGTGTCTGGCTCTCCCCTGAAAGTGCAGAGCCTGCTCTTTGAAGGCTCCTCTCATTTCTGGTGTTTACAGTCATTTTATCATCTCCTCTCTGTGCTGGGCTTGGTAATTTGGAATGGGTTAGGGATGCAGGAGCTATAGCATGGGTAGATAGTGAGTTTGATTGCCTGTGCTAGGGTTTTGTTGTTGTTGGGTTTGTTTTTCTTCTTCATGAAATAAGTGGGTAATGTGTTCTGGAGCTGGCTTGGCTGTGACCTCTGACTCTGGGATACCAGATGCCTTTGCAGTGACATTAGCTAGGTGGTCTGGGGAGAAGGGGAATGCTTGTGCTCCTTCAGTGCCTCCCAGAGGGTCAGATGGGTTTTCTTGTGGTAGGCGGGAGGGAGTCACTTCTCACCTCCTTCCCAGACAGAGCAGAGGTCAGCTGTCTTGCTTACATTTCCCTTAGTCTTGCCGATAAATATTTGTATTTTTGATGCTTTGGAAGCTGAGTGCAAGAAAATCAAAACTCACGCTGTCAGCTTTTGGGGAGAGCAAGAACTGGCTGCTTTCCACATGTTGTCTGTGGGGTTGCTTCACGTGGTTGCTCTGTGCTCTAGCAGCACCTTGCCCTCCCCTGAAAGGTGCTTCATGCCCTTGGGATCACTCCATACAGGTGCTGGGCACGAAGGAGCAAGGCTGTCTGCTGGGCACTAGCAGGACCTGGGGACCAGGAGGGGGGGAGTTTGTTCCTGGCTCCTTCTAACTTTGGCCACCTGGCTTCAGCGTCTTGGTGTGATGGCCAAGCATGGCAGAGCAGCGTATGCTTGGTGCTGCCCGTTGGCAACAGACTCTGTCCACACTTCACATCACGATGGCAGACGGGATCCTGCCAAACACCCACTTTGCCAGTTGCTCGTGCTGAATCCGTCCCACTTGACTCCTGCTCGCGGCAAGGCTGGGGGGGGAGCTGTTGCAGTGAAACTCCAAACTCCCTCTCCCTGAACCTCCTGTGGGAGTTTTTGGCATGCCCCTGAGTGGGGCAAAGATTTAAAATCCAAACCCTAACCTATAGGGAAAGTATTCAGGAGGCTTTCAGATTTGGAAAATGCGCTGGGTTCTCTGGATGAAAGAGCTATTATTTACCTATCAACAACATAATCCCCCTCCCTCCTACAGATTGCAGGCAAGCTCCCGGGGCAAACGGCACTGTAATTAAGAACAAATATTTACTATGAAGGACTAGCTGAGGCCTGGCTGGGCAAGAAGCCATGAGCCTTGTCTGAACTTGTCTTCTGTTTGTTCCCCTTCGAAAGCAAGGAGTCTAAGCCTTTTGTCAGAGCGGTGTTTGTGAGGCGCAAGATGGTGGGTTGGGCCTCTGGAGCAGCCAGGAGCCATCAGGCTGTTTGTTCCAAGCGTAGGAAATCCCCCCCCAAGCAGTGTTACTTGCAGCTAGAGGCACTTCACTTTTTCATCATGGGTTGTTCTTGGGTAGGTCTGCAAGCGAGGGTGGGTGCAGAGATAGACTTGCTTGCGGGCACTGCAGCTGGTGCCACGCTACAAGCAAGTCTGTGGAATTACTTGTCTGCTCTAAAATCACAAATTCATTTAGGTTTTGTTTGCGTCTACTTTCCCTTTTGATTTCTGTTGCAATTCAAACGTTGACTTCCCAAGACTCAAGCCCTGGTGTTTAGACACGAGGGAGCTTGGCTGCTGGAGAAAGCGTGTCCTTACAAAATCGCTGGGGCTCTTTCACAACTCAAACTCGCAGCCTACTCACCTGCCCTCTGCCACTCTGATCAACAGCAAGGAGGGGTGACGGGGATCTTGCTCATCATCTGGCAAGGCTCGGCAAGCTGAAATTTAATAAATAAGTCAATCGTGAGTAATAGGAACAATTGCAAGGATGTGGTGTGTGGTTCAACCAGCTATCACTGCTGTGGTAATGCAACAAGGCATGTGATTAGACTGGGAAATTGCTGTAGCAATACCAAGATTTACAGCATGAGTCCCACGGAAGGAGCAGACGTGGGAGACGGACACACAGAGCTTGCAAAAGGACTGAGTGAAGTGTCTGAACAAGGCCAGCACCAGCTTCCGAGGTGCTCAGGAAGCCATGGAAATAGCTGGAGAGGTGCCCCACAGCACGCTGGAGGGGGTGTGTGTGCTATAAAACTCACAGTTACAACTTGACAGAGTTTTTGAGGAATATGTCACCAGCTAGTCTGATTTAACGAGTTTTTTTTAGTTTATTTCTTCTTGTTGTAGGGATGGTGGTGTATTCTCAGCAGTGGAACAGCTGAAAATGAGGCTCAAGGATGCTTGTGCTCATGGGCTGAGCCTAACCTGCCTGGAGCTCTGATCAAAGAGCTGCTTTATACATTAGATACCTGGTTTACATTTTTAAAGTAAGCCCCAGAGAGAAAAGTTTTATTTGATGCTTTACTCTGAAAAATGTGTCTCCTTTTGTTTGGGAGCTTAGGTGCAACACCAGGGAGAAGACAGGGATTATCCACCACATGGGGTCTAGGAGGGCTGGAAAGAGGGAAGGCTCTCAGCCATGAGCTAGGAAATCACAAAAGAGCAAAGAAATGAGCTAGAGAGGCTCCACTGCCTTGACGTTCCTTCTCCTTAAGAAGGCAAGAACGGCCTTGGCACTGTCTCGCGCTGTGACTTTATCGGTGCCCACCTCCTGTTTCAACGCATTAGGTGTGTGCGAGGAGGAAGCGGCTGCGCTGCTGCTCCAGCTCCTGCACTGTGACCACTACCTTAACACTGGCAAACCCCAACGAAACCCATAGGCTGAGTGGAACAAAACCTACTCACTGTTTTTTTTTTTTTTTTTGTTAAACCCACAGCATCCTGGTTCATGAGTGCGCGCATGTTTTAGCTTTGATGTCCAGAAGAGCTGTCAAGTCTCTGGTTTGGCTTTAACCAAGTTGTCCGTTCCAGTGTGTCTCATGCATTATGGGCTGTAGGAGGGGAGCCCTGCTTTTGTCATCTTTGCCAGTGAGCCAGACATCTAGCATCCCTCTGCCAAGCCTGTGAGAATTTTGCTTTTTAAAGGGAGGATTTGAGTAAAGCTGCCTGGAAGCTGTGCTGTGCTTTCTGAAAAAGAAGCAGGTATTGAAATGCTGCTTAGAGAAAACATAGGTTGGTTCTTCGGGAGAATGATTCTTAACTTGTCCTGTTGGTTCCTGCTACTGCTGCCCTTTCATGGTTGCATTTGCTCCTTGGCAGTGTAAGATCCTGAAGCCAGATAGGTTACCAGACAGAGGTTGTGCAGACACCTCCAGCATCGTAGAGCAGCAAGTGGCAATTAGGACTGTGAGACCATCCTTTAAAATAGTGTTTAGAGTTTTATATCAAGGATGAGTCTGTCCCTGGGACAATATGTATTGGAGAATTTTAAACTTACTGTGTTAGATATGGTTGTTGAAATGCCTCCTACTTCCACTCTTCCCTGTTGATTTAGAGATAAATATAATAATTATAATTTGAAAAGGACCTAAGGAAGGAATTAAAGATGTTCTTTTCCATCTGATAGTACAAACAGACTGCAATACCTCATCTTGGGGGACCACCAGTTGTGTGGGTACCTGCTTTTGTGACCGTTATCAAACAAATAGGTGCTCTCTAGCACTGCAGGTAAACACATGACATTCTGAGATGGAGCACGTGAAGGCAACCTGAGGAGACTGTGAGGATCCCCAGAGAGGTGAGTGGGAGAAGCAGGTTCCAGCAGCCCACATGGTTGTACACAGTGCTGGTGAGGAGCAGTTAACTTGCTTCTGTCTGAGCTGAGGCTGGAAGCAGAGGTTGGTTGGCTGGACATTGGAAATCCTCTCTTCATGCCAGGTGTAACAAGGATCATCTGGTAAAAATGTGTGTCTGAGATACAAATCTGCCTTAGACATACATTGAGCACGAATGGAGTTTGCTGTCTGCTTGCGGAGCCAGGTCCCCAGTTGAGCAAAGTCTAACGGAAGTTGGACCCGGTCCAGAATGTCTGGATGGCATATGATATTTACTGAAATATGGCATTGCTTGTGTAAGCAACACACCCTTCTCCCTCACTCTGGAAACCATCTGGGCTTCATGTGCAAGTGGTTGAAAACCGGAGCAGGAGAGCATCTGATGCCGTATGGCTCTTGTGATGTGTTTCCCACTCTGGCCCCCCTCCTGCGTTTGTGGACATGGGAGTTTTAGCCGTGCCCTGATGTCTTCTTAACCCTGCTGAGGGTTTTTCTTCCCTTTTTGTGCAATGCTTGGAAACGGAGTAGGGTTGTATGAGGAGTTTGGGCTTTACTAACAGTGTAAGAGTCAAAGTCCTTTGCCTAGACCAGGGTACAAGCACTGTGCTGGCCAAACCTTTCTCCATTTCTTGCTGAGTACCCAGCCAGTGGCTTTATTGACTCTACTGATTTCTATACCAGCTGGAGTCAAAGTGCCTGGAAATGAGGAAGGGTTATTTGGCACCTCTATGTCTTTTCCAAATGGACCTGAGCACCCTTAGGAGAGACTTGGGACTGGGCAGGGCTGCCTGTCCTTTACATAGTCAAGCTGAGAAAAGATTTGTCCAGTTACTGTGTTGTAAGGGCAGGAGGGGCTGAGTGAGTACAGAAACCTTTCCTTTGCCTGCCTGAAATAATGCAAGTTTGTCTATACTTTTCCTTGGGTTCTAGGGTGGGGTTTAGTTAAAAGTAGCACCTCAGGGGTGGGGTTGGGGTTTCCTCTGCTGTTTTCAAGTCTTTCCTTGTAGCTTCCTCTCTGTCTGTGTGTGCACACTGTGGGTTTTGTTTCTTAAACGAAGCATCATATGACAGCCTCAGCATCTCTGATCTTTCTGGCAGACTGATCCCTCTTCCTTCCTGAGCTTGATAAACAGTCCAAGAATCCTCGCCTGTGTGTGAGTGCATGTACGCCTTTCAGAGACCCACAGCTTCTGCAGCTCTTGGTGTGGCTTTTCTATCCTTCCGTCATAGGTTTGGTGCTGCTTTACTTTGCCTTCCCATCTCCCCTCTTGCTGCATTTCACCTGCTGTTTGATATGAAGGTGTAGGTGTTATGCAACAACCTATTTCTGAGAACCTTGACCTCTACTCTCTGGCCTCGCACCCCGACAGCACAGGATTTCTGAGGTGCTTAGAATTTCAGACACCCCTGAAAG
This sequence comes from Neomorphus geoffroyi, assembly GCA_033558235.1. Classification (NCBI taxonomy): domain Eukaryota; kingdom Metazoa; phylum Chordata; class Aves; order Cuculiformes; family Neomorphidae; genus Neomorphus; species Neomorphus geoffroyi. Next base: position 11,381,717 of record JAUMJM010000050.1, read on the forward strand.
GACATTGCACTGCTTTCTGAAGTCAACCTGCTCTTTGAGTGCTGGCAGTTTCTCTCCGCAGGGTGGATGCTGTGGCTTGCAGGTTATCCAGGTGCCCAGTGTAGGAGAGGAAGCCTTCTCGGTCTGTCTGTGCAAAGCGCTGTTGCAGAGCAGAGCTCTGGTTCAGAGCAGGACTCTGACGTGGTAGCACATTGTGAATCATTCCCAGACTCCAGCTATCTTTGTCCTGATGTGGCTAAAACAGAGGAGGCACTAAAAGAACCTTTCTTGCTTCCAACACCAGCAGCTGGTGTGTTTGTGGCCAGAGGATCTGGCTCCAGCTAGGTTACCGGTGTTGGAAATTGGAAATTACCTGTGTGGAGACACTCGTCAAGGCTCAGGGAGCTCCTGGAGGCTTGGGCTTTGTGCCTGTGCTCTGAGAGGGTCTTGTGGGCTGGGATTTCCTGAAACCCCTTGGAGCTGTGTGATCTCTCAGACTGAGAGGGGTTCATTTTCCTCAGTTCCTGAAATAGTGCATATGTTTGAGTCTCCTTCTCCTCTCTAGATCATTGCTGGATCTGAGTTCCCAGAAGCAGGCTGGACGAACCTTGTCCTGTGTCTTCAGCTCTTCCAGCTGAGTCTGCTCCTTTCCCTGAGGGCAGCTGGTGCTCAGGAAGTGAGGTGTGTTGGTCCCCATCATCCAGAGTAGGAGGAAGGTTCCCAATTCTGTGTTCTCTTCCTCTGTCTCTCGGAGCCTTGGAGAGATCCAGCAGCTCAGCTTTCGGCAGCAGCATTTAAACAGGTCACTTGAGTACCAAGGTACCTTCTCTCCCCCTCCACCCTTCCTTTTTGCTACTTTGGCAGATTGCCCTGCCTGATTGACTGCGTTTCAATTCATCTCTGAGATTTAATCTCCTCCCTGGAGAAAGATGGGCTGGAGAGATGCTGTTGCTGCCCTGAGGTAGGAATCAAGAGCTGTAGAGTGTTATTTCATTCAGTCTGAAAAAGCCCTCCAATAACACAGAGGACGTGTTGTCCTGCAGTGAAAGGCAGCTTTGAGAGATCATGTAATCTGCCCTCGCCTGGCCTTGTGCTGTCTCTTGCTGTAGGACTGGAATCAAAATACCATCTCAGATACTGCAGCCCAATTGATCTGAGCTGATGCAACCGATGCCATCTTCATGTTCCGGAGGAAGACCTTTCTCTCCTTCTTTCCCTGTCCTGGTCAGATGACATCTAGGAAACTCAACGACCGGACGAGAGGTTCTTTCTTTTGCAGAGAGGTGACCCTGTGAAGGAAGCAGTCAGCTTTATCGCAAGTGGGAGTGGGTGAGCTAAGGATGTCGGAACATGAGAGTGGTGGGAGGGAGCAGATGAAACGATAGGCCTCATCTCTCTCAGCCAAGAGGGTTGTCAGGGTCAAAGGGTCAGAATATGGATAAGCAGCTGTGAGGGAGAGGCTGGAAAGGGCTTTTTTTGTTTATGCTGAATAACGCTTAGTCCATTGCCTGCCTGTGTCTGGCTGTAGGCTATCCGACACGGCGAGAGCTGTGCCTTGTTGTCCTCCTTCTTTCTCTGACCCTGGAACCCTGCACTAGGCTGATGGCTGAGCTGCCTCTGGAGTCCCTGTCTTAAGGGACTGAGAACACTGACACCAGCCAGTGATGTGCTCTGAGCTTTAGGGCAATGGGCTTTGGCCTCTTCCCTCACCTCTTTCAGGTTTGCCACCTCAAGAGAGGGGTGAGAACCAAGACTTGCTTAGGCCAGCCTTGAGCAAAAGAGTAGGAATCAGAGCCCTGATACAGGTTGAGTTCTGCCAAATGAGACTTTCAGTACTCCTCCCGTGTCCGTTAGCAGAAAGGGAACAGGATGGCAGCTCCCCCGGGATGCGGTGATTTCTCCTGGGCCGTGTCTCTCCATGGTCACTCATTTGTGATTGCATCCACATGGGTGGTGCTTCTACCTAACTCAGCTCTTGGAAGCCCACCAGGAGACAGACCTCGTATGACTGAAATACAGGGATTTTATATGACTATCTAAAATGCTGCTCTTTACAAGGACACGGCCTCCTGGGGCAGATCTGCAAATGGAGCCAAGTGCTATTTAATTTCTTCTGACCGCTGCTGTCCTAGTCCAGCTCACATATCAAAGGCTTTTTGAGGGCAGGGTCCTGTGATCTTTTTTTTTCGCTGTAAGCGCTTGTTCCAGTTTTTTGGGAGTGCCTGGTCTCTTTGGGGAATGATGGAAGGATGTAGTGCCTTTGCCTTGGTTGTGGCTGTGCTCCCTCCTGAAGCTCAGTACAATCTTCACCGCTCCAGCGCTTCGAAGGAAGCTAACTGCAGCTTTATTTGTGACATGGGTGGGGTTATAATAAAAGGAAATTAAGAAGCCCACACTGACAGCAATGGCTTTTTTTTTTTTTTTGTCATCAACAACACTGCAAATTCGGCCTTGCTAAAAAGCAATTGCTGAATGGCAGCTGCCATCCAATCTTGGGCTCTGTGGGTGCTCTTGTCCGGAGAGCGGAGCAGAATCAGGCCCATTCGCTCATTGCAGGTTCTTGCTGCATAAGGTGGTGGGAATGATGTGATGCTCTTCCCCAGGAATGAACATTGGAAAAGGCACATGTTTAACCGCGGTAGGTCAGGCTCTCTGAGTGTTCTCAGAGTAAGACCCCCTCCTCTTTCCAGATGGTGAAATGTCTCTGAAGAGTTCTTGCTCCGGATAGAATTTTTTATTTAACTGCTTGGCCTCTGCCCAACAGAGTCTGTGTGGCTTTATGGGAAAGGTTTTTTACTTGTGCAGTAATGGTGTTGCGCACATTTGAACGTGAGTATCCAGTGGATCATCCAGCTAGGGATGAAATTGCGCTGTTGACCATGAATGTTTGTGCTTATGCATTGATTGCACTTATCTGTAAAGTTATAATCCTCACTTAGCCAAAGCTTCTGGTATCGTAGGTTTGCTTGCTACTCTGTGCCTGTGCTCTGCAAGGCTCTGTTAAGCCCACTGCCACCTCCTTCCCTTGTCCCTATCACCTTGTGCCTCACATCCTGTGGGGAAGTGGCTTTGAAGTGGAATGGCTGTGAAGTGATGCTGTCTGTGCTCAGAGGACCTGGTGTCCCGGGAAGGTCACCCTGGTGTGTGTCTCTGCCTGGGCACTGTGATTCTCAAGGTCTGTGTGGTGTCTTGAGAGCCTTTTGGCTCTGCAGGTAGAGGAAATGCTGTGACAATACAATACAAAAGTATTGCCCCATGTGCCATGGGGCTGATGGGTAGAAAAGTGTCCCTTTATCCAGGGAACGTCTCTTTTGAGATGCCTGTGTCTCTTAAAGGAGTGTGTCATAGGTAATTGGTGCTGCCATTTGTTAATTGGCAGCAGAGTAACAATGTTGGGGCTTGCATTAGAATTAGTGTTAGGACTCATAATGCTGCTATTGCTTCTGTCAGCTTCTTCCACTGGAAACTCCAGCCCCCTTCTCTGCTTTATGGTGGCCAAATAACCACTGTCTCAAGACCTGCAGGGATGCCAGATGGAAAATATTCCCTTCCTTTGAGACTCCCTGGACATACGGGTCTCGTTTGCAGCTTGCTGGCATGTGCTGGTTCTTCAGAGAGCTGACTAGACACTGCCTCCTCGGCACGAGCGGAGGGAAGCCAAGCTCCAGGACTTAAAAGAAGTAAGGAAGAAGGGATTTGCCTGGCAGATGAACACAGCTGACGTGCCTGTGCTGGCAGTGCAAAGGTGTTCGGTGAGCACAACAGGAACTGGGCTGATTCCAAGCTGCAGGAAGACAACTGGCTCAGCCTTGTAACTGCGATCCTTTTGTCCAAACCTCTCCAAACACTCATCAGACACCCCTAGCTCAGAGCAGCCCGCAGAAGCAAATACCTCATGGAGGAAAATCTAACCTGGAATGAGTATGAGACCACAAAGTGAATTAGTGGCATGGTTTGATACCACCAGAAGGTATAATTTCTCCATCCGTGCTTGGGCACTAATAGGTACCACATTTTTCAGGGACAGACATACTTTCCCCTCCCCCCCTTTTAAAGTACTCTTGCATCCCATCCAGCATCAACCTTATCTTCTTAATACAACCACTTACAGTAGGAGGCCTTTCAGAAGCAATAGGGAGCTGGCAGTGGAGGGAATGCCTACAGGAGAAAAGGCAGGGTGTGGAAGTGTGTTCGTACACACGAGGAGTAGTAGGGATGGCAGCAAGGTGGATGTGTGCTCAAACCTCTCACTGGGACTCCAGCAGCCTTTGGCAGAAGTGGAAAGACAAAGGTGCAGAGCGATTCTCATCTACAGCCCTGGTGGAAGCAGCAGAAGGAGGGCTTGTCCAGCACTGAACTATTTTCAAGCAGCACAGCTCTTAAGTAATTGTTTCTGGAATCACGATGGGTTTTTCTCTTGCTCTGCAGGATCCCCCTGCCTCAATGAATTAAGTGGGTTAAGTGCTAAATGGTGTTGTGGTCGGTGGCACAGTCAGCTTGGCTTCCAGCAGGGCAAGAGCCCTCTCAGTCTTCAAAGTAGGAAAGAGGTGTGTTGGGACATGGTGGGGAGGGCTTTGCAATCAGACCTGAGCTTTTGCTCAGCAGTCCTCACCTCGCTGCTCTTTGAGAGGCACACGTGCTTGCTACAGTGGTGCTCAACACCAGATGGGTGCTCGGACCTGGTTCTGCCCTCGCCCCAGGTGTTGGGGTGTGGGCTTGGGGCAAGTCATTGTTAGTGGGTGAGTTTAGCTCACGAGGGCAAAGGAGTTCACCCACTTCCATCTCTTCACAGGACCCTGCTTGGACAGGCAGTGCTGTGCTGTCCCAACTCCAGAGTCCTGGTGCTGCTCCAAGGCCGCCAGCCTTGCAGAGGAGAAGATGGTTTTGTTTAGTTTGCTTAAATGAAGAAAAGTCTGTCAAAAGAGGGATTTGGAAAGGCTAGGGGGGAGCAGGAAGTCTTCCTGTTGGCATTTATTAGAGGGGAAATGAATGTTTTATGGTCAGGGGCCCAGCTGGATCTGCAGTGCTCGGGGACACTGGTACGGTGGAAACCTCCTGACTTCGTGATGCAGGGTGTAAATGTGATCTGGAATAAGCAAGAAAGGGCTAAATATAGAAGCTGCTGGCTCCCATCCTGCAGTGGTGGCTTCTCTGCCCTCACTGCAGTCCTGGAGGCAGCAAGTTCTGCCTATTGTTCCGGTCACATTCTTGTGTCCCACGATGGGGCCTCTGTGATGGAATAAAATGAAGAGAAACAGATGGGAAAACAATAACCCAAGGAGCAGACCCTGAGCTTTGCTTGGAAGCTTCCAAAACCCCATAAATCCCCAAATGCATTTATACTGGATTAGGGAACTGAAGCAAAGCAAGGGCCAAGTACTTGCCTTCCTGTCTCCCATGTGTTCTTGTTGCACAGACAGCTCTCTGTGGGCCCTACCTTGCAAGAAATGATTGTGGTGGCAACTCCAGTTCCTTAGTGATTTAATGCTGACCACTTCCTCAGCTGTCCCTCTTCCTCATGCCCTGACCTTTTTGTCTTGCAGACCCCTGGATTAAGTGACTGCACAAGGAGCCAGCCCACCTTTCCATCCTTCTTCTGTCCAACAGAGCTGGCTGCAAGCGAAGCATGGTGGGACCCGTGCGAGGCAGTGGTGCAGTCTGAGTTACTGGTAAGTGGTCTATAGGACGAGATAACCATTAGTGACCAGGAGCCTCTTGGAAGCAGAGAGGGACTGACTTAGGAGTATATATATTCCTGCACTAAGCAGGGAGTATGAGCTGCCTGATATATCACGTTTGGGGACCATAAAGGTGTCAAAGCACATTTCAAGTCCTGACACAGCCACAATTCACTTTTTGTTTGTGTTCGAAGTCAGGGCATGATGTTTTCCTCAGCAGGTTGTTGTTACCTGTAGTATCCCTTCCTTGAAAGTCTGTGTGTGTATGTGTGTGCAAAACCCTCAGTGAGCAGCAGGGAGGATGAATGACTGGATGTGAACGAATGAAATTTGATTCTTTCTACAGAACTTTGCCTTACCTTGCAAAAAGCAAACAAATTATTTACTCACTTACCTGCCTGTAAGTTGGCTTTGCTCACACTTAGCCAAAAACTACAACTGTTTCTTTCCCTAATAGCTTGGTTGATGCTTTCTTTCTGAGGTGAAGCAGTTCTCCAGGTGATGAGACCAATGATGCAGCTGGCCCAGGGAAAGAGGAAGGCAGGGAACAGGGTTGGGGCTGAAATGAAACGAAGTCTTAACTTGAACCAATCAGCTTGTGAAACCTCATCTTTAGGATCTGGGGCAGGAAGAACTGCACACATTGAAGCTGTGCTGCTATAACTGTGCTGTTACTGCATGGCAGCCAAGTCACTTAGGCATTTATACAATGGTATTGTTGTTAAAACTCCTCTTTTCTCCCCTTTTCCTTTCCCCAAAGATACAGTCACCCTGCTCCCTGATCTGTTTGCTCTTTCCAACCACTGCTCCACGTTAAACAGCTGTCGCTCTTCTGAATGGACAGATAGATCTCTTTGCAAGCAGTGGAATGGTGAAATGGTCCAAAGCTACTGAAACCAACAGCCAGGCTCACCTTCTGTTCAATGGCCTTGGAATTGGAGCTGATGTTACTCAGGGAGATGCATTTGCAAGGTACAGGTTTTCTGTGCAGCTGGCCACAATGCTAGGAGGTATTTTGTACAGACAGATGTGTACTCTGGGATTGTAGTTACATAGTTTAACTTTATTGTTCCTTGCATCTGAATGGGAAATTTTTTTCATTGAAATTATAGTGTTTATGCCCTTTTCTTCTTTGTGCACATGAAAGCGCGTAGGAATCATCAAGTTGCTGGTAAAAAGTGAACTTGAAATCGACACAAAACTGTGTTGTGCACAGGAAAGTGCATTGCTTCCTTTGACTGAACGTGATACTGCCCAAACGCAGTCACATCCTGCACCCCCTGCCGTGCTGCTGCACTGTGATGCAGCTGATGTGCTCTTGTGTCGCTGCTCCTTCAGCTGAGCACAAGGAGCACACCTAACACAAGGCGTTTCAAAGGCAAGGCCGGTCAAGTGCAGCTGTCCCCTGATCCAGTTGGTGTGTGTTTGTACCACGTGTTCTTGGAAAGCACTCGGAGGACCAGAAACTGCTTCTGCCAGCCCCAGGGTGCTACAGGAAATGAATCTTCCTGTTTCATTACCCACCTCTGTTCTATCTAGGGCGAGCCCTACTTCCTGCCGAGAGCTGAACAAGGAGGTAGATTTCATGAAGAACATGAACATCTTGGAGCCACTGAGAGCATTTTCATGCCATCTGAATGGGATGTGGGAGGAAGCAGGGAAGAAGGAAAAAGACTCCAGGCTGATTTTCTCTTTTAGGATCTGACTCCCATTCCCATTGTCTCGGGGGAGAGTGGTTTACACCACCAGTCAATGACCTTTTCTCAAATGCAGAGTAAATATTTTCTCAGTGGACTAATGATTGCGAAAGAAAGAGTAGAAGGCAGGAGATGGCAGGTATCTTAGGTCCAGTTCTGGAGAGCTAGGGTGGATAAGACCACTGAAGCCAACAGGAAGAGACTTGCTGACCTTTTAGGCAACTGTGCAGTCTGTGCAGAGGTGGGGAGACTAGAGTCCAACTCACAAAGTGAGGAGCAAGGAAAGAAAAGTCAAGGTCATTGGTAGGTGTGAGCTCACCTATCTCAGTGCCGGAGGAAGGAGAGAATCCTCCTGTTTGCTTTGTCTCACTTCGGAGGTACCACCTCTTGTGTGTGTAGGCAAGAGTCACTTTGGTCAAATGCAGTTACTGTTCAGAGGAAAAAACCAACCACAAACCAGCACATTGCAGGGCATAAACAGTGAAATCCTCAGCTGAGCACATGGAAGAATAATATTTGGTCTTGAATGAAGTATCAAATTCCATTTGGGTGGGATGGCATTCGGTAATGCCACGCTGCAGTGTTTGTTTTGGAAACAAACCAGAGTTGTTTAATTCTTTCTTAACATTGAAGCTATTCTGTAATTTGCGAATTGGAAGTGCAGCTTGGGGGAGCTGATTGCATTTCTCAGAGCCTGTTCCTTGTGCTACACACAACCCCATTTGGGTTTTTTGTGTTTGTGCTGTGAGAACTGGTGGGAAGCTCTGTCTTTTGGAGGCAAGCAAACTGGTCGGTTTCACAAACAAAACTGGATGTGAGCAGAACTACCTTCATGTTCAGTGCCGTACAGACCTTTTGGGCCAGAGGAATCATAGAGGAACTTAAAGATCATGCAGTTCCAACTTCCTGCCATGGGCAGGGACACCTCCCACTAGACCAAAGATTGGGGAGAGAATGAAGAAAACCATGATTGCAGAGAGATGTTAGGTCTCCTCGCTCTTATGGACATGGACTCTTGGCTAAGAGAGCTTGGGAGTGATTGAGCGAAAGCAGGAGCCTACCTAAATGGTGATACTGGTGTTTAATGTATTGTCTGACCTGCAGGATGAGGAAAAATTCCTTCTGTTGTGGTTTTTTTTAGATAGTGTTAAACTTGCTATAGCTCAGCCACCAGAAGCCCACCCCATTTTTTAAATCTGCCTGGTATCAAGTTCTCTTCTACACAATTTTGAAGTAGCTTCTCTAAGAGTGCTTTTGCACTTGATAGGGGTAGTTTGGTCAGCTTTATAGCTCTGCACCATCTCAAAACTAGTTTATTTTGAAGCAGGAAGGATTCTTGCTGCAGTGCCTCAAGGTCTCTTTGTGCTTGGCCCTGTACAATGACGGTGTGTAGCTGGAGGCGTCCACTTGTTGGAAGGAGTAGTCAAAGGAACAACTTGCCCAAGGATGCAGAGGTACTTGGGGAGGGAGCGTGAGAGCAGCCCATAGCTCTTCTTTTGCTGGACCGAAAGGCTCTGCCATCAGCCAGCTTCCTGCCCGATTCCCTGCTGAGCCCAAGCCTGACCTAGTGCTTGTGTTGTTGATACCACTGTGGTTTCTGCTTACAGCCTGGGAATAACCGAGTTTGGTCCTTGAGCAGTAGTTTAGCTTCTGCAATGGAGAACTAATAGAAACAAATTGAGGCTTGACTTGTTCTGTTTATAAGTGCCTTAAAGTGCACATGGCTATAATGGTATAGCAGGTACAGCATCCTTTCATGTTTGGGAGATAGGGACTATCCTTTCCTGTCCATGGAGTACCAAACCATGCAGTAAATCAGTGCAGTGCAGTCCATTTTGTTTTGGTTTTGATTTTGGCAAGTGTGATGCTTAATGTTACCTTCAATATCGCATTGATACCTTTGTAGTTTTTAAAAAACAGTAGCTTCTGCTCCTTTCCTTGTAGCAAACTCACCTCTTGCATATGTGGCTCCAAAAGCAGCTGTGGATGACTTCACCAGATGCAGAGCAATGGCAAACCCAGCTCGTGATTTATGTTAGCAATATAAATATCTTACCCCCTTCTCCTGCTCCTTGTCTCTCCTGACAAGAATAATGGAAAGTCAAAAGTATTATTTAACATATAACAGATATTTAAAGAAACACTTCTTCCTGTAAAGTGTGCGTGGTTATCGACATCATAAGGAAGAGCATTTCGTCTTTAGCTCCTGAATGATGGGAACTCATAACACAGTAAATTGCACCAATATAAAGTTAATGTACTCGGCTTTAACATGGATATTTTACTGTTATTACCACTATCGAAAGCGACATCCATCACAGTGACACGTACCCAAAAAGGGAAAAACCCCTGCTGTAGTTGTGTCTAATAACCCCAATTACAGAGCTCTTCTAATGCCTTTTTTATAACAGTTTTGCAGCCCTGTATTATCTCCTATTAATGTGATTTCTCTCCTATCTATAAATTTCTCAGGATTGCCTCTTCCCGTCCACTTTCCATAATCGTCATTTATTATCCACATGCTTCCCATAAAACAGGGCTATAGGTGACAGAGAGAGATTGATGCTGACCTAGTTACAGGCTCACCCCCAGCTTTTTTCGTTCTTTCCCCTCAGCAATAATGTGCTCGTTACAGTGTTGAGGAGACTTCGTTAAAAGGTTCAGCTTCTCCTAGCAATCGGTGCTAAAAATATTCTCATTAGCTGAAACTTTGCTTGATCAGCAAAGGAACTCTTGGGGAAGAGGTGCTGGGAGGGACTCAAGATGTAAATAAATAAGAGAAAACTCCATCCCACTGCCCTGTCAGCTCCAGGAATAACTCGGACCTGCAAGGCAACGCAACGCAGCAGCAATGTTTTCCGTGTGCACCTCTCAGCGAAAGGAGGCTTCTCCATCCTCCCTGGCTACAGTAACCAGGTACCTGGTGATGATTTTGCTCACAGTTTTGGGAGCTGAGCCTTTTCCATGGGCAGCTGAATAGTCTTGTACGGCTGCAACACCCGTGAGTGCTCCTGGGGCTTAGAATCATAGAATCAGAAGGCTGGAAGAGACCTCTGAGATCGAGACCAACCGTACCTGTCTCCCCACTAAACCACGTCCCTAAGAAACTCAGTACTGAGTTTCTTGCAGTACAGAAAAGCTGCCCTGTCTCAGCGAGGACAGGTATGGAACAGTCCCTAGCTCACTGAAGCCAAGGGATTTAAGGATAATCCATGCTGGGCTGCCGGCCGCTTTGCTGTGGTTCTTTCCAAACAGCTTTATGCAATTCTACACATTTCCTTTGAGCGTGCTGGGTTGGAAAAGACCTCTGAGATCGAGTCCAACTGTACCTGTCCCCTCACTAAACCCTGTCCCTAAGAAACTCATCTACCTGAATTTTGAACACCTCCAGGGATGGTGACTCCACCCCCTCCCTGGGCACCTGTGCCAATCCCTGACCACCCTTTCAGTGAAGAAATTTTTCCTAATATCTGGTCTAAACCTCCCCTGGTGCAACTTGAGGCCATTTGCTCTCATCCTATCGCTGTCACTTGTGAGAAGAGCCCAACACCCACCTTGCCACAACCTCCCTTCAGAGAGTTGTAGCCAGTGATGAGGTCTCCCCTCAGTCTCCTCTTCCCCAGGCTGAACAACCTGAATTCTCTCAGCCAAGCAGCTCATTTCTACCCGCCCAAGCTTCAAGAAGTGCAGCACAGTGCACTTGTCCCCTCTGTTCACTCGCTGGCCCAAGGGCCCTGCCAAGCAGGGCACATCTGTGGAAACCTGGGGCAGCTGCACAGGTTGAGGATCCTGGGGATTGGCCAGGTAGTGGCCAAGGAGAAGAAAAAAACTACTTTTTCCCCCAGAATTCTGTTTGGTTTTTTTGTTCTCCCATAGCTAAGATATCTTGGCCCTGTTGGCCACCACTAGTGAGGGGGTGGTGGGTTTCTGCAGCTCCAACTTGCATGTCCTTTGCTGGCCTTTGAATTTGTTCTTCTAGGAGACTCTTCTGCATAGCAAATGATATCTCATTATCTCCTGTCCAAAAGGGAAATGCAGCTCATAGAGTAATTATCTCTGCCATCCTGACTGCTGTATTTCTTACCATGTTAACATACTCATAATTAACCACAACGCCTTATTTTTTCCTCCTTCCTCCTGGTTCTTGTGGTTATGCAGCACTGTGCAACCAAGGCGTGTTTGAAATAAAGCTCTGCCTGTTTCTACCTGCCTTGAACTCAGTTTAGCTCTGCCCTTTGGTGAAAAGCAACAGGAAAGGTCCAGCTCCCCCAAACCAGAGGAGGCATCGGAGGGAGCTTGTGGCAGGATTTTCTCTCTCTGCTTGTTCTCGCCTCTCCTAGTCAGACTGTGACATGAGCCCTGTACAAAGGCTTTGGAGGAGACCTTTTCAAGCCATCCATGATGAAGTTGTCCAGGCAGCTGGCATGGGCTGCCCATGTGGTGCTGCTGGGGGAAGTGTGTGGCACTTGAATTGCAAGTCTATTTATCCTACTGGATTTTTATAGAGTATCATTTGTGCTTCCTTCAGGGAATTCTGGTAATTTGGATGCATTGGTTTCTTAGTGCCCTTACTTTGCTTTTGTCATCGTTGCTAATGAAGAGTATCAATAAAGAACAACTCTGAGATTGTTTTGGTAGATGGGCTGGCTGTGCTTTGGTTGGTGAGGGGAAAGCTTGCACTGAAAGCCACGTAATTAACAAACCATTAGTTTGTCTGATCAATGCCCTGAAATGTTCATATGACCAATACGTGAAGTTTTTGTATGCGTGGCTGTACCTAAGGATGTGAGGGATGCAAAAGCATTTCTGAAGGCTCCTTAGCAGCCATCAGTGTGAACATCCTCCAAAACATGTTGCTGATTCAATTCAGCTGGGAAAAGCTTGTTTCCTCCACTGGTTTTGCTGCCTCTGCCCACAGCAGTGATGGGAGAGCGAGGAGCAGCTGGAGTGATCACTGGTAATTCTCCGTCATCCTTGTGAGCTGGATCCTAGGGCTGTGCCTTGGCTATCCCAGGGTTGTGGAGGCTGCCGATGCTTCTGTCAAATTGAGGCTCAGCAGACTGGGAGACGACTCCTTCCTCTTCCCCAAGAGCCCAGGAAACCAGCAGAGGAAGAGAAATCATCATTCAGAGACAAAGACCAGTACGAGTAGGTGGGCTGTGAGGCAGCTGGGCTGCCCCTGTTCACCTTGGTGCTGTCAGCCCTGCTCTTTTTACTGCCTGAGCTCCCTGGTCCTCACGTTGCGGCCAGAGGGTGCGCTGGAAAGGGCCTGCGCTGGCCTTCTTGCCAGAGAGATCCCAGTTTGGCTCAGACCAGCCTAACTGGGAGGCCCCTTGCTTCCAGCTGCATGTTTGGCTAAGGGAGATCCTCCATGCAGCAGGACACTGAGCAGAGGATGGAGATGTCTGCAGGCTGCCTGGCTGCCTGGACTTCCCAAGCAGTTACTTGGGCTGTATGACAGCAGCAAAGAGTACGTCATTGTCTCACTTGCTCATCAGACACGGCCTCCCTGTGATCTGCCGTGTGGGCTTCTGAGCCCAGACAGGAGGAGCAGTTACTGTGCAGCCAGATGGTTTCATATTTTTCAGGAGGATTAATTAGCTAACATTGACTGGCCCAGCCCTGGCATCTGAGAAAGTACTTATGGTAACAAATGAGCTGGTGGTTGTCCCCTCCTGAGCCTACTGACGGAGTTCCATGGACTTTTCCTCAGGCCCTTGGTACCTAGATGTTGTGTGCTGACATTTGTTACCTGTCTCAGTTCGTGAGGTGTCCGTTGAAGCTTGTGTGATGGGCATGTAGGTGTGTTGAGGACTGACCAGAGTTCGGGTATATTTTCAGGATGCCCTGTGTCCACGAGGAGCAGCTCTGCTGTCAGCTTCACGATACCCCCTCTTTCCATGGAGGAAAGACTTCTGTGCCTGCTGAGAGTCACCCAGTCATGTGGGATGCTGGCAGGGATGTGACTACAGCTCTGCAGAAGCGCTCTCAGTAGCTACCGCTATGTAAGTCTTCAGGATATGCATTTCTCGGGTCAGACACTACAGCTTATGCTTTGTTGGGCCTTAATGAACAGGAAATGGCACCTGGAAAGGCTGTTCTAAACAGATGGCACAGAAGGTAAAAAATGGATTTAAAGAATATTCCTTTAAGCTAGGCCTTTATTTGGAGATGTTAAATCTTGTGTGAAGGATGTGTAGGTGTGTAAAGGAGGACTGACCAGGACCAGAGTTTGGGTATAATCTCAGGATCCACAGCCTCCATAAGGAACAGCTCTGCCAGCATCACAATGCCCCCTCTTCCTGCCATGAGGAAAGACTTTTGTCATGAACACTAAATTAGGTGCTCCTGTCAAGCTGGAGATTTTGTAGCAGTTGCTGTATTGAGAAAAAAAGTCTACATAATGCCCTTGGAGCTTCAGAAACAAAAAGTTCACTCATGCCACAGCTTCCCATGCATTTGTTCTGAAGACTGTGCTGAAGCGTATGGACCTGTCTGTTCAGTTCCTTACTCACGGGCAGTGAGGTTTAGCTCCTTCCCTTTGTGCAAGTCTCCTCTTGTTTCCTGTACCCGTTTGTGACCTTCTTGGGAGGGCTGGATGCCCCAGGGTTTTCCCTTGAGGGACGATTGCTCATCCTTGAATAAGATGTTTACTCTTACCTGTAATTGCATGGGGCTTGAGCAGCGCCAAACCCTAACTGTGCTTCCTTCCCATCTCATTGCTTTCATGTAGAAACATGGGTGTGTGAATTGCTTGGGGAGGATCAAGTTGTGGCATGATAAGCTCCATCTCCAGGCACTTTCCCAATCTAGTTTGTCAGAAGCAGGCTCTGCTCCTTGCTGTCCATTCATTGCAATCCCCACTGTAGACCAGGCTCTCCTGGCCTTCCTCCACTGTCCTTCCCACCTCTGGCTCACAGCACGTTTGGGAAACCAATTACTGGTTTTAAAATCAGAAGGAAGGCATCCTTTATTCGGCTCTGAAAAATGGAGAGGTTTGGAGCAATAGGAAGGAAAGGACGATGGACCTGTTGCAGTATTTATTTTGCTTATTGGAAAACAAAAACATTTACCAGGCTGCTTTTAGAAAGCAGCAATCCATAAGCTTGGCTTTCATTAAAAAAGGGCTCATTGTTTTTTCCTCTGAGGATTTACTGACATTTTTCAAAATTTTCTGTGCACGATAATTGTCTTTTTTTATCAAATTTTACTCTGACTTTGTGACTGCAATAAAGTTTAGGAAAGTATTATTTATTATGGGTTAAAAAATATTCTATTAATCTGACTGCTTTCCTTGATTACTGGACCATATTGTGATTCTCCTTCCAGTTGCAAACCTGCATTGTAAATGCAGCTTTCTGACTCTGTAGGGTGTTCACAAAGTGACTTGGAAACCCACTTTGTCTGCCATCCATTGCTCAGCTCTGTTGGAAATGTCTGATGAAAAAACTTACGGATAAAGACCCAAGAGACAGAGAAGGTGGTATATGAGCCCTCTCCTCCTTTAAGGTCTGTCTCCTTCCTTTCTCTTCACCAGACTTCAGAAATTAAAGCATTTGTGTTTTTTTTAGTTTTACCTTCATCAGAGCTCAGTGTTGGCCAGGAGTTGGGGAGTAAACTTCTCTCTCCCTTCCTTTCTTTAAGTAAATGTTAAAAGTACTCCTGCGAAGCAAGCCCTGATACATCCATATTAGCAGACTCCAGAGGCTGCTTATTGTTGCTTCAAGGATGGGGGTAGGGGGGTGGAGAAGTAGGTTTCCTCTTGGAAGAGTGTTCTTGGAAAATCCGTGCTTCCTTACAGACACGGAGTTGACCTTTAGGGTCAGAAGATCTGGAGAAGGGGAGTTGACCTACAGAGACTCTAGATATCTGGTGTTCTCTGCAGCCTGGTCTCCAGCTCTCTTAAAAGCGTGTGAGCAGAAGGTCAAGGGAGTACCTGGAGGTCAGGCGTCCTAAGGGTCGTGTGTCCCCAGCCCCAGTGCAGCTGCCCATGTACTGTGTCAATGTTGATCGTGCATGTTCATATTGAGGGGAAGGACCTCTCAGATGGAGGGGGCTGCTTGACTTGCTGCTGAGACTGGGATATGGCTGTCTTCTAGGACCTGAACCCTGGCTGCCACGTCACTGCTCAGCCTTCAGGTCACGGTGGCCGTAGGCACTGTTTACCTCAACTAAATCTGCGCTCTGGGCTGTGAGTGCGCAGCACTCGCCTTGTCACCGCTCAGCTCAGCCCTGCAGCGTGGTCCTGCCTTTTGCTGGGGAGCCCCTCGGGTATCCTCCAAGGCACCTGGGAGATGGTCAGGTTAGGTTAACAAAATGGTGTCTGCATGGATTGTTTATTTCATCCAGGGGAGCTGTTGCCTTTCCATTCTCCTAGGACACATGGTAGCATTTCATTCCTCTGAGGCCAACTGATTGTGGCCTTAACCTACTAGGGAACGTGGATCGATCACTGCTTTGCAGTGAGACTGGAGTGGTTTTAAAGAATGTGCTGTAATTCATAGAATCATGGAGTGGTTTGGGTTGGAAGGGACCTCAAAGCCCATCCAGTTCCACTCCCTGCCATGGGCAGGGACACCTCCCACTGCATCAGGGGGGCTCCAAGCCCCATCCAACCTGGCCTGGAACACCTCCAGGGATGGGGCAGCCACCACTGCTCTGGGCACCCTGGGCCAGGGCCTCCCCACCCTCATTGTGAAGAATTTCTTCCTGATGTCTGATCTAAATCTTCCTCTTCCAATTTAAAGCCATTCCCCCTCATCCCATCACTCCAGATCCTTGGAAAAAGCCCCTCCCCAGCTTTCCTGGAGCCCCTTTCCATACTGGAAGGCCGCTATGAGGTCTCCCTGGAGCCTTCTCTTCTCCAGGGTGAACAACCCCAACTCTCCCAGCCTGCCCCCATGGCAGAGGGGCTCCAGCCCTCTGGTCATCTTCGTAGCCTCTCTGGATCTGCTCCAACAGTTCCATATCCTTCTTAAGTTGGGTTATCCATGGTTACACATTATAGGGCAGAACAAATTGAGTAGAATCTATGATGCATCAAAGAGGAGGGAGCTTTGAGCTGCTGCTAGTCCTAACAGAACAGCAAATGACCACTGGAGATAGAAGACCATAGTGAAAAGAGCCTAAACATATTTATCTTTCTCCCATTTGTCCCTGCAACAGACATTTTAAAGTGCAAAATTAATTTAAAAATCTAGCTTCCTTTTCAGTTTATGGCCTGGACTTTCATTATGAGATATGTAAATAATGCATTAAGTACTCTGACTATTCTGCACATTAAACTGCCACAGACAGTGTAGTTGCTTGCAAATACTGTGTAAAACAGCAAGGGAAAAATTGAGTTTGCTCTGTATTTATTGTGTTTCGTTCAGCTTAGCCACTGGAAGCAGCTTGAGTCAGCTTTGCTTCATCTCTCACACCCTTAACCCAAAGCTGCATTATTTAGGTTCCTAGTAGAACTGGTTGGGAATCTTTTGAGGTGATTATTTGTTAGTAAATGCTGTGTGATGTAGATGATGACTTTTAATAGAGAAATGTAAATTTTGGTTACAATTTTTGTGGCTGCCTCTTGTGTACAGAGACACCAGCTCACTCTGGTCCAGCCTGGTGTCAGGCACGCAAGCTGAGGTGTGAAACCTTCTACCTCCAGATCCAGCCCCACAAGGTCATCTGCCTCTTTCCCTCTCAGCTTTGGACTGTTGGCTCTTGGGTAGAAATGTGGGGCTGGGTGTGCTCTAAGCTGTGCGAGCCCCTTCCTTTTCCCTTCTGTTTCTTTTTCCACAAGGGTTTGAATTTATGCCACGTCAAGTAGTTAAATAATCAGTCCCTGCAATACATTGCAACAGGGCAAATATTTTTCTCTGGACGACTCTTAATTCGTGACTGAGAGAGAGGGAATTCTTCCAAGAGATTAAGCAGGGAAAATGGAATCTGCCCTTGAATTGTGAAAGTTCTTGCCTCTGAGGGGTCTCTTTGAGACTTGTCTCAAGACCTGCCCACTGTGCAGTGAGCTTGAGGGAACCAGTGCCCCAAATCATGGCAAAAAGTGAAGAACCTGAGAAAGCTGGGCTTGGGACTGGTGGAACATGGTTCTACTTCAAAGTCTGCTAACACATGGAGCAACTGGAAGCAGCAGTTTGCCTCAATTCCTGTATCCTCACTTGGGCAAGGCTTCTGGTAGACAGGAGTGAGCCCAGCTGGTCTCAAAGTGAAATCTTGCCCCTTACAGCAGGGAAGAGCTGTATGTGCTGGTTTTACCTTTTTCATTGAGGAAGAACTCTTTCACCTCCAAACAGACAAGCTCTCTTGTGTTTGTGTATGTGAATACCCACAAACTAGAAAGCCTGAATCTCTCGGTTTTCCTCTCCCTGGTGCAATTTGTAAGGAGCTGCCGCTGATTGTCTATGTCCCCAGCCTCAATGAAGGGCTGTGTTTGCAAAGCTCTTCATGTCTGATTTGGGTTTATGCATAGATTGAAGTTCAGAGATAAAACCTAGGAAGGTTGATTTTATTTTGGTTTTCCTTAAGAGGTCTGGGAGTCCAGTCTGAGAGAACCAATTGAACTGACTTGTGTATCTTCTCTCCTGAAGCCAGCTGACAGTTTTTAAACCATCTTTAAATCAAAGCTTTGTGGTTAAGATTGGGAGCTTTTTGCAAACGAAATGCAAAATCTGGTGCTTTCTGCGTGGAAGACAAATTCTTGGATCTGGCTTCCTATGCAGTGACAGAAAAGTGGGGCTTTCAGATGTGTATTTATGGGTACATGCCGAGCCCCGTAGCAGTGGTGGGTGCTTCCAAATGACCCTTCTCAGAAAGGAGAGGTATCTTAGTGTTTGAAGGCAGATCCTGTGTGCCTCAAATTTATGGGAATGAGGGCCCTGAAGTGGGTGAATGGGACAGGTACTTATCGATATAATGAGCTGGTCTTGCACGCAGAGCAGCTACCTCTAGCTTTATAAATAACAGCAGCCTTTTAGGTTTCCTAGGAGGTCTGGCAGCCTTACAAATGAATGTGCTGCTTGTTGTCTGAGACCAGACTTCAGAAAGCTGTCCATGAGTGCTGTTGGCCCACTGTCTCTTTTCCCTGCCCCCATTCCCTCTCTCTTGGTGTTGCCTTTTTGTTGTTGTTGTTTGATGCTGGTTTTGCTTACTGAAACACAGACCCTGCCTGACCTGCAATCTCTCGCTGTTGCTTGCTGAAGATGAATAATTCATCAGGCCCAACCTGATAAAATTGTGCAAGCCAGTCACTAAAGTTAATCAGTCTGAAAGGAAAGAGAGGAGGGAAGAGAAAAACAAAAACAAAAGGCCCCAGAGCTAGTTCTAATTTTTGAACCTCCCCTGGGAATTTAAAAATGCATATATGATGTTCTCAGCCTGGGTTCTCCATCCTCCTCCGGCTTCATTGGGAAATCAGAGAGCAACCCAGGCAATCGGTTTTAAAGTGCAACTTCCGATGTTGCAATGCAGAAGAGCGTGATTCAACAAGCCTCCGAGTGCCGTCCGACGGCTCATTCGTGGCGCCTTATTTGTTAATAGTGCCGGGGAGCAGGCGGCTGCGGTTGCAACCTGCTAATCACTTCCACTCGGATTTGTTGTGTCACACCAGCGAGGACTGAGGTGAGGGGGCCGAGGAGCTGCTGACATGAATCATGTGGTGCTCTGCTGTGTAATTAGGAAGGAGCCCTGTGGTTCTTGGTGCACTGGAGAGATTTCTCAGGCCTTAAAATGATAATGAAGACTGCCACCCGCTTTAATAGGGAATTAGCATCGTCCTTGCTGGTCCTGAAAGAGGCTGAGCACACGCTGCAGGTCTGGTTACTTGGGGTCAGGGGGAGCTGGGGTTTGGCCAGGCTGGTAGTGGGGTCACTGCCATAGCGTGGAGGAGAGTTCTTGGAGGAGGAAGAGCTGTAAATGGGAGGAGAGTGCCTGGGGGTCCCTGCGCAGCTGCAAAAGTCCTGCTCACGTCCACCCCGTGACTAAATGGAGGCAGAGTTGCACAAGTGGTTGCAATGGGGTGTGCCTCTCCCCTGCGTGTTTGCTGTGATGTTCAAGGGTTTCCCAGGGTGCTGCTTCTGCATCTTGCAGCAGAATATCCTTCAGTGTCCCCCCGCTGGTTGCAGCTGTTTGGTTGGGGGTGGGGTGCTGTGCAGGGCTCACCAGCTTCAAGCCCCTCTTGGCCACCTGTGCTGGTGGGGGCTGGTGAGAGCGGGTCACCTTTAGTCACCTTCCACGCCAGCCTGTCTGGCTGTTCTTCGCATCCTTGGTGCTTTTGGCTTCAGGAATATATGCAGAGCTCTCAGTGAGCATGAGGAAATGTGTTAAACCCTGAAACCTTCACACCACCAGTGGCCTCATTCCAGAATGAAGAGACTAATTAGTCAATGAGAACGCATCAAATTACCCCATGATTCTTTCTAGCCTCTGAGTCCACATTACAATAGAGAGGCATTGCTCTAACTCTCTCGTTTTAGGTTAATTGTAGTTTAGTTCAGTTCAGTGTTGGTATATTTAATATTTAATAATATTGTATCAAAACAACATGTCCACATGATTTTAATTTAGAATTAAATGACTGTGATACTGTCAGGAGAAAACCATGTGCCAGACCCTCAGCTGCTGTGAATCGGCAACAGTCCATTCATTCCAGCAGGGCAGCATGGATTTATTCCAGCCAAAGATCTGGCCCACCCTTATTTAAACGGAAAACCCATTTCCTCACCCTGGTTACCGAAACTTTTCATATCAAGATGGGATGTGTCTAAACCACCTCCTTTTACTTTTCACCACTTGTGTAGTTTTGTTTGTGCTTTCCACTGCTCCTCATTTTTTGCCAGGGCAATGAAACTTTTCTGTTGGAGATAATTTCACTCTAAGCTTACGAATCTTGGCACAGCTGAGTTTTGGGAGGACAGGCTTAATGTTGCACTGAATACGAAAAATGAAATTTCTCGTATTCTGCAAAAGAAGGCTCCTGGCTGTGATGTTTTGGTTCTTGCACATAACCTTCATGCTATACAAGGCAGGCGGTAGGGGGAATGTTTCCTACTGCTTTCTGTTCTTTATATCATGCTTGAAGAAGCCAAGGGTTGGAGTATGTTTGCGCTCTTGAAGAGAACACCTGAGGAGCTGGGTACCTCTTGAGACAAATAGGAAGATTTCAGACTGCCTCTTGTGGAACTCCTCTGCAAGAAATACCTCTCATGGGCTCCCTGAGAGTCATATATAATTTTGTGAAAAAGCATCTGCTTTCCACAGCACAGAAGTGTTTTTCCGTTGGTGCTGTCAAACTGCTTTGTTCGAACACCACAGATGGCAACTGCCTTATCTGCTGCATCCCTTCCTTATGAGGGGAGACACGACGGCACGTGAGACAGGGAGCCCAGCTCTGACTTCTGCTCCAAACAGTCCCAGGAGCTCTTGTGCCTGGCTCAGGGCAGGTCTGTACATCAAGATGGTCAACGTTTGATAGAAATCCTGTTAAAGTTAGAGGTATCTGCCTAGGTCATGTTGTAACCTCAGCCTCCTTCCTATGGCAAAGGAAGAAACCTCCTTTTTGACAGGTAACAGGAAAAACAATGATGTATGATGTGATAGGGAGGGTGTAACTGCCACCCTTCATTTACTGCAGTTGTAAGAAATAAACAGCACTCCTTTGTGGAATCAGGGAGCTGAAACAATGGTGGCCTCCACCCCTGGCACACGTCACTGCCCAACACAAAGGCACAAACCCAGCCTGCATAGGTGTGGACAGGTTTCCTTGGCTATCGGCTTGGGAGAGCCTGGCAGGGGAGGCAGCCAGGGAGAGCCCTGGGTAGAGAAAGAGTCAGTGCTTTGTGGGCTGACTGATGCTGAAAAGGAAGCGGAAACAGGATAAAATAAACTGGATCCAGCATGGTGAGGAGAGATTTTTGTACCTGGTTCCCACATGAGCAGGATTTCTGCAAAGAAATAACTGGCACTGCTGAGAGGCAGAATCCACATGGAGTCGACCCAAGGCTCTGGTTATCCACTTGTCTGAAAGAAAGTCAGTAAAGAAAATGAAATGAGTTGGAAAACAGAAGGCATTGGCAGGAGAACAGCCTGTTACCGGAATATATTGGTTATATAGCGGTAAATGGAGGAGCCTGATTTGCCTGGCCCCGTGCAGATCCCACTGAGTGTTTACAAACCAAGAAGTGATGACTGACGCAGAGCAGAGGGGCAGCAGGGGGGGAGGGAAGTGCTTTATATCTATCATTTTCATTTGACTCAGTTCCAGAATGACACAGTCCACCCAAGATTAAAAATAACTATGGATAGGAGTAGAGCACTTAATCAAGCTGCAGGATATCTTTGGGGAGTATCACAGGTTTGATTCAGGCTCCTTATTTGGCTTTTATGCGAGCCTGTCATTGGAATTGTACCATCACGGCTGAAGTAATACAGTGCTGACCTGCAGGTGTCACAAGGACCTTAGGCTGCCTTCCTCATTTTAATGTGAAACTGTAAGGAAGACTCAGCGGTGTCCTTGTTTTCACCCAGAAATGCTGTTCATCCAGAGGTCAGGGACTGTAGGACCCAATCGGTCAATATGGGTTTGGGATCCAAGAGATGCAACTGCTGTCTCTCAGGGTAAGTTCTTGGGATGACTTTCAGGAGCAAGGAGTGATGCTTGCTAGGGTTTTCCATCACTCCTTTCAGTTGCCTTCACAGGTGCATCAGTTGAAACACCCACCTACTGTCCTTTTGAGTCTGGTTTGTGAAAAAATACATCCTATATCATTGCTGCCCATGTTCAGACTTTTTTCGGGCAGATTTGGCAAAGTGGAAGGGAACTCGAAGATATGCACTTCCAGCTTTTGTTTTTTGTTTTTTGTTTTTTTTTTTAAAAAATGGTAGAAATAAGCAGTAGCTCGGAAATGCGATCTAATTACTTCTTCGCACCAAGTTGCGTCAAAAGCGCAGATCGTGTTAGAAACACCTCTTCCTCACCCAGAGGAAACAAAGCCCTCTGCGGCCAGGGTGGGGTCATTACTGTCAGGGTGCAGAGCTGCTTGATCTGGGTGAAAAATAGAAATCCCTGGGCCACCCAGCTAATGCACAGGGCATCTGGAGAGGTCTTCTAACTCCCTTATCTCCTGTCTGTTTGGAATGGGACTGTAACAAACACCCTTGCTCTGCACCGGCAAATGTGATCTCCTAGAGTCATCAGCTGTGGATGGTGTGAACTGGTGTAACCACGGGATGAACAAAACTTTACCTGTTCCCACTACTGGAAGATCTGCCAGGTTCAGCAGGGGAAAGCTGGCTTTGACGCCTCCTCAGTAAGGTTAGGAGGCAGCTAATAACTCCTTTCCTTGGAGCTGATAAAAACTAGAGCTGGCCCAGCCCTTTGAAAGCCATGACCTGGTGTTCCCGGGCTCCTCAACCTCCTGGCTGAAAGAGGCAGGACAGAAGTGCGATGCGGTGGAGAAACTGAAAAGTAAGGGAAAAAGGGCAGGACTCCCCTCTTTAAGGGTTGGCAAATGAAGAAGAAGACATTTAGCCCTGAATTCAGCCCCCCCAGTGCTGGCTAAGATAATCACCAAAGGCGAATGCTCATGGAATATTGGAAGTGTGTGCATAACCTCCTAAAAAGTATTTGGAAATGGCTGCTCTTGGTATTCCGGTTTCAAGCCTCCAAACAAGAGGTCCAAATAAGTAAGCAAGAAGACAACACACCTTCTCTTAGCTGTGGGTACCCCTTGCTGAATGGGTTGGGCAGCAAACCTGTGTGGAAGCTGTTAGCAATCCTTGCAGGCTCTGATGTGGCCTCACACTGCACCAGATGTTTGCGTTACATGTGAATGCGATGACTTTACTTTCTAATACACGACTGGCTTTAGAAACCATCTGCGTTCTTTCCTCTCTTTTTTTTTCTTTCACAAAGCCAACATTTCTCTTTGGTTTGGGGTGTTTTAATGCCTGGAGAGGAATGTAGGGTCCTCAGAAGCACACAAGCTGTTTTTGCTCTTCAGTAGTATTGCTCCTCTGCGTACGGACAGAGGAACCCTGGGTGGAGAGAGTCAGTCACGAGGCTAAGGAGAGCCACAGGCGTGAAAGAAAGCCTCTGAAACGGGATGCAGTGGCAGAAAGGCTGCGTTTTCTCAAGGGATCTGTGCATGGCATGAAATGAGATGATCCTGCTGCCTTTTCTGAGCAGGTAATTGCATGTTTTGCATGTGCTTTGCTTGTTCTTTGTGACCCGGAATGCGTTTCTCTTCCCAGCCCTTAGTGCTTTCTTTGCTCTGAGTCTTTTGATTTGTTCTTTCTTGTTCTCTTCCACTCTTTGTGCACGAAGCGCAAGCCAGAGGTACCTGCTACCCCGTTGACATCGTCTCAGCGCGACTGATGCTAGTTGGGCTTTGAAAGAGAAGGAGCTGCAACACGGGGCCTCCCCAGCAGGTCTCCTATCCTGCTTCCGTCCCTTCTCCGTGTACGCATCCGGAGGAGCCAGTCTGCTCGCAATGCCATGTCTGTAGTTTCAGCCAGCCAGAATTCATCTGCAATTTGCCTCCTGTGACACTGAGTCACAGGAGAGAGGAAGGTCTTGATTCACTGTCTCATGGGAAATGCTCTAGCTCCAGGCTTCCCTTAGCCTTTCCTTGCTGAGACACCAGTTCAGCAAAGCATTTGAACAGAGTTCTCTGAGCTGTTGTCCACAGCTCGCTGCCCACCCCCAATGTGACCGAAAATATCCTTGTGGCACTGCTGGTTGTTTCCTGAAGAAGTGTCAAGTGTATGAAGTGGAGTTGATTGCTTTGATATCCCCTATTTGTGGGGAATACTAAAAATACTTGTTAAAAATCATAACTCTGGTGGCAGATTTTTTTTTTTCTCGTTCCATTTTTGCAAACACTGTCAATTCAGTAGTGAGGAAATATACATGTATGATGGAGAGAGTGTTCTTTTTTTTCCCCACTGCCAAAGGAAATGCAGCATTTTAGGGAAAGAGGAAAATCATGGAATCATGGAATCATTTGGTTGGAAAAGGCCATTTGACATCTAATCCCATCAGTAATTGAAACTTCAGAAAAAGTGTTCGTCTTTTCTTTTCTTTCTGCCATTTTGGAGGAGATTTTCCATTTAGCCACCTTCTTGGAGGTGCTGGCCAGCTCTGCCTTGGCTTTGGTCCAAAAGTGTCTCTGATCCACTGAAGTGTCCCGGAATCATCACTAGAATAACTTTTCCTGTGAGATTTCTTCTTCCTGCTGGGCTGACGATGCAGCTGGACTCGGTGGGATTTCCCCTGTGGTGAGGGGTGGTGTGGCTGCACAGTAACCGAGGTCTCAGGCTCCTCCTGAGCAGAGGAAGAGTCTGTGAAGACCACAGTCTGCTTTAAATACTTGAGGTTTTCACACTTGAAGGTTTTACTAGCGTTACCACTGGGTATTATTTTAAATCCTTCATGGGGGGAAAGCAGCCTTTAGATTTGTCAATCCTATGAAAGAAATCCAGTGTTTGCAGTGTTGTGTTGGGATCCCAGGGGATTATTTTGGGAAAACTAAGAACATGGCCATCAGGCCATGGCTGGGGAATATTGCTTTGTTCCTTTATTCCTTCTTTCACCTGCTGTCGGCTCACCTATGGCAGGTACACTGGTAGCATCACTCGGGTGACACTGGGTGCCTGTCTCAGATATACAGACAGAGGACAGTTCAGCCTGGTTATTTTTTAATTTCATCTCTTCCCAACCAAAATACTGGAACCACGGAACTCCAGTTGTGCAGAACTCTGGACTTGGAGAACCTGTTCATTTTGTGTTGGTGCACCAGCCGCTGTGTGAAGGCAGTGGTTCTGTGTCATTCGAGGTGATGTTGAATCCCTAAAGCTTCTTTCTAAAGAGAAGGGAACGGCTGCAAGTTGCACCAGGGGAGGTTTAGACTGGACATTGGGAAGAATTTCTTCACTGAAAGGGTGGTCAGGGATGGGCACAGCTGCCCAGGGAGAAGGTGGAGTTGCCATCCCTGGAGGGGTTTAAAAGACAGGTGGATGAGTTTCTTAGGGACAGGGTTTAGTAGGGAGACAGGCACGGCTGGACTCAATGATCTCAGAGGTCTCTTCCAACCTTCTGATTCTATGATTCTAAATCCCTGGTGCCTCCTGTCTCTCTTCCCCAGATCTGCAGTATTGCAGCCCATGCTGTTATGGAATCCTGCAGGCTGGAAGGTGCAGCCTGCTGTTCAGATCACATTTACAGAGGGCTCATGCTAGACTTCAGCCCATATTATATTTGTTCCTATGCAATGCTTGTATTTGTCGTGTACTTTGTCTGGGAATTCAGATTGTGTGTCTTGGCTGGGCTCTGTTGTATACGTTTAATCCCAGATTCTTTGCTCTCCTGCAGGGACTTGCTAGGGAACAGGAAGTGAATGGAGTGTCTTGTGGAGAGTATTTGTCGGGAGAACTGACTGCCAGCCAAAACCCAATCCAGCTACAAAAGCAGCTGTTTCAGCCCAAAGAAATTTGTAAGCAGAATTATTTTCTTAGCACCTCATCATGCTTCCTGCAGGAGCTTGGGCAGTCTGACAGGTTTTCCATCCTGGTAGGCTAGGAAATAGGAGTGCTTATTTAGATAAGTAGTTGAATACTGCTTGGTGATCCCATGGCT
This sequence comes from Neomorphus geoffroyi, assembly GCA_033558235.1. NCBI lineage: Eukaryota > Metazoa > Chordata > Aves > Cuculiformes > Neomorphidae > Neomorphus > Neomorphus geoffroyi. The sequence continues at coordinate 11,407,705 of JAUMJM010000050.1, forward strand.
GAAGGGGCTGCACAGGGGTAGATGGGATCGAGGAGAAAAGGTCCCAAGGTATGGAAAGGGGAACATTTGGACCAAGTCAGTACTGGAGGCTTGGAGTTAATTTTCAGCCTTTTGCCAGTGCCTGCTGATTCCAAGCCCCAACCAGAGCAGGTTTGCTAAGCTTTGCAGCTGGATCTGGAAGATGTGTGCGTGCCTCAGGCACAGCAGAAAGCAGGAATTTTCCTAGGCTGTGACGCACAGTCTACCTGGAGGACTGGCTTTGTCCTGGCTCTGGGGTCAGGGGGGAGGTCCCAGCTCTCCAAGCATCTGTGTTGTTTGGAACCTATTCTACACTGAGAAGCATCTGGAGCTAAAAATGTTTTGCTGTGAGGGTGGGGAGGCCCTGGCCCAGGTTGCCCAGAGCAGTGGTGGCTGCCCCATCCCTGGAGGTGTTCCAGGCCAGGTTGGATGGGGCTTGGAGCCCCCTGATTCAGTGGGAGGTGTCCCTGCCCATGGGATTGAAACCGGATGATTTTTAAGGTCCCTTCCAACCCAAACCATTCTATGATCCCGCTGTAGGTGTAAGGGTGCCACAGAATTCAGACAACCAGGTGTAGAAGTAACATTTGCCTTTGAATTAAGGCTTGCTCATAGCAATAAAGCCTCAGCTCAAGACAAGCAACACCCCCCAGGCATCCTCTTTCCAGAGCTTTCTGAAATGGTGGCCTCTGTAAGGTCTCCCCAGAGCCTTGTCTTCTCCAGGCTGAACAACCCCAGCTCTCCTGTCCCCATGGCAGAGGGGCTCCAGCCCTTGGATCATCTTCGTAGCCTCCTCTGGACCCATTCCAACAATTCCTTATCCAGTACCCTTTTCTCCCTGGCCAAACCACTGGGCATCACTTGCTGTGTCAGCCTAAATGCAGAGTGCATTTCCCTGGGCAAAGTAAGGTTTGCCAATGGAAGAAAAACAGATGAAAGCATAATGTGAGCCAGCAGCTAGGAATTAAAGTGAGATAAATGTAAGCTAGAAATAAGGTACACAGTTTTAACAGTGACTTTTTAACTGTTGGCACCGGTTACCAAGGCATACACTGGTTCTGCTACTTGAAGCCTCTAAAGACACCATGTCTTGCTATCTCATCCAGAAGAAATCCGGGACATCAGATGAAATTCAAGAACAATTTTAGGCAGGAGACCAATATGAAATTCCTGCTGCTGTCTTAAAGTCCAGTAATCCAAAATTAGTTGGTTTAAAGACACTTGGCACCCTTTAGAATAAATATTACTGTTCTGTGACAATTCCTCTTTCCCTCTCCTTATTGCTGTTTTCCTGACACGTTGCTCTGAGCTGGTGGATGCTAATCAAAACTGGTCAGAAGCTGTGCTCATTAAATACTGTGGTGTGTCTGTTTAACGTGGAGTGGTAGTTTATACCCAGATGTGAAACAGAGGCTGTCTACGAAGGGGCTTCCCGCTGAGCTCATGGCTTGCTGAGCATTTCTTTTGGTGGCAGTGTGGTCAGAACCTTCTCCTTCTGCTCCTGTTCCTTTTCTGCTTGCTTTCCCCCCACCACCACCTTTTCCTCCCTGCCCCCTCCCCCTTTGTTCTTTAAATAAAGTTCCCAACACCATCATATTTCAGAACATGATTTCCTTCCAGCTGAAAAGGCTTTCATCTTGGGAGCTTTCTCACTGACTTTCAGCCTTGGCTGCCTGAATTTGTGTCTGCAGACCAGGCTGGGAATGGAAGAGCTGGGGGATAAGCTGGCCGTTGCTGAAAGAGATGCCCACTGGGAGATGCTTCACCGGGTGGGAGAGGATGGTGATGGCCAGAGATTAAGGAGGACCTCAGCCAAGGCTCTGGGCAGTGGTAGCTCCACCACATTCACTGCCCAGGCCAGGCATAACGGTGCAAGGGGTTCTGTTTCTGAGGGAGATAGGATGGACAGTGATTTAATGACTGGAAGGTTCAAACTCTTTCTTGATTTGGGAAACAGTGGGTTTGAATCCTTGTGGTCCTTGAATGGCTTCAGGCTATGAAAGGAAGTTTGAGCCTCCTGTAACGCCCTGTGCCACAAGCACAAACTCACTGTGAGGGACTATTAAAAGTGGTTTCCTGACGGAGTTTGTGTTTGCTGGCTACTCACTAAGTGTGAGAAACCTTCAAAATGACTCTAAATGCCCATTTGTCATTTTTTAACATGTTATTTTAGGTGTCTCTAATCCTATTATGTGTTTTGGGCTTAGCAAATGAAAAGCCCCTCCATTTCCTTTGACTTGCTGAACTTAAGGGTGATGTCAGTGTTGTAATCTAATAACAAAGCATCACAGCACTATGGATGTGTTGATCCTCTCAACACCCATTGAACTGTTCCAGGCTAACCAGGGAGTAATAAAACACATCTCCACTTAACTGCATGTATCTATGTAGGAGAAGGGGAGGTTTAGGCTTGACATTAGGAAGAAGTTCTTCACTGAAAGGGTGATTGGCCATTGGAATGCGCTGCCCAGGGAGGTGGTGGAGTCACCGTCCCTGGACATGTTTAAGGAGAGATTGGATGAGGCTCTTAGTGCCATAGTGTAATGGACAAGTAGGAGTAGGTGTAGGTGTAGGTGTTGGGTCATAGGTTGGACTCGATGATCTCAAAGGTCTTTTCCAACCTTATGATACTGTGATACTGTGATAGAAGTATCTTCCTTTACCTGACATTGTCAGGAAACCTCTCTGGCCTGCCCTGAAGTCTGTGAGTTGCTGGGGAGGTTATGATGGATGCTTCTGGTAAGCTGTATTCTGTAAACACAACATCTTCTCCACCCAGCCATTGCCCTGCCATCCCCTCCCCACTCTCCCAAATCTCCTCTGCTTAAAAGAAAATAACAGTTGCAAGTCAGACTTTCCAATTCCTAGGTGCTGCTTATGGTGCTGAGTTGATAAAATGGTATTTGGAAAGTGCTGAGGATCTCTGAGATCAATACAAGTTGGGTGATCAGCTGGAACTGTGACGCCCTCACAGAGAAACGGAGATATCTTGGAGGTCAAAGGTCGGAGTATTTGCTTGGAAAGCTTCACCTGGCTACAAACTGGGAGGTGATTGGGAGAGCTGGGCAAAAGTCCACACAAGCTGGACTGGGCTGAGTAGGAACTGGTGGTGAAAAAGCAGCTCTGAGCTGGAAGGTGTGGGCACGTCTCACTGCTCCAATTGCTCTTGAGCAGAACAAACTCAAAGGAGCGATGCTGGCTGTTGGTTTTTTCTAAGTGGGAAGCCAGGCTCTCTGTTTCCCAGATACTGGTATCAGTGGCTCTGACAGCTCCTCAGAGGGAATTTTGAGGGACTGCTTAATGTCATGCCTACCTGGACCTGCATGTTCTCAGAACTATTTTTCTGAAAGGAAAACTGCAGGAATTTTCCCTTTAATTTTCACTTGAAAAAGATTAACTTCATACATTTTGTACCTGGCACAACCTGCCTCCCCCTTTGTGCTGGCTCGAGTGCGCTTTTGCAGCCAGTTCTGCTTACACAGGGAATCAGAGGGCAGGTGACTTCAACTTAGCCTTCCCTCTGAGCTTGAAGAACAAGCGAAGGCAATACAAACGGCACCTTCTAAGAGACTCGTGCAGCTGCACAGCCCTTTTACTGGCCCCATGATCTGTTTATCTTTTGCCTTCAAGGAATTTTCAGAGTTAGGGAAGCTCCCCCAAGTGGGATGGCTTAAAAGACTGTATCCTCTGCTGGGAAGTGCACGTGCTCCTTTCTTTAAGAGCCATTTGATACATTTTTCCTCTCTTTCTCTCTCTTCCCCTCCTCTCCTGGCAACAGGATCTCTGGCTGCTGCATGCTTTTCATTAAATCTTTCTGAATGTAAGCTTGTATGTTCTGACACAGGGTCAAAGAGTACCATGGCAGGGATAAAACCGAGCAGCAGAATGGAAAGCTTTTTCTGGTTTTGATTACTGGCCATCGCCAGCTTTTGCAGAGTGCGTTCTTGGCTGGGCTCTGAAGGCTGAGTTAAATATCACCCAGAAAGGAGCGTTCCATGATGCTCCTGAAACACTGAACTTCCCCTCCTGAAACATGAGGGGGGTGCTGGGGGGTGGTGAGAGTTGTGTCTTGCCCACTTTCCAGCCTCCCTAATAGTCGCTCCTATCCCCCCCGTTCTGCTTTGGCAGTGTCCATCAGAGGAGGTCATTTAACTTCCCTCGCTGATGTGAACAAGTGCTGCTGTTGTGGGGTTTAGGTTTTTTGTCGCTAACGAAAGCCCCACGCTGAGTGACGAACTCGAATAACCAGTTGCTTACTCAGCTTTGCAGCTCTGTTATCTAAAGGTATAATTGCTTCCTGCATCTTTGCTTCCACTGCTGGTCTGGGAGGTACCCGTGCTACTCCTGCAGCTGCTTTTCCCTGCCCCAAGGCACCTCAGCATGTGGGGAGGAAAAGCAATTCCTGGTTATTGCTGCATCTTCTTTCATTGCCTGAGACATGGGAACACCGTCTCTCTCATTTCTGAAGGGGGAGGACAAGGAGCCTTTATGTCTATTGTGAAGTCTGTGGAGTTCGCATCTAAAGGGGACAGAGGCAAACTCCATCTGTAAGGTCTGGGCAAGCGCAGAGAGGCAGAGGAGGTGTCAGTCAGAAGGGGCTGATCCCCGCTTACCTGGTATGAGCATTTATACTTAGATGGCACGGGATCTGCGGGCATCTCTTGGTGGGGCTGTGAAACTGGCCAGGGCTGCCGAGATGAAGCATCAGGGACCTGTGTACCTGATAGGACTTCATTGACCTGATGAGCTTGCCATGGGGCCTCCATCCATTCTCCTGCCGATGGGCCCAAGGGCTCGATTTAAGCTCAGTCCATGACTTTCTATTGCCCCTGAAGGTATGGTGTTAGGTGTACCTGTCTCCCAGTCATACAGCCACGCCTGTGCCTGGCCGTGGACCTCAGACTGGGACCCTGAACCCAGTGGATTGACTTCCTGGTTTGATGCTGGACCTGCCTGGTGATCACTGGCCTGTCTGACCCCAGTTAATGTCAATGGAGCTGACTCTGATCTGCAGTTTGACATCCTGCCTGGAATGATCTGGACTCTTGGTTGACCCTGGCTGCCATCCCCCGGCTTGGCTGCTGGAATTGCTCGTGTTCTGTGGGATGGGACCCTGGCTGGAGAGCCCTGCCCTGCCAAATGAGTTATCCCTCTCAACTCCTCATCCCGTGGGGACCTGCTGGCCCTTCCTGCTCCCTGACCCTTGAGAGGTCTCCATGGAGTGGCAATCCTATGGAAAGACTCATCTTGGTGTGAAACGCTTCCTCAACCAGTAGCACAGCAAAACAAGAGCATGTGGCCTTGAGGATATCCTGTCTGCCCACTGGGGAAGGTGACACCGTGCATCAAAGCTGGGCCTTCCTTCAAAACTCCAGGTTCTCACCAGCTCATTAGTTGCAAAATTAATGAGCATTCCAGCTGTGGGATGCGATGTTGTTATTAACCCACCAGGCTGGCCAGGCCAGAGCCTCTTTCCAGCCTCAGGAAAGGAAGTTTGGGGATTTGAGGGTTTCTTTCTTGTTTGCTTTTTAAGGTGCTTATGCTTCTGATGTTTTCTGCTGGGATCAGCTACTGCCCTGCACTCGCGGCCTCCCAGGACGAGAAGATAAACCACTCTTCTGCAGAGTCCTTGCTGAACAGATTCCCTGGAAAATATGAGGAACCCACGATTGCTCGCTCCTTGGAAGCAAAGATCATGACAGATGCATTTACAGAGAAGAAACCATAACAATCCAGAACAGGCAGGAGGAAATGGCTCCTCTGAGAAGAGGAGCCAGACTAAGGTAAGAAAAATGCTTGGGTTAGATAAGTTTTATGAGAAGGGGGGAGAAAATGCTGAGAAAGCAGGGGTGGTAAAAGGAAGGTCAGGGTGGGGAGCACCCCCTGGGGGGGGGAGGAGTTGCACCATGTGAAGAGGCCACCTGCGAACTGAAGCCTTCTTGCTTAAAAGACTGCAGTGCAAACTGAATTGCTGTAGCATTGTCCCATGGGAGACCAGGCCCAGGTAGGTGAAGTGGAGCATTGCCCTAAAACATCTGTCTCAAGACAGGGAGAAGAGGTTTCCTTGCCAGAGGCGCTGCCAGGGCACCCCACTCTCTTGGTGTTCCTGATGGCAGCTGTGTGTCTTCTCCAAAGGGCAGGTAAATACATTGAGGCAAGCATATGGCAGATTCTGCTGGGTGTTGCTGCCTCAACGGGATGGAGACACCTGTACGGAGGGGATTAGCCCTCCCAGAGAGGTCTGCATGGGGCTTACAGTGCAAGAAACCTGTGCTCCAGATTCAACATAGCTTTGTAATAAATCCCTCCTGCTCCCCTCTCTCCTTGCTAAGCTTGTCTCATGCTGGTGACAAATAAAACATATTTTTCCCCCTTTTCTGTGAGGCTCCTGACTTCACCTGTGATTGAAGATATTGGAGGTTGCAAGGTCTTGCTAACCTTCACAGATATAAAGCAAAATCCTCCTGCGGCTGCTATGCACCTCAGAGGGCAGTATAAGGGGTGTTCTGGGCATGATCCCTATTTGTCACTTGAAGGGTTAGGTGGGCTAACTGGAAGAAATTCTTCATGATGAGGGTGGCCCAGGGTGCCCAGGGAAGCTGTGGCTGCCCCATCCCTGGAGGTGCTCAAGGCCAGGTTGGATGGGGCTTGGAGCCCCCTGATCCAGTGGGAGGTGTCCCTGCCCATGGCAGGGGGTGGCACTGGCTGGGCTTTGAGGTCCCTTCCAACCCAAACCATTCCACGATCCTAACTGCATTGTTATTGGGAGTTTCTGCTCTCTCCTTTCTTCCCAAATGAAGGGATTTGGATAACTCAGCAGCCCTTGCTTGCATTTGCATGCTGTAGCCCCAGAGGAGCTTTATTGGATGCAGTACACGCAGCTCACAAGGCACAGGTCCTTGTCAAAGTAATAATTCACACCATGTTCCTCTGCAGCTTTTCTGACTGTTTTGGAGACAAGGCTGAAGAATCTTATTGTTGCAGCAAAGAGAGACGACTGTGTTTTTCCCTCACAAAGTCGCAGAAGAGTGGTATTGTGTTGCTGGAGATTTGGGACTGGATTGAACTGAAAGTCTGGATCTGGGGAAATGTGGACAACTTGAATCAAAGCTGAAGAAAGTTTTCCTGTGATCCCTTGTGAAACACAATTCACTTACTCAGATAATGGGTGCTGTGTGACTCTTAATTATTGTAAAACCAGAACACGCTCATGCTCCTAAACTTAGTTTTCTTTTTTCGCTTTTCCTTGAGCAATTTCTTCCTTTGGAGATCTTGAACCTTGACTGTATTATTACTGTCACTGTTCTACCCAAGTAAAATGTAAAGTAACACGACCCTGATCTGATTAGAAATAAGATCTTAAAATTACGCCCCATCCCTGGAAATAATCAAGGCTCTGAGCAACCTAATCCAGTGGGAGGTGTCCCTGCTCACTGCAGGGGGCTTGGACTGGATGACCTTCATGATCCCTTTCAATCCAAACCATTCCATTCTGTGATTCGTTCTATCAATTGCTTATCTAAGTTTGGGCTTTGAGCATGGGGACTGCATTGGAGCTGACCCGGTGTTGGGAAAATAGTTCCAGCTGTTCAAGCATTGCAGTCATCCTCCATCAAGTCTTGTTCCTACAGCCTGGAGTGTACACAGTGTCATCACAGTGGGGAAAAGATGGGTTTTTAGTAAGTGTTTATTAATTTGCATGTGTATTACCAGGTCAAGGTGGCCCTCAGGCTCCCTGTCACTTCTACAATGATGTGCTAACCTCTTGCATGTGTAAGACGTCACGTTACCTGCTAACTGACATCAAGAATATGGGAAAAATTTATCAGGAATAATGTTAAGGTGGGTAATGGGAATTAAACTTTAGTCTTAAGCGCTATGCGATATGAACTGCTTCTCCTCTGATACAGAATGGCTGCTTGATCTCTGTTCTTATCTACGAGATATGTTGTCAGCTTTTTCACTGACCTTCTCATGGCTTCTTCAGACAGCTGGATCAGGCTGGAGTAACCTCCTATTTATCAGCTCATTATCAAATGGTTTGCTTAAAGCTTATGCCAGAGGCCAAAGGGTCAGTATCCAGAAACATCTGCACTTCTTCCATTACCCCTTGGGGGTGAATCGTAGGTGGCATTTGGCCCCTGAAGTAACCTGAGCACATGAGAGGCAAGAGGATCTCATCAGTGAATTTGAGACCCAAGTGAAGTGTGTAAAAGGCCGCTTGCAATCATTTGGTTGATCCTGAGCATGAAGTTAAGTGGCCACTCACTCATGGCTCCCATCTCTTCTGCCACCCAACCCCTCCAGTGAACATAAAGCTTGCAATGGTACTGAGGTGGGAGAAGGAGGTAGTGAGAGGCAGTGAGAAGCACCTGCTTACTGGTGTCTGTGTAATCAACGTTCATCTCTTGTGCTGCCAGGGATTGCCCAAGGATCCAGCCTTTGGTCTTGGCTGTAGATGCCAGGAGAGCTCCACATTCTTCCAGGAACTGCCTACCAGTGCCCAGCTGGCTTTTGGTCTCAGCTGCAGATGCCAGGAGAGCTCTGCAGTAATGGTAGCAAGGGTCAGGCTTCCCCTGCTCTCCTGTGTGGTGACCCTGGAGCCAGGTATTTCTAAACAGGGTTGTCTAAAATGCATATGAATAGGGTACTTAGAGTCCTTAGTTTTGTAAATAACTGTAAAGGCTTTTGAAATGCAACGATTCTGTCAGCATTGCTGTATTCAGACTTTCCTCTGCCTCTTTGTTCCTCCTCCATTGCAGAACAACATAGATGTAGCCGTCAAGCTGTGCTTGAAACAAAGCCTGGCATCCCGGATAGATAACTTTGTGGCCTCAAGCCACCTGGCCCTGGGCACGGTCAGGACAGGTCGACTCATTTGTGTCAGCGGTGGGATCCGGTAATTGCAGTGGCAGGTGGAAACAGTTACCTTTGGTTTGGCGGCTTGGGGAGAAGGGAAGAACTTGGATCGGAGTCAGACTGGGGAAGAAGGGCTCTCTGACATTAAGTTAGAGCTGCACTGGTTGAACAGGTTTGGAGTTTCTTTGCTTTGGGGAGCTGGGTCACTTTGCAAGAATGAGAAGGGAGAACATGCCTGACTGCTCATCCGTGTGGTAAGTTTCTACTGTTTTTATTTTCCTTCAGTCTTGGAGACTAACAGAGCTTAAACAGTGTGAATCTGTGTTTAAAGGCCGGGCCAAGCTGTGAAGGCATCACTCAAGGAAGAGAATTTTTACCTAGGGCTGGGCGTGATGAATTGAGATCTGCCTCGGGGCGTGTGATGTGCTGAGTGCTGTCTGGAAGCAACATCACCCCGGGAGCTCCTCAGTTAAAGGTGGCCGAGTAAACAAGAGATCTGGGTTTTATCGACTGGTTATCTTACGTGTAATTGGGGAAAAAGAGCTCTGCCTTCCCATCCAGTTCTCAGCCTTTCCCCATGTGCAAATCCCTCTTTTTGGTGCTTGCCTTGGGAATGTTTTCCCTGGTTATTCAATAAAGTAATAGCTCTTGTTCCCTAGTGCTCCCTCGGGTTACTGGAAGAGTAAAGCTTCTCCAGCCACGCTTTTGTTTCAAGTGCTTCAGGAAACTCTTACAATTTCAGCTCGTGTGTATGGGTTTGAAGAGAGCAGTGTTGGATGTTGCTGGTGGAGAGGTGGGGAGTGCAGCGCAAGCCCCTGCCCAAACACATGGCTAGTGGCCCATCCCAACCTGCGAGGTATTTGGGTAGCTCTTTGCTCTCAGGAGACACGGGTCTGTAGGATTGTGGCAAACCCTGGACACACAAAGGTCTGCTGCAGAAAATGGGGTTTTCAAAATGCAGGAATTGAGAGCTGAGAAAACTGTTGCCCCGTTGGGAAGTTTTAAGAAAGGAAAATGAGTTATTTCTGCAGCTGACTTCTGGTCCTCTCCCCTTGTAAAGTGCTGCTTCCAAAGAAACCAGGATGGTAAGAGGTGGCTGCCCAGGCCAGCAAGGGAATTGCAAACTTGAGAGTCCCAGTCTCACAGTAGTAAAATCCAGGAGCATCAGAACAGGGCCAAGCAGGAGAGAAGCGTAGGCTGTTCCTGGGACCTGCTTAAAGCGCTGAGTGAGATCTGTTACACCTGTGTGAAAACCCTGGAGCCAAAGGAGGTTCTCATCAAGAAGCTCAGCAGCATGAGGGGAGTCTGTCATCCCCTTATTTGCTTGTTTGGATGCTGTCTCCAGCACAAGTTGATTCAGCTGACAGACTACTGGCTCTTTGTGCCCATGGGCAGGAGGGATCAGATGGCTTTTGATTGAAGTTCCTGCTCAGCTGGCTTGTTTCGGTGATAAATCACAGCGTGTTCTGATAATGCTGTACAGGCTTGAGTGCTGGTGGGCCAGTTGTTGATACAACATCCCCAGGGTACTGGTGAGATGATGGTCAAGCGGTAGCTACTAAGCTGAGTGTGCTTAAGTAATGGATCAACAATGAAAAGAAGCAGCAGGAGAAGGGCAGGACAGGAAGGGAAATGTTTCTGGTGAAGAATGCAAAATGGTATTTTGTTTTTTTGCAGAGCATGTGGAGAACGTGGGTGGTTTGACTGAAACATATTTAGAGTCCTGTCCCTAGCGTGGCTGAGGGAGCGAGCGATGGGTGTACCGTACTGCCAGGCAGCTTGTTCCTCACAGATGTCACTGCATGACAGATACATCTCCAAGCCACTCTTAACACGTCCATTGCTCTTGAAATGATAAAGCTCACGTATTTCATAAGGTTCCAGTGCACTGCAGTTCATGCAACCAAAGCAGGAGAGAAAGCGGAGATGCACAGCAGGGCTACAATGTGCCCTAAGGTCTCCCTGCTTCTCGGCCACTTCTGCATGGTGGAAGGACCACGGTTCTTGGCCCACCCCACCCCTCAGGGGGTCTGCTGGTGTCTTAGAAGCTCCTCAGGAGGAGCCTTCTAGACTTGAGCAGCCCGACGTGAGCCGTTTCCATCCTCCTCTGTGTTGCAGCAGATCTCTCTGGCGTGACTCTGAGTCAAAGCGTGTCAGTCAGCCGGCGCGGGAGTGCATGCAAATCTCATTTGGGCATTTACAGAAAAGATGCACAATTCCCTTAGCGCTTGTATAGATTTTCCAGTGTGGTATTTGGCTGCTTAGTCACAGTTATCTTCATGTTTTAACAATAGATTTGAGTACGGTCTCCTTGGCTGTACGGCAAAAGAAAGACTTTATTTGTCTTAGCACAAATACCTTGGTACGAGTGTCAGATGTGCCAGCAAGTACGTGCTTAATTAAACAGGTGCCTTAATAGGTTTTGTTATCGTTTGAGTGCTCTGCACTTGAGCCATGTCTCTTAAAGGACTATTTAATGAATTTCTCAAGCTATCTGACAACTAATGTTCTTTCCTTGCTTGGTATGTAAAATTCATTAATGTCTGCCTTTGCATGCATTGTTGAATTACAAATATTATGACTTAATTAGCTGATTGCAATTTATGAGATGGTGGAGGTAGTTGTTTTACTTGCTGATCTTATGCAGAACTAACCTGTCTAAAACAAGCAAACAAATAGACACGCAAGGGGAGGGTTTTTGACCCTGCTGAGAAACACCTTCCCTTGACCCTTGCCACCTGGGGACTTTTCCATAGCTTGCTAACCTTTATTGTTCCCATAAAACAGGGGAGAATCTGATAGGAGTAAGCAAAGCTTTTGTTTTAGGGATTGGCAGAATTCAGCCGCACTCATTGCTTTGAGAACAAAACTTTGAAGGCGCATTTTCTTCTTAAAAGCAGATCTCTAGTACTGCTTTCCTTTGGGTCTAACATAAATATTTGGGGGTAATTCCTTAGCTGGTATAAATTGAAGTACTTCCACCAACAGCTCTGAGAAAGGGCTGGAAAAGTACCCGAGTTGTTTTTCCTGTGCTTTCTTGAGAGTTCAGTTTATTCGCAGCAGTAGAAAGAGTTGTGTCTCATGGGCAGGTGCCAATCTGCGAGGCTATCGGGGTCTGAAAAGGCCCATTCGAACAGGGGTGAAGGGGGTGCTGCGTATGACAGTCGAGGACCAGAAAAGGCACAGTGTCTCTGGAAGGTTCTACCTGGTGGAGGTAGCTCTAGATAACCAGACTAAAGTTTCGTGTTCCAGCTGTACCTTCTGTTGACCTGTTTAATTTCCTGTATCTTTATAATGAGTTAGCATTCAGCCAGGCTGTCCGTATTTATTTTCCCAATTTGGGAAAGATGTGCAACGGGTCAGAAATCACTGCCAAATGGTTTCTGCAGGGTGGCCCTGACTGCAGTGCATCCCTGATGTGTTGGGTGGCTCAGTACCCACTCCCTTGCAGTTCCACAGCCTCTCTGGTTTGCGCCAGGGTGGGGATTGAGCAGTCTCAGCCTGGCAGGACAGGGCCATAACTGGATTATTTATGGAAGAGGCAGAGGTGAAAGCAGTAATAAAAGCTTGCCCAGGGCATATAGGGTATCTGTGGCAGAGAAACAGGACTCTGTGCTAGATCTTAATGGCAGAAGCATCCTTTCTTCCGTCCGTATCGATTTTCAGATTCCTTCATGCTCCATTTCTGAGTTTTACCCTCATTATAACTAGAGAAAAGTTGAGCTGCTTCAGTAGTGTCTCTCCCTTCCAGTCTCCTCCTCTTCCCACAGCAACTTCTTTTGCTCCTCCTTCTTATTTCCTGCTAGTCAGTGCGCTGAACTCCTTTGGAAGACAACTGCTGCTAGTGAAGGCTGAACCCGTTTGGAAACTGCAACCACAAAGCCAGACTCTCCGGTGTAACAAGGCCATTAAACCTCCTGTGGGAATTGTGAAAGTTGGCTTTATCTGCCCTGCAGAAAGAAGTGCAGGGAGAGGCTGTTGCACCATTGTTCCTCCTGCTGATGACACAGACTGGAATTGCTTCTCCTTGAACCCAGCCTGGGTTGGAGCTCAGCTTTGTGTTGTCCTAATCCTTCAGTCAAGACCACAGCAACCGCACTAAGTTAGAGCAGCCCCGAGGCTGCTCGCTTATTCGAACGCGTGCCACCAGCAAATTGCTCAGAGAGATCAAATCTCTGGCTAGAGACGCCCCAGCGTCTCAGCTTCATCCCAAAACGTAACTGCTTGGTCTGGGAACAGCCCAGTTAGACTTAAACAGCGTAAGAAACTGCTTAGAAAATTCAAAGCCTTATTTCCCTACTTTGATACCCTTCCTCGTCTCCTCTGTCATTTCATGTTTCAGCACGTGACTTGCAGGTACCTCTGAAACTTCTGGTTTTGCTGGCAAGCGTCACTCTGGGAATCACAGATGTTCGTGCAATCTCATTTTCATTTTTTGGATCAGAGGGATGGATCTAAAGGGAAGAGGAAGTATTCTCATGCTGTAAGGTTTCTATCAAGATTTGTTTTTCAGTATTTTCTTCCCAAATTGGAATGTTTGTTTCTGTAATTTTGTGTTTCTGTAATTTTGTGTAATTTTGTGTTTCAACCCCCACACTGGTTGGCGCCAGCAGAAAAGGCTCATAAGGTACCCAAACTTTCTGATATGAGAATGTTTTTGGCCCGTTCCAAAATGCCTTCCCCTCCCAAAAATGTTGAACTGGGAGGCTGCTGAAACTGGTTTGTTCCCATAGCTGGATTAGACTACAGTGAATCAGCACTGTGAGAAACCTCCTCGGGAAATTCCTGCCTGGCTGTACCCTGGATTCTCTCGCTGACTAAGTTGGAAGCTTCCTCAAGTAGCGGCTGAGTAGGACAATAGGTCAAAGCCTTGCTGCTGTGATCCTGGAGCCCAGCTGCGGCTCACAGCTCCAAGGATGCGGGAAAGCCCCGTCTCATCCTAAATTCCTTTTATCCTTCAGTTTTCCCGGAGTGTGAACGAGCTCAGCTCTGATGCTTGAGGCGTTCCTGCTCAGCGAGAGGCGACCTGAGTGCGGTGCAGGGAGAGTCCAGGGCAGCAGCGGTAAAGCAGGAGGGAAGGTCTGAGGAGTTGCTGGTGCACCCGTTCCAGACCTGCCTCCTGCCCCAGTCCTGCTTTGAGTTCTTGCTAGCTTGGAATAAAATGCTCCACTACTGATGTGGGCAGCGGGCCTGGGATGCAACCTTGCTCGTTTTTGTGCTCCTGATTGCACCGAGCCGTAGGCTGCTGCTCTCCCAGGAATATCAGTGGATACCGGAGCCAAAATAAGTTCCTTCTGAACATGGAAGAGCCTCTTGGCCACGGAGTATAGGCTGGCCACCGTGCTGCAGAGAGGACTGGTGAAAAGTCTTTCCTAGAAAAGCCTATGGGGTTTGTGGAGCTCAGGAGCTCACCAAGAGTTACTGGAATAAACTGGAAAGCAGTATTCACGCCGGGAGGGATTAGATAGTGGGAGAGAGATTTACTTTTGAGCTTTTAATTTAATTTGTCTCGTGTGACATGCCTGCCTTTTCTCTATTTAGAGTTATCTTGTCCTGTTTGTACCTTTTTAGTCCTTTAATAAAACCCAGTCATGGGACCTTTGACTTCTGGCTTCGCTGCTTCCAAGACCAGATGTGGCAATTCCACCTCCCCAGTCTGATTCAACCCAGTCCAGAACAGGTTTTAACTGATGAAGAAAGACTTGTCAAAGTGGCTCTGCTTGCAAGGAGCAGAACTGGACAAGCATTTTGGTCACCCAGGGTTCCAGCTCCTGGCAGGGGTGTTGGCTGCCTGCAGCGCTCAGTGACGTGTGCTTGTGTCAGGGCTGTTCTGCACATCGTGATTTTGAAATGTAGGTTTTCTTCCACAAGATCTGTATTTGGCTTTATAATTTTCTGGGAATAGTTTATATGTTGGAAAACCTCCTCCTACCATATGGGAAGAAGGTTTCTCTTTAGTACCTTGCAAAATATATGTAGAGTTTTTTGGTTTTTAAAATGAACTGGTGAGTGTGCAAGCTTGGAGTTTTCAGGGCCTTTGGTTGCAGCGGTTGCATCTTGATGTGCGTGTGACATTTGTGCTATGGGCTCTCAGATGGACCTGACAAAGGAGCAGAGCCGTGTGGGTCTGGAATCCAAGGCACAGAGACCACCAATGTGGTTCGGTACCAGAGCAGTTGGTGCGATGAAGTGACGCGAAGTTGATGTATTACGTGAGCCACAGGTGTCTTGAACGAGAAGACGCTATTTCTGAGTGGGGGTCTCAAATCATCTTCTCGTGTCCAGAGGCTGCAGCTGGCCCTGCGCCGCTGCCTTCATCCTTTCACTGCTTCCTGGTTTCCAAGGCCAGTTGTGCTTGGTTAAGCAATGGATAACAAGACAACATCTAAGACGATGAATCCATTTTTTCCTTTCATGGCTCCCGGTTGCCCTCCACACAAAGCTGGCTTTGCTTTTCAGCCTGAGCACTCCTCACTCCTTGCTAAATTCATCTGCACGTAACAAATATTGGAGGAGAAGCGAGACTTCAGCAGATATCACTTTTTTTCAGCTTCCCAGCAGCAATACCTCCTTGAATGGAAGCTCTTACCTCCTCAGCAAACAGTTTATACTGGCGTAACTTGATGTTTGCAAGGAATGAGACTCGACAGGGGTCCCAGGGGTAAAATAGGTTTGAGGAAAATGCTGTCAATGTCACAAAATCCCTGCCCCTTCTGAGGCTCTGTTGTTTTTACAAAACTGTTTGGATGTGGGTTGTGCAGTATTTTGGTGTCCCTTGCATGCATGAAAATCAAAGCAAAGTGATTAAATGATGCTTTGCATCTTGGAACTGAAAATCTCCCTTTTATTGCAGGATTCTTCGAATGTGAATTTGAAAAAAAACCCCAACCCACCAATCCAACAATTTACCCAAAGTTCCTCCCAGGAACACAAGCTTGGCCAGGGAGGGAGGGGAAGGCTGGATAATTCCTTTGTCTAATTCATGAAAATGCACTTTGCCACAGACTTGGGTCTTTTCTTACATCCAAACAGTTGTGTTTTACCTTCCCTGCCTGAGTAGGTGGGAGGGAAATACGGCGCAGCAGCAGCAGAAGGGGATAAGGCTGAAGAGAAACCAGTCCTCTCCCTCTGCAGTCGCTGAGTGCCAGGCGATCGGCCAGTGCCACCTATGCAAACACTGGTGTCCATCTGGCATCGGAGCAGCTGAGCATCAGCCCAGCCTAGCAGGTCTCCAGGTGCCAGGCAATTTTGGGTGGCATCACATATTGAATGTTTCCCAGAAAGAGAGCATCTCCGTGTAAACATGCTGAACAAACACACTTATTCTCTCCATCCAGCCCCATCCCGTCAAGCATAAGGTGCAGGTGCAGGATCCAGGAGTTCTTCTAAATTAATTCTTTCCTCTCTTCTCTTGCTGCCTGTCCTTTCCACCTGTGGTTTGTGGGCAAACCAAGGCCAATAGCCTTGGCCAGAGCCCAGCAATGTGAGGCTGGCCCAGTTCTGCCCGCTGTGCTGCCAGCATCCCTGTGCTGCCGACCCACGCCCAGCTCTGCTTCCTCATGAACTTGCTCAACTCAGGAAAAGTGTTGCGGTTATCTTTGCTGAGACAGAAACATCCAGAACAGCTGGTTTGGTCATAGAAGAAGAGGGATGTGAAGGAACCAGCTCCTGCTCATACCTGCACTCCGTAAATCTTGTGAAAGGGAAGGATGTGAGGAAGATTGGGGACTGGGTAACTCATGCCCTTCTTGCAGGTGGCTGGGCAAGTCTCAGGAGTGGTAGAACACCACCAGCCTGTGATGGATGAGGTGTGCGGGGCAGCCACTGCTGGTTGTCTCAGGTACAAACACAGGTTGTGCAAACACCGTTGCAGCCACCCTTCATATTGAAACAATTTAATCTTTACCCCTAAATCCAACCTGCAGTTTAGATTTGGGTCGTTGTTCTGTGTTGCTTAAAAACCTAGACTTTTAGAAGCATTCGAGGAACTGAAACTAAGGCTGCACATAAATGCTTGCCAGGTGTGGGTTTAGTTGAAAAATGCCCTTGCTTTTGTGGAAAACTCACTAAGGTTTTCATAGAATCGTAGAATCATTTTATAGTTTCTGCTTTGTATCTGTTATCAGGAGGCCTTGACTCTTTCCCTCTTGGCTACTGGGGAGCTTCCTCAGGGCTCAGGTGGGAAGATGGTAAATACTCCTATAGGGAGCAGGTAAGCAGAAAAACCCCTGTAGGGTTATGTATCAGTGCCCCTTTTGGGCCCTTGCACAACTTGGATCCAGCTTTGAGAAATGCATCTCTCTTGAAGGAGGACTTGGAAGCTTGAAAAAGCTCTAAGATGGGTTTATAAGCCATAGGAGAACTGTGATCCTACCCGCAGCAGCATAAAACACCCGGCCCCTACTAGATGCGGTGGTTGTTTGCTCAGTGCTGTGTCCAGTTCTGGGCCCTCAGTTTGAGAAAGATGTGGAGATGCTGGAGTGTGTCCAGAGGAGAGCGACGAGGATGGGGAAGGGGCTGGAGCACAAGCCCTGTGAGGAGCGACTGAGGGAGCTGGGGTTGTTTAGCCTGGAGAAGAGGAGGCTCAGGGGAGACCTTATTGCTCTCTACAGCTACCTAAAAGGAGGCTGTAGTCAGGCAGGGGTTGGTCTCTTCTCTCAGGTGACGGGTGACAGAACAAGAGGACACGGTCTCAGCTTCATCAGGGGAGGTTTAGGCTTGATATTAGGAAAAAATTCTTCACTGAGAGGGTGATTGGCCATTGGAATGCGCTGCCCGGGGAGGTGGTGGAGTCACCATCCCTGGAGGGGTTTAACAGGAGATTGGATGAGGCTCTTAGTGCCAGGGTTTAAATGTCAAGTAGGTGTTAGTGTTGGGTCATAGGTTGGACTCGATGATCTCAAAGGTCTTTTCCAACTTTATGATACTGTGTACCACCCGGCTGAAGCACAGAGTGGTACAACCTGTGCACTCAGTTGTGCACCTGGTTTTTGGGGAGCTTGAGGGGCTTGTTTGAGGTTTTTATTGAAGGAAAATGACGTGACCTCAGAGCTGTCCAGTTTCTCCAGCTCCCATCTACTGCCCTGGCTCCCATCACGCTGGGTTCCTGCAATGCTGGCTTTTATCATCTTTCCAAGTTGAAAAAACCCCACGCATGCTTGATTGCCTCTCCCTCGGAGCTGAGGCCACCATGGTAGCCTATAAAGGAGGGCACTGTGCCACGGCCCTTTTCAGCTCGCTGGCTGGAGCGCTATGAGAAGTCCAGCAGCATTTTGTTTGTGAGGGAAATCCCTCTGGCATTCAGTGCTAGAGCTGGATTTACTGGAAACAGGTCCTTGATGAAAACCTTCCTTGCACAACACTTTTCCCACCTACAGGCAATGGTGACTGGCACCGTCCAAAAGCCTTCAACAGCCAACGCTTTTGTTGATGTCTGGCAAGGAGGCTCCAGAGCTGGAGAACAAGGCTTACCTCAGTGCTTCTTTAATCGGGGACAGTTCTGTGGGTCTGTGTGTCAGTGAGTAGGTGACCCTGCAAGTTCCCAGTCCTGCTCGCTCCGTGGGGTCGTGTTTGTAAGAGTGTTTTTAGAAGAAGCTTGTATTACAACGTGGTGGGTGAAGAGAGATGCGTTTTCAGACGCCGATCTTGAGAGTGTCTGGGGGCAGGAGGGTGGGGTTTTTTCCTATTGAAATATTGAAATATTTCTATTGAAATATGAAGTGTTCCTTCAGTATTGTTCTGGGTTTCAAAATGAGTAGATTTGGGGAGATGGTGTATACGGAGAAGAGAATACAGGGTTTCTGTGTTTTGATTTTGACAATCCTGTATAATTTTGGGGAAGTGTGTGGCTGTTGCTTGATGATATTCCTGCGTCCTGCACCAACCAGCACTGGCAGTGCAGGTGTAGGTCTGCATTCCTGTTGACTCAGCCCCCTGTAAGTTCTCGGTGAAGGCTTCAGCCTGTTCTTCTTTAATTGATGTGGTTTGCTCAGCTCTGCTCTGCTGGAGACTATTTATGGATTAGATTGTGACTTTGGCCCCAGCATGTTACTCATGTCTACACAGATGAGCAGAGACAAACCTGAACTTGCCTGCCTGTACAAAGATGAAGTTGTATGCAAGCCAGACTCCTCGCGGCAAGGAGTCGGAGCAGAAGCAACTGCATGCTAGGCTCTATACCGCTCTGCTCACAACCCGTGGAAGTACCTTCTGTAGCTGAGGAGATGGCTGCATCCCTGTTGTGCATCTTGCCTACCTGCTGGGAAGCCCTTGCTTGCGTAGCTTCCCTGCCTCCAGTCATTTGTCATCAAATCCCATCCAAAAGAAACAGGTTTTGGGATTTGCAGGTTGGCTCATGGGCAGCAGGAGCAGCCGCCACATGAACTCTGCTCCTCAGGGTAGCTGCCAGGACTCGGGTAAAAATGAGCACACTGTTTTGGAGCATATTCTTACCCCACAGTGTAAATAAAGTCTCTCAAGAGCCCTAAGCTTTCATAGGTAGCAGAAGACAACCTTTGTATTTGAGATCTTCCAAAGAAGGTGGAAAATCCAGCTGTATTTTTAGGTCAGAATGATTGTTCCAGACAGGTAATTCTGCACGGGGGGCATTGGTGCGTGTGTCGGCTTCAGCCAGATGGGTGCAGAATGAGATCCGAGCTAAAGAAAAACGACTTTCTTAGAATCACAGAGTGGTTTGGGTTGGAAAGGACATTGAAGCCCATCTGGTTCCACCCCCTGCCATGGGCAGGGACACCTCCCACTGGATCAGGGGGCTCCAAGCCCCATCCAACCTGGCCTGGAACACCTCCAGGGATGGGGCAGCCACTGCTGCTCTGGGCAACCTGGGCCAGGGCCTCCCCACCCTCAGGAAAAAAATGTCTTCCTAAGATCTCATCTCAATCTCCCCTCTTTCAGCTGAAAACCTTTCCCCCTTGTCCTATCCCTGTACTCCTTGGTGAAGAGCCCCTCCCCATGTTTCCTGTAAGCCCCAGTGCTTCACACTGTAGTAGCAGTAAGAGTATCTCTAAGCTAAAAAGAGACCTCGCCTACTCCTCTGCCTGGCAACTGTTTTTTTGGGTGAGGAAACAGATACAAAACGCAAAATATAACAATGAAATGGGGAGCTACGTGATGAACCTTGTGGGGCTGCATGCCCTGGCCTGCGTGGCTCCACCAAGGTCCAAAAGTACAGCATGGGCTGCCTGCTGAAGGGCCCAACTGGTGACACTGGGCTGGCAGGGAGCTCCCCGAGAAGCATCGTGCCTCAGAAAATGCCAGTTGTCTGAGACAGAACAATTTCAGGGGAAAATGTTGGTTTTGATAAATTTCAGTTGCTGAAAAATATTGGACAAAAATGTTTTGAAAACTGTTTGACCTTTTCGAAATGGCAAAGTTTCAATGTTTTTAGGTCCAAATGCTGCTTCGTTTTGATAGCTAGCATTAATTGAAGGTTAAAAAAAATGTTGGAACAGAAATGAAATTCCTGAAAATGAATAGAAACAAAATGTTCTCTTCCTTTTTTCCTCCCCCAGTGTTCTTATTTCTGGGGAAATTGTGAGATTTTTTTGACTTTTGCATTTCTCTGAACTGGGATATTTAAAACCTCACAAATTGTGGTGGGAGGGCATCCCATCCGGCTTGCTATGCACCTTCTCTCATGCAGTTGCTGGTATTAAAGTGATGCTTATTTATTTTTTGTGATGGAGCTGCAAGGGTTTTTAAGACAATCCAAAGGGGGAGTCTACAGCTCCGCAGAGGGGCGGGGGTGCAGCCTCTGTCTGCAGCCATTGTCTACCCAGCACCGTCTGTTGGGTTCTTGGCAAGTCTTGGATCTCCCCACTTGAAAGGAAAGAGTGTGAGCAGTGTGATGTGACTTGTGCTGGGGCTAAGTGACACCCTGTGTTTGCTGAGCTAACACCCTGGGAAAGCATGAAGTGATCACTTTGGATTCACCACAGCTAAAAGGAGCCAGTTGTGTGTACAGGCTGGGAGCTGGGACCCGTGTCTAAACAGATGGGATAGAAGGTAAAGAGCGCTGTGCAGCAAGGCATGTCTTAAAAGCCTCACCAAGCAAATACGCTCGCTGGTCCAGAGCTACAGGCACCAGGAACGTCGTCTTCCTAAAGTGGCTGCGGCAAAAGCCTGTGCCTATGTGACATTGCACTTCCAGGACATCTTATAGTCAGGTTAAGGGGCTGGGGTGGATGGAGCAGGAGGGCCTGGTCCTGCTCTCTTCTTCTTCTTCAACTCTGCCTTGGAGTCAAAACGCACCTTTCCACCTCCTTTCTTAAATTGAATAGATTGATATAAGATCTGTTCCTCAGGGTGTGATGGGAAACAGGCTGTGCTCCCTCCCCCAGCATCCCAAGTCTGTTGCCATGTTTCTGGCTGATGTGAAGAGCATCCATTGCTCCTCTTTTAGCTTTGCTGTCTCTGGGTTGTGTCTGTGTTCCCTCTTTCTTCAGTGTGCCATTCTCCCTTGCAGCCTCACGAGCCCTGTGTCAAGGCCCTACGTGTTTAAAAAAGAAAAAGACAAAGTAACCTGATTCTGCCAGAAACTGGACAGCTGGATTCCAGCCTCCACCGCTGGAGCCAGGAGGCTGCACCGCTCACTCCATGGGAGGCTGCTCTCTGCTGCCGAAAAGCCCATGGTGACAGCGAATGGGCAGCCTGAGATGCTCTTGAAAGCTGTGGGCAGTGGTGAGGGATGCTTAGAAAACATCCTGAGCCAGGGGGGCAAGAGGTGATGGTGTGACTCTGAGTTGTTCTGCTCTTGACTTCTCTGGTTCTGTAGCGTGTTCATCAATTTGCAGCATGTTCTGCTCTGGGCATTGGCTTGGCAAAAAGGAATCCACTCTTTCTCAATTAGTGGGCAGGACCTGACTGTTACAATCAGAAGGAGATAACACCTCAACTTCTGAGAACTCCAAGGCTTCGGTTTATAAGGAGCCCTTCAAATCACTTCAAAACATCCTATGGGACTTTACAACCATAGCATTTCTGCTTTCATTTTTGGATTCAAAGAAACCCTCAGACTTAAAGACTAAAACCCCACTCGCCAATCTATTCTTTTATCAGCTCGTCAAGTTTCATCAGAACTACTTACTCAGTTGCATCCGTGCTAATGTTGAGCTGCTCTTCTAACGGGTCAGAAAATCTTGTCAAGGCTTTCGATTGGGTACAAGAGTGAAAGCCAGGAGTTTTTCAGGCTTGGAGGTTTCACAGGTTTTTTGAGCCTACTGCAGAATTTGAGCTGTAACTTGAAAGGCCGGGCAGCGTGCGTGTAAAATAAGTTGGGCAATCACAGATCTGTAATGTAACCCGATTCTTTGCATTTTCACGTTCCCTAAATATGTTTATACTCAAGAAAAATAGTAGTTTTATAGGAACACTAGACTCTCAGAACTCTATCTTGGCTTTTCAGTCATCAATGCTCTCTTTATTGTTTTCCGCAGATGTAACTCTGCGTATGAGATTTCCACAGACAAATAATATCCTCTCTTTTCTGGGGCTTTGGAAAGCAACAAGCAAAGCCAATCCAATCCCATCCCCCTGTTGAGGTTCACTTTGAAGAATGATTGCTTTGTGGTTTCTCTAGGGCACGGCTTCAAGTTTGGAAGCAAATGCAAAGTGAGCAGATTCTGGCCAGTGATTTCACCTGCCAGCAGGGTGCATTTCTTAGGTTTTATGGCTCCAGTGCCCAGAACTCTCCCTGCAAGACACTAGCGAAGCAATTAATGGAAAGGGCTTGTAGGTGTCCCCACAGCGAATAGCTGGTCTCCTTTTCACGTAAAACTTGGCATCCAGAGTCACCTTACACAGCTGCCTTCTAGGTGGCTCCTTCTAAGTCCCAAAGAGCGTTGGCTTTGGGCGGTTATCCTCCTCTGCCTGGCGCTGTGAAATGCATCAGAAGTGTGACCTGTCTAATGATGTCACTAATTGCCACTAGCTTAGTCCTGGCAATGCTGCAGGCGGTGCTTGCCAGGAGCAGGGCAGCAGTCTGGTTAGAGCAGCAGCTCCTTTTTAATGAGGGGAGCTTGCTAGTTTGGTTGCTTTAAGCAACTTTCTTCGAAATACTGTCTCAAATAGAGGAAGAGGAGAAAGCTGCCTCCTGTAGCTGTGCTTGGGGATCCTCCTGCCTGGCTGGAGCACGTGGGCTTTCAGGAGCCCTTGAGAAAGATGCTTTTTGGCAAGTAATCGGAAGTTAAAACCACCTAGGACTCTGGACTTTAGCAAGTTGCGCCAGGGGAGGTTTAGACTGGACATCAGGAAGAATTTCTTCACTGAAAGGGT
Organism: Neomorphus geoffroyi; assembly: GCA_033558235.1. Lineage (NCBI taxonomy): Eukaryota > Metazoa > Chordata > Aves > Cuculiformes > Neomorphidae > Neomorphus > Neomorphus geoffroyi. The sequence continues at coordinate 11,430,874 of JAUMJM010000050.1, forward strand.
GGTCAGGGATGGGCACAGCTGCTCAGGGAGGTGGTGGACTCGCCATCCCTGGAGGGGTTTAAAAGACGGGTAGATGAGTGTCTTAGGGACAGGGTTTAGTAGGGAGACAGGCACGGCTGGACTCAATGATCTCAGAGGTCTCTTCCAACCTTCTGATTCTAGGATTCTAAGTCCCCTCCGTGTTTGGAAATTGATTTTGGGTACTTCCTCATGTTTGTGTGAAACAGTGGTGTGGTGTATTTTTCTCTCCGACTGTTTGAAGGCAAAGAAGCTACAGTGGTGCTGCCAGAGCAGTGAATGTAGCTTGTGAACAAATCCCAGGGAGTCCTAAAGGCCTCTTGTTCTTCACAAGTACCAAATGAATATTGCATTCTGGCTGCTTAAAGCTGTCTCTGGCTTCGATGCTTAAGGAGAGCTGAAGTTTCAGTCTGACCAAAGTCCCAGTGCTGTGTAGCAGAGGTGCTCCTTGCCATCTAAGCCTCAGCGTGTGGTACTTCAGATGGGGAGCTGAAATGTAGCACGTAGGGCAAAGCAGCATCACCTCTTCTGGACAACTGAGCCTCTCAGCCTGCCCCCGTCTGCACCTCTGAACAGGGACCTGCCCCAGGTCTGTCAGCAGCTCCACCTTGGGTAGAAAGCAGAGGTCACAAACAACGTGGTCCTATGAGGCACCAGAGCATCGGCAGTCCCAGCCGCAGGGTTTATTTCAGCAACTTGAGTTTTTACAAAGCTGCTGCCCGCAAGGAAAGGAAGTCACCAAGCACAGATGAGAACAGTCGGCTGGGTGTCAGAGCTGAGGATGGGGTGGGAACACACCGTATCTGCCCGTGGCTTTGCCAGAGCCCAGAAGTGATGCCTGCGTGTTGTCTGCCAGCAGCGCTGGAGTCTCCCGCGACACCTCTGCGTGTGCCCGAGAGAAAAGTGCACCCTGGTGAGAGGTGATGAGGAAGGGGTGACCTGGCACAGACACCGTAACGTGCCTCCTCTGTAATCTGCCCTCTGCTGCAAGCTTAAATTCAAAACCTGTCATCTAGGGTTTTGCTTATGTGTCTCCTTTCTAACCTGGGCTGCAAAGAGTCCAACAGTAGAAAACTGATTTTTTCCCCAGGAAAAACTGTGCAAGGTGAAGGTGCTGCTTACTTTCCCATCTCTTGCTGTATTGCCTCTTTGCCTATCCTGCCCTCTTTCCAGGCCAAATTACTCATGGAAGAACCCTTTGGTATTGATAAAGAGAAATTGATGCGTGTTTTAAAAAAAAACTTTGCTTTAAAAAGGCATGGGTTTGGGTGCTTGAAATTGTGATGGTGATAATTGTGCAAAGGAAGTTCTCTCCAAAATGATTTACACCATAAGTGAGAGCAGCCTACCTGCTGAATTCCTTCCTCCCAGAACTCCGGTGGGGTCTGGTACATCTCCACCCTTCTTGTCCACATTTGCAGCATGGCTCCTGGTATTATTTTACAGGCCAAAGCATGAAGCTCGGCTCTCTGCCCTTGGACCACCTGTGCCTTCCCTGCTGGCTGTGGTCATTGGGATTGCGCATCCCGGGTGAAACCAAGGCTAAGCCTGGCACAGTGGTGCTTTCTGGGTGGTTTCCAAGGCTTGGAAGCTGCTGTGCTTTGGTGCAGCCTTTGTACCCGCGGCTGCAGTGATGGTGGAATTGTAGAATCGCTTGGTTGGAAAAGACCTTTGAGATCAAGTCCAACGGTACCTGCCCACTGCTAAACCAGATCCCTGAACAAAGGGAAGGCGTGTGTAGGAAGTAAAAGCAGAGGATGGGAAGCACAGAGGGTTAACGCGCTGATGCACCAGGCAGGCACAGGGAGGGGGAGCGGATGGAGAGGGTTTGCCTGTGCACCTCACTCTTCTGTGCTCTTATCTACCAACCTGGCAGCAGCCTCAGCACTGAGACACAGCTCCTGGGAACTGGCCCAAAGGCACAACTCCTGGCTCTCGGGGCCTTTTGTCTCTCGAGGCTATCGGCTTTCTCTGAGGAGACACATCATCACCTCCCCCTGCATTGGATAAGAGCTTTTTGAAGTCTTCTGTTTGATATGCGTCACTGCCTCCATCACACAAAACAAGCCCTCCTCTGTTTTCCCCCCCTTTCCCGCTGCAGTTTCCCCCACCGGGTACCACAACCAGAGATGAAACAGAGCTGAACTGTGTGTACGGAGTTTGGAGTGTGTGGTTTCCTAGAGAGAACAATTAACACCTTCACAAGGTTTTAGCAGGAGTGAAGATGAGTCTTTTCCTCCCATACATGAACGGAGCTTTTTCTCAGCTGATCAACTCCCTGCTGGTCACAGCTCTTTCACTATGGTCTGGTGCCAGACTGGGCTTTTTGTGGCTGCTGTGGGCTCAGCTTCTTCCCTGGGGGTTCTCCCCCAACAGGCATGGGCTAACACCCAGAGCTCAAGCACCCCTCTGAGGTCAGGGCATGCTGCCTGTGGGTATCTCAGGAGGCCACATAGCCCCCACAATGACAACAGTGCTGACTGTAGTGAGGTATTTGTTGTTTAAGTTCAGGCTTTTGTCACTAATGCCTAGTAAAGATGGACCAACAGAAACCAGCTTGGGTTTTCAGGGGCCTCCTTAAATGTTTGAGGAGGGGGGATTCATGATTTCTTTACCAGTGGCAGGAGGCTGCTTAGAATTTGTGCACAGAATTGCTGAGCATGTAGCTAATAGTTCATATTTTCTCTGCGGGCACGTGGCTTCTGCTCATGGAATGGTAAGAGCGATTATTGGCACAGCACACGCGTGTTGCAGATGGGATGACCTAGCTTGGCGACTCATGAGTCGGGATGTCCGGACAGCTGGTGTCCTGGTGAAACCAGGCTGCCTACGGAGTTAATGTTTGACAGTGTTCTGTGTCAGGTGACCTCTTGCGGTTTGGCAGTCAAGTCATGCATGGAGATAACCAAAGGAAGAAGTCATCTGAAGGGGTGGGGTGAGGTACCCGGCCAACAGGCAAAGCAAACAAATGATGAATGAGTTAAAACAACACTTCAGGATATGACTGGAAGGGAAGCTCCTCTCAGAAGCTATCTCCAATTTCTGATTATCTTATTTCTAAGTGGGAATTGTAAGCACAATGAACTGTGCAAGATCAATCATAAAACACGGTCACCTCAGATCTTGCTATTTCTGCTGTCCAAGCAAACTGTATTTTACATCACTGCTGAGAAGGAAAAGCTAATTAAAGAACTGTTATTTAATTGGCCTGGTTCATCTTTATCTAATAGTCAACAGCAGACGAGCAAATCTGGAAAGAAAAGCTCTGGAGGGATGGAGTGGGGTGACCAAGATTAAAAGAAACCCAGAATGGAAATCAGCCCTTGTAATTCCCAGCAGAAGGAGCCTGCCCAGCTGACCAAACCCGATCTCTCGCTTATGTTGCTGGCAGAGATCCTTGGCTTAGAGCATGATATAAATGCCTAGTTCTAAAGAAATTACTTCTGTAAGGCTTGTCGTGGTGTTCCTATACCTCCATGAGAATGATGGCTTGACGGGGAGTGAAGTAAACCAAACTGAGGGGAGATGCGAGTGGTGCGTAGGAAAGAGTCCAGACAGTCAAAATCCAGCGAGGAGATTGCGTCGAGCTGCTGGGGTGGTGCCCAACAGCATTTTTGTTCATTGTGAGGAGTAAACCTGTGCTTGGAGAAGGTTCAGCTGCTGTAATCTTAGCATGTTAGAAAGGGTCGAGGGCAGTTTTTGTGTTTGTTGGTCCCTCTGCTCAGTGCCCCACGTTCTGCAGGTTTCTCCCCTAGCTTTCCTCTTTTGGGAAGCTCAGCCTCCCAAAGGTACGATCCCTGCACACCGTGGGTTTAGGATTAGACTTCACAGGTGCTTGAAGGGCAGCAGGGATGTCGCTCCTGAGCAGCATCTGATCTCTGTAGGATAGAGACATGGTAAAAACGTGTGGCTGGTGCTTTAATGACAACTCTGTGTGTGTGTGTGAGTGAAGTGGGGGATCTAACCCATCCCTGTTACCCTTTTTCAAGCGATGATACAGGCAAGATAAGCTGGTGTCACGAATGCTGCTGACAATTCTCTCTGCCCTTTGGAACCTGCTTCCTGCTCAAGATCAGGGAAGCCCAAGAGTCACAGCTTGGGTAGAAAGCAGGCTTTAGCAGCTGTCTTTGTGTCGTGTCTTCAGCGTCCTGTCCTGGCTTCTTCTGGTTTGCTTAGATAGAAAAGTGACGTCTCTTGGGACAACAGCATATTGACAAGCCTGGGGCCAATTCTTGACTCCTGCTTTTTCTATTGGCTTTGCAGCTGATATTTGTGTCTCCTGAAGTCTGGCACGGTCTAAACCGTAACAGCCAGGCTGTTGTATCGACTACAGCTTAGCTAAACGTGCCCTTGTGGCTGTCTAGGCAGCTAGAGCAGTGTGCGTTAGCAAAGGTGTTCTTTGGGTTGAGGCCAGACTGACTCCTTCTCAGTGTCCTACAAGGACATCTGTGATTGAGCCTCACATGGTCTCCTGGGATGCCCACTCCTCACCCAAACCCTCCTGCACGTGGCTGTGGTGCAGGAGCAGGCATTGCTTTCCCATGGAGGTGATGGAGTCACCGTCCCTGGAGGTGTTTAAAGAGGGATTGGATGAAGCCCTTAGTGTCAGGGTGTAGTTGACAAGTAGGAGTAGGTGTAGGTGTTGGGTCATAGGTTGGACTCGATGATCTCAAAGGTCTTTTCCAACCTTATGATACTGTGATACTGTGAAGATTCTGGGCCAGTAGATCTTGCCACGGCTGTTTCTGGGGTGGTTTTTACTGCATGTTTCCTGGGCTGACAGCTTAGCTTCTCTGACAAACCTTGGCCTGCGATTTAAGAGACAAAAATACAGTGTTTATTACAAATGATTGCCCCTGTCCTCTTCAGTCCATATCATTTCCCTGTCTGACATGGTCAAGTTATCGAATCAGTGCTTCTAGAGGCTGGATTCATTTTATTTGTGTCCAGGCAGTCCCAGAGACGCAAGCTGCCAAGTATCTGTCAATAATCAACCAGAGGATATCTTATCTTATTTCTTTTTTCCTTGGCTAAACACATTGTAAGGGCTAACACACCATGAATAATAGATAGTCATAAAAAACACACATCCCCTGTAAATCTGTCCCAGCTGTTACTAGGCTGAATTTATGACAGCAATATATAATCAACATTTCAAGAAGAGAGTTACAAAAATACTGTGCTAGAAGTTGTGGGTCTAGCAAGAAACCTCTGCTTTCTGGCCTGGGAGAGGCCGTCTGGAAGTGGAGAAATGTGTGAGGTGGTGTGGACAGAGACTCGGGGGCTTTGTTTTTGTTTTAATCCACAGCCGTGCTGACCCGAGACAACCAACGGGAAAGGGAATTGCTATCTCTGTGTTCTGTGCAGTGTCTGTCTGGTAAAAGCAATGCTTGAGTAGTCTCATTCTGCTCTTGCTGACCTCCATTTGCTGTTCTTCAGGGGTTTTTCTTCCTCTATATCACGGCACGGCTTTAAATTGGAAGGGGAAATATTTAGATTAGACATTAGGAAGAAATTCTTCATAATGAGGGTATAGTGAGACCCTGGCCCAGGTTGCCCAGAGCAGTGGTGGCTGCCCCATCCCTGGAGGTGTTCAAGGCCAGGCTGGATGGGGCTTGGAGCCCCCTGATGCAGTGGGAGGTGTCCCTGCCCATGGCAGGGGGTGGCACTGGCTGGGCTTTGAGGTCCCTTCCAACCCAACCACTCTGTGATTCTGTGTAGGTAACCCATTAGCTCCAGTGGTTGAGGTGTTAACTGTTGTACCTCTTTCTGTGTATCTGGCCCTGCATTAGGGGAAACCGAATTCCCACTTATTTCCACTTGAATTTGGACTTGAGTTCAGCTTTCTGGTCATTTTTGTGGTGTCAGGCCTCCTTCTGTTGGCTACTGCACCTCATGTATTTTAACTATTTTCTCCATTCTCCAGACTTTTCCTGTTTCAGGAGTCTGGCAAATCCAAATCATAGGTCAGCACTTTTCTACCCTCAGAAATTCTTTTGTAACAATAATAGTTTGGATAGAACAGAAATGAATAGAAACTGTGTTTCATTTGCATTCCGGTCTTTAAGACTTCGGGATCCTTTTTTAAGTGATCCTCTGTGTGGCAGTGACGGCTGCTGTTTTTACATAACAGCGTGGCTCTATTAGAATCACAGAATTATAGAGAGTTTTGGAATGGAAGGGACCCTTATATCTCATCCAGTCCAATCCCTGTGCAGTGAGAAGAGGGACACCTTCAACTTGATCAGGTTGCTCAAAGCTCCATCCAGCCTGACCTGGAATATTACCAGGGATGGGGCGCCCACCACCTCTCTGGAGAACCTGTGCCAGTGCCTCACCACTCTCTTTGTAAAAAATGTCTTCCTTATATCTGGCCTGAAATTCTTGTGGTCCCCTCTTAGTACTGGAAGACCACTATAAGGTTTCCCTGGAGCCTTCTCGTCTCCAAGCTGAACAACCCCAGCTCTCTCAGCCTGTCCTCATAGGAATCATAGAATCACAGAATCCTAAGGTTGGAAGAGACCTCTGAGATCATCGAGTCCAACCGTTCCTGTCTCCCTACTAAACCCTGTCCCTAAGGAACTCATCCACCCATCTTTTATCACATCCAGGAATGGCGACTCCTCCACCTCCCTGGGCAGCTGTGCCCATCCCCGACCACCAATGAAGAAATTCTTCCTGATGTCCAGTCTAAACCTCCCCTGGCTCTGATTGTTTGTGTCACCCTCCTGTCCCTCCAGCAGATCCATCTCTTCCTTGTGCAGAAGGCTCCAGAGCTGGGCACGGGACTTCAGCACAGCATTAGCTACTGCTCTGAGAAAAAGTTAATTCCGAAGGGGTCCCAGCGAAAGACTGAGCATCAAAACTTGTCTCATTCAAAAAGGTTTGCCTGGAAAAGTGATGGTGTCACATCATAGTAGGACAATGTGTAAGGATTTAGGCTGACAAATGTTTCTTCACATTGCTAATGAACTTGGATTTGGTGCCTGAAATGCCTCTTCGGAGTCTCAGCCTTTAGTGGAATCCAGCATTACGGGAAGTCATTGAGGTGATTTCTGCATCTAGGCAACATTATTGATACAAATAACATGCAAGTTCAGATAAGGGCAATCAAATCGGATGCCTCAGGTTGTAAGATGATATCTACAGGGGTTGGGAAAGCGTGCTGCCCAGTTCTTGCCACTGGGGTTGGATTGTGGCCAGGCTTCACCATTGATTTGCCAGTCAAATCATAAGGGAAAGAAAATTCCATTCAGCACTAATGACAGTAATGAAACCCATTGCTCAGCTGTTTACTTTTGCTTTCTTAAAAGCGTCGTGGCTTGGAGGTGGCCAAGAGCAGCAGATTGTAGAACGCAGTCTGTTCTTCTGAGCTTTCTTAGCCCTTCAGTGTTTTAAAAAGTCTCTTGAGATGGCTGAGACAACCCAAAAGTGCAATTTCTATGGGCACGCAAGACTTTTCAATCTTTGACTCGGGCTCACAGTCTTACGGGAGAGGAGTTTTCCTGCCAGAGTCCTTCGGCTGGTGTGGTATTTGACGAACAATGAAGGTCTATTAATACCATGCCCTGGAGAAATAACTGCTGAAACCAACTGTCAGGCTGGTGTAAGACTTCCTGTTGTCTGAGGGAATGTGGGCAAAATCTACAGCCACCAAACAGCAGATTTATACACAGTGTTGTTGCAGCTGCAGTAAATTTGATGTCAGCTGTAACGCTCCAAAGAAAAAGCTTTCCATACTGGGAGGCTGCTCTAAGGTCTCCCCGGAGCCTTCTCTTCTCCAGGCTACACAACCCCAGCTCTCCTGTCCTCACAGCAGGGGGCTGCAGCCCTCAGATCATCTCCGTGGCCTCCTCTGGACCCGTTCTAACAGATCCGTGTCCTTCCTGTGCTGAGAACTCCAGAACTCAGGGCTCCAGGTGGGGTCTCAGGAGAGCAGAGCAGAGGGTCACAATCCCCTCCCTCGCCCTGCTGGTCACAATTTGGATGCAGCCCAGGACACGGTTGGTTTCTGGGCTGCAAGCACGTGGCTCACGTTGAGCTTCTCATCCACCAGCACCCCAAGTCCTTCTCTTCCGGGCTGCTCTCAATCCATTCTCCATCCAGCCTGTAACTCTGCTTGGGATTTCTCTGACTCAGATGCAGGACCTTTCTGTTGACCTTGTTGAACTTCATGAGGTTCACCCAGGCCCAGCTCTCCAGCCTGCCCAGGTGCCTCTGGATGGTGAACAGAGGATCGAATATTGCTTCAGTTTCAGAGTGTAGATAAAAAATGGCCGTTCCTCTCTTTTCCATCTCCAACAGCTCGCTTACAACATCAAGTATTGCAGTGCTGTAGGACTCTTGACTCGTATTTTGGCCTTTCAGGTGTGTTTTACTTGTTATCTTGAATATACAGATCCTGCTCCCCTCCCGCATGGGCAGATGGAAGGAATTTCATTTCAAGGGGAGGGAGAGACCCACACGTCCCCACATGCAGGGAAGCTACAAGTGCTGTGAGATTTACGCTTCTCGGCCTCTTCACTTTTTTTGTTACTGGCTTCATGATTCACTGGTTCTGATCAAACACATTTCCAGCAACAAACAGCAGGCAGAAAAAAAAGATGTGTGTCATTGATAATACAGTAAGTGAAGGGAGCACTGACCCTCAACTAAAAGGAGGGTGAGCCAATCCTGTTGCAAAAGAGGTGGCTCATCCTGTTACACAGCATCACGCTGCCAGGAACTCGGTAGCCAGTGAAAGTAAGTCTGAAACCAAACTTTGACAGGATAGAACTGAGCTTTAGATGTGAAAGGGCAGCAAGACAAGCTTGGTAAAGCAGTACAGCTGCCTGGATTTAGGCTGTAGGGTGGATGTTCATGTTGTGTTTAGAGGTTCAGTCCTCAGTTGGTTGCTCTTGCCCTCCATTCTTTATGGCCCCCGTTTCGTCTCCCTGCTGGGAGGTGTCCTCAGCTGAAAAGATGAAATGACCAGCCCGGACAGTGCCTTCCCATGTGCATGGCTCCCATGAGCTGGTTTCCCCAGGTGTGAAGCCTGTTCCAACAGTTCACAGGTCCAGGGAAGCTCTTGGAGCTGGGCCTTGCTCCCTTTTACACTCGGGGTTCCATGTAGTCACTTGCTTTTCTTGTCCCTCTGCATTACATGCTATCATCAGGCATCTTATCAACACTAGCACTGCCTTGAAGGGAGCTAATTTATGTGATAAGGTCTTATTGCTCGTTTCTCAATCTGTACCAGCACTCCTTGCTCAAAAATAAGATTACGGTGATCAAACCCCTGCAGGACAGTCACCTCGGATAGTGTTGCACTCCTGTAAATGGTGTACGTGACATAAATTTTGATTAGGATGTCATTTAACAGGGAAAGAAGCTATTGTACTTCTACCAGCATATACTGAGTATTTAACACTTTTATGCTGCAGAGTTTATTATTTTAATGAGTCACTATGATTATGCAGCCGCACTGTTCGGCGATAGAGAGAGGGACATTGCCTGGCTAAGTCCATTGGCCCTGGGTTAAGTCTCAGCCGGGAAAAGCTGGCCGGTTGTACAGACAACAGCAAATCTCAGCTTTGATCATAGCTGGCTTCTTTTTATGAACAAGCCAAATCTCTCTAATTCCTCTTTAAAAAAAAAAAAAAAAGTGGTTTAATTAGGCAGTCTATTTATGGTGAGGCGTGTGTCTAAAATGAAGGGCATTTCTTCATCATCTTCCACTTTACTGACGAAAAGCACAGCTACATCAAACTGCCTGCCTTGGGAGAAGTGGTGTGTCTCCATAGATTTTTCGTTTGATACGGAGGATGCCCTTAAACTTGACTTAACTTGACCTTATGGTTTTCACTTTTCCTGCCTGCAAAAGTGCTTGGATAAGGCTGAGGCGAAAAAAAAAGGAGAGGAAAAAAGTATATAGTTAATTTCTCAGTTGCTGTGAACGGGCATAAACCTAAACAAGACAGTGCATTTAATGCCTGTTTCAGATCAGCAAGTAAATTCGTTGGGGACACATTGACGTGGCACGGATACGCTCGTCAGCTGCTGGACTCTGCTGTGGATTTGGCGTTGTTGACTCCACAAGGGGTAATGTTGTATCGGCAGAAGTTCTCAAGGACCCGGCGAGGTAGATACCTGTGTGGGAAGACCTGTAATTGATGTAGCCTGGGGCAAGGAAGTGGGTGAGACTGAGTCTGAGAGCTGTTCCTCTGCTCTTGCTTCAAGGATCTGGCTCACCATGTGCTGTTCACCGGGCCAGGGAAGGGCAACGTGACTGTTTGGACAGTAGCAGCAGCTGGTGTGTGCGTAGGAACGCTGACAGGGTATGTCCATGACGGCACATCGTGGAGTTTGCCTCTCTTTACCCCTTCATCCACGTGGGATGCTGCTGAAGGAGCTCTCCACCCATCACTGGATGGTGAGAGCAATGCAGACTGTCCTCTGGGTCCTCTTGCCTCTTGATTCCTTCCTCCAAAAGAAAGCATGGCTATACCGAGCCAGGTGAGAGACCCGTTGAGCCCTGGGTTGGGTCTTGACAGCGGCTGCAGTGCATAAAACAAGCACGTGGTGATACTCCCTTCTGGGGTGTGTTCTCCTGCTCTCCAGTGGGGATGTCCTGTGCTTTATAGCTTCCGATGGGCTTTTCTGTGAATGTGTCTAATTGTTTTCTGAAGGCTTGGAAAGCTCTTGATATCCTTGGCATCTGCTGGCAATTAGCAGTTTTATAGGTTGCGGCTGAAGCCATCTGTGATGCTTTCTTGTCCCGATGCAGGGTCCTGTTCTGAAAGCTTTAATCAGCCTTGGTTTTTTGGCAAAGCCTGTGCTCTGGAATCTCCTCATAGCCTACTCTCTTCCCTTCTCCTTTCGTGTTAGAAAAAGGTGAAGTCCACAATGTCAGCTCAGAGAGTTGTGTTTGAAAGCACGAGTACGAGTTAGCGGCACAGGGACATTCAGATAAGGTTTTTCCATGTGCAAGTATATTGCAGGAGTTTTGTAGGTCACTGCTGGTTTGGACCAGCTCTGTTTACTTAAATACACAATTTCTCACATGCACAATAAGTTTCAAAGACCTCCTTATCTCATCAGTGACTGAAAGAGGGATCTCTATGGGAGACCTTAGGCACTGAAATAGATGTGTGGTGTAAGTAATGGCATTCCCATGACCACATCATGAAGGATTTAGCACTGTGCCTCTTCCTGCTCTGCCAAGGCTTCCCCAAAAAATTGTTAATATGCCATTTTTCGCTGGCTTTGCTCTTTCTTCACCCTGTTAAGGAGCTACCCTGGGACCTTGCTCCTCCTCAGAAGCTCAGCAGAGATTGTGACCAGAACTGGGCCACGCAGTCAGACAATAAGGCACCTTCTACCTGAAACAGCAGGAAAACCTGTTGATTTTGAGCTGCCTGGGAGCCTTTGCCCTTGGTTCCGTGACTGGGATTCCACAGTTCAGCTTGATGGCTGCAGTGAGGGTCTGCAAGCAGGTTCTTCTCCCTTTCAAGAAAAAGGGATGCACTCCTCCTTACCAGGCAAGGTGGTGAGAGGTGAGGGTTGTATCTGTGTGCGGCTGATCTAGAACATAACATGGTTTACTATTAATAATTTCTAATTGAGAAAAATGTCAAATACCCAATTTAGAAATATGCATTTAAACTGTTTAGACTCACAAGTTCTGTTTTCAGAAACTACTTGGGCCTCCTCTATGCCCTTTACAGTTTGCTATTAGGGAACTAAATGCCTTAGGAACACACAGTATTCTTGCTTCACCTTGCCGCTTCTGGGAAACCTTGCCCCACATCTCCAGTTGGGGCAGACTGGAGTTGGTCCTATGAAAGGAACCAAAAGGAACCCGCGATCCTTGAGCTTGGTGAAGCATCTCTTGTTTCCCAGGCAGTGAATAGGTACCTAAACAGTGGCCCTTTAAAGTAACCCAGAAAGTCATGACTCTCGCCTACGCAGCACTCACAGGGACAAAAGAACATTTCATAATTGTTTGTCCAGATAAACAAGTGTCAAGCCTGCACTGTGAATTAGTCGTGGTGGCTTAAGTTAGCCTCTATTATCAGCAGAAGAACACTTATTATTTGATCTCTCAGAAGAATGCCTGGGCTGCTCCCTTGCTCCCTCAGTTAAGTAACACAAGTGATAAGGTTTTTCTCGTGTCAGGTATTATTTTATACCACCTGGAGGAACAGATTTTTGGTTCAAAAAAAATTAATCAAGATAGCTTCCTGAATTCCAGTGTAGGTCAGTCAGTTTAAAGCAGCTCTGGACCTGAAGCTGGAAACTGTCCAAGGCTCCTTTTTCTGTAGTTGAAGGTGGCAAGTGATAAGATTTGAAGTTAAAAGTTAAATAAGGCAAGCTCATAGAATGGTTTGGGTTAGAAGAGACCTCAAAGCCCACCCAGTGCCACCCCCTGCCATGGGCAGGGACACCTCCCACTGCATCAGGGGGCTCCAAACCCCATCCAACCTGGCCTGGAACACCTCCAGGGATGGGGCAGCCACCACTGCTCTGGGCAACCTGGGCCACGGCCTCCCCACCCTCCTTGTGAAGAATTTCCCCCTAATGTCTAATCTAAACCTTCCTTCTTCCAAGCTGTTCGCCTTCATCCCATCACTCCAAGCCCTTATAAAAAGCCCCTTCCCAGCTTTCCAGGAGCCCCTTTCAGTACTGGGAGGCTGCTCCAAGGTCTCCCCAGAGCCTTCTCTTCTCCAGGGTCAACAACCCCACCTCTCTCAGCCTGTCCTCGTGTGCCTGTGGGGCTGTTGAGATGAGTAAATTCTTGCTGGGTAGCTTATTGACGTTGATGCAAACAGTTGAGTTGGCTTCAGAAGGCTCAAGATGAAGTTCCAGACTGAAAGACAAGGCCCGTAAGCCTCACAGATGTGATTCATACTTCTGCAAAAGGTCAGGTTTAACTTGCCTGTTGAAAAAAATCTCAAAGGCCAGAAGCATAGTGAGCCTAAATGCGTTCTGCCTGCCAGATGGAGATAATTCCTCGTTGGCCGATGTCGCACTGCTGGCCTCTCTGATACAGCTGGTGAATGGCTGGTTATGGAGAGCAGTGTGGGTCCTGCTCTGCTTAATGACTCCAAACTGTCATGTAGCACTTTCTATTCATAGATCTGCAAAGCACTTTGATGAAGGAAATTTCATTGTGATTTGCAGGGGGCAGAAACGGCACACTAAGAGCAGATACTCTTCGGAAGTTGGCCAGTGGCAAGCTGTGGGCTCCAAAACGGTTCTTGCTAGTTCTTGCCTAGTATTTCTCAACAGATCACACTGTTACTCCCGATATAATAATTTATCAGCAGTGATTTTGTGTATAGGATAGGGAGAATTCCTAGGCCAATCTGACAAAGATCCCTTCTGAAAGCTAAATGAGGGCAGGCGAGGAGGAATTCTTATTGTATGGCACTGGACATCGGCATAATGGATATTTTAGTGAATGCCTAGGCTCTGATTCAGTCCTGGAGCTGGTAAATGAGTGCTGTTTGTGAAGGGAACGAGGTTCCTTTTGCCCTGGTAAGAAAATCACATGGAGAGGAGTAAGTGACTGCTACGCCTGTCTTGCAGTTATGACTTTCGGGATGAAGTGAGCTTTGCTTTCTTCTTTTACCTTTCATGAAAAACGTAGGGACAGAGATTCTCCTGAGACATCCCCCTGTCTATTTTTCCTGGGGCTGCCAGGAATTCAGAGCTGTGCAACAGGCTGAACGTGCTGAGGGTTGTGTCTCACTGTGCGGTGCCCAAGCCAACACCTTGGTGGGAAGCTGTGCAGTAGGAAAGCGTGAAACGCTGTCGATGCCTCTGCGGGGAGACAAGGCAGATCTGTGCTCCTTGGGGCACATCCTAATTTTGATAGCAAAGGAGAAAACCAGACAAACCAGCACAAAACACAGCGTCCAAAAGGTTTGCTTTTCAGCTTTGTGGATTGCCCTGGGTTTGGTTCAGAAAGGTTAAAGAGGGCACAATGCTGGTGCAGGAAAATCTGATCTTGATTTGTTTTATTTTTCTTTCTTTAAGGCAAAGGACAAATATTAGAAGGTCAGGAAAAAAGAGAAGGTGTTTATTACCAGGAATATTATTGCCAAGTTTCTGAGTGACAGTAACACTCTCAGCCGGAAGCACTTACCTATGTGTAAGAAACAGCCTTCATTGTAAGAGTTCACCTGCAAAAGATGGGCACAAAGGGAAAGTCATCAATTCCAATTTACAGATGCGGAGTTGAGCACAGAGGGATAAATAACCTCCTCCGAACCACACAGGTGACAAGTTAGAGGAGACCTGGCCCTACTCCAGTGCCACTGCTTGTGAACTCGATCCAGCTATCCATCTCTTCCCGCAGCTCCTGCCTCTTCTCCTCCCCCGTTGCAGCCCTGTAGTAACGTGCCCTTGGAGCGTGTCCATCCGCTCGGGAGAGGCTCACAGCTTGCTGTACCAGGGCCTTTGCCAAGTGGCTCCATTAAGTATTGCTTTCATGATTACAGTGCTTATGCAAGTAGGGAGCAGGCTTTTGGGAGGATGTTTATATTGCACAGATCCTTTATCTGGCTTGGCTATCTCCTCATTACCTGCATCGAAGAATTGCCTTCCTTAGTGGCCAATAAAACTAAATTGCTAAATCCAGCTTTGTGTAACCCTATTTACCTTTTGTACCAGATTAACCTTTATCATATTTGCGAGGGTGTTGGGAAAGTAACATAAACAGAGAGGTAGGTGGTGGAGGCAAAGGCTACCCTGAGAGAGCCAGCAGTGCCTGGTTGGCAAGGGCCCGCAGATAAGAAGGAGCTCGTGCCAGGCAGGGAGTTGCAGATAAGCTGTTGCAGAGTTTGTGCTGATCGAGATGATAGCTGTAGGAGTCCTCCACGCCTTCACTGGATTAGCAGAGATGGCTGGGGCTGAAGGCAAACAGTGAGGAGCCCAAACGTTGTAGAAATTATTGGTAAGGACATGAGTTTAATTCTATGAAGCTGGCAAAGAGTCTGTAGAACAAGTCTTATGAGGAGCAGCCTGGAGAACAGGAGGCTGAGGGGAGACCTCATCGCTCCCATAGCAACAGTTTTGGTCAGGCTTGGGTTGCAGCAAAGAGCCAACCTAAGCGATGTGAATGGCTTGTCTTATCTGGAGAGGGATGAGAAAAAGGTGCTATGGTTGAGTTCAGCTTTCAAAATAGCTTCAAAATAAGCTTCTGGGAAAGTGTCTTCAATAAGGGGATGGAGGTAGAGTCCCTGTGGGAACCTGGTTTGGTCCACATCTAATCATGGACCCTTCTTCTGTTTCATGACTTCCTGAGAGGGCGCAGTGATCAACGGCGCAGCAGGATACAGCCGAGTGCTGGCAGGGGATCATTTCGTGTAAATCAGTTTCTAGTGGAAAATATTTAAGTGGAAATTTTGGCATTCAGCTACCGCCTGTGTCTCAGGTTAATTGAATGGACCCAGGGGGTACGTGTTGTGATGGCTCGGGGTCTGGAGCCAGTGTTACCTCTTTTTATCCTCTGGGAACTCCCAAGCAGGTGCCTGCAGCACCATCTCAGGGCAGCATCAAAGGCTGGTGCTGAATCTCTTCTTATAATTTGTCCTCTAGTTTAGTCTTTTCTTACAGTCACCTACCTTTGTCCGTAAAATCACAGTGACTTAACATAAACTGATAATATTTAACCACTTGCTTCTGGTTTTTTACCTGAGATGTAAGTTGTCTTGCTGCTCACATCAGTACTGAATTTATCCTGAAGACGTGCCTGGAGGCTGAACATGGGCTGTATCTGACCCAGCCTTCATCAAATTAATACTGAGCCTGTGGTGACAAACATCCTTGTAGTTTCAAATTGTTTCCTTTCTAACCTGTTTAAAATATTAGCTAGGAAGGTGACATAAACCAAAATACATGAGAGAAGTGAGCACTCCAGCATGTGATCTTATTTTCTTTGATGATTCTCCTGATTGTGTAAGAGACTTGGAAGTGGGCCCCGATAACAGCAAATTAAATGCATCGAAACCAATGCCTTCTCCTTTTTGGATTAAGTTCTGGTTTCGTTCTTACAGCCGTGTTATGTGATTCAGTGTGGAATGAACGCTGCGCTCACTGAGGCGATGACCACGCTTCCTGCATCCAGTGTGGGCGCATCTAGAGCGGAGCTGAGCTTAGAATCATAGAATCGGAGAATGCTTTGGGTTGGAAGGGACCTTAAAGGTCATCCAGTGCCACCCCCTGCCATGGGCAGGGACACCTCCCACTGGATCAGGGGGCTCCAAGCCCCATCCAACCTGGCCTTGAACACCTCCAGGGATGGGGCAGCCACAGCTTCCCTGAGCTTCACCCAGTTCAAGCCTGGGATGCAGTTTGGACATGGAAGGCGTGAAGCAATGGGAGCGTGGTACCCCAAAATACCCTGTGTTTGAAGGAAGACTGATTATTTTCAACTCTTTCCATCTTCACGTGCTGTTAACAGTAGGACTGTGACTTGGATGCAATCAGGAGGAAAGAGGTGGAGCAACAGAGTCCATGCTTCCCCGTGCATCTGCCTTGCGGCTACTTAGCTGTGTGCTCGCCTTGCTGTATTTATTGCTGATGGCCCTTTAGGGAGAAACAATTGCTTTGCTCTGTTGCTGGGACACCTGAAATACAGAGAAGGTGAAGCTGGTGGCCGTGCAAAGGAACAGCTGGGTCTCCAAGCTTCTCTGAGTGTTACCCCTTCCTTTTTGCTGAGATTGAAACAGGCACGTGCTTCATCTATTTGCTGAGCAGAAGCCTCCAGCTCCTCAGCACATCAGTGGACTCCAAGAGGCCAAGTCACAAGTGACATAGTTTACGTGGTGTTTTGTCAGCAGCAGATTTGCATTTTTCATTTTTATTTTTTGCTGAGTTACATCACAGAAATGCAAGCTCAGTGGAAATTTCACTGTCCTGGACTTTGCAACTTTTTCAGAGCCAAGCCAAGAGCAGCCAAGCAGATAATCTCATCTTCTCCTATCTGTGACTTTGTCCTTCCTGCCCCTGCATGAATTTGGTCGTGATGCCTGTGTATGCGCTGGCTCCTTCCAGACGCCGGTGGGGACAAAGGTGTTGGGAGGGTATCGAAGAGCACAAGAACACTGACAGTGCCCCGCGGCTGCTGATTAACCGGTCTCACTTGCAAAGAAGGCCCATGGCGTTAGGGAGTGGGTAACAGCTCCACAGGCTCGACATCGGCAGCACTAGGCTTGGCTTTTGGGTTGTTTGAGTGGCGACACGGTGAAATCACGTGTAAGTGTCAAGGCCTGGTTCTGAAGCGGGGGGAGGCAGAGGTACAGTCAGGTACCAGCCTCCGCCTTTTTCCATACCCATAAGCTGCGTGTCCTGGGAACAGAATAAAACGCAAGCTGGCCACAAATGTTTTTATTAGAAATTTTTGTTTGAAATTGAGACTTTTACGGGAAAGGATCAGGTTTAATGAATTTCCTGTTCTGAAAGAACTTATGAAAACAAGTTTAAAGTTGTGGGCGTATGATTCCCCTTTTTAGGAAGATGGGATTTTATTTTTTCCCTTTTCGATCCTCCTATTTCTTCACAAATAATAATTTGAAATTTCTTTTTTTTTCTTGTCTTTTTTTTTTTTTGGTAGTTTTTACAAGTTCCTGGAAAAAATGGCAATTGAATAAGAGTAAATGGTGAGGCCTTTGTAGATTTGTCTCTTTCTGGCTCCTATCAGTGCAGGGTACTGAGCTGTTGCTGAATTTGCTCCTTGCAACTGGTGACGTGGTGGCCAGAGCAAGGAGAGGGCACAGGCAGGACCCTGTGAACACATAATCTCGTGTCACCGCATCTGTCCTGCCCTTGGGGAGGTAAAGAGGAGGTGACTGCCTTAAGTTATGTAGCGGAGAAACAGAGCTGTAAGGATGCACGGCCCCTGGGATGAGCATTGCGAAGGGCTGTGTTGCGGCTTGCTCTCAACAGACCTCTTAACACTCCGTATTTGTCATTGTTTAAAGTCTTCCTTTCTTCCTAGGGATTACTACGGCTGCCCCAAGACATAACCACCCACGGACCACGCCACCTCCTTAGCCTTTTTTTCCCCTCTAAGAGCTGCGATCAAAGTGCCCCTCTCTCCTCCACCGCCTTTGCCTTCCTATCTATAACGTCCATGCCAAGGGACTGCTTGGTGTGGCCGCTGGCCAGCGGAACAGTCTCTAGATTTTGCAATGTCAGAGTTTTACATATAATATTATTTTTTGATTTGTTATATATATATATTTTTTACTTCTCGGCGTGTGTGGACAGGGCAGTCCGGCTTCCCAGCACTCCCATCCCAATGCTCCATTGTACAGCTTCGATTTGCCCTGTATTTCTTCCTGTTCCTCTTATCTGCCCCAGACATGCACATGGTTCCTTGGAACTGGCGTTGGAATAGGAGCTGGGAGGCGTGTGGCTTCAGCTGGGAGAAGCGTTTCTGTAACTATATTGCAAATCAGAGTTGTACTTTCTAGACAAGGCTCAGTTTGCCCTCTGAATCTCCAACTGATAAAGCTGGTGTCCAGCTTCCAACCTGCTTCTAGTGAGGTTGTATGAATTTAGGCACACGGTCAAATGGTGTTTGGTGTCCTGTGGAGAAATTTTATTTCAGGGTGGCTGCTTCTTATGCTTTTTCTCCTCTATGTTTGCTCTTCAGGACTGTAGTGTGAGTCACCTAACGTGCCGTGGTGTCCTGAAAACATAGTAGTGTTTTATGGCTGTTGTCCTGTCCTCTTCATCATCAGGGCACATGGCTAGATCAAAGCTGCTCTAAACTCTATGAAGTTAAGAAGCTGGTGATCTTCTCTCCCTTTTCCTTAACTTTGACCTGATCGTCAGCCTGCTGAAGCCAGAGAAGATACCCCTGTTGAAGGCAATGGACCAGTTGCATAGGCTGGATTTGCTCTAGCATGTTTCAACCTTATTCTCCGTAATATTTGGAATAAGCTCCTTTTTTTTTTTTTTCACCGGTTTCCCAGGCTATGAGGGCTTGAGAAAATTCAGAGCGGCACAGGCAGCACGTATGTGAGTCACTCAGTGTGTGAAGCCTTTGCCCAGTCATCCCTGGATTTTCCAGATAATTTTGAGCAGACAGGTTGTGTTATGGAGCAGGAGCAGATGAGTAAGTTGCTTACGGAGGCTACTGTCCCCATCTGCCGTAGACACGTGTCTCTCACAGCTCCGTGATGACTGAGCTGTTCACATGGGGTCTGCAAATCTGGCTAAACCTCTTCAACCTGGTGCCCGTTCTGAGGGTGCGTTTGGGACAGATGAATTTAAATGGCTGGAAAGAGCTCTTTGTTGCTGCTTTCCTGATTACAAACATCCTGACAGGCTATCAAATACAGAATGCTGTGGAGTTATGGCAAAATTAATGTAGACTCTTGCCTCGTTCTTGCTAGTGTCCCTCGTCTGCTTCCTTCACGCACTGGATCAGTGGCTTCAGGGGCATCCTGAGAGAGATGATGTTTCTCATCTGAGACTGCCACAAGTCTAAAGATTCCCCATCTGTCCAGGCCTGACTTCCCACGGACACCACTGTCTCGCTGCCAGTCTGCCAATAACGTGTGGCTTAGGTGACACTGCTGCTGCCAGAATGCTGCTGCCACTGTGCAGGGGCCCTCCTGGATCTTGTTGCTAAAGTTTGTAAGGAATTAATGATTTGGGGTGGCATCCCTGCTTTTGCTCAGCTGGTATCTGTATTCAACCCATGTGAAGTCAGTAGGCAAAACTCTTGCTGCTGCCTGCGGCACCAGGATTCACGAGGGAAAAGGCTGTGAACATATCTCATCCGTTCTCTGCTGTAGCTTCCGACAGTATTCCCAGATGGCTCCTCTTGAAGGCAGGCATTGATAGAAATGAGGAATTGGTGATACCATGCACACGTGGCTTGTTGTTTAAGGACCAAGAGGGCAAATAAAAGGGAGCCTGTCAATGATGTAACATAGCAGGTGTGGAAAAGTTTGTATCATCTCCTTTTGAGCTGTTGAGAATGGGGCAGGACGCTCTGAACTTAGTGTATTATGTTTAAACTTTCTCTCCACTTTTCCTTGCATCCTCTCCAAACTGTTGTATCTTGACTGTAACTGGTCTGCAGCAGGGAAATGGAATTTGTCCTGAACCTTCATTTCCCTTTTATTACAGTCTATCAATCTTCCCTCTGCTGTCACGCAGAGATAAATATTGGTTTCAGAATTAAAGACCGTGTCAAGACTAGGCTCTCTAGTTTGTCTTAATAATTTCATACAGTTTGTTTCATAAGATGAAATTAATAATCGCCTTTCATCTCAAAGCAAACTCCGTGGCACATGAAGGAAACAAAGCCATTCTGACAGTCCCAGCTGTGCCGCGCTACCCTCAGCTTGGGGCTCGTGTTACTGAGCCACACAGCAAGGTCCTGCCTTCTCCCAGCAATGTCCTCTGCTGAAGACCAGAGCCCTGCCTGGATCAGGAAATTCTGTTTAACTCCATGTCTTAAATCACTGCTTTGTGGTTGAAAATGATCACAGTTTCTGCATTTAAAGTAGCAGACCTACAAAAGTTTCAGCAGTTTGAACTTGATTTAGAAGAGTCTCTAGAGAGAAGCAGCGCTCGCTCTATCAGAGCCGTGAGTATTCCCCAGGTTTCTTCTTCCTCCCCTCAATTTTGCTGGCACCTACTGCTACCCAGCATTTTATAAAGAAAATATTTTGTGGCAGCTTTCAAACAGCAGGAGCTCCGTGCAGTCAAGTCAGCCCGTTGGTGCCTCTGCCCAGTTTCACTGTCCTTCTCTGAGGGGCAAAGGAGCATAAGCCTCCTCTTGGTGGGTTCCCATCCCCTGGTGTTCAGCGTTTAGCTGAAGGGGTGTGTTACTGGTGGAGAAGGACCTGGGGGTGTTGGTCAACAGCAGCTGAACACAAGCCAGCAGTGGCCCAGGTGGCCAAGAGGGCCACCAGCATCCTGGCTCGGCTCAGCCATGGTGTGGCCAGCAGGAGCAGGGAAGGGATCATCCCCCTGGACTCGGTGCTGGTGAGGCCGCACCCCGAATCCAGTTTTGGACCCCTCACTACAAGAAGGTACAGGTCAATGTATTTTACCAAAGAAAGGTGCCAGGAGAAGAAAGCATTTAAATTTAAAGTAGGCCGTGGCCAATGAGCCATCTCCCAGAGACATGCCATGAGACCTGTGACTCCCCGCTTATCTCGGAGGAGTTCCTGTTCCACCTACATTCTTTCACCCTCCAGTGGGTGAAATGGTAGTGGTTCGAGGCGTCATGAAACAGAATTAGCAGAGTTAGAGAGGGAAATGACTGTTTTGTATTGTTTGATACATCGCAATGAAGTTATTTACACTTCCTGCCGTTTATCTTGGGACTAAATGAGATAATCAAGTGTATACAGAGATAGAACCCCAGTCATCTGAGAACATCAGTATCTTGGAAATGGTGGGGTGGCTGCTTCGTAGACAAGCCAGGCTCTCTTTCTTGGTTTCCTTTAAGTGTTTTGCTTCTGGCAGCGCTCATATGGAGAGCTTCACCTGACCTTAGCTGGGGATAGGAGCAAAGTGCGTTGCCCAGGGTCCCAAGGCGAATCCATGAGCAGAGCCTTTGGCTGTGAATCCCTGTTCCTCAGCCCTCCCTCTCTCAGTCTCGAACATGGTGTTCCATACCCTTTCACGCACAGATCCTTATCTTCTGTTTCTTCTCCCTGTTTTTCAGTGCGAGTGACAGGACATGTGCTGCATGAGGTACTTAAATCATCTGTCAGCAAAGCTCTGCAAGCGCTCTGTCTGCAACAGCGTGTGAGAAATGAAATAGGATCTTTATTTCTCTCCTCCTTTATAAGTCCTTGGTTTTCCTTTGGGCACCCTGATCCAGTGGCAGTTGTCCCTGCCGATGGCAGGGGAGTTGGAATTGGACAATCTTTAAGGCACTTCCAACCCGAACCGTTCTATGATGTCTCTGGGAAGACAGCAACTCCTTTTCCCGTTAGAAGAAGCTGCAGAACTGCCCCAGTCCAGCTTTTGCTCTAGTGCAAAATAATCTTCTCTGAGCCATAACTTGCTGTGCTGACTCATGTGGATGCTTGAAAGCACGCTCAGGCACCAGAAACCTGCAGTGGTGAGAATGTATACATGGAGTTTAAACACCACTTCAGTCTTTCTGGCAGTGCTAGGAAAGGGAGAAGATTTTCCAAGGCTGTCAAAGCAGGGATGTGTTCTTCTCAAGTCTCCCAGCGCAGGCACAGCGCTCCCTCCTGCGCAGAGCGGTCAGGAGAAGAAAGCAATGACAGTGTGACTTGTGCTCCCTGCTCTATAGCTGTGATGGTTACCATTTTGAAAACCTGCTTGCTGGTCTACAGAAGCAAAACCTCACATCCTTGATTCCTGAAATTCTTTATAAAAACACTTCAGCAGGAAAAAAACCCTTCAACAATTGGGCTTGATCTGCAGTCTGAAATATTTCACTGCAACATCAATCTGAGTTTGGAGAGGAAGGGTTACTTGGTAGAATTGATGTTGCAATTTACCTGACTCTTTGCCAGCTCTAGATATTTCTGACAACGATGTTGTAATCTGATTTCTAAATACCCATATCTCTCAAATATTGAGTGTTTGGCTTTGTTTTTCATTAGATCCTTTTGAAGAGTCAGTACTTACCTGGGCAGTGTGACATAAACACTCACTGAATCATGCCAGAGCTCTTCTATCCACATTTATGGATGCCGATAGGAAACAGGGACTTGGTCTTAAGGCTGTTCTGATCAGTCCCAGTGGGCAGGAAATTTAGGTAAATGTCTTTTTTATGGTTATTATGGTATAAGTAAGCTTTTAAGAGTAGTGCTTTTCCAAACCATTAAATATCCGCTTACAACTTTAACAACAATAACCACGTCGTAGTTTGTTCAGTTGGGACCCATTGCCTTGAACTGCTGCAGTTTTAAGAGGCCAAACCAATCTCCACTGGAGTTGAAAGAGATCATAGA
This sequence comes from Neomorphus geoffroyi, assembly GCA_033558235.1. Taxonomy (NCBI): domain Eukaryota; kingdom Metazoa; phylum Chordata; class Aves; order Cuculiformes; family Neomorphidae; genus Neomorphus; species Neomorphus geoffroyi. The sequence continues at coordinate 11,453,841 of JAUMJM010000050.1, forward strand.
ATCATGGAATTGTTGGAGTTGGAAGGGATGTTAAAGCCCACCCAGTGCCACCCCCTGCCATGGGCAGGGACACCTCCCACTGCATCAGGGGGCTCCAAGCCCCATCCAACCTGGCCTGGAACACCTCCAGGGATGGGGCAGCCAGATCTTTTGGTTGGACTTGACTGGCCTTTATAGAAGCAAAGCTCTCTGGGCACATTGGCTCTAGTATTTCTCTCTTGAAGAGAGTTTTTTAAAGGCTGAGGGTGTGGGTGAAAGCTATTCACTTACAGGAGGATTTCAAGGTCTTCCCCCAGCCCTGACTTCAGCAGACAACAGTAGCTATTCTGCACAAAGTGCAGGTGGTTCTTTCAAATTCAAATACCGACCCAGAGCCAAGATACTGAGGCTGAGTTTTATGTGCCTGTTGGAATATTTCATGAATTGAGGTTGGTCAGTGTGACAATGAGACTAACTTGGGTTTGGAAGCATCAGGGTTCATGGTTGGTGACAGCAGGGACTCACAGGTCAGGGAAGGGACTAACAAGCTGGAGTGAGTCCATTTTCTAGTGTCCAGGAGGATACTGATCTTGAGGGAGCAGAACAACCTAATGTCAGAAAAAGAGGTCCTTTGTGATATGTCAGATGAGGCACTCAGAATAAATGCATTTCAGTTCCAGGCTTATATTGTGCCTGTGTGCGGTAGATGACCTTTTCTATCCCATAGCTGCACTGTGGAGAATCAGTCTCACCTTATGGGATAAAAAGAGAGGGTTTTTGGGTTTGGTTCGTTTGTTTGTTCATTTGTTTTGTAAACTTGCCCTGTATGCTGTTAGCAGACGGTGTATGCACTCATCTGTTTACATGGCTTATAGCTGGTAAGAGAAGTAGAGCGAGACTTCTGCTTTGGAACAGGCTGCAAGAGAGAAAACAAGGCTAGAAGAGTTGTCATGATGTTGTTTGGGCAAAGCCTGCTAAGAAACCAACACGTTTGGGACAGAGCTTGCATTTAAATAGCACATAGTATTCAAAATGGTCACTTAAGAAACGATAGGCACACAAGCTGTATCTCTTTATTGGAACGATGTTCTCCAAGGTGTTGCTGATAAACCATTGAAAACAACAACACCTGGTTTATCAGGACGGGGAGTGAAGAATTCCTACTTCTTGCTTAAACTTCCCAAGTGACTAAGCTCTGGAAGGGTAAGCAGTACCTATTTGCCTATCATCAAATCACTGGGAATCGACTTTTGCCAAGAACAGCTGCGCTGTCTCTGGCAGTGACTCTGGTTTGGGCTGTACGTGTCACTTACATCCAAGACTCAGTCCCTAAAATAGTGCAGTGCCCTAGTGCTGTGCTTGCACGCTGCCTCGCCGTTGAGTCAGACACCTCTTCCCGAAGAGCCCGTGTTCTCCTGAGGGATCTCTGCTCGGCAGTGCCCACACCCAGTCCTGCCGAGCTCTGAGAAAGGCAAGTCATAGCCTGGGGGCGGTTGGTTGCAAGTTGTGCTTATGGGCTTTGTTGCTACGACTACCAAGATGATGCTTTCCTATCCAAAAAGCTGTCAAATGACTCTTCCTTCCATTCCCTCTTCTAGCTTATACACAGCCACACTGGTCAGGACCTGCCTCTGAGTAATCTCTGAAGGGTGCTGCCTTAAAAAGCACAATGACGCATGGTTTTGATACAAACTTATGAAAATTGTCCTTAAATAACCAGGGCAATTGTTTAAATCTCACTCTTTGGAGCCCTAGTCTCCAAAATTTTTGGTGGCATATCCCTTTTTAGCACTTGGACACGCTCCAGCACCTCAATGTCGGTCTTGTAGCGAGGGGCCCAAAACCGAATCAGAATGAAAGAAGAGGGGAAAACAATTAGGCAAAGATTTAACAGGATTAGCATCATTTTATAGCGTTTCGTCGTGGTAACGCAATGAAGAATCATCATCTCCAATGCAAAGAATCCTTTTTCCTGACAGCTCCTGCTCTAAAGGTGCCCCTTCCTGGCACGAGACAGGAGTTGGGGCAAACCTGTTGCCTCTAACTCATTTCTGCCGCGGATGTGGACAAGAAGGCAGTGCTCGCATTGAACCAGCTCCACTCCAGCCATGCTCCGCACTGAAACAATGACCACAGTCTGGCTGGGAGGAAGGCAAGGTTGCAGAGAAAATGGGAATGGGCAACTCCCACCACTGTGTATGTGGCCTTCACTAGCCATGGGTAGCTAGCTGGAAGGGTACGGGACTCCTGCCCAGCTCCTGATGCTTGCCCGTTTTGAAGGCGCTTGGGCTTGGGACCCTCAGATGTCCAGCTTAACGTCCGTGCTGCTGGTGGCCTCTGTGCCACGGCAGGTTGGAAGCAGCGCCTGTTAATAGAGTTAGCGAGCTTATTAATTAAAGCATGTTTTGGGAGAATTAATGTGACTTCTTTTCCAGTGGAGGCCATCTCTGCGGTGCGGAAAGGCAAGTTCTCCTTCACTGGGTGTTGCTGTAAATTGTTGTGTTGTGTTTTTAATGCAAACACCCGTTACCACAGAATCTGAACACCTGTGAGTAGTTGCTACACCAGGATGTGGTTGGGTTCAGAAGCACACAAACTGATGAATATCACATTCTACCTCTTTAATTGCCACCCCATGCAAATCCTTTTCTGGCAAGTAAATCAAGGAGGGAGGCTGGTGCATGATTCATTAAACGTGATGCTCAGTACAAGGCAGATGGGAGTGGACAGGTGGAGACAGGACTTCCAAATGCTGTGGGAGCAGCAGCCTGGAGGCGGCTGAAGCTTTCTTTGAGGCTGACGGTAGGTTTCCTGTTCCGTGTTTCACTGAAGGATCTCAAACAGCAATGCCCAGCGTTTTTGGAGTAGGTCTCACTGTCACCACTTTCCTCCCTACCCCAAGCCTACCTGTGTCTGGTGTCACCGTCCTTCCTGTTCACCTCCCTACAACTGCTCCTGCCTTGTTCCCACCTCAGGCTTCTTGCTTTCTCACCCAGCCCTGCTCGTAGTTGCAGCCCAGCTCTTGGGAAGCCCAGGCAGCTTGAGCTCTGCTCCACCAGGTGCCTCGGTTCTGGTTTTGGCTTATGTGACCTTGGTTTCTTGTAGCTCCCGGCAAATTTCAGAGCTACCTGAAAAAAATCACAAGGAGGACTTGTAAGAATGTAGGGATGTGGGAATGAGAAATAAATGGAAACTTAAAACTTTGTTACTTAAATAACTGTTTACGGACAGGAGAAACTTGTCTCTGCTGATGGTAAGATCCATACATGAGCAATGAGAACCTCACCAGGCCAACCTGGTGAGACTCAGAAGAGCAGCACTGCCTGCAAGACATCCTACCCTTCCCTTCCCTGTCCCCCTGTTCTCCTGACTGCAAAACAGGGGTGATTATGTCTGGCCACATTTGCCTCAGCCAGTGGAGACCCAGTGGTGAACAATAGCCAGAAAAAATGCAGGTGAAGCCTAAACTCACCTTTGGCACTCATACAACCAAGTAATTTATTCCAAAAGTGCATTTTCAACCAGTCTTAAGCTTGCTTGCAGCTTTTGGTTGCGTTTGGTGAATGACTACAACTAAACGAATGAGAAATTAAGTATTTCATATGGAAATACTCAGAAAACCAATGTGTGGTGGTGCTCTTCCCTCTCGTTAGCTGTGTGAGCGCTGCGGGGTGAAGCACGAGACCCGGTTTCAAACCCTCTCTCTCTATTTAGACAATCTGAATTTTCAAGTCCCCTGTGCCGTGGAATGGCCTTGTCAGTTGGCTGGGGGACATTTTCTGTTGGGTTTTTCTGCTTTTTAGCCGAGCTCCTCGTGGAGGTGGGTGCAGTCACCAGTCTGAGGAATGCCTAACCCACCTCTGGCGAGCTGGGACCGCTGCCGCAGTTCAGCCATGTGTACCTTACTCATGAGTGGATGTTCCTTTTCCTCTAATTACCTCTGTGCTATTGTTACTCCCAAGCATCTTGGAGCACTTATTAAGTAGCAATAACTACTGAGATACGTGGGAGAACTCGAGGTTAATAGATAGCTCGTTAAGAGCACCCCAAGAGGGGCACAGAAAGGGGGTTGTGTCTCATACAATGCATAAAGCTCCCACGGGTGCATCTGAATGCAGGCTCACTGGCAGAGTTATACTCAGAAGACGAGCAGTTTGGTTCCTGGGTATTGGACGCTGTCAGGTCAGCGAGTGGGAGAGCAACGCTTTCAAGTGGAGCCTCTGTGGTTTGTTTTATTTTTGTGTTTATTTTAGTTTGCTTTTTATCCAGAGGACTTTGAAACCAAACCGAAGGTCCAAACTGGTGTTGAGTCAGGCCCTTGGTCTGGCTGCGGTTATGTGGGAATGAGCCAGAGCGCTCAAGATGGGCTGTATCCCTCCAACCTGCATTGAGCACCAAATCACAGACCTCTTTCCTCGTGTCCCCCCGTTATGCTGAGGCAGTGAAATGAAAAGCTGAGCAAGCTGCACCTCTGCACAATATGGTTGCACGGGGAAGAGTTTCTGGGTAAGAACGCAGCAGGAGACTTGTGCTTGCCAGCTGGGGCTCTTGGTTTACTGCAGTGCTTGCAGTGTCCCTGCAGTAACTTTAGCTGGGACGGAGCCTGCAGGTGCTGTGGTCTGTGCTGCAGGGTGAGAGGCTGCTTTGGGGAGAAGCAGAGACCAGAAAATTAATATTTTGGCACCTGGATTCCCTTCGTAGGCCATGTCCTGACAGTGCTTTGTCATCCTCTAGCTATAAGCACAGTGAATTTGGCTGTACAGGGGTCACAAGCAGAAGCTGTTTAGGTGGTGGTACTGGGTCCCATGTCGTGACCAACATCCATCCAAACCCATCTGTAACTGGTATTCTGCAACCCTGGCTACCCCGTGCAGCTGCTTGGAAGAGGACAAGTAGGAAACATTTCTTGCAAGGACCTCTGGGAGTGCTTAGCGCGTGCTAATTCTATTTGCCCCAGTGTTGTGGCTGACTGCAAAAAGTGAGTGGGACATCAGGAAGCTCTTGCAGTTCTGTTTTAGTCCTAGCAGTGCTGCTCACCAAGCTTACCATTGTGGTCTTCCCCTCTGTTTTCAGTGCCTCCTCTCCAAGGTGACCAGCACCCCAGCTGTCCCTCTCGAGTTGATTCTCCTTAGCTTGGGCTGCCTGGTTTAAAGTGAAGTCCTTGTCTGTTTCCACCTATAGGTCAGCACTTCAGTTCAAGACCAGGCTCCTCTGAAGGGCACAGCCTTGAAAATGGGGACTTGAACGTGCTTGGCTTTGCAGCTGCAGCAGGCGTTGGGTCCCATAGGAAGCCTTAGCACTAAAGTGGTGAAGAGGAGGCTCAGGGGAGACCTCATTGCTCTCTACAACTGCCTAAAGGGAGGTTGTAGTCAGGCAGGGGTTGGTCTCTTCTCTCAGGTGATCGGTAACAGAACAAGAGGACACGGTCTCAAGCTTCACCAGGGGAGGTTTAGGCTCGACATTAGGAAGAAATTCTTCACTGAAAGGGTGATTGGCCATTGGAATGCGCTGCCCGGGGAGGTGGTGGAGTCACCGTCCCTGGAGGGGTTTAAGGAGAGACTGGATGAGGCACTTGGTGCCAGGGTTTAGGTGACGAGTAGGTGTTGGTGCTGGGTCATAGATTGGACTCGATGATCTCAAAGGTCTTTTCCAACCTTGTGATCCTGTGATACTGTAATGAACTGTGCTGCTGCATTGGCTTTTAGTTGTGTTCTTAAGTCTAAATTGAGCTGCTGCTGGTTTTTGCCCCAGCTGGAGTGGTCGCACTTAGCAGTTTTTACCTCCTTCTGCTTTTATCCATGATGATGACAAAGGCCCCAGTCACGTGATCTGCCGCAGCTGTGGAAGTGGCCTCGTGTGCTGCTGGGAGCCTGAGTCTTCAACACCATTTCTCAAGGCTGCCATGCACGGCTTTCAGTGCTCTCTCTCCTCCTGGACAGGGTAGGAGTGCGTGTGTGTGTGTACCCACAAGGGTGATGTGCACTTGACTACAACTTCTTACGGCCTACAGGAAATTAGGGGGTGCGTTCTTTATCAGGGAGTGCAGGGACAGGACAAGGGGGAATGATTTTCATCTGGAAGAGGGGAGAATGACATGAGATCTTAGGAAGAAATGTTTACCTGTGAGGATAGGGAGGCCCTGGCCCAGGTTGCCCAGAGCAGTGGTGGCTGCCCCATCCCTGGAGGTGTTCCAGGCCAGGTTGGATGGGGCTTGGAGCCCCCTGATGCAGTGGGAGGTGTCCCTGCCCATGGCAGGGGGGTTGGAATTGAATGGGCTTTGAAGTCCTGACCCAAGCCATTCTATGATTCTAAGATAGAACTTCAGGTTTCCTGGCTGCAGATGCAGCCTTCTCCTCCTTTTGACCTCCTCCAAGATGAATGAGCTCTGCTACTGCTGTTCATCCTTGTGATGCTCTTGCTGGAGCTTGCTCTGGTGTGTGGCTTTAAAAAATAGAAAGGACGTACGCTGTTATCACTGGGCTGTGGCAAGAACACAGTTGTATTCATGTAGAACTACTGCAGTCTGTTTGTAAGACATGATATAATTGAAAAGCCTGGCACATTTCCCACAGCAAACATCGTTAATCCCCGCTAGCTAGGATTAGTCACCACTTCTTACAAGCCTTGACACAAAGCTAGCAAGTTATTCGGTTAATCCGCACTTACAGGATAAATATTGCATCCTATGGGAAATTAGGCAGCATCTTCTTCCTCTTGTGCCGCACAGTAACGCATTGTGTCCCGTACACCTGAAGGTGGAAGGGAAAAATGCAATAAGATGTGATTGATGTTAGCAGACACCTGCTATCACAGTGCAGCTGGAGCAGCAGGGAAATGTAGTACAAAATAGCTCGCTGAAGCCAGGCGGTGAACATAAACAGCATCTTTGTGCTCTTCATGGCACTGGAGAATTTTCCTGTTACACAACAATAAGTACTGGATGTCTCACAGCTGCAAGACTCTTCCAAGCATCCTCTCTCCCCTTATACTGTGGATTTTTTCCTGGTGTTATCTCAAGCTGTATCTCAAGTAGTGTCACAGGCATTGGGTTTTATTTCCCATGAAACCGAGGTCGCTGCGGTGAAGGTGTTTCAGGCTCTGAACTTTGGCAGAGTCCAAAACGCAGCTCCAAGTTTCCTCATGGATCATCTCCAAACCGGCACGATCTTACTGGGTAGGTGACCGACCTGAGATCCCATTTTTCTGGGCAAAAATACTAAGTATGCCAGGTTTCCAGCTCTTGGGCAGTTTATCCAGGGAAGCTGCCTTGAAGCAGAGCACCAAGGAAGCTCGGAGACTTCAGCAGCCCTGCTGGGGAGTCTCTTCCAAGCCTACACATTGCAAGTGTCCAATGAAACCAAGACCACCAGTGGGCACAAGCAGGGGGAAAGGGGGACTTCTGGCTGGGGAGCTCTTGATTTGTGAGGAGTTTTGAAAATTTCCTGTTCCAGTGTGGTTTTATCCAAAACCTTTTAAAAAAGTACTTGAACAAGTATTCTCTTACACACTTCACTCTCCCTATGGTTTTGATCAACTCAAATTACACTTTCGTCTTGGGTCATGGGATAAATAATAACATGAATGGATGTTGATTTATCCATTGATTTGTCATCTCATTGGACCAAGCCATTTCTTCAGGGATTTTGAATGTAAATTTCACTCCCAGTCAGAGAAGTGCAGTTGCAAGTCTTAAGCAAGATGCTTGTGTGCAAGAGGGCTCTTGTTAAGAGCTTTTTCTGTTTTGTTGGTCCATCAAGTCACTTATCCACATTACTGTGTGACGAAGTTTCTTTAAATGTCATAGTGAATTACGTTCCCCCTTGCCCCATCCCAAAAAATTCTTCTGGTGACCATGTGTGTGACCAGTCCTGACTCCCCAACATCTCGTCTGCGTGGGCGCTGGTTGCCAAGCAAAGTCTGGCATGGGTATCATAGCAAATTGAAGTCTTCACATCTGGTAATGTTTGTGTCTTATCCTTGGCCTTTGCTCTACAGCGTTGGTTGTCTGTTTGGGAAAAGTTAAGGTTCATTTCCATCCCATCGTTAGCAGGCTGAAATAACTCTACGTGTGATGTTGGAGTTAGAGCGATCCGAGCAGTAAAATTGTGAGTCCAGTGGAAAAGCAGTATTTGAACCTCTTTCTTGTCCTGGATACATGATGGTTGTCATGCTCAGCATGTTTAGAAACTCTCCTACCAGTAGTTTGGATTTTTAAATACCTCTTTATTACATTTCCATCGTATTTCTTCAAGACAGGTCAGTGACTGCAGGAAGGAAGCGCTCAGCTCGTCCTGTCTTTGCCAACGCTGGAACCAGGTTGTCCCTGCAGTCCTTTCTAGAGCAGCGTCCTGGCCCCGCGTTCAGGGTGGCTGAGCAGAAAGGCATCCATCCCTGCTGGCGCCTCATCAGTCAGATCCAAAAGCTGTAAAGTTTCTGTGCTTTCCCCAGAGTGTGACTTCTGTGTCCAATAAACCACACTGGTAGGGCTCTTGGAGAAAATACAGCGTCCAGGCTGCCTTTGTAAACGGATGCTGCCTTACAGCTCCTGGAGGCAAGAGCCAGTGTTTCTTTGGTGCCTGGAGATGATTTTGGGGTGAGGGGGGGCTTACAGGCTCGTTGAGATATTACAAATCGCTGAGTCAATTGGAAATTGCCTGTGGTATTTTTCTCCCTTTCTGTCCCCATCTAGGATTTACTCGAGAAGGTCACGGTACTGCTGTTTCCTCTTCTGCCTTCCCTGTCAGACAAGGTCATTTTCGAAGCCAATGACTGGTTAAGCTTTAATTCTGCAACCATGGAAAATTATTATCAAAGGGGACAAGCTTCCAAGTCGATGATTAACTGGCACATCCGATGAGTGGTTACATTTTAACAGGCTCCTTTGCACAACTCCCTTCGGCTGTAGCAAACTTGAACTTAGGCGGAAAGGAGTTTCCCAAGGGATGCAATGGGTGACTCTCCCTAACAGCGTGGCTAAAGCATCCAGTCCTGGCTAAAGAAATAGATGGTAAGAGCAGGGACACAGTGCCCTCATAATAAAGTCACAGGAGCTTTCCCTGAAAGCCCAGATGTTGCCCCTTCTCCCAGTCTCTCGTTAGTGCTGGCAGAAGGTGTTTTATTTTCAGTTGCCGGGGTTCTGAGAAGCATAATCTAAGTCACCCTGAGATAGGCACAGCCTCTCATAGTGAAAGCGTCAAGGCGGAATAAAGCCAACACCCCTCCTGCGTTCACTCAGGTTTTGGAGTAGCTAAGAGCTAGGGCAGGTGTCTGTGAGGTGTAATTCATCCAGGAGGCAAACGCAGAGAAGTACAACAGAGCCAGGAGGAGCAAAATAAGGGTTGGGTTACAGCAGCGTGCACGGATCCTTCTACTGCTGCGTTTGGAAACGTTTTTCTGACAGACAACGCTGTGAGGCTGAACAGTGTTGCGGTGCAGAGCACGTCTGCAATATTTAGTCTTCTCATCTGAATTAGCTGCAGGGTTTGAATGTTTTGTTTTTAATAAAGGAAACAGAAGGCTAACAAACCAAAAGGGGGGTGCAGCTATGCAGCAAGACCTCATGGAACGAAAGGTGCTGTCACAAGCTTTGGTCAATTCATTCAGTGCTCCAGGGATACCCTGCAGCAGTCTTCCCTGTGTGGCTCCCCTTCACTGTGGTTGGAAGGGGCACTGAGGAATCTCAAGTTGTCTTGCTCCAGCCTGAAACGTAGGAGGTGCTGATGTGGTTAAAGCCACTCAGAGCCAAACTGTTAGCTGCCAGCCACTGCCAGAGCACCGAGATCCATGGAGCTCTGCTTATCTAAGTTAGCAGGGCATCTGGCATGGAAGTTTACCCCCTTTTTGAAAAACTCACCCAAGACAACTGTTTGCAGGTGGCTTTTCCTGCACTGATCCCGTGCCACCACAGCCAGGCTGCTGATGGGGAGCCAGCCTAGCTCCTGTACCGCGGGGACAGATGCGTCTGGCTGGGGCTGTCTCTGACTGCAGTCTCATCCAGAGTTCTGGCTACACAAGAAATAGGCAGAATTTGCCTTGCTGGAGGCGCTGGGGGAGCGCAAGGTGCAGCAGCAGGCATGCAGACCCATCCTTGGCATCATTCCCCAGACTCCATTATCGTGTCTTCCTTGAATGACCCCTTCCAGAAGTTGGCCTTGGGTTTACGTCACTGCTCACAGACTCCACTTGCTTCTGTGTGCAGCTCTGGCACCACCAGCCCCTGGAGCTTCATAGAACTGGGCTTTCTGCTGAGAAGAAGCCAGGCAAGATCTGTAATACAGCTGAAAACTACTCTGCAGTCGCACATCTGCAGCTTTGCTGTTGCACCCTAATCCATAGCCCCCCAGCTATTGTGATAAAGTGCCCATGGGACCAACCAAGGAAAGCAATAAGTTCATGGATGAAAAAGTGAAATACAGTATCTGGAACAGAAAGGCCCCGTGAAGACCCCGAGTTGCAATATTATACTTTGCACCTGTATGATGTTTGTTATACATTAAACAAATCCTTTGCCCTTACCTCTTTCTGGCCACACATTTCTGCTTAATCAGGCTCACTGTGAGCAGGCTCACGCCTGTGCACTTGGAGGCTGTTTTAAAAAGCTGCTTGATATCAGTGTTACGTTGTAAAGCCGATAAATCTTTAAAGAGGAGGCCACGGGGCCGCGTGCCGAAGTCTGGCGTTAACCTTGTGCCGACGGCGATAGAAGCCGCTGGTGTGTGTCTCTGTGGTATCAAAGGAGGATATCTGAAGTCCACCTCTGCCTGAAGGGCTGGTCTCCTAAAGTCCTTCTGAATGGCTTCGGAGATGGGCTTGAGCAGGGCAGGCCTTTGTGTTTGTCGCGCAGGCTGTGCCATCCTCTATGAACAGCTTTGGGTCAAATCTGTGACAGTGATTGCTAACACGCCGAGGAGCCACACGTATCTTCATTTAGGGAAAAAAACCCCAAAGAAGCAGCACGTGTTTCTTTAACAAAGAGCCGTAACCCTCCTACGCTGGGCTAGAGAAAACACAACAAAAGCTGGACACGAGGGTGTGCGATTTCCCCCCGGAATTGCAGACCCTGAGCCTCCCCCTCCGCTCCAGGAATTAAAACGTAGAGGTACACCAACACCTCCCCACACGAGGAGCGACCATGCCCTCGATTCAAACTTCCCTCAGAGAAGAAATGTGCTCCTGTGAGGGTGGTGAGGCACTGGCACAGGTTGCCAGAGGCACAGCTTGTTCAGGGAGCACAACAAACCGGTGTCTCTCTGCCCACGGCTTGATAGTTGTTAGTTGAGACCTGTGCAAACAGGGTAGAACAAGGGGCTGGCCAAGGGGGCATTGCCTGATCAACGGCAGCACGAGGGAGCTGAGCAGCAGAGCCAACCCCCACACCCCCAACAAGCACACCAGGCCTTGCAACTCCATCGTCTCAGGGACAGAGCACCCCTTTCTGCAGGTTGTAAATAGCAAAACAAGGAGTGAACAACAGGAGGTGCACCTTGGAGCCAGGTTTCCACGTCAGCCGGCAGGAGGGACCAAGGCAGAAGGTTGTGCTGCAAAGCCTTGGAGGTCCATCAGGGGCTGAGCTCTGGACCAGCTGCCTGTGCCACACAGCGACGGCCGTGACCGCTGCCACTGTGAGCTGGAGCGGGCACAGCAGCTGAGAGGCACAGGGGGATGGCAGCACCAAGGCAGGAGCTCAGGAAAGAAGCAATTCTGAACAGATACAGACCAGGTGATTTAGCAGAGAAAACATCTTTTCAAGTGAGGCGCTTACGGACTCCTCTTGTTAAAGGAGGGGAAAAATAGAGGTGATAATCTCAGTTCAATCCTATGCAGCAATAAAGCCCTACATGAATTGCAGAGAGACAGCGTGATATCAAGGAGGGCTCGCTCTGTCCAGGGAGGCAACTCTGCCTGCAACCAGTGCTCGTGGCTTGTGACTCTTTGCGTTCAAGTCCCAGGGCTGGGGCTCTTACCAGCGCAATTTCATAAAGACTGGTGAATTTCATTTACCACAGCAAATCCATAAAGAAAACAAATTTCTCTGCATCCCAGCCCCAGAGACAAAACATAAAACCTATTCACCCTAAAGATCAGTCACAGGAAGGCAAAAATAAGTTCAAAGCTGAGGGATGCTGAGGGTCTCAGCTCAGGGTTGCTGGGTCCCTGTGAGCTGCAGCAATTGGAACAGAAATTAGAAAATGAGAGCATTTGACCCAGAAATGAATTTTACTCTTTGTTGCACATAGTCCAGAACCTGCAAAATAAGTGCAAAGCTGCAAAATGGCTGTTCTCATCCCGAAAAGGCCATTAAGATGCACCGGCATCAACAGAACAGGAAGGGGTTCAGGTGCTTCGAACAGAGGTTAAAATCCAGCACGCACCAAAGCACGGTGCTGGATCAAGAATCCTGACCTTCTTCCACAAGTCACGGCTGCCAGGGTAGCTTTTTCCAAATGAGATTTCCACCCTATTTATTTCAACACCAGAGCCTGCACCCTTGGGAAAAAGGAAGGGGGGGGGGAAGGCAGAAATCTCAAAGCTCTGCAAGTTCCTAATATTTTATTAGTTCCTTCCATTTGCCATGCACCAGTGACTCACTGGGAAATAAGCCCCCTCTTGAGAACCACTACCTTTCCGTTGCCGACTTCGGCTCGCGAGCAGCCGTTATTGTGCGCCTTTATCGGTTATTTGTTCCATCTGAATGCGTTTCAGCTCCTCATTCACAAACCAGCCCCTTCTCCTTGAATTGGAGGGCGAGGAAGGGGGAGGGATGGAGGAGGATCTCTCTGCGCTTGTCATCTCTTTCACACTCGGCTTGGTGCCTTCTGCATCAATGGAGACCTCAGGAATCCTCGGGCTTTGTTCTCTTCTGCACACGGGGGCTTTTCCTGCTAAAATAGCAGGTAGCGGCAATAACCCCAAGCTCTTACAATGATCCAAATCCCTCTGCTGGGGCGAGAGAAAGACGCAACATGCTGCTTTTGGAGAAAGAAAAGCACTTTGGGGAGCAGAGGAGAGGAGGGGGAAGAGCCAGATTTCCTGAACACCTCTGAATAAGGGCGGAGTAGAGGGAGATTTCATAATGGAAAAAGAGCGCCTTGTTCCACTATTACAGGGATGCAAACGGAAGAACTTGAAAGGCTGATTGCACAGTCTGCCGATGGATGAACTCCATAATTTGCTGTGCTATGGGAGTGGAAGGACTCCCACACATCCGTGGCTCTGCCCCCTTAATAGGCTTTACAGCAAACACCGTCCTACATGCTCCAGAGCTCGGAGGTCCCTTCACAAAGGTATGGCTGGGAAAGACTTCCATAGCCCTGACTTCCACCATCAGTTAGGTGTGCTCTGCTGGAAGCATCTTAAAATGTTCAAGTTTACGTGGAGTATCCACTTTTATTTAAAAATAATAAGAAAACCAACGCACCAGATCCCACTCAATGGAATCAGTTCAAGTATTCAAAATCACTCCCAGAATAACTCCTGGTTTTAGAAGGGTTTGACCTCATTTCACCAAAATTGAGCTCTTTGCTCAAGCAAATGAAGAGATCCTTTTGTAATTGAACCTCCCAAGACACCAGACTCAAGCAGGTCAGCCTGCCCGGTGCACTCATCCCTCAGCTCGTGGGTGGGTGTATGCAGACACGTGCTCCCATTTGTTATTTTCATACATGGCTTTTTGGCATGACTCTGGCTCCTCGGTGAATGATAAGCCTGTTCTTTCTTCGTTAGGGCTTTTGTTAACGCGCTGTTGGCGACTTTGCTTGAACGGTACCCACTGTGCTCAGCACCAAGCTGGGTAATGGCTGGCTCTGGAAAGGAAATTGCTCTCCTACTCCTTCACCCTTGAGAGGGACGCCTGCCTGGGTCAGCTGCTGCTTTCCTCTCACCTGTGCCTCCCTCTTACCCTGCTCCATCTGTCTCTTTAATCCAGGGTTTGCATTTCACCAGCCCTGGCGTTGCCTTTACCAGGAACCGCAGATGTTCAGCCGTGGCTGCTCGGCTGGCCTGAGCTTCTCAGTGGAGTGGCTCCACAATTCCCAGCCCTACACTTATTCTCTAGAGCCCCTGAAGCATCTTCTCCCATTCCCATGGTAAGCCAGGGTCACCCAGAGCTTGCAGATTGCACCACCCGCTGCAAAAAGCCTCGCTCACAGTGCCCTGGGCGTGGCAGAGCAGAACCCTCTTTTGTGCGAGGACTCGTGCACAGAACCAGATTATTACCTACGAAACATGATGTGAGGTGAGGCAACCTGGAAACGCCGCATACGACCTCCACTTCTAAAACAAAAGGAGTAATTTTGGAAACCCAAGCATTTTCCTCACTCCATCCCAGAAGAATTCTTGTTGGCACACTAAACCCACAGCACACCCCCAGGGAAGCCTTCATTTCCAGGTGGGTTTTTCACTGGGACTAACATCACCTGGGCATCCCCGAGAGAATCATAGAATCATCTGGTTGGAAAAGACCTCCGAGATCGAGTCCAACTGTACCTGAGACAATACAGTCCCTGTATCTTCCCTTTGGCAGCCTGAGCTTCCCTGAGCAGGGGAACCATGCCACTTTCTCATGCAAAACGCCACAGGAACCAAGCAGCTGGAGCAAAAGGAGGATTGTGAAACCAACACTTCACTGCTATCTCTCTTCCCTAAAGCTTTGTCACTCTGATTTCAGCAGCCAGTTTCCTTCAGGCACCATCTGGCACCTCTGCCCTGCTTGTGCTCACCCTGGCTTCCCCCGTTATCCTGGGTGCGGGTTCTTCTAAGCATCAACTACAGAGTGGTGTATCTCAAGCTAGTCTTCTCTTTCGGTTGAGTTTTCTTCTTCTCCATTCTCTATCAACCACAGAGTATTGAGAGGATACAGGGCAGCTCCAACACTGACCTGGCAGGCCCGTTTTGCCACAGGTATTTCCTGATCCTGGTGGTTCTGGATTGTTTAGCAACCACAGCGAGTCATTTACTGCTTCATGAAGTCATGTAACGTGCTTTCAACAGTCAGGGCTTCCAATAGTCACTGTGAATTCACTGCAGCTTTACAGAACAGCAACAACCCTGCAAACGTTCACGCTTCTGCCCTACCATGAAGAATCTGAGCAGTTCACACTCTGCCATTAGCTTTGAGAGAGGGAGGGCAAAGGTGCTCGGCCAAAGCTGCCCATCAGAGCCAGACAAAGATTATCTGCTCCCAGCCTTCAAGCCCCACCTCGGTGGGGTGCCCTCCCCACCAGATCGAGCCAGGCTAACTGGATTTGAAGGCCACCAGTTCCTTCAGCAGAAACCAAGCAAACTTGTGCAAGCTTTCTGCGTGGCCCGCAGACCTCAGAGCAACATTCTGAGCCACAAAGATGAATTTTGAACCGTCTCTGACCTCCAGCGCACCAGCCGCAGTCTTGTCTCGGAAGAATAGCTGGCTGGCCTGAACATTGGAGTGGATTATTGTCCTGAGGGTGCAAAGTCAGAGATGAGGCTGCTGCGCGTCATTAAACAAACAGATGGAGAGACAGCCCCAGAGGCTCAGACAGCCTGATGCTTTCTGGCTCTGAGAGTGCTTGTTCCAGGAGCAGGAGTGGCTCCAGAGCGCTCTCTGAAAGGAAAAGATGTGGTCATGGACTGCAGGCTCAGAGGCTCGAGCTAACAGATGATGGAGAACAGAGGCAACACGGGGAGAAGCCTCTGCCTTACAAGCAGCTCATCCAGAGCAAGCACAGCACACAGCTCTGCTGCACAAGTTCAGAGCGAATCCAAGCTGCCCAGAACGGCCTCACAAGTGCTTACGTGACGCGACAGCAGCAGCGATCACACCCAATACCATCAGCTATTCAGATTCAGCCACTGGTTTTGGTACAAGAAGTTCAGGCTGTCAGTGTGTGCGTTCCTCAGCATTTTGCTGTGTAGGACTGTACACAGAGTTATAGAGGAGAGAAATGTAAATTACAGCTGTATTTGTCCAAGTGTCTCCATTTCTTATTAGAGTTCAGCTACGTTTTCCTGTCTATAACAAATGATGCACTTCTTCCCAAACAGGGCACCACTGCCACTTGGTACAAAGCTGCTGCGGCCCCGCCAGTGTCAGGACAACTGAGTCGCAACGGTTGGACTCGGTGATCTCAGAGGTCTTTTCCAACCTTTCGATTCTATGACTTCGTGCAGCACAGCTGGACATCCAGTACCTTTGGAAGCCAGCACATTCCTGAGCTGCCACAACATGCTGCTGTGCTTCACACTCCTCCTCTCCACCCTTCCTTCCACCACGCGCTTGTCCAACAGTGAGAACACTCGGCCATGGCACGAATGTACACAGAAACCAGTCCCTCATCGCAATCACCAGCAGCTCTGCAGCACAGCACCAGCGCAGGGAGAAAGATGAAGCAGGGTCACCTCCTCTGTACCAGAACCTTCTCTTTCCTGAGTGAAGTGGAAGAAGGAAAATGCTAGAAACCAGGCCATTTCTCTTTCCTCCTGAAAAGAGCAATCGTTAGAGCAAACCTGCTAAGGAGGACCATGCTTGTTCCTTCCAAAGTTTTCCTGCAGCTGCCTTTTAGTGTTCTCTGCTTCTGTGCTACCCACAGGTAAAAACTAAACAAGGGGTGAACAAGTCAATGTGAAAATTAAAACCAGTCCCCACAAAGTTTTATTTAACTTCTGACTAAAATCATTAGTTAGGACTTCTCTATAAGTTCTTACAGATTTTGTTTTGACCTTCAGGGCTCAATCGCAGAGGAGGCAAGGGAAGCCTGGTGTGGTCTTTTCAGCCAAACCAAGCTCTTGAAGGAAGAACTTTATTCATCCCAAATCCTGCTCAGGTTCCAGAGAAATGAAAGCCACGTCCTCCACTGAAGCATCTCATGGCCAGACCTTGCTTCTGAGGTGTGTGGGAGCCTGTTCAGGTCAGGACTTCAGGAAGATGCTTACAGCATGCAAGTATAAAAGCAGGATCATGAAAGCCCAGTTAGATGGAAGTGAGCAAAGTGTTCTTCCAATATTTTATTCAATATGAGCGAGTACATGACCTCCAGCCTCAGAGGAATCTCAAGAACACACTGGAAAAGTCACTGCTTAAATAGATGCTGCAATTTTAGAAGCAGAGGAGCAGTACAGCACTCTAGTGGTCTGCAGACGGGGACAATGCAGCCTCTAGCCTGCTAGAGAGATTTCTTTGTTTTATTTTAAATAGAAGCACCCTATCTACCTGGGGGGACGATCGCATTGACCTGCCTACTTCTTGGCAGCTTTTGTCATGGTTAGAAACCAAGTGGTATCTCTGGGAAGGCAGTGAACTTCTCACGAGGTTGTCCTGGCTGGATTTATGCTAAGCTGGTATTAATATCAGGCCCTTTATCTCCATTTCTGAAAAAGGCTCCACGCATTAACAGTTTCAGTAATGATTCATGGGCTTAAATTCCTAAACCTTTTGAGAACAGGAAATTAAAGCCAAGACGAACAATACCCACAGATTAAATACATTTAGCTGCTGAGAAACTCAGAGAGCTGTTCAGTGGTGCTTTTCATGTGGCTGCTCCGTGTGGAAACGATGGCAGCTTGAATCTGAGGTCAAAACGGGAAACTAACGGGGCGATGCAGGAAGATATTTAGTTGTTTTCCTTGTGCTTTCTGCTCTCCAGCAGAGCTCTGTCAGGCAGGAGCTTCTCACCGGCCTCAACACCAGATACAAACAACTAAAGGAACTGCCCCCACTGTAGGGCACAAGGTGTGAGGGAGAAGCCACGCTTCTGTGGGCAAGTTCTTCCAGAAGGAAGACTTAGGAAACGTTTGCGGACGTAGGTCACGTTCACTCCAGGCAAGCAACAGCAGACAAGCGCTGGCCTCAACCATGAACCACTGCAGCAGTTTCTCCCTGGGAGAGAACCAGCTCCCAGCACCTACCTCCTCTTTTTGGGCTGAGCCATCCTTTCCTGCATTTCACCCGCTGAGTCAGGAATCAAAAGCATCCCTTAGAGCCCTGGTTCAGTGCCCTGGCTGCTAGATCCCTGCTCTCTCAGGGCTGCTTGTTGACAGCTATTTCATACAGCCAAGGATCCCAGCTCTTTGTTTTTCCCTACTTCATTAGCTAAACAAACAATGACACCATAGAAAATACCACCCGGCTCGTCCGTCTGGGAGACGCAAACCCATGCAAACTATCTTGGAGACAATTTTAGAAACAGGCTGTGCCTCTGCCAAACGCAAGCTCTTGGATCAGTGTGGTTGAGCGCTCAGCTCCAGTTCCTGGAGAGCCAGCAGCACGCTGAGCTGAGCTGATCCCGCAGCTCTGACCAGAGTTCCTAAGGACAGAGTGTGGTCACGGAGATATCGGGTATCTGAGCTAGAATACTGCTAAGGCTTTCAACTAAAAGGCCGTTGGTGACCAAACATCAATTCTCTGAGAATAAAATTTGAGTTACAGATACTAACTCAGGCTTTAAATCTTAACAGAAGACATTATAAGGACATTTAAGACAAACTTGATAAAGCTGGTTGTCTGGACGTGAGACAGATCTGCCTGTAACTTGCAGCACCAGGTTTTGAAACCTAAGCTGCCACAGGAGACCAAGACTGAAGCAAAGCATAGGAAGAAAGGCATCTGTGTGCACAAATCCCTTCTTGACCCCCTCATTGGTCTCCTAGAAAACAGTCACCCAATGCACTCAGCCAGAAAGGTGTTCATGGCTCCAGGACCCACCAGGAGCTTGAGCACATGGAGGCAGTGGATGGAGCTCACTGGTATTTGGAGAAGACAGGACTACATGCTTTACATCTCCTTGGAGCAGGACTTTCACCCTTTTGATTCAATTTCCATCAAATCCTCTGTGAGAGAGGCACCAAACGCAGAAGCCAGTGAGCCCATCTCACAAAAACTGCTGACGCAGGGCGACAGAGTTGTTCAAATGGACTAAACTCATCGTCCAAGATAGCCTGCGAAGACTCCCTGGTTACAGAAGAGATCGCTCTGTTCAATGTAAAAACCCTTGCAAAGCCCAGAGACACAGCACTGCCCAGCTTTCAGCGTCAGGGTTGCTTGGGCCACTGTTTATCCCAGCCTGTGGTTAGAGGGAACCAGTTCTACCACTCCCACAAATCCCTTCACAACTGTGCTTGCAAAGCACTTTCAAGAGCTGAGCATAATCAAGGAAGCAACTCTCCCCCAACCACAACTCTGCACCAAAGACCAGAGTTAGGGCAAAAGCTGAGGGACAAGCCGGACCCTTGCAGAACTGTATGTTTGCTTATGGGCAGATGAACTTGCAGCAAAGAGCACAGACCAACTCCAGCAACTTCCACCTCCTCCCTCACCCCCTTCTCAGTACCCATGTTATCAGCCAGTCATAAACATCATTTCTTCCTCCTGTCCCCAGGCCAGGACTCTGTGCATGGCTCGCTGCTACTTGGGAACAGTGGGAGCAGTGTGGAAGGGAACACCTTTGCAGACCACAGCTGCTCCACCAGTGCTTGTATTGGTAGCTGTGCTCTAGGTTTTGGGGGGATACTAACTCATCCCAAAGCCAAACTCCACTCCTTCCTTTC
This sequence comes from Neomorphus geoffroyi, assembly GCA_033558235.1. Classification (NCBI taxonomy): domain Eukaryota; kingdom Metazoa; phylum Chordata; class Aves; order Cuculiformes; family Neomorphidae; genus Neomorphus; species Neomorphus geoffroyi. The sequence continues at coordinate 11,473,335 of JAUMJM010000050.1, forward strand.
CCAAAACGCAAGGAGCACTGCCCACAGATGGCTGACCCAAAGGAAAGGGGCCAAGACACAACCAAGCTTCAGCTGCCTCCCTTCTATCAGGGTACCCACTGCTTTTTGGATAAACTGGAGAGTGTATTTTCAAACAGCAGGCTGGCACCACGGGGCTGGTGAGCACACCAACACCTCACTTACCATTGCTCTCCAGGCTCCCCACAAACTGGAGCAAGCAGCACCATCCCCCAACCAAACACAAACCCTCTCCTTTCCCAGCCACTACTTCATGCTTTACCCTTCAATTTGCTTCCAAACCTTGTCCTGAATCAAAGCTCAACTCGGTTCAGATGCAGAGAGTAACCTGCACCCCCTTCTAGGAGGTATTTCACTCTGCCAGGGGTGTCCCAGCTGTTTCCAGTCTTCCCAAGGCCTCCCAGTGCCAAATTTTCCCCTATCCTGCTGATTACCCAGCCTCCTGTGTCTGAGTTAACTCAAACCACGTGTCCAAGGATCCCTTTGCCTTACCAAGCACCACCCGGCAGCACCTGCATCAGAAGGTGCAGAATTAGTCCAGAGAGCTGGAGCTAAAGCAAGGGTTTGCAAAATAAAGACAATAACCCAAGGAACACTAAAGCAGTGGCTGCTCTTGGCAAGGCTGGTTTCCTCAAAGCCTGACCTGGTCAACTTCTCTGGGCAGGACAAGGTCGATTCACCCAACATCCACATTTTCCTTAAAGATTTTTTACATTTTCCATTGGAAAACTGAAAGAGAAACCACCTGTTGAGTGCCCTGGTACAAAGCCTGCATTTTTGTATTTTAAAGGTACATTTGAGTTGTTTACTTTTGACAGTTTTCTAGGAAAAAGCACATCTGAAAGGAAAATGACTGCATTTTGATGGCCTCTATTATCTTCGCGACCCATTTCACCAGAAATCCAACTTTGGGTTTTGTATTGCTTTCAAGAAAACAAAGGAAAAAAACAACAACCCCACCTTCCCCCAAACCCAGAACTCTACAAATTCCCTATGAAAGAGAAAAGATGGCTTTTAACTTTCTTTTTAAAGATACCTTTCACACCCAAAGGGGAAAAGCTCTCCCTAGGACTGGGCCCCGGCTGACGCTGCCAGGCCATGAGCAGCCATCAGAAGACTCTGTGTTTGGGGAGGTCCTCGCTGCTTCAGAGCAGAACAAAGGCGTGTTCGCAGGTGTGGGAGGGTTGCAGGTAGTGGTTCCAGATACTTGCAGATATAACGTGACCCTGGTGGGAAGTCAAGGGTCAGCCTGGCTAAATGAATGGAAAAAACCCAACCTTTTGTTCCTGATGCAACAGTTGAGAGGGAGGTTTGACATCCACTTATCTCAGACCCAGCCCTGACTTCCATTCCGCTTTTAAGGCTCTAAAACACTTAACAATGTCCTCCTCCGGTCACAACTCACTCCTCGAGTGAGGACAAGGGCACTTGTAATGGTCTCTGGTTACTCCAGGAGGAGCCCAGCGAGCTCTGTGCACCTCTCCACCCACCCCCACTGGGTAGGCTGTGGGTGCTGGGTACCTCCCAGGTACTGCCTTTTCTTGAATGATGCTTAAAGCATTTGGACTCGCGCGTAGGTTTGTGAGAGGGCAGACCAAGGGAGCTGTGCCTTGATTTGGGGCAGGGGATTCATCCCTTGACCTCAAGCCTTGGCACCACTTCACATTTTTCTTTCAAGTTCCCAGAGGATTAACTCTATGTGAGACTGTTTCCCCCTGGTTTATCCACTGTCTTCTATTGCCCAGCACCAGTTTTTAAGGAAGAGACACTTGGTGCAATTCTACCTCATGCAAACATTGCATGGGAGCTGTATAAAAAATACCGAGGCCAACGCTACCGTTTGGTATTTTTGTATATTGATCTCATAGAACCAGAGAATGGCTTGAGCTGGAAGGGACCTCAAAGCCCAGCCAGTTCCACCCCCTGCCATGGGTAGGGACACCTCCGACTGGATCAGGGAGCTCCAAGCCCCATCCAACCTGGCTCTGAGCATCTCCAGCATGGGGCATCCATGACTTCTCTGGGCAGTTTATTCCTAATCCAAGGGAATAGTATTTTATGGAATCAGCGGTGACCTGAATAGATATTTCAAAGCACAAGACAACCAAGACAGAGTGATGCCTGCTGGCAGAAGAGATTGGCTCACTTTCCCACCAGCTCCCTGCACCTCCCCAGCCAGGCAGGGATGATGAGATCTGCAAGGCCATTCTGCGCTGGGCAGCAGGGGCCGGGCACGCTGCGGAGGATCTCCAACACCCTCTTGTGTAAGATAGGACAACACAAAAGGGTGAGCCAGAGACAACTGGTGTTTAGAAAGAAAAAAGTTCTAAAAGTCTACCTGAATTCAGGAACTTCAGAAGTGTGCCTGGTTTTGAAGAGTGATGATAATCCAGCAGGATTTGCGTAGAGCTACTTGGAGAGGTGAGAACAGGCTCTAAATACAATCCCACATGACTGAATTTTAAGCATTCCAGTTGGATCCTTTTGGCATTACAGTGACAATCTTGGCATCATCACTCCCACAGTTGTCTGCAATTAACAGTTGTCACATTCAAGCTTCCTTGCATTCATTAACGTCCCGGTCCTGCCTGACACCCCACCGAGGCTGCAAGTGAGACAGCAGGGTAGGTTAAGAGATGTTTTGCAGGAGGAACTTCAATCACTCCTTTCCCATCACCCCTGACCATCATCATTTTCTTTCTAGAGTGAATAACGTCTTCCCCACGTCTCTGGTTTTCTCTGAGAGCACGGCCAGCGCTATCAGAAATAACAGCAGTGGGCTGGACAGCAGTGTTGTGCTGGCATCTTTTCACACCCTGATGGCCAAGGCTGTGAGGGTACCAGCATTTACCAGCACTGCACCCCCTACAATTATATCTTCAGATGGAAATCATAAGTCTAAATCTGCAAAGAAAAGCCAAACAGGGCGAGAGGCTGCCGTTCCGATTCACTACGTGCAATCAATTAAGAGAGAAGGCGGAACCTGATTCAATACCATGTTCAAAGTACAGGATTAGCTTTAGAGACACAGGAGTGTCACCCAAGGAAATTCAGGCAGAAGTGTGTTCCTATGCCAGGGAAACGGTGTTTGCCGGTGTCACAGGGTGCTCCTGGCAGAGCTTGGACTGAAAAAGAGACTGTTGGTCAAATGTGTCTTAACCACAAGGCTCTCAAACACTACTGTGAGTGAAGTAGTGTGGATTTTATCTCAAGTAAGTTAGAGGGGACAGGGCAACAGGAACATGGCATTCCGACTTTAAATTGCTTTCAGAAAGCCATATCCTCTTATCAACAAGGAGGGCAGAGGAAGATGAAGACAGGCTTTGTACATAGGCCTTTATTCCAAGAATACTGATTAAAGTACTTATGGAAAACCAGAGAATATTATTTTTTCACAGTTTTCACCAATGATATGATCTTATATGATCTCACAAAGCTACACCTGAAACCTGCAGGTGTGTTTGCACAGATTTCACCTGTGCATGACCAGCTCCTGGCTCCAAAACCTGAGATCCAACAGCCAGTCCCAAGCATCCCTGCCAGAAAGGGAAGAATCCTGCAGAGAGACAATGATATGCATCCTATCCAGTCATTCCTTCCTTCTTTTGTTTTATTTGTCTGGTAAATTAAAATTATAGAATTGGAAACTAGCAGCTGCAACTCAGAGGGGCCAATATCTTCTGTGGATGACTCACTCTCTTGTGGGGTTTTTTTTGGGATGTGTTCCTGAGGAAATGAAAACATGCCAGTGCCTTCTTTTCCTCTCACTTCCTTACAGAACACATTCTCTGTTCTCCTGCTTAGATGCTGGTGTGCATCTCTATGGGTCCTCTCTGTGTCAGGCTACCTGCTCTTGTGCATCACACAGGCAGTGGGAGTCCAACAGAAGTACCAGCAGTGTCATGTCATGCCTGCTTCCGTAGAACTGGAGAATGAAAGCACCCATGAGATGGACAGAGACTGAAATGAGAATGAGGCAGAGAAATGAACAGAAGTAGAGCCCCGAGGAAAAGGAGGCCACGTGGTGTTAAGGTTAAGTGATGACAGCCAAGTGCCGGCTGATTTTTAGTGGAAGACCACTGGGCACACCCGACACTGTGTATGACATGGCCTTGCAAGACCATGAGAAACTGAAATAAGGAAGTCAAGCTGTGCTTGCAAAGTCTTGATTCCAGTTGCTTCATAACACACTTCCTTGTGGTGTCCTGCCTTCCAGATGGCACCCTGCACACCCAAAGCAGGCAGCTGAATCATAGGTATTGTTTGGTTGGAAAAGATCTTTCAGATCAAGTCCAGCTGTTCCTGTCCACTACTAAATCATATCCCTGAGCACCTCAAGTCCAGCTGTTCCTGTCCACTACTAAATCATATCCCTGAGCACCTCATCTGCCCTTCTTTTAAATCCCTCCAGGTATGGTGACTCAGCCTCTTCCCTGGGCAGCTGTGCCAGTTCCTTATAACTTTTGGTGAAGAAATTTCTCTGAACCTCTCCTGGTGCAACTTGAGGTCATTTCCTCTCGTCCTAGAGAAGAGACGTGAAAATCCTGACCCCCGTCTCCCTTGAGGTGAGGCTGAAGAACACAGCCAAGGTCTGGGGTCATTCCGGCTCCCCCACAGCAGGACAGCAAACAGGATGGGGCAATGGGGAGGCAAACCCCATGAAATCATTAAATTCTGATGAACTCTGACCAGTTAAGCTCAAAAATTAGAGAACGCAGGTTGTTGATAAATTGGTATCCAAGAGTCCCAATTCTTTCCCTTCATCCCTAGACGATGCTGAGATTTAAGAGCATTTGCCTGCTGGAAGGAGTTGCTTTGCCCTAGAGGTTCTCCTGTGTTCTGGCACAGCTTTTGATCAGCATCAGATTGAGCCCTGGTGTCTCAGAGCTGACACAGGCTTGGCCCTCTGGGCTCAGCATGCTGGTCATGAAAGGAGCGGATCCACCACTGCTGACAGACACCGAGCTTTTCGGTTGTTCTATAATTCTAAATGCTTCTGGGACTTCTGCTCTAAAATGCTTCCCTTTAATTTCCATTTAATTTCCTTAAAATTGTCGTTGGAGCTGTCGATTTCTCTGACACGTGTCAAACGCATCCTTTTCTCTGCTATCTCTTTCTCCCCCACTATGCAGTACATATAAAGATTTAAAAACCCATTTTCGGCTCAGCACTTCACTACCCTCCTCCATGATTTTTTTTTTGAGTATTCAATTTTTTAAAATTAAACCCCTCTAACATAGTGCACATAACTGAACACATAATTGTTTCATGTAGAGTTTCCCCAAAGAATTAGATAATCCCCACCTGTCTTCCTTAGCCAGTATATAATCATGCAGTCTCCTGGCTTTTCGCTTCTCTTTTCTTCTCCTTCTTTTTTTTTTCTCCTCAATGCTTGTAATACGTTACCCACCTTGTCTAGACGTTTCTGACATACGCTGCCTTTATCCAATCTTCAGCCACTGCAGCCGGTACATGTAGTAGCTCTCCTCTTTCCACAACCACATATTGGATCTCAACACTCTCTCCTGGCAAGTCCTTATTCCAGTGTCTCATCTGTCTGGGCTATTTCTACCCCTTCCAGCTCTGTATTTCATCTTATTGAGGGGTATTTTTTTGTTGTTAACATTGTAACTCTTACCCAATTAGGGTGAATGTTCTCTCTTAATGGGAAAATAGAATCAAAGAATCACAGAATCACTGAGGTTGGAAAAGACCTCTAAGATCATCCAGTACAACCATCATCCCAACACTACCGTGCCTACTCAACCGTATCCCAGAGTGCCACAGCTACACACTTTTTGAACACCTCTACGGATGGTGACTTCAACGCTGCCCTGGGCAGCCTCTCCAGTCCTTCATCACTCTTTTGGTAAAGAAATTTTTCTTAATATCCAATCTAAACCTCTCCTGGAGCAACTTGAGGCCATTTCCTCTCATCCTATCCCTGTTACCTGGGAGAAGAGACCAACACTCGCCTAGCTACAGCCTCCTTTCAGGCAGTTGTAGAGACCGACAAGGTCTCCCCTCAGCCTCCTCTTCTCCAGGCTACAAAATCCCAATTCCCTCAGCTGCTCCTCATAACGCTCGATGGCTCAGGATGCTGCAGTAATTAATACAATGCTATGAATAGGTATTCATGATCACAGATTTTCCGTTGCTATAGGTTTGAACAGGAAAAATGCGGCCGGGATATTTTTTACTGTGATGTTTTATGAAAGAATTACACACTTGCCCTCGAAAAACTATTTTCTTATGGAAAGATGGCCAGGATATTTCTTGGAAAACGTGGCTTGCCTGTCTTACCTTCTGTTGGCTCCCTCTCACCAGGCAACATCGCCCCCGATACAGAATAGTTGGGGATCAGTCAAACACAGCCTCCATCCCCAGCGAAGGGGGGGATCCAGTGCAGCACCTTGGGAACCTGTAGGAGTCCCAGCCAGCACGCTACAACTGGAAAAGCTCACTTTTCCGTAGGTAAAAGGCCTTGTCTTTCCAACCCCAGCTTGAATGAGTCCGGCCCTTCAGCTCATGCAACAAGAGAGGTTCAGTTTTGTTTGAGCCTGGCAGGAATCTCATTTCTCCCAGTTAGAGCCCAGCTTCCACTGGGGCACAGAGAGCAAAAAGCAAAATTGTTTGCAATCATGTATTGGAACTGTGTAAACAAAACTACCTTGGAACAAGTTCACATCCTCTCAGATCCAGCTTTTCACCAACAATCCAGCAAATATGTTCCCTAGCAGGAATGTTTGCTGAGACAATAAATGACATTTTTTAATCCTTTGTTCAAAGCAACATTGAAATATGTAGTGGTGAGTATTACCTCTCCAACCTCCTCATCAGAACTACCCTCATCCACTTGGAGATTAGGAACATACCATGTAGCTGATGCATCCAAACACCAGAACTTTGAATCCAAGCAATAGTTTTGAAGATTGTGTTTGCACGCCCTGAGAAGTCCCAAGTACCTGCACCAACGATAACCCTACAAAACAACTGCAAAGCCCCGGGACACTCCAAGGAGGTGAAGAAAGGAGGAAATAACTTGAAAATGGACTCAGTTCCATCCAGGTTTCCTTGCAGGTAACACATCCCATGTTTACACGGCACTTCTCATATTTTCGAGCTTCTTCAGGCGCAGAATAATAGGTCCCAGTCCCAAGCACTTGCCCGCATCCAGAGCCACAACCCCAGGTTGTGCAGGTTGGCCCACTCACACCTCCCACCTGCACAGGTCCTTAGCTCCATCTCACAGCTCTACCTGAGCCCATGGAAAGCAGGGGGTTGCTTTTTTCTGGTTCAGTCAAAGGGATGAGGCCACTGTATTCCGAGGCCAGAATATCCCGAGGCCATAGGGTGAGTCGGATCTGCTATGTGTGTCCCGATCTAGCCAGCCACCGACACTTGCAACCCATTCACAAATTCATGGAGCAGCCTCTACCAGCAATTTCAGTAAGCCCCAAGCACATCCAAAAAAATCTAAAAATCTAGAAGCAATGATTGGTTTCTTCTCTCTCTCTCTCTTTTTTTTTTAGTATGGTTTTGTTTCTCTTTATTTCAATTTTGGAGCCTTCAAGGCTCCTGGCAGCCTCCAGCAGCCTTTGGAGCTGGTTCTCCTACAGTACAATTCCCTGGTGCATAATTTATTGCAAAGGAGGAAACGTTTGTACTTGGCTTCAAGGCATGACCGTAACAAGCCTGTCAAAGAGAGTCTCATCAAGGGCTGTTCTCCACACACGTGTTACTACCAGCCCCAAAAGCTCCCCAGAACAGAAGCAGCATAGGAAGGACCCTGAAACACCGGAGAGCCTTGCCCTTTAGGAATGTGACTGAGTTCCCAAGCTTGCCGCACGCTTCCACTGTGGCCTTACGTCACTTCAGCCCCTTGCCTCGATTCCTGGCCCACCACGGGAAGGCATTTTGGTGGCAGAGAGCGCAGCAGCCCCAGGAACGCTCCTGTTTCTGGTGCTTGTGTGGCCGCAGCGCCTCGTACAACAGCCTTTGCCAGGCCTTCCAGACATGACCATCACATCCTTTTGAAATAGACGCTTCCATTTTTCCTTTGCCTGCCCTGGGTAAGCCCACTTCATAGAAAAAAAAGCAAACAATTCCCCTGGGCAATCTCTGTGCTGAGAAGATGAACTGGAAGAGAATGCTCCAAGCTTTGCTGCTCTAGATGAGCCATAGAGCAGTGGGTACTTAGGATTCCTGTCTTGCCTGGCTGGAGCCCAAGTGGAAGCAAATCCTCTGCAGGCAGGGCCGTCCTGCCAGCTCCACAATCTCGCAGAGGGAAGGCATGCTGGGGCTAAAGAAAAAATCAATGACTTTGCACATGTCTTTGCAAGGCTGTATTCAGAGAGGGGACTGGCACAGACACTGCCCTACTTACCACAAAAGCAATGACAGTGCCACCACCGCCGCAGGGGACAGACTGACTCCAGGCCTTGTTTCAGCCCTTGTGTTCCAACTGGAGCAAGCTGTGCTGCCAGCAAGAAAACAGGACCCTTTTCAAGATCAGAGGTACATGGCTCCTACACCTTCAAAAGTGAGCCAACAGCTCCACGACCGCATTTAACTCTTGCCACAACACCACTCCATGCTCACTGCCCACAGGTGGGAAAGAAAGGGGGAGGGGGGCAGAAATCAATGGGCTGCAGAGATCTCCAGCAGCTGCTGTAGTCCGTGTTCTGCTGGAAGCATCAGTGTCTGGGTGAGCACTTCCGACATGCAGCTCCCCTTTGAGAAATGTGTAGCTGGATAAACAAGAGTCACTTCACACACCAGCAGAGCAAACAAACCATCCTAATTCGTTCTGGCCTCTCACATGGGACTCTTGCATTGTAAGCTGGGCAGCGCCCCTGCTCATACATTCAGATGTCCTCTCCAGGCAGCGTTGGCAAGGGCTGTGGGACAGAGCTGCCACTCTTAGAACACACTGCAGGCACCGTGGCCCTGGGGCCAGAGGGCTCTTTGCACTCACACCCTCTGGTGAACATCTTCAGTCCTTCTGCTGGGCTCCAGCGCAAGTGGAGGACTGAAGGGAGCATTCGCAGAGGCTGGTTCAGGCTGTGGGTCTCCTTCTAGAGACGTTCTGTCCCTCCTGCTAGGAACGTGCTGCCCACACACCCAGAGGAAACACTGCTCTCTTCAAAACTGAATAAAATGCCTTGGGTATTCAGCTAAGCTGAATATTTAAAGCAAGTATGTACCCACCTGCCGCTGACAGCAGAAGGATTTATGCACCTGATTCTGTTAGGTTCCTTTGAAAACCCTGAACTTCAAAGCTCAAAGGTCTGCTCTAATTAGCCAAATAATTGCCTGTGACATGTCTGTGCTCTTCAATGACTGGCAGTAGAGTTAACTTACACTGATTCACCTTCTTCTGACTCACAGTCATTTATTTGCACTCTTTCCAGCACTGGGAGCTGAAATAATGATACACGTTTTCCATGCATTCACAAGAGAATTCATAAACACCACGACTTCATGTCCAGCCATGCCAGGCTCTCTTAACTTCTCAACCAAATAAAAACAACCTATTCTGAAATGTAGGCATGCTGAAACAAGTTCCAGGAAAATGTTAATCCAGCAAAATCCTCCTTTTTCCCATTTTTTAAGGCAAATTCCAGCACTGTGAAAGCTTTGAAGGGTGTCAGGCTCAAAGACAAAGTGTTTCCTCTTTACTACAGAATTAGACCCTCCTAGCGGGTCTTGGCTTTTGCCTCCACTCTATGAAGGAGGGGATGCTTAGAGAGCTGAGAAAGTTCTCCTGGCTCTACAGTGCTTTCCTAGCTTTGAGTTTACAACTGCCTGACAGCTGTTGCCAGCTACGACATAGGCACCATCCCCCAGCACCAAACAGCTCTCAGCAGGGTCACCTCGAGCCGTCTCCCGCTCTGAGCCCTTCACGTTCACCCTTCCAGTGTTGCCCAGCCTTCATCCTGGTGGAACAACCTCCCGTAGCCCATGGAGGGTCACTTGCCTTTAACGCTTTGGTGCTTGAGGAGGGATGAGTGATGAAGCGAAAGCAGCAGGGGATGGATTACGGCTTCTAAATTCAACTAAGATGTCTGTCTAGGCTTGTGTTAAGCAGTGGAAGGGCCCCTCACCCATCAGCGCTAGGTGCTTGACCCCAGGGCCACTGACATGGCATGAGGACGCTTACAGAAGCCCAGGTACCGGGATACTGGCAAATTCATCTGCCTTTAAACAAAGCCATCTATCTCAGGCGACATCCCAACATGTTTGACCGCTTCAGGAGATGAACTAATGGAGATAAAACTGCTAAATTGACTCTCAGTGTCCTTGGATGCAGCTGAATGCAGAGTCACCAGAGCTTCTCCCAGAGCCTGACTCTGAATCACTTGGTTTCAGCTCAGCCACCAGCTCCAGCCAAGAGCAGAATGACCGTAGCTCCCTGCGCGTAGTTCCCCCAGGGGAGAGCTCATCGGCTGCAAAACCACCTTAGAGCCTTCCCACAAGAGAGGAACTGAGAGCACCCCAGCTGTGCCCGGACGGTGGTGGGGTGCTGCAAGAACAGCTGGTCCTGGGGCAGGGTGGCTTTGCGTCGTTTTGTTTGGTTTTACGCGCGCTGAAGAGAGACCCTCAAACTCCGTGAAAACCAGGGGGATGCGAGCTCTGCGTTAGGGCTCTCGGGCACGCAGACCCTTACCGCAGTTGGCACCGTCAGACAAAACGGTTTTCTGGGGAGGGAGGAAGGGTTTGGTGCTAAGTAGATGTCTCTGTTGTGCCATGGCAGTGGGAAGCGGGGCAGGGGGTAGGTGCCATACGAGCACAATCCAGGATCAGATTGGGACCGTTAAGTGGTTCAGTTCAGGACAAGCTCTGGGAAAGCTGTTCCACAGCTGCTCTCTCTCCAGCTCCCACTGTCTCACGTTTCCTCTTGTCCTTAGCAGCACAGCAATTGGATGGTCGTGGCTGGGAGCCGAAGGGGAGCTGCCTAAAGCCTCCAAGTCCCAGCTTTGAAGGGCACTGAAGACGAGCCATGCCCAGGTAGAACAATCCACCAGAGTCCCAGATGTCTTTTTAGCAGCATGTGCAGACAGTGGTCTGCCTGTTCCTGTTGTGTTGTAGGAATACAGGAACACCTTAGAGCTTCCTGACCCACTTCTAGCTAGTGCCCTATAGTCTGTTCCTTAAAATCAGCTGCCATCTCTGCCACCTCAGGGTTTTTGAGTTGCTGTGCTGTGCTAGAGGAATGCAACGTGGCCACCAGCCTGACATGAAGATCAGGCTGACCCTGTTTACTGAGGGTTTACCTGGGCCACTCTGCCAAGGATCTGATGTATCTCATCTATGGAGCTGCAACCCGTCTGCTTTGCCTTTGAAAAAGGGACAGTGCTAAACTGACTACCCTTGTGACCCACTTCTACGCACCAGAGACTCAGCTCCTCTCAAAAAAATAAGGCAATGAGAGAATTTCATTGCTGTGACTTTGCAAACAGCCTTTTGTCATGTTAAACACTGAGCCCTGAGCCAGGATCGATGAACATATGGCAGCATCAAGCCCTGCCTGTTCTAGCTCTGCAGTTGTGTAACCAGGGAGACTGGACTGCTGAGCAGGGACGATGGTGGTGTGAGGCTGGGATGGAAAACAGCCTGCCTGGCAGCCATCAGCGATGCTGTCAGCACTGTAGCTCCTTGGAGAGGTTCAGTAAAGACATCAAGGCTTAAAGGTCTGTGGCAGAGTCAGGGCTGACTGAGCAGGTCATGGCAAGGATGTCATTTGATGGGAGGACAGAGGTGGTCCATGATGTGTGACCAAGCTCTGACCTTGTGGATGGGACCCAAAACCTGTAGGATTGTGCTCACGGGACTGCTCCACTGTCATGCCAGGGCTAAAACCACGCTCTCCCCATGGCTCAGTGTGGGGTTCATCACTCTTCAGCCACTAAGACTTGGTGCTCCTATACCAAAATCTCACTGACTCGGGGACGTTTCCATCCCCCCACTGCTACCAACCCCAGAGACAGAGCCCACGGCCAGACCCTGCTGCCTGGGCACGGGAGGATGACCTTGAGTCCCCACTGTTCCTCACTTGGCAGTGCAGCAATAAACAAACCCCAAAACAAGTACCTCTGACAGATGCATAAATCACAGCACTTCCTTCCAAGCCAACAGAATACATCCAGGTGATACCAGCTCAACACCTGAAGCTCAGACTCTCCCTCCTTGCTACACACCTAAGAGAAGCTTCCCAGTAGGCAGAGGCTCCAGCCATTCCCGAAGCCTGAGGGCAGTAACTCAGCTCCCAGCTTGGCCCTTGTCAGGTAGGGGCAAGGCTGGCTGTGTGATTCTAAGTAAGCTTCTGCCTAAGTACTTCCTTAATTGAGCTTTGCTGCGGTGCTTAAACACAGTTCAGAGGCAATTTCTCAAAAGCTTCCAAGTGGTTGGTTGGAGGATCCCAGTTCTCCTGCAGCTCATTGTGCTACAGCTCAGCGTCCCAGCACGCAGGGCAGCTGCTGAAAGGTGTTCTCAAGGTTGATTGAAACTTCTGTCCAGTTCTGGAATTCCTAACATAAGAAGAATATAGAACTGTTGGAACAGGTCCAGAGGAGGCCACGGAGATGATCCGAGGGCTGGAGCAGCTCTGCTATGGGGACAGGCTGAGAGAACTGGGGTTGTTGAGCCTGGAGAGGAGAAGGCTCTGGGGAGACCTTAGAGCAGCCTCCCAGTACTGAAAGGGGTGCAGGAAAGCTGGGGAGGGGCTCTGGATCAGAGAGTGCAGGGACAGGATGAGGAGAACGATATTCAGCTGCAAGAGGGGAGACTGAGGTGAGATCTTAGGGAGAAATGTTTTCCTGTGAGGGTGGTGAGTCCCTGGCCCAGGGTGTCCAGAGCAGTGGTGGCTGCCCCATCCCTGGAGGTGTTCCAGGCCAGGTTGGATGGGGCTTGGAGCCCCCTGATGCAGTGGGAGGTGTCCCTGCCCATGGCAGGGGGTGGCACTGAGTGGGTTTTGAGGTCCATTCCAACCCAAACCATTCTATGATCTTCCCTCAGCTTTCTAGGTGTCATTATAGGAGATCTGTGAGAGGAAATGAATGCTTGTAAGATACATAATTGAATGGATAAATAACAATTAGTGAAACAAGAGGGTAAGTATTAAACTGATTAAAAGCTATCCAAGCTGAACAGGATTAAAAATAAATGAAACCCAGCTACAGGTCTAATGAACAATTGCTCCACAACTGTTCCAAACTCATCCTTCAAACATAAAAAGGAGCACTTTTAAATAAAATCACAGATATTTTTAAAATAAAAAAAGCTTGTTAAGAAAAACAGAAAAATTAAACAAGGTCTTGTAAAGATTCATTGAAATTGTATATGGTAAAAAAACAGAGCTCCTGCTTCCCCCCTAGGAGGCTTTGTAAGCAACCACCAACTGTTCACAAGCAAGTCCTCTCTCTCCCCTGTTCTCCTGGGTGCCGTGTGCTCATCGCCATTAAAGACCACAAAATGCAATTTAACCAAATTCACACCTTCCGCTCCATAATCTGTGGTCTCTGCTTCAACTTTCTGTGTGGATAAGGAAGGCCACAAGAGGCCAAACGCACCCCTTGGTAACAGTCTCTCCCTTTTCTTAGCTTTCTTTAGCCTTCCATCCTCTGCATGACGGCATCTCCCAGCTTTGGGATCCCATTTATACTGCGAGCACGTGGCACCTTGTGGTCAACCCGTGGCTGATGCTCTCTGTACGCCCAAAAGCCTGGGTTTAGCACAAATCCGATTTTAAATGCAAAAGCAGGATCTTGAAGAAAGGAAAAAGCAGCCCATCAAGGTACCAGACTGTGTGATGGATTTTAGCCAGGTACTTAAGTGTCTTGCTGAATGAGGGCCACGTCCTATCGATTACGGACGATACATTAATGACGTCACTTTCTCAGAAATGATGAGGGAGTCTGTATCTTGGCCAAGGTTATCCAACGTGTACAGGAGCACAGACAGGCAGAGGAGTTACCCAGTCTGTGGACAGCCCTAAGAACACCCTAAAGATCTGTCCCCACTCTCCTGGTGGCACACCTTTACACGCCCGGTGGGTCCTGTGTGGAGGGTTCTCGGGGCTGGCAGGGGCAAATCTGAGCAGGGAAAATTGTGCTAATTGCAGAGGGACCGTGCAGAGGTTTATAGCTGCGCCTAACTGTACAAGTCACTAAATGAGCCTGAATTAATAAAAATGAATTAGCATCGGTCACGTAAAATCAATTAGCAAACACTGTAATAACAGTCGCACAGCAAGGTTGCAAAGGAAAGTCTAGTCAAGATCCAGACTACTGCTCTGGCGCCAATCCCACCATCTGTGTTTAATACCGCCGCTGTCTTGATACTCAGGGCCAGTTCCCTACATGGAGTGAGTCGGGAGGCTGTTGGTTTGGTGCCTGCCAAGCGTCGGGCACAGCTCTGCCCGGACTGGTACGGACAGAGCTGCAGACAGACGAAACTGCTCTCATGCAGAAGATGCAGCATTTGCAAAGGGCTGATACAACTAGAGGCAAGAGCGTCTTGCTGCGTGGTCCCCATCCTTGCATCCCCTCAGCCAGCTCCGGGGATATATAGACTCAGAATATACAAATCTGATCTCATTTAGTAGCTCTACTCATCTCGGTAGCCCTGAAGAGGAGTTGGTGGTACTGGTGGATGAGAAGCTCAACATAAGCTGGCAATGTGTGCTTGCAGCCCAAACCACGACCCTATCCTGGGCTGTATCAAAAGCAGTGGGACCAGCAGGGCAAGGGAGGGGATTCTGCCCCTCTGCTCTGCTCTCATGAGACCTCACCTGGGACCCTGCGTTCAGTTCTGGAGTCCTCAGCACAGGAAGGACCTGGAGCTGTTGGAGCGAGTCCAGGGGAGGTCATGGAGACACCCAAGGGCTGGAGCCCCTCTGCTGTGAGGACAGGCTGGGAGAGCTGGGGTTGTTCAGCCTAGAAAAGAGAAGGCTCTAGAGAAATCCTAGAGCAGCCTCCCAGTACTGAAAGGGGCTCCAGGAAAGCTGGGGAGGGGCTCTTGATCAGGGAGTGCAGGGAAAGGATGAGGGGCAATTGTTTTCAGCTGCAAGAGGGGAGAGTGAGATGAAATCTCAGGAAGAAATGTTTTGCTGAGAGGGTGGGGAGGCCCTGGCCCAGGTTGCCCAGAGCAGTGGTGGCTGCCCCATCCCTGGAGGTGTTCCAGGCCAGGTTGGATGGGGCTTGGAGCCCCCTGATGCAGTGGGAGGTGTCCCTGCCCATGGCAGAGGGGTGGAACTGGAAGATCTTTGAGGTCCCTTCCACCCCAACCCATTCCATGATTCTATGATCTTCCTGCAGCATTGCCACAACGTGCAAGCTGTGCTTACAGCACCCTACAAACAGTCAAAGTGGTTCAGGAGATGGGATCCCTCCAGACTGGACCACTATGCCCAGTTCTGGCGAACAGTAGTTTTGGTGGTGGTGGCTCGTTTCTCCTGCATGGAGAAGCCAGCGCACGCAGCACGAGTGAGGCGAAAGATTAGGGCCATATTGTGCTGTAAAAGCTGCAGCAGGGGAATACCCACAGACTGTCAATTCAACACCGTGTTGGCAAGAGCTGTTTTTATTGACATCTGCTGTTTTCATCATTGCATAAGGAAACAGAGAGAAGGAGAGGTTCAGAAACAGCATCCAGGCCAGGACCTGGGCAGCTGCTCCCTGCATGTGTCGGTGTACCCGTCCCAAAGCACCGGAGCCGCACGCTGCCGTGGGTACTCAAAGCACAGGAGATTTCCCCTCTCCTTCCTCTTTCATCTTTTCCCCAAAACCATTTTCCAGCCACGCAGCTTTGTCACCCACCCTTGAGCCTGTTGTCAGGGTGCGGTTTTCATTTGCAATCTCCCACTGTTTCCTTAGGAGTGGTATGGATTCCCCTGGGAGTTATCCCCAGGAGATCCAGGCACCTTGGGATTCAGCCACGGCTCCTTGCCACCTGTACCCTTCTGAGAAGCAACCAGCTTCCCCGTTCACACCCCAGAGGCTGAATTAAAGCCGGTTGGTGCTCAGCAGCGAAGCCCTGGTGCAGCGCTGAAGTTAACGATGCAGGAGAGCAGTCGGGTGTGACTTCGAAGAAAGAGGAGAATGTGCTTCTAGCATTTCCATAACAGTTAATCATTAAAGCCTTTCATGGTCACAGAAGGTGCTGGCCTCCTTACAAGCTCCCCTTATCAGCCATAATTATTTCCTGATCGGCTGTCGCCTAACTACCTGGCAGAGTTACACACAACACCCTGGAACCACCTGACTGCATTTATTGCCCTACATTCCCGGCCAAACGGGCCTCTGCTGTGTCAGCTGCAATATTTACAGCGTGTTATTTCTCCCAGCCCATGCCCGAACATAAAAGCTGTTCTGCCCCCCTGCCTTCCCCTTTATACCAACCCTCTTCCCATGATGAAGCACAACAGAGCAGTCACCCAAATACCCCAGCACTTCTTTTTCTTCTCCCCCAAACGCAACAGCTCCTCTTGCGTAAAGCCCAGGCGGTACTGCTGCCCTCTCCTTGATAACACTGTAAGTCCTTCATCGTTTTCATTCTACAGATATGCCTAGATATCTAAATTTATGCACTTCTATTCACATTTTTGTCTTTTCTTATTTCCTGACAAAGACTAGCCCACCTCTCTAGAGGACAGAGACGTAAATCCCAATGATAGACCTAAACGTGCCACCCACATAGCGTGTTCTTTGCCGTGTCAGAGCCTGCTTCCTGGGGACGAGAGTTCAGACCAACTTAATTCTATTATTTAATAAAAAATGGGTAGAGTAACTCTGACTAGCAAGGTTGGTCTGAGCAGAGGAAGTCAAATCCTGAAGCCCTATATGAGTGGAGCCAGTGGAAATTTCCAAGAGTGGAAAGGCAGCTTGTATTTAGGTGGATAAAAGCAACTTAGATAAATAAAAGCAAGAACTGGAAGTCCAGTGCTCATTACAGCTGTGATTAAGAGGCAGAAATTCACCTGCTCTCAGGGAAGTAGAAGAAGCTGTACGGTCTATAGGTAGCACGTGCCTATGTGCTGTACAGCACCCACCTGAGCCACCACCAAGAGCCTCATAATCAAATCATACACAACAGGGAACCGAGGTCTCTGGACACAGAGCAGAAGGGTCAAGAAATGGGAACATGATATTTCATGATTAAATTCATTTTCTCAGTGAGCCAACAACATCTACAAAAAGGAATGAAAATGCATCAAAGGGGATTTCGTCTTCGCTGCTTAATTTCAGGAAAAAAACCTGTTTTAGGGAAATTCAAAACCACAAAACAGGCAGGGGATGTACAGGGAATAACTCCAGACCACATTGCTGTTACTTAACAGCACCAGTGTCTGACACACGGCCGACTCCACGTGCAGGAGTTTGCAAGGTCATTCTGAAACACTTGCAATCTAAAACTCAAACCAGCATTTCCTCTTTATTTCTAGCACAGCATCCACGTAAATGAGCCAGTAATTCACAGAGTTCTCAAATACAACCAAGAATTTGGAAATGCTCTGCTCTGCTTGTCAGGTCGTTTCCAAGGCAAATGTACCCCAAAGGGTATGGGTGCTGGACTCTTCTCCTGAGTGACAAGAGGAAATGGCCTCCAGTTGCACCAGGGGAGGTTTAGATTTGATATTAGGCAAAAATTCTTCACCAAATGTGTTGTCAAGCACTGGAACAGCTGCCCAGGAAAGTGGTGGAGTCACCATCTCTGGAGGTGTTCAAAAAGTGTGTCGCCATGGCACTTTGGGTCATGGTCTAGTAGGAACGGTAGTGTTGGGCTGACAATTGGACTGGATCATCTTAGAGGTCTTTTCCAATCTCAATGATTCTATGACAAAGGGACACTGACCATGCCCTGAGAGCACAAATAATATATAGGCAAAATATAAAATAAGGAGGTCTACCTGCACGTGCAGTTCTGCACTCTGAGAGCACACTGTGCTTTCCTCTGCTCTCAGTCACCCATTTTTTCGCCCGGGGCTGCTGCAGATGGTGCTTTAAAAATGCCAGCTCAGAAGGGAGGGACTGCATTACCTGCACTGCAGTTGTGCCTTGTGTCACTGCTCCTAAGTCTGTTACCAGAGAAGCATGAACAACTTTTTAGAGGGTACCTTGGCACTACCAGACCATGTGGGGCAAATGACAGCTGGGTATTTTGAGGTGAATACTCTTTTATTCAATTCTTCCACCTGATTAATCGACACAGTGTAGAATCTTCTCCCACAGGTCCACAGAGGATGTTATGTCCTTGCTTTTCCATGGATTTCTGTACAAAGTTCTCCCTGAAGACAGATTTAGGACCCCGGTCTTTAGCAAATACCTGTATCTTCCCATGTAGCCCTTACCGAGCTGTCACTGGCACGCGTTCCCAGTGCCGCCGTTCCTGGTTCACTGCAGGCGTAGGTGGGAGCCTGCTGGCTTTTGCCAGCTTGGAGCCGGTGCCCACGAGCCTCCGGGCATGCAGGGCTCTTCACCACCATCAAGCTTCATCTTGCCCATCTGCTGCACAGCCTTGTTTAACCACAGGAAGGGAGGCAGGGAATTGTTTCCATCCTTCCGAGAAACGCTCCGTGGAACAGAAAAAGGTTTATTAGTATTTTTCTGAAGGAGTTTTTTTGGTTACCAGGCAAGTTTTCTTTCCTAAAATCTGAGTGCATCACATATTCCGCTGCCCCATGAAATCTCCCCTGGGGGCTGGAGGTGGGTTTTGGTTAGCAGAACCTGTGTATTGTGCTTAGGTTCCCTCCCTTTCCAGACACATCAAAAGCCCTGAAATGTCCTGACAGAAATAGCTGCTTCTGGGACGTGGGCACCTACCAAAAAGCTCTGGCTTCCAACAGAAAAAAATGAACTAAAGGCTTCCGAGTTGATTTATATTCTCAACCGAGCCAAGAGACAGGGCTGGTGGCTGAATCACACTGCAGCGCATCTCGCTGACCGGTGCAAATCACTGCCTTCAGCTCACACGCGTGCCCCAAAGACGCTTCCAGGCGTTCCTCCTCCTGCTCTACTGAAGCGGTGGCTCCCACCCCCCGCTGCCTCCCATGCTGCGCTGCCAGGGCCACTCGCTCTCAGGAGGGCACCCTCTCCACCAGCACAGACAGATGCCATCAGTCACATCCACTCCCCGCGGCACAGCCGGTCTGTCAGCCCCAGTGACAGCTCTGCATCGTGATGGCTCTCGAAGCCGGCAGCTCCGGCAGCACCCAGAGCAGAGCCAACCCCGCTGAACGCAGAGGGCTGGGCCAGCCTTTGCACCTCTGAAGCAGGATGGTCACTCTCTTATGAGTGAACAGCTTTCACTCCACTTTTTGGGGTCTGTTTTTTCCATTTCCCCGTGCTTGGCTCTTTCTCATCACAGAAATCCAGCCCACTCGTACTACCGGCCGTGTATAAGAGTTCACGTGCAAAGCCCCTGGTCTCCAGCTCCCAGAAGAGGACACTGGAAAGCAAAACCAGGGAAATAAACTGCATTAATCTGATTTATCTCTTGCACTGCGACTCCACCCTCTCTTTCAAGATCATGCATTCAGACAATGAGAAACAGGGCATTCCCACCCCCCCTCATGCACAATCCCCTTTTTATTTCCTACTCAATGACGAATTAAGACATGAGACTCTCTCCAACGCTTCCCACAAGCGCTGTCTCTGGCCTGGACTTCGATAATCCAGCTTGATTGATCTTTCTCCGGCAGTGGCACTGGTGTCAGTAGCCAGTGATGGATGGGCCTTACAGCTCAAACAGCCTTTGGGATAGCTGGTTGACGACAAGTGTCTAAAACTCTCAATTTATGCTTCCTCAAGTTTCTAAGCCGCAGGATGTTCATCGATACCTTTTTCCTTCACCGTTAGCTTTGCAACAGAAGCAAAATAAAGAAGGTGAGACTCAAGTAGCTGTGTTGCATCCATCACTAAAGAAAAGTGAATTTTATGACTAAGAAATGGCAATGACTGAGAAGAGGCAGTGGCTGCCCAGCTTTTCTACCATCCAAAATTCCTGATGGCGTGAGATCATACACTGCTTTTCTAGTTTCTCTCCTTTATCCGAATTTTTATTCCATGTCTCCTGGGCCAGGCATGACAGGAGTGAGTGCTATTGCCTACAAACAGAAAACGAAGGTAGGAGACATGAGAAGATCAATAGCTGAGCTGCCACAAAGGACAAAATAACATTAGCGTAGACTGTGCATCCTGGAAAGGTGCAAGCTACTGGCTTTAGGCTGTTGCTGGAGACACCACCGTTGTCAGGTCACAATTTCAGCTAAACTCAGTCTGTTAAATTTTTCTCAGGTTATCTCTGTCGTTACAGGACTTGTGATCTCTTGGGTAACACAATAACGGCTGAAACTTTAAATACAGTCAGATTGACAGACCCCATTAATACTCTCATGAAAAGCTACTGAAAACCTACTGATTTATGGCTGCCAGCAGGAAAGTTTCATTACAGGCAGTTATATTTTTCTTTTTCAGCTTTTGGAGCTGTTATTGTAGAGGTTTCTCTGTTTAAGTATTTCAGGTGTAACGAATGCTCAAACAATTGTCCGATTTTAAGCTCTCACGACTTGCAGTGATGACTGAGGCTGAAGATAACTTAGAAAAAGGCCCAACAGAAAGAGGTGAGCAGCAAGGCTCCTACTGATGAGTGCAATTGCTTAGCACCCTTCAGAGCTTAAATTTGTGACCAAGTTACCACGGAATAATGCATTTCATGCCCTTCAGCAGACCCCAACAACTGTGCACGTGCTCTTAACCCACAGCAGAGTGATCCAAGCGACGCAGACACGGATGTACACAGGCAGCAGTAAACACAGGCCAGAGCTGAGCCGAACACAGCCCCAACCACCCTTCAAAGTTGAAAACAGGAAAGAAAATTGTTCATTTCATTCGTTAACACAGGCCTACAACCATTTCCAGGGCAGGGACTGCGAGGGTAGATTGAGATGTTTATGTGTGACATAAATGTTATTTGTATGTAGGTTTTTGGAGGAGTTCAAAAGGAAGGAGATCCCAACCACAAGCACGTTGCAAAAGTAAGCTTTGTCTCAGCACCTGAGAAATGTTGGGACTGACACACAGTTGTCTTTTATCAAGGAATGCGACATCCAACCTGCTTTCTCATTATAAAAGCAGCAGAACTGTATTTTTAGGAAGGAGCCAGTTTCGACTTTCTTTGTGCTTGAGGACTTTCCCAACCAGCATACAGCCACAGAGTAAACAGATGTACCAGGGTGAATTCGGGTAAAGAGTGACTCAGGATTTCTGAGGCAGCATCAAGTGCAAACAAGACCTTTGAGATGAATTACTGACTGCCTCAAAGCGGAGCAACGGTGACAGATGCACTCTGTGTCACAGGGCAGTCATGGTTTTCTCCTTAGAGGTGATTCTTCCCGGAGATCAGACCTATGAAAGTGGCACCTTCCACCACAGAGGTGATCTGCAGCCATTTCCTTCCAATACATAAGGGAGACAACCCTTATGTGTGGTCACACCATTGCCTTTTGGAATTGTCCAGTTTAAGTCGGAACTCAAATGAGAAGATAAGCCCCCAAGGTACCAAGTCACAATGAATTTTGAGAAAAATTGGGGTGAAACAGAGCAGAAAGTCTCTGCAGCTGCCCCTACTAGGGGAAGGGCTAATGAGCAGCTCTCCTTCAACACCAGAGGACACCCAGAAGGACACCCGTTACTCTGTGATGCACCCTGACGCTCTTTAAGCAGTTGGGCTCTCATCTCATGGGACCCTTTCTGCTCCCACCCACTCACACCAGGCTTGCTGGGCTTGGACTTTAAAGACACTCTGCCTTTACCCACAGCTTAGTGGTTGTTGTGGATTCATAGCTCAAACCCTGTGGTTTTCTTCTCAGAAAAGGCACTGGTTTCCAAAAACCTCTTCTGTTTTTTTGATCCCAAACTCTACTGGTTTTCAAAGGGGAGTTTTCCTCCTCATTGCTTGAGATGCACAAAACCCTCTCAAAGTCAGTTTGTTCCTGTAAATGCTTCAAAAATCCTCCAACTTCCTGCAGTGTTCTGAGCTCTCATCTTTGGGATCTTGGTTTGGAGGCAGCACTGGAGGATGCCCAGCAAACCACCCACTTCCCTGCCACACTGGGGGGATCTGATTCAAAGCCTGACTGTATCGGAAGCTGAGTCCTGATTTCAACAGGCCTGCAGAACAACTCATGTCTCCACTTTCTGTGAGAGAAATTCCTAAACCCTTGCTCACAGTGAGGAGCAGCTGGTGCTCTTAATCATCACGGAGAAGAAAGGGGAGGGATGGAAAAATGTTGGCCTCCCAGCTCTCTTACTGAGCCTTTAGGATGCGATTTCCTCAGTGGGGACTGGTTTTCCTCCAGTTTTCTACATTGTGCCTTTGAAACATCTTGCTCTTAGCTCCAAACAAGGGTCTGGTAGTCTTAATGGGCAAGTTAATTATGTCTTCCCCAAGCAACTATGAAAACTGCACGCAAGCCAAGTGAGAATCCTTCCCATATCTATTACGAAATGACCCTCTGAGACTGGAAACGGTGAAAGAGCCGAACAGTAGGATAGAGCACCAGCGCAGTATCAAAGCCTCTAAAGCAGAAGTTGCCCAGATTTTCCAGTCCTCCCTTGCTGTTCAAAGACTCCTCCTCCATCAAAGCTCAAACCCTCACAGGACCAAGCGATCATGTGAGAGGCATCAGAGGATCATTAATTTGAAAGAAATGGGTGGGAAGTGTGTCAAGCACTCCCGATCTTTGAACTGGGTACTTCAGAAGATCATTGCAAAATAAAAGACAACTGCGCATTCATTTTTCTCTTTAGAAAGAACACATTGCACAAAGCCACGAAAGTTACGTGACCTTCATGTGAAGGAGAACAGAAGGACCAATTTTCGCTCATTGTGAATTGACTTGGAAAGGCAACAAAGCGATGCCAGTTTTCACCAGCTGAAGATACGACCAAATGTCTGCGGTGCACTGAAGACAAAACTGTAAGACCTATTCATTGCAAACGCTTCTGGGCATATGTTAATCAGTGAGAAATTTATTCCCAGAGATTATTATGGTGCAAATAGAAGTCCATGAATTTGGCCTATTGTGACGATTCTGCCTTCCTTTGAAGCGTGCACTGAAGGGTGGGATTTGTTAATATCATCCAGCTGCAGGAAAGCCTACGATCTCAGAGCTGTTTCTGTCTGGTAGCTTGCATTTACCTGCAGTATCACCTTTAGTGTGTCCTCTCCAAAACCCTCTTCAGAAGACAGCCCAACACCAGAAGAAACGTTTTTCCCATTGACACTGACTGGTCTGGCAGTGTTGAGCAACGCCACAAGGATCTGTGCCTTGTCCCATTGTGGCAACACGGGAGAGACGCAAATCAACACTTCTGAACTGAAGGCTGCCGTCACCGGCCGTCAAGCCTAGAGGCCATGGCGTAGTTGGTGCTCCATTTAGGTTCATTTCTTTCCAAAACTGAAAGAGGATGCTCTGTATTTTCTACAGCAACACAGAGACCCCAAAGGGGAACTTTCCTTCTTGTATAGAAGTCCTACGCCGGTTGCATAGCAGATGGCAAAGGAATGAACTGTGCACCTCCATATCGTTCCAGTCTGTAACACTGGCATCTCTAAACCAGCCCAGAACTTGGTGGCACCACCACTGAAGTCATATCCAACATATTCCACTCTAAGATCCCTACAAGACATAATATTGGAGACACTAATGCTCATCTCATATTCACTGACAGAGAAATGAAGATCCAAACCCCCATAGGTATGGCCAGTATTCAACTACCTAGCAGCCAAATTAGGAATAAAAAAAGTTCAGCCATGGGGACATCCGGCTTGTGAGCCATATCCCTGAGGCAACATAGAGCTAAGACTTCCACATTACCACTTCTGACCATCTTAAGCAGCATCACCTATGAAATCATCTAAATGCATTGCCAACACCACCACCATGAAAGTACATCTATATGAATGCCAGCTAGATCTGTTATTTGTTCAGAAAAAACTCTTGCTGACAGTGCTGACCCGGTCCCGTACAATGCTCGGAGAGGTCTGATTCCTTCGAGGTTTGGTAGAGAAAATTGTAAACAAGGAGGTATTTTGTAACCCAAATTACCCGCACGCAAACATTCAACAAGGAATAGTCATAACATCAAAAGGAGACAGATTTACAGAGATTGCTTTTCATACTCCCCGAGCAACCAGCACAACTCTCAGAAGCACTGGGCATGGTGGGATAGAGGGCCTTCTGGCCCTTAATCTTAGGCAGAACAAATGTTGGCCAAAGCGGGATGCTGTACTAAACACACCCAATCGAAACAGCATTTCAAAACAGCTTCTTTCCCCGAAACTGAGAAAAACATCTCATGCAAGAGTTTGTCTTACTTCATGAAAAAGATCTCGGCCTGTTTGAGGAAGCCAGCTTTTGACAGCCTGACCTTCAAGAGCAAGGCTGCTTTGCTGTTGCCAGCCTGCTTGCTGTTCTCCAAGATAGGACAGCACAAGTCTTTTCATGTGGCTGACCCCTGCTGCCCTCCTTCATGCTGGCCTTCCCAGTCAGATTCTGGATTTCTTTCATTTTCATTGCAAAGCCCTCAAATATCTTCTGTGCGTGCAGCTTTTGACGAGAATTTCTTGACGAAGCACCACCACATGTGCAGGCGTCTTGGTTTACTGCTCTGGAGTGTGGGGCTTGTGGTGTGGATTGGAGGGACTTGCTTACCTGGACAGCTGAAGTACGTAGCACGGCATAATCTTCCGCCTCCCTGAGCATGAGCTTCATCTTCAGATGCGCACTAACAGTGACCAAATATTGGATGGCATTGAATTAGGTGTCCTTCAGATTCTCAATCACTTTTTCCCTCCCAAAGGTCCGCAAGACAAGAGATCTAGAATGTAGATAGAAGAAACAGTAACTTACTGTCCTTCTTAATAAGAAAAATCAGGAAAGGATCTCTAACCATAGGGGAAAATTCCATAAAAAGCATTTAACAAGTTCTCCATGGAAAGATAACTTCTTGGCACAAGCTGCTCCAAGTTAGATCAGTATTGTGATGCCATAGAAATGGAGGCAAATAGGAATCTTTTCTACAGGAGTTCAGTAGCAATGGAGGCAAACTCACCTCCCATCAGCCCCCCAGATAATGAATCTCTAAGTTCAATATTGAACTCAAAAGTCAACTTTGTTGACTCCAGCTTTGTATATATCCATTTTAATTGGGTCCACTGGAGCCATTTCCAGTTTATTCTTTTCTCTTTAGTTTATTGGCAGTAGACTGAAAGAAGAAGAGGTCATTAAAATGGGCTAAGGCCTTTCTGGGTATTGAGATGTCAAACTTCCCGCATTCTGAGCTTCATCCATCCACACCAGTACAATTCACAAGAAGTCAAATCTGTTGTTAAGATGCCCACCACCCAAATCTTGACTCCAGCATCTGCACAAGAGCACTGGGTGCTCTGTACAACTTTGAGCCAATCTGCGCTGCCTAAGGGATCTCAACAGCTATGGCCTTGCAGCTTCACGCACTCCTCAATGGCCAAAGTAAGTAGGGAGGTCCTTTTTGTGTTTCCATGGCAGGAACAGCAGGAAAGCAGACAATAAAATGCCCCAGCTGCACTTCCAGAGGCACAAGATATAGCAGTGCAATCATGGGCTAGAAGGCTGTTTTAAGGCAGACGGAGAAAGGTATGAAGCCTGGAGGCTCTGTAAGACACAAAGGTGGAGGGCAGATGCCTGAAGATCTGTGAAGTACAGATCTGGCTCCAAGCAACACAAGCTACCGCATACCTGGGTTAAACATGACAAGGCCCTGTGCACTTAAGGAGGAGTGCCCAAATCAGGACAGAGTTCACGGAAGTTGGATACTTCTAAGGCTGTGGACTCTGCCCCAGGGAGCTGAACTCGGATGCCTCTAAAGTAGAGGAAAGAAGAAGGCTTGGCTGGGTGGATACCACATTGCCTAAACCCTGGGCAAGGGACAGCAAGTGCAGCAGCAAGCAGTGCTCTACAAAACAAGTCTTTTACAGTCACACTGCACCTGCTGTAGGAATACCTTGAGGTACCAAAACGAGACTCTCCAAAATGCTCAAGGCATGATGTCCCAAGTCACGCCAGTCACTGTGTCCCATCACAGGAGCATGAGGCCCCCTGGAGACTCTTAGAACCCTGCAGGTGCTTGTGCTATGCCGAGGAGTACAGCTCTCTGAGCAGCATCTCCCAGCATGACGCCGCTGTGTGCCCCCCTGAGCCCCATTTGAATGGGACTAAACAGAGTTAGAAAGACTCTGTAGGGCTGGTGGACGTTTCCTCCCTACTGCCCATCCGGACTCACACCAGCTGGAGATTTCTGTAGACACATGAAAAAGGTGGGTCCAGCAGGTCAGCTTTCCCCAAAACAGTGCTTCTCTCACCTAGCCTACCCAAGGGCCACACGAGCTGCTGGCGTATCTTAGTGCTCTCTCTATAGAAATTACATCAACACAGCGATGAACAGGGCTACAAGTCCCAGGAGAGCCCCAAACCTCCCAGCTGCCATGGCCTTCAGAAAGTCTGTGAGCCCAGGAGCCAGCCGCCTGCCTCCCATCCACATCTGGCCTCTCTGCTCGCCAGGATTCGCTTTGACTTCTAAGTTGTCACCCCTTGAAGGTAACCTTTTCACCAAGGTACCCCAGCTGGTTTCCGAAGGAGACCCAAAAAGAAGCAAGATCAGAAAAAGGTGGCATGTACGAAAGTAGGGGAGGGAAAGACACAAACACAAAACAGAAGACAAGAAAGGGAAAACCAGAACAAAGCAATCTTCTGCTCTCCGTTCATGTCATGTCCTTGCATACTTTGTAGCGCCCTCTCCACAGGTATCAAGGCAGGTACAGTGCAGAAAGGCTGCTGTTTCATATTGCGCTCAAGCACACACGTTGCTGAATGAGAACAGGAGCTGGTCTGGAACCAAGAGCCTTGCAGCCAGCCCTTTCCTCATCCTGCCTCCCCTTCTGTGTAACTTGGCTGGGGGCAAGAGGCTGTGATGCCCGACATAATTCAGCCCTACTCTTATTTGGTCCCCAGGAACTGTCACAATAAACTCAATGAATAACGGATGTGTTGCTTAACTGAGACTATGAATAGCTGGTAAAGAATTCACAGAAAGTCTTGGTCTTGCGTTACAAAAAGGAATGTGACATCCAAAAGGAGTATCATTAGCAGTGTGGCCCGGTCATGCCTGTGCTCCTGGTTTCTCCATGTCAACAAGAACTCTTTGAGCATGAGCATGAGCAAAAATGACAGGATCA
The DNA here is from genome assembly GCA_033558235.1 of Neomorphus geoffroyi. Classification (NCBI taxonomy): domain Eukaryota; kingdom Metazoa; phylum Chordata; class Aves; order Cuculiformes; family Neomorphidae; genus Neomorphus; species Neomorphus geoffroyi. The sequence goes on from JAUMJM010000050.1 coordinate 11,500,629, forward strand.
GACCTAGGGCGTTAGTGTCTTCCTTCCTCATTAGGTCATTGAAAACTCTCTGCGTTCCCAGAAATCTCACTATTTACGTTGCTCCAAGCAAATGCTTCGGATGGACAGGAGCACCATACGCGTGTTGAACAACCGTGGTCCAGCATGGCTATAGAGAAGCTCCTCTGAAGACCATGCTCAGAGCAATGGGTGGCACAGAGACAGGCTATGTCCCAGCTGCATTTTCTCAGAATATCTATACAGAAGGCTAATAGAGAGGCAGAGATAACAAATCAAATCTACCAGCCAATACCTTAAAAACGGCATTTCCCCATACAGTCATCACTGAAAAGTGCCAGAGAAATGGGGTCTTCAAACGAAACACTTCCAAAGCAGGATCTGTCCAAGGCAATACAATATGTTTACTTCAGGCCATTTTTTTAAATGAATAACATCCAGTAACCAAACAGAGCCAGGGATTAATCATCAGACAGATGTTATGCCTCCCTGTTAAGATAAAATGATTATGAAAGGATGAACTACAGAGCTACCTTCATTTGGACAGGGCTCTTCTGCCCATCTGCTTTCAGATTACTATTGAAGTACCACTTTTTCCAGATCAGAGAGCTCTGTACCCTTCTTTCTCCATATGTATCACAGATCTATCTAGAAAAGAGAACGGACCATTATTGTACTCTGGTTTTCATGTTTCAAGTCCAAGGCTACATACTCAATTCCTTCCTTTTTTTCTGAACTCAATTCTGCCAACAGCACAACTCTTGTTGGGCAACGGCTTTTGGAGCCTCACAGCAGGACAACTTTCCATTCAGTGCAAGCGAAGGTGACATGGTATGTCCTGTAGTCTTCTTCCCAAGTTTTCAGGTAATCTCCAAGAGGTGTCTGTTACTAACAAATGGATTGTTTTTACTTCTCTCATTCAAATCCAGCCCGTTGTGTCTTGTCCAGCTCCCATTTGGCAAATAGTCACTAGCTGGCTTTATACGGCAGTAGAGTATGTTTGAACATCAGCTCAAAATGAGATCTGGCCAGGACACCATTAGAATAGACCGGTTTCCATAGATGATGAAAAGCAGTCCAACTGGATAAAGGATCCAAAATATCAGAGTCTCCTCAATATCAGTAACACAATCTCAAAGAAATAAAAAACAAAAACTCGAGCCCAACAAGGATGGTCACAAAGAAAAGCCTGAGCTGAGCAGCGGCCAGTCTGAAACTTTCCACACATCAACCATTTGTGTCGGCACATCAGTGCGTTATCAAGAACAGCTCATATAGTTCCTCTCCAAGATGTGGAGTCACGGTGCTAATTATTTTGGCCATTTATGTGAGAACCACTTGGATGTGGCTTTAACTGCCACGTATCAGGTAACTACCTCTCATACGAGCCATCTAATCGGCATCAGGGAAGAAGCAGTGTGCAAGCCTGGATGGTTCTTTGATTTCAACCTCCTGCATCTAGATTACCCTCTGCGCCACCTCAGAGCACCGAGCCATGCTCGTATCAGCATCCTGCGAAAAGAGCTGCATGCAGTCACTGGGACGCTGAGTTACACAGGACAAAATCTGGGTATCTGCTGGGTTTTTGTTGTTCTGTAGGTTCCCAGAAGAACATTGCCCAAACGTCTGAGGGTCTTGGCAGTCCAGCATTTTCTACAGCAATATTTATCTGCCTGGCCACCTGATATAAATGGCAGTCATGAAGCAGGTTGTCTAAAATCCATTCACAGTTTCTCCACAGTAAACACACCAGAAGCTGCTAAACATGGGTAGGAAGGGAGAGAGCACTCTCAGCTATACTTTACATTACAGTAAATGTTATGTTTACATAACATATACGTTATGTTACAGATTACAATACTGTACGCCTGGCACAGCCTTGCCAAGGACCTTTCAGCATCCAGCTCTGTTCTCTATTGCACACAACTTGGCTAAGTTTTAGCTCCTTGTGTTGCAATTTTCCAAAACAGGCAACTACCTCAAGCTGGTTTTTTAAACTATTTCTGAGATTATATCTAAGAAAATAGAGGTTGTTAATGGCTTAACTTGCTCTCTCTCATGCCACCCAGACTAGACAACCATTTCACTGAGAAATTCTCGCATTCATATGATTTGTAGCTATGGAGCACTCTGAAGTTTGCCCGATGCACAGCTGTTATGGATTGCCATTTCCCCTGCTTTCTTTATTCCTTATTGCATATTTTAAACTTTCCCTTCTATAAATGAGATAGAAGAGAGGAAATATCACACATTCCAATATTAGCTGACAAAGTTTGGGATTTTTGGAAAAGACTGAATGAGTTCTGAAGAATCTAAACCCACTGCCTTCATTGGCATCGTCCTCTGTCTCACAAAGCTGTACCTGTAATGGAGAGGAACCCTAGGATGGCTTGTGTGGGAAGGGACTTTTAAAGATCATCTTATCCAACCCTCCTGCCATGAGCAGGGATATTTCCTTCTCCAGATCAGGTTGCTCAAAGTCTCAGATGAACAGTAAATCTAATAAATCTATTGATGAACCGAATCTCTTCTATATGGTCGTACACTGCTCTACAGATGCACCTCAAGTCTGACCTGGCTTATAAGCCAGTCTTCATCCTGTCCTCAACAGTGCCAACCGTGCACCGGCTTATTTGACTGAATTTAGAAAAAGGAAAGAAAAAAAGAAACATGTATCCCTGTAGAATTCTAGGAGTTGTTAATACTCATTTTGAGCTGTGACCCAAGATCTGAACCCAGATATCCAGAGGATATTCACCTTTTAAGCTGCAGTTTCCAGTTCCCCGCTTACAGCTCATTCCTCAGTGCAAATACAATTTGACGGTATCTGGTGCATAAATCAACGATGTGGCTAAAGTCTCAGTCAACTCTTCTCAGAATAAATGTTACCATTTAAAATGTGGCAATCCAGCTTGTAAAGGGAAGGAAAGAAATGTCATTTGCAACCTAAGTGATTCTGTTAACAAGCTGGCTTCCTGCTTCAGGACTGTGTCTGATAAAGCCACTTATCTGACTGCAAGAAAGGTCAGAAGTAGTTGTTGGAACAGTGGAAAGTCCACACAAGGCTTTTTTTTTTGCCATGCTGCAACTTCTGTTTAAACTTTTAGTTGAATCATTATTTCAGTTCCTGGAGCTGAGTCATTTCACCTGCCTTGCATATGGACTAGTGCAAAGCAGCTCTGTGCTACGGAGCAGGCACGGAACAAGCAAGCAGCCTTGATTTTACAGGAGCCTGAATTTCCCTGCATGGGAAAATGCAATGAGCTGGTCCACTCGTTTCAAGGTGTTTGCACAAGGATGCACAACCCTGGGCAGGAGAACTGCATTCCTCATCAAGCCTCAATCCCAGCACATCCCAAAATGCAGCCCGTGAGCTCAGTCCTGCTGCACATGCAGGGCCTCAGAGGAGTGACCTCATGTAAGATACGTCCCTACAAGGTAAAGGGTTTAGATGGGAATAACAAATTCCAAAGAAGTGGAAACTGGGTACCAGTATTTTGTGCTGAATTGTGTCAGTGAATGTCCTTGTATAGAGCTTAATTAATTAATAAAAGGTGCATCAGGTCTGAAAGGCTGTTTCTACTGCTGTCTTTGCATGGTATTTCCATACCCCTTGCTGAAATATTTCAGGACCTTGTAAATCACAAGCATCACTAAAATATCTTTTCCTGCTCTCGCGTCCTCCGTCTTCTTTATTTCAAGTCTATGTAAAACCTTTTGCTAACGATTCAGATTCTCCCACTGAAACCAAGTGTCACTTGTCTGGAAATAGATCTTCTCTGCCTCAAAAAGCACTCAGAGCAGATGGCCAGGGACGAGATGCTCCGGTATCACAACATCAGGCTCTTTCTCTGATTACCCGTCAGAGGAAAGGTTGGAGGGAAGCGTTAGCTGTTCCAGGCTTCTTTACAGAAGGGATCAACATCTGGCTGAAGTGGAGAAGAGAACAATTCACACCAATATGGGGGATGCCAAAGTGGATTTGAGTTTAAAATCTAATTCTCAGCCTCACTGCCAGCCCAGAGCAAGAGCCCTCCCAGAAAATGCTGTTCGGGAGATCTGACTGGAAACAGGCAATCCAAAATAACAGTAAAACCCTGCAAGTCTTCTGTAAAGAATGGATAAAAAAAGGTCCTTTTAAAAGTTCAAGAGCTCCAGTCCTCATTTCAGAGGAGAAAGGGCTGCTTGCATCAAGCTTTATTTTTACAGTGTGTGAATCATTTCTCACTTGAAGGGAGCTGGGATCATTCTGCTGTCGGTATCTCTGCCACCAACAATGCTAAAAATACGAAAAGCTCCGAAGTCAGCCGTGGCGTGTTGTCAGCTCTGGACCTTTCTACATGATTGCTGTGTCTCTTACATCCACTGACAAAGAGCAGGAGCAGACGCTGACACCTTTCAGATCAGGCTGTTTAAGAGCACAGGACCCGTCCCACTCTCTGCACACACGCTCAAAAAAAGCTCTTGCTTCTCCATTTATCCCCAAATAGTAAATATTTGATTTTTTTCCTCCTGTTCTGACAAAGAACACCAGTCTATAATTGTAGCCAATACCATAAAGATTGCTGCGCTGTCACTCGCTTTTGCTCTCAGTCATGCTTGAGAACCGGAGGACCCTACAATCGCCTTTGCTGCACTGAACCCGTTGCTTAGTTCACACCCAGCTTAGGAAGTCACACAGTTGTGACTCTTCAAAAAGGGAACCAGAAAGCAGGAGAAGATCCTTTTCCAAAACCCCTTTTCCTTTTTATATTTTATTTCACAGCAATGGCTCGAGAATACGTTATCCAAGCTTGTTTACCAAATCGGAGCTAGAGAACAAACCAGTAACAAGCCCTTCATTTTAATTATTTACATATAGTTTCACATCCACCCCCTCCAGAAGAGAAGTTACCTTGCAACATATGAAGATAGCTGTGCCAATTATGATTTCAGTTGCCATGAAACAGTTTTCAAACGTGGTCCCTCCCATCTTGTTATAAATAAGGTCTTTGGGTGTGGTTTGCTCAGCAAGGAGCAATATCTGGAGCTTAATTAACAGTGCGTGTTTTCACTATGATGAGATTGTGCAATTGCAAGCCAGGAGGGGTTGTGGAAGCCAGAACTGGGTTTTGCACTCACTCAGACACACTCACAGAGACAACGTCCATCGGATATAGCCCCTGGTACTATAAACCACTGAATAACTGACAGGAGAGAGACTTGTGTTCAAGGAGGAGATGCTCTCAACCAGCCCCCTCCTGGATCTGGTTGCACTGCTGGAATCTGTGATGGGCTTTGGTCTCACCTCCTTTGGCCACTGTAATGATAAGTGGGGCTTCCTACCAGCTTTGATTAGCAGCACATTGATGGGGTGGCCTGTTTGTTCTCATCCTCGCTTCCACGATAAGTGCTCTGTCTAGGGGAAATGAAAAAAAAGAAGAGGCACTTTGTAGTGCTGCTGAATCTGCTTTGAAACAGCTGCAGCTGGGTTGAACACCGAGGATTCGAACTCACGTTTTGTCTCGTTTACACAAGGTAATATTTCATTCAGTGTCACGGGAATCTCATCTCATTCCCCTTGGCAGGGTTGTGCTTTTGTTTTATATCTCTAACCAGGTGATAAAGTTGATATTTAACGGTTTAAGGGTACTCTCTGCATATTAACAGGAGTTTCGATACCCAGTGAATTTAAGCTTAGCGTGGTCTCTAAGAAGAATTTACCCGGTGTCGTGGAAATGAAGCCAGCGCAGAACACGTGCTCTCAGAAGACAAGGTGTGTGACCTCGCCAGTAGTTTCAGCCGCCCAACAAAGCAATGGGAAGACAGAGGAGAGCCTCAAATCTGTTACTGGTACATCACCCTTCTTCCAAATGGAAAAGGGGGCTTCTCTTCACCATGCACCAAGCCTGGCTTCCAGCAGAACAACCTAAATCCCACCTTGGAGGCCACGGTGACACCACGCCAAGCAGGCAGTACGGGACAAGGAGCTGTTGTCCCAGTAACAGCCATTTAAAAGAGCAAAACTACTTTATTCAACTCCAAACTAACATTTCAGCGTGTTCTTTTTACAGAGCAGATTTGGAGACGTAAGCTGACCCGAAAGAGTGTCACTGTTAGCAAATCAGTGTCATGAGAATGTTAAAAGAAAACGCTGCCCAGACTCCGTGGGTTTCTGCCCAGGACACAGAGGGCTCCTGGACCTCCGCTGCCATTTGTGCTCACGCAACAGGTTTTGTTGCAGAGCTTTGTTCAGTGGAGATTAACCACGTGTTCTCTACGCCCAGTGTCCAGACTCCTAAGTGTATTGCCCTTCTTCTCGCCCCTTTTTCTTTGTAAAGGTTTGTATAATACATTTGTTGGATCACTTCAGCCCTGAGTTATGTCCTGCAATAATTGTGAAATCCTTTTGTGGTAGGCGAGACACAGCAGAGATCGCTGCGAAAGGCCTTCTCTGGATTTCACCCAGTGCCCTGTACACCACAAGCAGCATTTATTCCCAGGGTGACTACGCCAAGCCCGAGGGATTTTCAGCTTGGAGGATTTTTTCCAACAAGTCTTACCTCAGTAAAGAAGAAAAAAAAATAGAAAACTATCCTTCCCTGCCACCCCCCAAGAAAAAACAAACCAAAACACGTGGCTGAAGGCCAATACAGGGCTCTCCCAACCTTCAAGCTAAAGATTAAAATACTTTAAAAGCCAACAGCTGTTCGGTTTCTGTATTTCTCCATCACCTTCCAGACAGATAATGAAGCAAAAAAATGGAATGACTGTAAATACAAAGGCTGCAGGGTTCTCCTTACACCTGGCCTTCAGAGTAATTTGCTTCCTCTTCCCCGCACACTGTTTTGAAAGACAAAATTCTACCTTCAAAGGTCCCTCTTTAGACCATGACCTACTGCCTCACTGATTTTGGTTTGGTTTTCTAGACAAATTCTCAGGTTTCAGCCCACTGCCTTTAGGTGCCCTCGTACACAAAACACTTTCAAGAGGCAAGGAGGCACTTGGAACTTTCTAAATACTTGAGTTTCCAAACAGCGAGGACGAGGAACTGGATTCTGGATTGTAACGAAGCTACGAGATAGCTGCTCAGGGGGCAAGAGCAACGCTCTGGCGCTGTGGAGGTCTCTGATTTGAGCTGGGCGAGGTGTCCTAAAGGAAAGTGGAGATTTCCAGCGTGTCTTCTCACCTTGCCCCAAAAGAGTGCATGAGCACAAGTTGTGGGGAGCTCCATCCTGAGACCAGGACTCCCACACTTCACAAGGAAAATACAGCTGGGATCATTAATAACCAAACAGCCACAACTCTGCTGCACATTTCCAGCAGATGCTGAATGAGATGGATTCACATCTCAAACACCTGGCTGAGATCCATTTTGGTTGTGTCGCTGTTTCCCAAACCCCACTTTCCTGGGAAGCATTGGCTTTTCCTGCCCCAGGGGTAGCCCCTGCCGAGCTGTGAGCCCCCAGAGCCATCAGTCTGAAGCGCGCAGTGACCTCAGAGGAGCTGATGTGCTGCTGATGCCACATGATTTAGTCACTCGTGTATTGAATAGCAGGCAAGTCTACATTTGTATTCAAGATGGAGATACAGTCCTGTGTTAACAGCAGCATCTCTTAAAATGGATTTTCATTTACCTTTACAACCAGGTCTTGAATTCATTCAAATCAGCAGAGCCCATGGGTGCCAGCAGAGGTTCAGTTCACACCAGTCGGGAGCAGGACCAATTGCCATTAAACTCGCAATACTCCGGGTCTGGGTTTGAACCAGGCTGATTGTGCCTGAACTGCTAAGTGCTTCTAGAAGGCTGATGGACTGATGTTATCGATTGGGATGATGTGGCTGCCAACAAGGAGGCTGCATAGAGCGTTTCAAAGCCCAATTTTGTTGCAACACTAAGCTGCATTGTCCTGTAAAAGCCTCAGAAAAAGGTTTGTGATCAGAGCTTTGTTAAAGTTGGAATCGGTCTCCCTCCTAGAAACGCTGCCAAAAATGCCTCCATGAGGCTTCTTTGGCAGGTCTTGCTGCTTTTGCTTTCATTTCCTATTGGTTGGGACTGGGTTTTCTCCTCCTAATTTTATTGAATGTCTTGTAGCCCTCTCACTCCCCTTGCAGCCACCAGCAACCCAGCCTCCTCAGCCCTCTCCCCACTGCCTCCTCATGGTAAGGACAGACCTCCAGCACAGACTACTGTCTTGCTGCCACAATTAGACACAGGCATGTGTTTCGTAATTTCCAATATCTTGCATTTCATGGACAGGTTTTACCAGGCCCAAACGCTAGTTTATCATCCTGGACAGCTTGTCACAAACAGTTACACGACTGGAGCAGCAGCCAATGAGGGCAATGACCTTCCAACTGGGGTGCGACAACACAGGTCCCACACCTGAGCCTGCCTCCACCAGGACAAGGGCATCACCCTCCACAGGAACAAGGTGTTTGCCCGTGCTGGCTCCTCCTCTGGTCCTGCAACCAAACAGCCGAGACTTCATCGCAAGGCCTGGGAACGGGGATCACATCACTAAGTGAGACATCAAAAAGGAAAAACCTCATATTACCAGAATTTTGATGCCCCATCCCTGGAGGTGTTCAAGGCCAGGCTGGATGGGGCTCTGAGCCCCCTGATGCAGTGGGAGGTGTCCCTGCCCATGGCAGGGGGTGGCACTGGGTGATCTTCAAGGTCCCTTGGAACCCAAACTAGTTACCAACTTTGCCAAGCAGGGGGGATGAGAAGGAGAATCTGCCTCTAGGTGTGTGCAGAAACAGTGTTCCTGGTCAAGAAGAGCAGACCCCAGTGGATTCAGGTGATACCCTGGGCACAGGGCAGGGAGATGTCTGTGGGTGTCAGGACTGGTTGGTCATTTTGTTTATATTGTTTAACATTGAGAAAATGGTTTAAAATGGCTCTTTTGTCCTTTAAATTTAAGAACAAACCAGGGAGGGAGGCCTGTACAGATTGAATGCCTAAAATATATTTTTTTTAACTTGGTTTGCCAAAAAGTCTTACTAAAACTTTTTGCACTCATCTTGGACAGGAAAACATTGCAAAATACCACATTCTCCTTGGATGATAACATTGTTTCCTGCCCTGCTCTAATACCAACCATGCCGTCCTTTTGCCTCAATTCCTGGGATTGCTTTTCTCAAATGTTTGCTTTCTCCACTGGGCTGGACTCCGACACTTCCTACTGGTTCAGGGGGATTGGCTGAAACTGCTCCAAGCCTACAGGCAGCACAGCCCAAACGCTTCCTTGCCTGCTTCTCGGGAGCTAAATCTGTGTTCCCAGCTGATATTCCTGACAAGGTCCCACCCATTCACCTCCAGAGAGCCAGCTGGCACATATAAATCCAACCAACTGGCTTTATAATCACTACAGGGAAGTGACAAGATAAGCACCAAAGCCATGCCCTTTGGATATCCCCCGAGAGCATCTCTGAGCTCTGGAGCTCAGCTCCTCACAGGTAACGTGGTTACCTCTGCAGGCAGATTGGTTTTCATTTTTGTGAGTTGGCTTTGAGTCCCATACGCTGTTCTGAGAACCCTGATCTGAGAGTGGCTGCTGTGGACCTGGTTGTGTTTGGAGCGGATGGACCTGCCTGGAGAGCTGTGTTGCCTCTTCACCCACCTCTCAAGCAGATATCCAATTTCTTGCCCTTATCTCTACCAAAAGGTTTCTTTCAGACCTACAAACCCCCAAATCCACCAGGCAAGTCGCAATATTCTCCATGGGGAGGGGGTTTTGCATGAAAACAAAGGCTGTGGCAGTCAGAGCAGTGAGCCTCCTTGGGCATGTTGTGATGACCCTGCCATCCCTGGTGGCCAGCTGGCCTTCTTCAGCAAGTCCAGAGTCTTCTTCACACAGAGACCAGCTTTATCAGTCCCGTCCACTCTGATAAAGTCTTGTCAGTGGTCTCAGGCTGAACATTCAAACTACAAAGGGAAGAAGATGAAGGACAAGCATAACTGTGGGCTCTGCTGCAGCTTAATAAAGCCCTGCCATCTTCACAGCAGGAAGGGGTGGCTTGTCCTTCTCCTCTCCCAGGCCTGCAGGCAGTAACACAGCGGCTCCTCCCAGCAAAGCGCAATGGCAGGACCAAAACCTATTCCAACTTAAGCGGTTGCCAAGACCAAAACCCGAGTCCCCGTCTTCCCCGCTCCCGTGTTCATGCAGGCGAGGGCTTGGAGAGTTTTCTCCTCGCAGGTTTCTGTTGTATGGTGCACATCAGCTTGGTATGCTGTTTACTGGCTCGTTGGCTCCAGAAACGCTACACGGGGGAAAAGCTCTTGGCCAGTGCGAGGATGAAATTTCCAGATTCATTTTCCATTGGGGTTTCAGTGCTTGCAACCTTTAGCATGTTTGGGGTTTGATTTTTTTTCCCCTCCTCTTTAAATCCAGACCTCTGCAGACTTGGGGAGGAGTGGCTGGAGAGCTGCCTGGCAGAGGAGGACCTGGGGGTGTTGGTTGACGGCGGCTGATCAGGAGCCAGCAGTGGCCCAGGTGGCCAAAGGGGGGGCTGGAGCGGGTCCAGAGAAGGGGACGGAGCTGAGGAAGGGGCTGCAGAATGAGCCCTGGTCTCTTCTAAACTGAGCAAAGATGCTGTCTTGGGAGTTGTGACCCTGACACTGCTGTTCTTTGCCATCCCAGGAGGAAGAGGCTTTTCGTTTCAGTAGCAAGATGCTTGTTTCCTACACAGAATCAAATAATACAGGAGCCTAGAGCATCACAATGCAGGGGCTGGCCTGCTTTTTTCTCAGTTATTAACATTTTTTTTCGGTTTTCATTTCAATTTCCCTGCCTTCTTTCCCTTAAATCCTTCTAAACTGTATCAAATATCTCCTGGAATGGCACATTTCTGAGCACTGTTCTTACGTTTCTGGTGTACAGGATTTTCTTCCAGGCTTTATAAAGTCCTCTTTGTTAGAATGAAATGCAGAAGAGCCAGATGGTTTGGCCAGAGTCCAGTTACCTAAGAAACGTAGCACCAGGACCCTATCAGAAGCTATTTCCTCTAGAGATCACGCTCAGCCTGCTTTGTTCTAGTAACCGGCTTAGTGTCAACATCGAGCTGTCAATACCTATTTTTTCCCCCATAATTAATCTACAAAGTTCAGCCTGGAATCAATATAAATGATTTCATTGCTATTTTTTTCATGTTTGCATTCCTCAAATAATGTTTCTCCACACGAGAAACCTTTCAGAGGTGTGTTGGATGCTTTTTTTCCCCAGTGATATTTTTTATAATTCCTTGCTCTTCCTGGCCCAAAGTGTCTGGGTTGTCTGTACGCGTTGGGAAACTGGAGGAGCTCCGACACCTCCCTGGTCTCTAGCAGCTTTGGAGCTGCTGTAGCTTCTGCAATGGCTCAGCCCTTTGGGAACTGATGGGTGGATGGGGGTTGAGGTGTGTGCTGCTTAGGGATTGGCCTGCGTAGCTGCTCTGTGCTGACGTATGGAGGTTTCTATATATACGATGTCTGCAACATGAAGCTGGGGAGCACGCTGAATGCTTATTTCCCAAAAAGGACTAAACCTCCTACAGTTGCTGGGTCCCTGCTGTGAAGGGATGTGGGTGTATTCACTCATTCTGTGCATGTGAAGTGGCTTGGGCAGATCTCACTGAGGCCTTCATGCTCTGAAAGATGGCACCGGTCACTTTTCTGCGAGCAGCAGGTTCTTCTGCTGGGAAAAGCTTTCATTTCATTCTTTTTTTTTTCCCCCTCTGGCAAGTTTGAAATAATGTTAAATTTTCAATCTAGATTCAGACTTCAATCAAAATTTTTTCTTCAGTAGAAAATCTAAGGGAAGATTATAATGTAAGGAGCACATCAAGTGTATATTGGGCTGTGTCAAATGGATGGGCTTTGAGGTCTCTTCCAACCCAAACTGTTCCATGATTCTAGGATTTGTGCTGAATCAGTAGAGACATTCTTGCTTTGGTCCATGTACTTTTCATGTTCTTTGTCTTTGAAGTTGAAATATCCTATGTTTTTAAACACCTTTGTTTGGGTTTTTTTACTTGGTAAATATTTGCTTAAAATCAATATAAAGTGGGGGGAAAATAAAGGAATATTGGGACATCTGTCCTTATCTCAGAGGGGGGTGACAGAGGGACAAAAAGCACATGCAATCATGATCCCATGCGACCAGCAAAAATTTATTCCAGAGGCAACACGCGTCAGGATCCTTCCACACGTGGAGGACACGATTTAGTATCTGCTCAGTGCTGTGCTCCAAGCTGAGTGCTCTGGTATATCCAGTGACTTTTTCGGTAGTGAGATAAGAGCTGATTTTTCTTCCCGAACAAGGCTCTGATTGTGAGCTGTAAAGCTGGGTAGAATTCGGGCCCCGTTGAGTTCTGCAGTGTGACCTGGTCGCTGGCAGAGCCTTAACTCCAAGGCGTCTTTCTCTCTTGGATTCGTATGTCACCAAGCCTTTCTTTCCCCTTTGTTCCGCCTGTGACGGCTCTTGCACAGTTGCCTCACTGAAGTCGCGTATCAAAATAACCGAGTGAAACCGGACGCTTCCTTTGCAGATGTAAAATTTATTGTCCGCTCGTGCCTTTGCGCTGAAGTTAGGATCTTGGGTTTTAAAAACCTTCCTTCTCCTGGCTATGTGGGAGTTTCCCCTAAAGATGTGGAATGTTTGCTGCATACCAAGGGCAAGACATTATGCAGACACGAGGTTCACAACACCTACAATTTCTAAACTGCATGTGGCTTGTGTGGATTTCCTTGTGCCGAATTCACATGGAAACACAAACACATGTGGCATTTTTGTTGCTTTTCTAGGAAATCACTGAGCACAGCCTTGCAAAATAATACTTCCTACTGTTAGATCCACTGTGTGCGGGGGAAGGTACTGCCTTTGTGTCCTGGGCTGTTGGAGCCACATGCCAAGGCTCATGAGTCATTCATCCCGAGCGTCTGGCTTTCCAGGAAGGCAAATCCCAATTTTAGAACCTATCAGGGACCGAAGAGTGCCATGGGGAAATAATAAAGGAAAGGTCATCAAATGCTATCAGAACTGGAGGTTTCCAATGGCGATCATGCCAGGAAATGCGTGATTAGAAATAGGAGGAACTGTTGTGTCAAGACAGCTGGAATAAAGCTGGGAGGATGTGAAGTGGCTTCAGCCTGCTGTAAGGAAGGGTGAAGAGAGCTGGCAAGGCGTGAGAAGACAGGAGGCTGGGGAAAAACATGTGAGAAGTTAATAGCTGCCATCCTGCTCTGCGTGTTTGGTGGCACCGTACAGCTACCAGCTCTTCAGTCATCGCTTGGGTGAAGGGAAGGCAGGGGACATCTCTCTTGACTCGGCTGCTGCCAGGTGAATATCAGCTCATGTTGATGTCCAGCTCTTTGTAGCCTGCAGTCAGGATCTCTCAGGCACCAGCAAGGTGGTTCTGCATGGTCCTCGAGGAAGAAGTGTGCAAGTAAAGGACAGGAGTGGCAGGATTGTTCCCTCTGTGCCGGCTCCATCAGCCTTTGCCTTCCTGATGAGAGAGATGTCTTCTCTTTCCCACTTGCAATCAATATGGTTGAAAAAAATACCAGTTCTCAGGCAATGCAAGAGTCCTTTGATTTCCTGGTGCTTGTAACAAGAGTGAGAACGCTTCAGCTCGGTGTCTTACCCAGATTGTGATGTTTCCTCATTTGTTTTGTTTAATTACTTGCATAATTCTTTCTTTGAATATATTGAGCAAAATGTGCGCTACCAGCAGCTGCAGGGCTCCACCCCAGGCATGGCTCCATGTCAGTGGTGAAATCACACTGGAATGTGCTTCTCATCCAAACGTTAACCCCACTTAACCTAAGAAAAACCCCAAACCTGACCAAAACCACTCCAAATTTGTCTACTTGAGAACAATTTACTATCCTGCTTTTCTGTAAGAGAGGGACTAGAGTGTTTATGTTCCTACTGACCCACCTCAGTGTTCGACAGAGAGCTTAGAAGGCCATGTCATGTTCGTATTGGTTTTGGGGAAAAGACATCTACGTGGAAGAGAGAGAGATAATTTCCTTTTCTTTTCAAAAAGCCCCCCCCTGAAAAGCTTACTGAAGACATACACTTACTGCGATTGACCTCTTGGTCTCGCAAGCAGTCTGATGTCTTTTGTGGCCTTTGCAACTTCAGCAGAGTTCTGACGGGGGCTTCTTTCCCTTGGTGCACCCTAAGCCTCCTTCCCTTAATGCTCACTTTTAGCCCTCATATTATGCCCCATATAACTGGCCTCTATTATTGCAAGCGTGGAGATGCTTCCTTACAAGAAACCTAGAAAACCCAGCTCATACTCAGTCTTCCTGCTTACACTGGGATTAAAGCTCTGCAGAGCTGGTAACTAGAGCAGAATTGTAAGCGTTGCCCTTAGTGACTTCAGTGTGTTCATGACTTGTACTGCAAGATTTTGGTAATATTTTCTTATTGTGACACTGGGTATGAGTAAGAAGTTGGCGTGTGGTTTGATACCCCTAAAAAGCTCCTGGCAAGGAACTGCATCCCTCTGAATTCCTCTGGGGAATGAGTTCAGTGTGGCCAGATGCATCTCAGGGCTTGATCACCAAGGCTCCAGGGAGACCTTAGAGCATCTTCCAGCACTGAAAGGGGCTCCAAGAAAGCTGGGGAGGGACTCTTGATCAGGGAGCGTAGGGATAGGATGAGGGAGAACAGTTTTAAACTAATGGAGCGTGAATTGAGGCTGGATTAAGAAGAATATTTTTGCAGTGAGGGTGGTGAAACAGGGGCACAGGTTGCTCAGGGAGGCAGTGGAGGCTTCATCCCTGGGAACATTACAGGTCAGGTTGGATGGGGCTTTGAGCAACCTGAATGGGTTAAAGGTGTCCCTGCTTCTGCCAGGAGATTGGACTGGATGACCTGTAAAGGTCCCTTCCACCCCCAAAGCATTCCATGATTCTGTGGTCCACAGCGTGGTTCCATGCAGAAGCCGTTACACGAGTGGGCAGAGGCTGAGACAATTTGGGGCAGACAGTGCCATCCCACTCTGCTTGTCTCCAAGTGATCTGAAATGTCCCTGCCCCTTCCATTTAAAGCTCCAGCCCTTCATCTCCCTCTTCCCCATGTTAAATACATTCCCCCTTTGATTGGGAAGTAGCTTCATGAGGATTTCTAGGAAGAAGGAGGGGACAGCTAATAACAGCATTAAACCTGACCTTCTGTGTGTGCCTGAGTCTGCTTCCCCCAAAGCGGTGCATAAATTAACATTCTGGCAATAATACTGACCCTGTTTAATTTTCTGTTTGACTAGAAACATTGAGAAAATGTCATGATATTTGATTTCATCTTTGTCTATTTTTCTCTCCTGCTGAATAGAGCTTATTGGACTCTGGAGACCCAAGTGCACACAGCGTGTCTGGGAGCACATAAAGGCGTACTGTCCCTCAGGCATGTGCTCCTCAGCCACGCAGGAAGTATTGGGTTTTATGTTTGAAGCCTGGCTGAGGTGCCCTAATGGCTGTTAATCCACTGGTTTCTTTGACTACATCCTACGCCAGACCCGGTCCCACCTCAGAAGTCTTGGGGTTTCTGTTTGCTTCGCATAAGCCTTCAAAAATGTGCAGGAGCAAGAGGCTCCACACCAGCCGGAGTGTGCTGGAGCGGGGTGGGTTGAAGAAGAGGCTACAACAGCTACGTTCTCCTTGCTGAGATGATGAAAATGGAATGTACCTTCAATCATTTGAAGGGGTGAGCCACCTTGAAGGAAGAGGAGCTGTAGCCCAAAGGGGCTTTGGCATAAGAGGCAGCAAAGGAGGTTAAGTTGAGCTGGGGGCTGAACGGATCTGCTGCTGGCAATTGTAGCTTTGCTGAAACCTGTGGGAATTCATGCCAGGTGGAGACATGGCCATGAGCGTTGTTGATACAAGGAAGGTTTCTCTGGAGAACGGATGAAAAACCCCAACGTGGAGAGATGGCTTGATGCATGGCTATGCTAATGAATCTTAAAAATATAAAGTTTGGGAAGGAAATGCACCCTTTGTTCACAGTCATCCTTCCCTTTCCCCTTCACCCTAGTCCAGTGCTGCTCTGATGGTTGCAATCCCATGCAAAACCTGTCCTAGTGAGGCACTTCTTATGGTCACGGAATCATTACGGTTGGAAAAGACCTCTAAGCTCATCCAGTCCAACTATCAGCCCAACTGTGCCCACTAAACCATGTCTCAAAGTACCGTGCCAACACGCTTTTTGAACCCCTCCAGGGATGGGGACTCCACCGCTTCCCTGGGCAGCCTCTTCCAAAGTTTCACCACTCCTTCAGTGTAGAAACTTTTAATATCCAGCCTAGACTTGCCCTGGTGTAACTTGAGGCCGTTTCCTCTCATCCTAGTCTTGCAACTATTCTCTCTGCGCGCGCCTCACCTGTTTCCTTTCCCCAGCATGTCTTATTTGCTGTGTATTTATTCTTCCAAAGTGCTGGAATAAGAAAAGGAGCAGGTTTTTTGCAGTGTTTTTTTCCCAAAGATCTCAGAGAAGGGGCTGCCAATGTGTGCTGCAGGGTGCCCTTGCGTGAGGGCCAACGTGCAGAAGGACACGCAGAACGCATGGCTGCGGCCCCACGTTCAACGAGGGACACGACACTTCAATGATAGAGCAGCGGCGCTGAAGGCAGCGTGATTAACTACCGCCCACGCGAGGAACACACGCACAGAGGAGCCATTGAGCACAAGAAGTTATATATTATTTCTTTTCCCCACCTACAGCTCCTCGCCGAGGGATCCCAGGCACAACGGCCAAACCCCGCTCGCTAATCTCCTTCAAAGGGAAATTGTGTTATTTCCAAAGAAAAGGCCTTGCAAAGAGGAACAAGATGGGGGGAGAGAGGGAGAAGAATGAGGGGCAGTGGAGAAAAGCAATCTGGGAATAAGTAAGGAGGGTGGCAGCCTCTTTACTAATAAAACCCTCCCACTTGGGTTCTTCTGGAGGGATGATTTGCTGTTGTGTGGGCACTCCCGAGCCGTGATACCAAGTGAGAGGGGCACCTGTGTAGACAAAGAGCTGGTTTGTGATTCCTAGGGAGAAATATTGCAGAACCATTCAGGTCCTGCAGAGGAACCTGAAGGAAATGCACAGGACAGCCCGCGGAGATATGGACTGGGTAGGCACAAGTGCAGGTGGCTGTCATTTTAAGCACATCCTCAGAGGTGACATCCAAGTAGGGCGGGGGAGCAGCCTACCGAGTGCTTAAAAGCAAAGTCTGTGACCACTCTCCCAGGGAGCAGGAACGCGTATGTGTGTAAACTGGGAGACTTGAGATTAGTGGGGTCTCCAAAAAGGTGTTTTAGTAGCTGGGCTTCCTTTTGGTGTTTTATTAACACATCTGAGCCTGAACTCTGCGTCATAGTGTTTCATTCCTGCCAAGGAAACAGAGATGCGTTTGGCAGGGGGCGTCCCATACTGTGACCCTGCACACCTATATGACAATTAGCAGCCACTGCTCACCAGCGTTTGTGTTTTGAGGCTCTGGCTGACAGTGGCCATCCCGAGCACACATGGAAAAACAGCCCTGCTCCGAGTGGAATGCACTCTTGCCAGGCAAGATGAGCAGTGAGATGTGAGTTTTTTCCTTCTCTCCATCAGAAGTGCTGACTGCGCACCTGGTTGGGAGCACACAGGAATGGCCACAGCAGTGGTGGAGGGCAAGCCCAGATCTCCCAAGTTACAGACTGACAGCTCCTCCAAGGATTGCTGGGTTTGCTCCGGTTGCTGCACGGTGTACAACCCTTCTGCTCCTGAAACAGAGCTTGTGCTTGCTACAGCTGATGGGAGAAAACCTCAGCGTTTTGGAGGTGATTTGCTCAAGCAGGCTTTTCTACTCAATGTTTCCTTCTAGGTAACTCTGGATATTTGGGACTTCCAGCTTGTGAGATTGAATTTCAGCTTGATAAGTTTATTTGAAATCATGGTCCTTGGTGGGCCAGGGACTCAACCTTGTGAGTAGGAACTGAGGATCTCTCACCAGTCCTTTCCCCAGAACAAGCCACCTGTCTGGCTCACAAGTGCTCTACATCACCTGCTAACGAAGCAGATGGGAGGGGAGGTGTGGGTAGAGAGACTGGTAGGAGTATTTAATCGACCGGGGCCAAATCAACCAGCACTATCAGGATAGTGTGGCTGTGATGACCTGATGTGGTGTTTGGGTAGTGCCTAGCACTGAGGATCCATAGCCAGACCTCCTCCAGCACTGCACATAAATCACAGTGATTTAACGGTGAGTTATTGCGTCGAGTGGTCCAAGGGCCCCTTATCACTGCAGATGAATGGAGTCTTACGGATGACAATTCATAAATTCTGAGTTATATACTGTGTGCAACCTGTCCCGAGCAGTAAATCTTATTTTCATTTACCTGAACTTAACTTGTTTTTAGGAACGATAGTGTTGCCCGTGAGCTTTTAGGAAGAGGTATCAGTTTGTGAACTTGTAGCTAATGCATGGTTTGGATGGGTTCCAAGACATCAGGAAATCAGTTGTGCCTATTCTGGCTAAGCTTGAAAAAAACCGTCAGTGTTCAGTAACACTATCCAGAGGCAAGTAGAAAAATGAAGCTCCAGACAAGCAGGAAGAAAATACTTTCCCCTATTGTGTGTTACTAACCTCTGGTCTGGGCTACACGATCTGTCCAGAGAGGTGCTGGAAGCTGGGTGGGTTATTGCACAGAGCACAACATCCTCCATTGGGTGTAGTGAATTGGGAAAACAAATCGGGCAAACCAGTGTCACGAGTCAGGAAGGGGTCAGAGACTTCAGGCTCAGGGATGCAGAAGCATGTTTTGCACATGTAAGTTGTATCTTTAGAAAAGCATCTTCCTTGGCTACCAGATTGCTTTGCTCCTGTTCAAATCAAGGGCAGTTTTCCTGTGGACTGCTGCAGGAAAGGGAAATAATTTCTATGCACGTGTAACTTTATCTGGAAAACAAATATATCAGGAGATTTAAACATTTCAAGGCTCATTTCTTGTATCTTTTGCATCAATAAATTGCTGTGAAACAAAAAAAAAGGCTGCTGCCTGTACCTGTGGTGCTTACAGATTGCAGGTAAGTACTTTCTCTAAACTCTGTTCTCTGAAATATCACACTTTACAAGAGCTGCTTTTTTTTTTTCTGAATGGGAAATGAAATGGGTTGTGAACGTGACCGCTTTGCTTTCTGGAGCTAAATGGGTTGAGTGCAGCTGTCTGTTTGCTGCACTCCTTGGGCACAATGGAGCCTTCTGACAATGTCAAAAGGAGGTAAGAGAAGAAAAGCGAACCGCTTGTCCTGCTTTATCCACAGGGGTACACGATGAACCCATGTAACTCTCGACACGAATGCAGATTTAAAGTGTATTACTCAGTGTAGGGGTTTCTTTTTTTTAAAGCCAGTAGTGTGGGTTTCCTTTCTGCATTTGGGGAAACCTGTGTCACAGCTGGGCCATCCCACCAGATAAGGTGGCACTCTTGTCGAACTGGACTCTTGCAGCGGTCCCTAGGGCTTTGCCTGGTGGCTGAGGAAGTGCCGAATGAATCGGCACGTGCCCCCCTCGCAGTCAGGCTGACAAAATGTGGCAAAGGTACATTTACACAGGAGCGTGTCTTCTGCACCCTCCGATCTCCAGGAGTTTGCGTAGGATTTACTGAGAAGCTCTAACTGGGAAAAAATGGGTGTACAATGGCTTGAAGGTGAACGCACTCGTCTCTTATTTTGTATTTCAGTGACTTCATTGAGAATACGAAAGTCATAGGTCTTCCTTTTATTGGTGGGAAGGGTTTAAATTTGAGCCTGGTTTTGCTTTGCTTTTGTGGGGATTTGTGGGTTGCATAACCCAGGAGAGCGCTTCTTCCAGAGCTCTACTCATCTTTCTGAATCCCTGTTTCCTTTCTCATTCTCAGTGTATCGTTGTCTGTACGGACTGCAAGTGACTCAAACCCTCAGTGTTTTGCTGCCCAGGTTTTTAGTGTCTTTTATACCCTAATCTTTTCAGCCGTTGCACTGTTTCAAGCGTAACCAGGTGTGAGTTACAACCCAGACCTGTACCTATAAAGAGGCAATTTTTGAGACACCACATGCAGCATCAGTGGAGTTTCTTGTAGCACAATAACTAGTGGTCTCAGTAGAGATCCAAGAGACCAAATTAGGTGGGTGTTAAGGATATAAACAGAGATACCAAAGGTATGGTGACCATGAAGTGTAAATGACCTTCTCCAACCCTACCTAGAAACCCTGCTCCTTCAGCCGCTGTGCAGTTTGTCACACTCCATGTGGTTGAATCTCTTGTCTAGCTTGGAGAAGTAGCTGCAGGAAAAACCTGACGGAGTGTCACGGTTCGAATTTAAACAACCTCTCCTCTGTCCTGGGAAAAAGCTCCTAAGGAAGGTGTGAATGGCATAGACTGAGCTTGTGCACCCTGCTGGCTCCTGCTACCTCCGAAGCCCATCCTGGAGGTCTGCTCTACCTCCCTGCTCTGCCAGGGAATAAAATTGCCACCGGGCAGCTTTGCCTAAGCGATTTCCGTCTGTCAAAACAGTACAAATGCATTTCCCCTTGGCCAACAATTTCTGAGAACTCATCAGTGTGGTCATTAGGGAGGGTTTCACCCCTTTGTGTGCGGTTTGGCAGTCATTGAGACATTTAGGATTTCTTCAGAGGGTTTGTGTCCCCGTGGCCTGGCAGGCACACGGGTGTTGCTCCTGGCCACAGGGCAGTGAAGGTCTCTTTGCAAGCTCCTGCTGTTGTGTGTGCTGAAGCTGTGTCCTGAGGCCATGAACACAGTTGAGACCCACATCGTTGCAAGTGCTGTCTTGGCCAATGCTCAATTAGTGGGAGATTTTTTCCAGAAAATCTGTGATTATAACAAGAAAGTGAAAGACAAAGGGAAATGTGTCATTTCCCCATTACAGATGGCAGAAGGAGGAAAATACCTCCCCTGTTAGCAATGTTCTCAACTGTCCTAGTGGAAATAATTCATATACTGGTGGCAGGGGTTGCACCGATGGGAAGTGTTTGTGCTGCTTCAGCTTGGTCTCCTTCCAGTGCAAGAAAAGGTGCAACGGCAAAGACAGCCTGGACTCAGCACGGGCAGGTGAGGCTGTGCTGAATGAGGTGAACCTCTGTTGGAGGAGTGCACTTTTTCATCTGAAGGGAAGCCCCAAAACGCCTTTTCCAACCCACGCAGGAAGGTGAGGGCAGCACCGTTGTCCTAACCCCCTTATTTTCACTGCCAGCTGATGGGTTCCCTTGGGCTCAGTTTTCACACCAAAGTAAATCAAAGCTAAAGAAAACAGACCAGCAGGAAAAAGTCCCCTCATCTCACAGCACCGCTCCCCTGCAGAGAGATATTTTTGACAATTCTGTTTCTTTATTTCTTAATTAGACATAATGATGTGTGTGTTGGGTCAAGAAAAGCTCCTTTGCAGTGAAATATTAGACTGATTTTGACAGTGTAACTAAAAATAGGCCTGTGCACACACGTGTGTATGTGTGCACGTGCACTAGCAGGGATAAACACGCGATGCTCTTTGCTTAATTACCAACACCCTTTCCTTGGGGCAGCAAGGGGAGGTGGAGCGCCTTCGCCTCCAGTTAGTTGTTTTTCAAGTAAATAGAGAGAAGGAGTTTTCTGAAGAACAGATGGGCTGGAATGAGGAATAGAAATATTTTCAGTCAAAGAGGGGCTGGATGATGTAATAAGCCACAGGAATAAAGTTCAGTTATTTTATGCTCTCATCCAGACCTCAGAGTGAAAATGCCTCTGTTGTTCATTTCGGATTCATCTGTTTTTGAAGGCTGGCTCTGTCTTTGAATGCTATTATAATGCATGCGGAGCTAAAGGGAGCAAACAGCGATTGAGCAATGATGGAAGAATGTATTTGTCAGCACTGGAAGCGTTTGGGTACTGTTTGTTAGGCCAGATACGCTTCTGATTATTCTGGAGGGAAAAGGATGGATGTACCTTGAATGACTTTAATGGAGGTCCTCAAAATTGGCTTTTGCGGTCTGGCACTTGAGGGCTCAGTAGCTGCTCACAAATACTTTTAGAACTATGACTAGCTCTTATCCTGGGGACTAAACTGCTGCTCCACTCACAAGCACAGCTCCTACAAGTCCTCACCAGTAGATGTGCATATCCCCACCTTGAGCTATTAGGGACCTCTAGATCCTGGGTTGCATCCAAACAAGTGCGGCCAGCAGGTAGAGGAGACCGCAAATATGATCTGAGGGTTGGAGCACCTCCCATAGAAGGACAGACTGAGAGAGTTTGACTTGTTCAACCTGGGGAAAAAAAGGCTAGGGGGCACCTTAGAGCAGCTCCCAGTGCTGAAAGGGGCTCCAGGAAAGCTGGGGAGGGGCTCTTGATCAGGGAGTGCAGGGACAGGATGAGGGGAAATGGTTCTGAGCTGAAAGAGGGGAGATTGAGATGAGATCTCAGGGAATGTTTTGCTATGAGGGTGGGGAGGCCCTGGCCCAGGGTGCCCAGAGCAGTGGTGGCTGCCCCATCCCTGGAGGTGTTCCAGGCCAGGTTGGATGGGGCTTGGAGTAACTATGGGAAGGTGTTCCTGTCCACGGCAGGAGTGCTGGAACTGAATGATCTTTAAGGTCCTGTCCAACACAAACCATTCTATGATTCTTCATATTTCAATGGGCAAACCACACAGAAGCAGACACAATTCACATTCTGTAAGGTCACCTACTTTGGTCATGTTGGTCATTATTATTGTACCCTTGGACAGAACTACTAGTGAAATGCTTGTTTTCATCCCAAGTTGTAGACTCTTCAGGCAAGGTTAAGTGTCGATAGATATGAATTGTGTCCCACTGACAGAAGAGGCCCTTGTGCAAGGCAGAAAGAGGAGGAGAGTGCAATGGGGACCCTGCTCAGGTGCAATTTGATACCTGCAGTGGGGAAGAATGGCTGATTGTTAAAATGATGGTAACTGGAGCTGCTGTTGATGATTTCTTTGTACTCATGCTGGTCAGGCAGCAGCTCCTGAGAGAACCTGAGCAGTCTTCATGTGTTTTATGTCAACGCCACAGAGCTGGAATGAAGCTCTGTGGAGTTCTGGTGTTCCAGATCCGGCTTTGACGAGCACAGTACTGGTATTGCAATGGAAAGATGCCATTGCAAGTGCAGGAACTCCTTCAGTAGATCTAAGCATGGAGATTTTGCCACTCCCTGATATGTGCAGTAAAAGGGAGGGGAAGTGTGTGTGACAATGAGCTGGTGGACAAAACGATGATGAGAAATGCTGCGAAGGATGATAGGGAAGGAAGACTGTGTAGCAGCACTGTGTGCTGGTCCTGGTTACGTTCTGGTTAACTGCCTTCAAAGACGACAGTGATGGCCACGAATCAAGCAGAACAATTTATTTGCGAAGAGAAGTCTAATGGATGGTTTGGACGGCCTTCAAAAGCGCAGCTTTCCCTATCCGAACAGCCTGAATCATTTCAGCACTTGAGAACAAAATCCAGGGATGGGCAGGCTGAGAGCTGCAGAGAAACCTGAGGGACCTAGACTGCTTTTTCTCTTCTCTGCTTCATCAGTGTCTCGGGGACACTTGGCTCTTAAGAGGGAAAGATTTGGGAATCCAAATCCAGTCCAAATTGCCCTAAATCCACAGCTTTACCTTCCAAACTTCAAGGGCTAAGGTCTAGAAAGCTTCTGAAAAGTATCGTGATGTCTTACAGGTGCAACGTGTCCTAGGTCCTGCATGGCTTTGTTTTATTTAAATTAGCATGTCCTAAAGTCTGAAGTGACTGCAAGATCCAAAAAAAGAATGCAGAGCAATTCCAGGCACAGCTAAAGGGAGTTTTTGATTGGTTAGAACTGGATGATCTTCGAGGTCCCTCCAACCCAAACCATTCTATGATTGTTAGAGATCCTTAGAAGCCAAGATGCATCTGCTGCTCCATCCTTTGGCTGCAGATGGAAAAGACCCTTGTGCTAAGTGCAAATTCCATGGAAGGAGACAGATAGCATTGGCAGAAGTGCACCTAAACAGAAAATACATACAGAAGGGCAGGTATGTGGTACGAAGTCTTGAATAGCTGCCAAAAAGCTGATCTATGTGTGTAATCGCTCGGAGGATTGTGGGGTACAGTGAGGGTCCCTCGAGATGGAAGCATTACTGCCTATAAGTAATGTTCCTGTTTACTCCCACTGATGCTTTTATGTAACAATGCTGCTCTGCCCCTGACTGCCTGTCAGATCTAAAATAACTTTCCTTCTAATGGATGTCCTCATGCGGAGTAGAATTGTGGGGGTTTTCAGTAGGAAATGGCCAGCAGCAAGAACAGGTAATTCTCTGTGCTGTCTTCTAGAGGAGCATGGAGGCTTGAAGGTGGGTGATGAAGATGCAGACACTGAGCACTGCATTTATTTTTCCTGGATATGTCTTTACCTGAAGTACGGATTATGAGAACAAGAGTCTTCTGCTTTGGAAGAGGGACTATGTGATCAGCCAGAGGCTTCCAGGAGTTCTGGCATTGAAATATGAAGTAGAAATCATAGAATCCTGGCTGCTTTTGACTTCCTTGCCGTGTTGTTCATTAAGTTGTGGAAGATAAGGCTGTTTGTGCTAGGAAGATGCTGCCAAAGCAGATGTCCACACATGTATTGAAGAAATGATGATTATATTCCAGTCACCCCGACCTTACCTCGTAATCAGCCACTTATGTAGCAGCAGAAAATGGAAGCATATTTAAATTGTCTTGAATGATTTAGAAAATAAACCCCCTTTTAGTCCCTATCTGCAGCTAATGCTGTATATTTTTCCTCTTTTGTGAAAAGAAGTGGAAGGGACGGCATTGCCGGAGAAACACCATGGTTCAGTGCTGCAGGGGACACACTGTGTTTTTGGGCAGGATGTGAAAATTGCAGCAGTGTCTTAAAACAATTTAAGGTGTCGGCAACCGAGTTCCCATCAGGAGAGCTGCGTTGAGAATGGAGCAAACTAATCTTCCAGGACTTGCTGAGGTCATGGCTCAGCTTGCCTTTAAAGAACAGCAAAGTTTGTTGTGAAGAAGTAGGCTCTGATTCTTTTCAAATCTTCAACCTTGCTCTGAGATTTACCAGGACAAAACTCACCCTGAATCATTTTGTGCCATCTCCCTTAACACTTAAACAGAGGAAGAGAAACAGTAGCTAAAACTTGACCTTGTTTAGAAGAACTCTAATTATTTATGTCCTTTTTATGGACTGCTGCTGCCAACAGCTTTCTCTCACTTTGTGGTTGTGGGTCGTGCTGCCAGCTGCTGGTGTGTGTTCAGCTGAGCAAATACCGCATGCCATATTCCATGAATATACTCCCTTGATCAGAAATAATAATTTCTTTCAGCTGTATTTATTTCTCCCTCCATCCCTCCATCCCTCCATCCCTCCATCCCTCCATCCCTCCATCCCTCCATCCCTCCATCCCTCCATCCCTCCATCCCTCCATCCCTCCATCCCTCCATCCCTCCATCCCTCCATCCCTCCATCCCTCCATCCCTCCATCCCTCCATCCCTCCATCCCTCCATCCCTCCATCCCTCCATCCCTTTTTCTTGAGGCTAACATGGTTTGAAAATGCAGTTGCAGTATGCAAGTGGCCAGAGCTCTGAAAGTCATAGAATGGTTTGGGTTGGAAGGGACCTTAAAGCCCATCCAGTGCCACCCCCTGCTATGGGCAGGGACACCTCCCACTGGATCAGGGGGCTCCAAGCCCCATCCAACCTGGCCTGGAACACCTCCAGGGATGGGGCAGCCACCACTGCTCTGGGCACCCTGGGCCAGGGCCTCCCCACCCTCACAGCAAAACATTTCTCCCTAAGATCTCATCTCAATCTCCTCTCTTTCAGTTTAAAGCCATTCCCCCTCATCCTCTCCCTGCACTCCCTCATCAAAAGCCCCCTCGTTTCCCATCTGCCCCCCATCCTCATGCCTTCCCAGCGAGCTGTTTTGAGATGTGTCTATGGAGAAGCCTAAGTTGCTTTCATCAATTCCAAAATGACCTGAGATCTTGGCTGCACCGTGAACACCTGCCCAGAACAGGACACCGAAGGCTGTTACACCCACCAAATTCTTCCACATCCAAACATAACCGTGCTTTGTACTGTCAGAACGTAAAGGAAAAAATACACCTTTGTGCAGACACAGATGTACAACCCAACACAAATTATCTTTGTTAGAAAAAAGAAAGGCAGGGGTCAGGGGCGTTGTTGGTATCTACACGTGGGATTGCTGCCAGCACAGCTCCATCAGTGAAGGATCACACCTCTTCATCTCCCTGCCTTGTAGAGCTGTGCTGGCAGAGACGCTTGTGCGTACGTCACCGGTTGTTGCCTGATTTTTCTCTTTAAAAGGACTGCTGACGGGAAGCAGCGAGAGCAAGAGACCTGGCGTGATTTCCTCCGCTTCACCCACAGAATAGCTCCTGGGGGAGAGGAGAGACTAATAAATAGGGTGTGAGTTTGAGATACTGGTCCCCTGACAAAAATACGCATCAGCTGAAATGGTGTGAAGCCAGGCTGTTCTTGTCTCTCTGGTATGATCTCCGTTACAAGATTCACATTATGGCTGGAGCGCAGCCACGCAAGTCTGGTCCTCAGTGAGAGAAGACGGACCTTGTGTGGTCCCAGTTCTCTAGCGCAATCCTAAAATTCATCCTTGCTGCAAGGCTGCATTGGCTGTTTCAGGCTTGCCAGCAGCTGCCCAATTTTATTGAATTTAGCAGAATCAAAGACATCACTTGCAAAATCACCCAGTGACACAGTTTCCCACTGGAAAGGGGCCTAAGCTTGCTTCGGATATGCATTAATTTTGCATATATTCTTTTAATATATTTATGGTCCTGCTGAGGTAGTCCTACACCAAGTGTAGGATAAGGCTCACTCCTGCCTCAAGCAGGATCCACACTCAATGGATCATTGATGTAGGATTGAAAGCATCAGCAAGGTAGTCTTGTTTTCCAGCTCCCTTTGCCATACGTGCAAATCCATGGTGTTACTGAAGTCGTCCTTAGCCTCTTTGCCATCCCACCTCTGACACGGGCTGTTTGCTCTAGAGGGCCAGGAGGCGGTTGTCCGTGCTATCTTCAAAGGAGACATTTTCTTGCTTGTATTCCCCAGGTTCAACCCATTCAAAGCACCAGCATTCTCAAGCCATCTGTTCCTAAGCATGTCCTCTCATTACCCACACCAATATCTAAACCTTTACTTTGATTTTGCCGAGATCCTGGCACCAGAGAAGCTTTGCTGCAGTTGTTTCCATAGTTGGACGATGCAAGCTGGTTTGTTTGAGGTACTGAAGTGTTCCCTAAACCCTCCTATTCTTGCACTTAAGGTTTGGTCAATTACTGTATCAGGAGAGAGGGTTCAGCTTGTATCTTCGGTTTCGTTGCACAAGTTTTGTATTCAATTAATTCCGATTTGGTAGTCTGTAAAATTCCTAATATGCAAATATCCTAAAGTCGGCAAAATGGAACTGAAAATCTTGTTAGAGCAGGCTTTTATGTGCTGTGTCCCTGACTTCCCTTCCAAATAAGCTGTCTTCAAAAATTACGGTAGTTCTCCTCATATTTTTGCACTTCTTTTCTCTGCAGAACAGTAAGAAAAAAGATACTGGGAAAAGACAAATGCAAAAATAATTTACATACGTGTGTGAATCTTTTTCCAGCCTTCTGCACAGGTTTGCTTCAGATCAAAGCCCAGGTCATTCCCCAGTGCCTTAGGCTTTTTATTTTCCATGCTTGTAGCACAGAGGATGATGGAACAAATACGAAGTGATGCCAGTGCCTATTTGGACATTACTTGGACCTATAAAAATGAACTCAGTGTTTTCCAAGTATAAAAAGCCAAAAGAAACCACCTTGAGGTACCACATGAAGTTATTTGCTTTGACCCAGGGTAACTATAATGAAAGGTCTCTCTGAACACAGGGTGTTCAAAACCATCGTGCTTTCACATGTGTGTGTGAAGACGGAAATGTGGTGTTTACGGAGGCACGCTGAGCGTCAGCTTGTGTGTTTGCCTTTGCGTGTCTGTGTGTCCAGACAGAATTTCCCGAGTGAAATGGGTTTGCTTGCTCTAGTCCAGCTTTTAAAGGCGGGCAAACAGAGGGCTCTTCTCCCAAATTTTACACAAATTGAACCTGTTGTTGGGAACGTCTGTACGCAGGGCAAGGGCTGGAGGCTCCTTCCAGACAGGTCAAGTGAAGCCTTCTAGGTTAAATTCGAGGGGGGCTGTCAGAGCCCCGTGAGGTGTTGCTACAACTGCAATGTGTGTACTTTGAATATAAAAATGAAATCGAGCTGCTGTTGTTTCTAGCTCTTCATGGGATTGTTCTTGTCCACGAGGCTCTTGAGCGTCTGTGCAGTTTGGGAGTGAGGGAGCCAGCCAGGACAGTTTGAGGCTGGGCCGTGGTGTGGTGGTCTTGGTGTGCTGGGACTCGCAACTGGTGGCACTGACCCCATTTAACCCCAGGGATGTCATCCCTGCTGGGGGAGGGGTTCCCCAGGCAGCCCTTCGCACTCTGGCTACCTTGACGTTGTTTCTCCACTTGCAACCTCTCGTGACTGGATGAAACATGAGGATTAAAAGCAGGAGGAATACAGCTGTGGAACAGCAGGTCGCTCTTACAGTGGTGATGAGGTCCCCTTGGATTGAGTTTTGGGCTTGTCAACGGGAGAAATACTGGGCTGCTCTTTGGTACAGAAGTCATTAATTAGCAATTAGTGGCTTGCTGGCTCAAACTTAAGGCTCAGCCTCTCCAGTTTAATACACCCCAAATGGCTCAGATACCTTGGTGGATGCTGGAAGGGGGGACCTGGGCATTTTTAGAATTTTATTCTTTTTATCCCAAACAATGGGAGCTTTGGGGTTTAGGCAGAGAGGGTCCTTATTTGTGATTGCTACTTGTGATGCAAACAAACCAGCACTCCACAGGCGCTGCCGTGCTGCCCCTACGGGTTAACAGCTAAACCCAAACAGTGTCCTCTGCTGTCTGTGCGCTAGGGTGAACTCTCAAGTGTTTGTAGCTTTATTTTACAACCACAATTTTTTCTAAACTTAGCAGAGCATACACTTTGTCAGGAACTGTTCCCATGCCAAGTTTCAGGTTTCAAAGTATTGCCATTTTCGAGCTATTCCTTGCTTCTTTCCTTCTGCGTTTTCTCCCTCTCACTTGCACACAAAACTTTCTTTTTAATGTAGGGTTGGGGTTTTTTTCCACACATTTGTAACTTAAAACATCTGAAGAGGTTTTGCTCCAAGTTTATATTTAAAAGAAATAATGAAAGCCAACGTTGGCAGAGAAAGCAGTGTGAAAAGTTACAGCTCAGAAAATTCAGGAACATTACAGGCATTTGCAGAGGAGGACTGAAATGGAAATCCTTGCAGCCTGCCTTAGCAGGAATGCGTGTGCAATATTCAATAGGATTATAGCTGCGGTAGCAGAGAGGAGAACTCCTGTTGGGGCAACTTTGTGCGCTTTATAAAGCGACGAGAATTACCTGCTGGCAGTCCAGTCGGTTGTTGTGATCCAGCATCTTCAAACACACTGCAAAGGCCGAGCGTTGATAGATTCGAAGATCTAACTGGGAGGGCTATGCTGTGGGTTTCTGGCCCATGAACAGTTACAGACATCTGGGCTTTCTTCATGCAAGCATCGGCAAGTCAGCAGTTTTTTGGACAACTCCATCCAGCCTGGCAGAATCTTCTACCATTTGCTGACATGGTGGGGTTTATTTGCTGGCTTTCCTTCTGAAGATGACTGGTGTAATATAGACTGGGTCTAGGCCGTGTAGAGATTGGTAGGCTCAATTTAAATCTGTGTCTGACAGGAGTGCTCTTAATCTTTGTCTAGACACAACATAGATGTTCCTACATTTCCGCTCTAGTTGAGGCACGGTGTTAGGTTTTAGTGACCGTGTGGCTGCTGGTCAAGGTAACAAACCAGACTTTTGTCAGAAAGTGAAGTTCTTCCACCTCAATGACCCATAAACCAGACCCCACCACCTCCTGCAGATTGTTCCCTCCTCCCACCCCGTCCTCTGAAGCTCCCCAGCAATTGTTTCATGAGTATGACATTCACCTGAGGTCCAAAACGTGCAGGTTTTGCGGGGCTCCATCTCAAAGTTGCTCTTTCATCCACCACGCGGTTGACTACGTGGCAGAAAGCATGAGACATGTAAGACTGGACTATGAAACAGGTCATGGACATACCTCTTCTGCTTGCTTTTCATGTAACTTAAAGGGGTTTTGGCTGTAATCCGTAATGCTGGGACCAGGGTAACAACTTGGCTCCATGGCAGAACACAGCATCTCATAGATCTAATGCTCCTACGTGACCCTAATTTATGTTTCACTCTGGAGATCCCAAACTTTTGTGTTCCCAAACACAGAACTTTACTTTCTGTGGTGCTGTTAGGGCTTGTGAATCCAGAGTTATGGATTCATTGGTGTGTACAAGGATTTGAGGTGTTCCGCAGTTAATGCCGGCTGTAATGCCAACTACAATGAGATGTGGTGCTGAATCAAAGCCACAGGTTGGCCAGACTCCTCCCTGGGGACATTCTAGTCTGTTCCCAGATCCAAATGTTGTATCTGGCTCGATTCTTTGTGATCAGGTAATGAAGTTCTTAGGTCTGAACAGTGCAGGAATTTGTGAAAATGTACAACTAGAGTAGGATCTAAACCGGCTGGGTTTAAGCTGCTCTCTTTGCCTGAACAGCTTTCAGCTGGGAAAGACGTAGCCCTTCTAGCCAAATTGTAGGTTCACTGCCCTGAAAAGAGTGATTTGACATTTCATCTTTTGCCTGGCAAGATTCATTTGGGAGCGACCCGCCTATTATGCATGAGCATGAAAGAGCCTATGTTTTTCCATAAAAATCTTCTTCCACTCGGGACTATTTCAGACTCTTGGCCATTGAAGTATTTGTAAATTTGAAAACAATCTGCTGATTTTCTTTAAACCAGCCTTGTTTGGTGTGTTTTTCAGTTTGGTACCGCTTTGAGTTGTGTGTGGGCAATGTATTTAAAGAAAAAAAGAAAAAAAAAAAAAAGGAAAATCCAAGGATATTGTTGTTATCACTGGAAAGAAACTCCTAGAAGTGATGCCATGGTGTAGTAAATGCTGTATAAACCCAGAGTAACAAAATGTTCTTTCATTTACCACCTACCACAACACAAAGCTGCGTTTTCGGGTGTGAATACTGTCGTGTTCCACACACGGCGTGCTGCCCGATGAAATGCTGCGCGCTGTTATTTCTAAGCTGGCATCTTTGGGACACGCCAGGTTAGATACAGGAGGCTTCTTTGTGGCTTAGTGTCCGTAAATGGCCTCGTTTGCTTTGGCCTCTCTGCCAATTGACATCTGCCTCTTGCTAATTACGCACAGATTTAAAAGGTGATCACCCAGCTACTTATCTTTGCAATCCAGGTGGTGGTGCCAGGTGGTGTGTGTTTAACGTGCCAGGAGAGCTGGGAGCCTATCATCCCACACCAGTCACCGTCGGTCACCGTCCTCACCGCACAGCTCTATTTCTACTCATTAAATATACTTAATAAATAAATAGCGTCTTCTAAATGCGTAGGCGGGTTGTCTAGCGTGGCACTGGCCCTTCCAAACACACTCTGAAGTCGAAACTGTCTGTTCAGCTTGGCCAGGATTTATCATTAGAGCTGTATGGGCTAGAAAGCGTATTTGTGGCCGGCGTGCCAGCTTGCCTGAATAGCCCACAGTGTAATCTCCCTCTTTCCTCGGTGGGAGGAGCTGCCAAAAATAGCAAGCCAAGAATTTGTCCATGTTATTTCTGGGATTGCACCAGGAACTGACATCAGGAGGAGAGGAGAGAAAAAGCAAGCAGTGTGAGAAGTTGTAGGGTCTGTAGTTGGTTGGGGTTGCAGGCTGCCTTGGGGGTGCACGGAGGGGTCTGGTACCGCCTCCTGTGTGCACACTCCCACGTGCGAGGCTCTCCCCGGGCTTGAACGAGGTGATTTAAGTCTTTGCTCTCTGTTAGGGCAAACCTGCTTGGCCCAGCATGTCGGTCTCAGCTGAGTCCATCTCGTGGTGCCCCAATAACGTCCCCTGCAACAATCGTGGGGTGGTGCAGGGAGTGAAGTGTTAGTTCATGTGGCTGAGAAAAGGCATGAATGAGCCCCAGCTGAATCGGCCTTCACAAAAGCCTGTGAATTGAGCTGTGACTCCTCTGTGGAAAGGGCTGTTTGTGCTGTAGGAGACATCACCGCCCTGGACAGCTGGGTGGGATCCCGGGCACAGGGATGGAGCGGCTGAGCATGCCTCTGCCACTGCTGCCACATCCAGACCAAGTGGCCCTTAGGCTACGGGGACGTTTCTGAGACCAGCTTGAATGATCTCAAATGAGTGCTAAATCAGGCTTCATTACTATTGTTGTTGCCCAAACAGCCGCTTCGTTATCCCAAATGCACTCGTACAAGGATGTCATACGCGTTACGGAAGAGATCAGAGCCGCCTCTGTGCGCTAAGGAAAGATCTACTTCCCTCCAACGCAGGCTGTGGGCCAACTCTCTGGCCTGTGATGGAGCTAATTGGGCATCCGAGCCCTGGGTTCCGTGGCACTGGCCTCATAAGGGCCTATTTAGCTGCCTGACTCATCTCCAAATAGCTGTTTGTTCACTGCCTGTGGCTGCATTCACCATTATTTTACTTAACAGCACATTACACGACAATGAAGAGGCTGCTGAGTCTAAGTCCTAGGGAAAGAATAGATTGGTGTGTTGTCTGTTACGAGACAGAAGGAGAAGCGGTTCCGTTGCAGCACTGGTCTACCCTTGCTTCTCCAAAATCTGTCGTGCTCTCTGAGCTGTTCCCTTAGGTGGCAGCTTGAGGTCCTGGTGAGGGGCACCAAGATTTAGCAATGCAGAAAAAATGAGAAATGCGCCTTCGTTTTTGGCTCTGGCGTTTAATGACGTTGTACTGTCGACCATGCGTTTTAGAAAGGGCCAGGTATGGAGCTCAACGCTGCTGCTGCCGTGGATGGAGGTCTGTCCTTCTTTAGAGCTTAACCAGAGAAGGCAGGCAAAGGATGGTGGTGATGGGGAAAGAGGGGAAAAGTGGATGTGAAGGCTTGAAGAGGTAAAGCCACCTTCTCCAAACCCTGCCTAAGCCAGCAAGGGTGGCTGGGAGCATGAATTATAAATAATTATAAATACTATTCCTTAGGCTGAGATTCTGGATGATGCCAGCTCCTCCTGAATCCTGTCTTCTGCCGTAGTTAGTTCTGCTGGAATCAGGCGGAGCGGCTACAGAGGGGAGCAGTGCTTCCTCTAATTAGAGATCAGTGTGTGGCACTAATCTAGCAAAAATCGGTCCTGGCTGCGGCGGGTAACAGGAGCTGGGCACCTTCTCCGTGGAAAAGTCACTTTCGCCCATTCTCCCCTTTTTGAATGAGAAATCAACAAAGCGTTTTCATCCAGTTCTTGTAAAATCGAGCAATGAGTCCTTTTTATTTGAAGTTACATTATAGTTCAAAATGTACTTGATCTCTATTTCTAGCTCTTTTGAACGGCTCAACCAAGGTATTTCATCCAAAAAGGAAGCTTTTAAGAGAACAGTCCTGGGTACCACTCAGCTGATTATCTGATCAGTTTTAAGATCTTCTGGAAATGGAAGCCCACTCTTCTGTACAGAAAGCGATGCCATAATGACACCACTGCATCCAAGGGGAGTTGTGTTTGATTTGAACTCCTCTCCTGGTCTGGCAGATAAAGGATTGTGTGGAGATGTGGGGACCACTTCAACAGCTTGAAACAACGCTGCAGGTTTTAAGACTTTGCAGAATGAATTATTGCAGTCAAAAATCATAATCATAAACCTATAACTGGGTCATCCACCAATTAAGGGAATAAAAGTGTTGCAAGGCAGAACACACCCCACGTGTTACACTCAGCAGGATTATTTGATTAATGTATTGCTGTCATTCCCATTAATGGCACAAAACTGAACCTGCTGTAGGTGACCTGGCAAAATGTTTTCGTGGTTTTTAGACTCATGGGAACTCTTTTTCTAAGCTACACAGTGGACCGTGTGCACTGTATAAAACACAACATCTTTTCTAGGCACAGCCTGGAAAGCCACACTGGTTTTCTTTGGTGCAGGAACTGCTGGTCAGTCATGCCATGATTTGAGGGCTGCAGATGTCCCATCGGAGTGCAGGAACCCAAAGTGTAAAGCCAAGGGGAGAGGAGAGAATGAGGGAAGCTGAGGGCAAGGAAGGAATTTGGCTGCACAGCTTTCTGGGGTGCTTAAAGTGATGTGAGTGAACAGGGCCCATCATTGAACAGAGAAGCACTTCCAAACGACTTCTATTGACAAAGGCACGTAAAGCCTGATTGGTGGGATGGTAGAATGCTGAAAATGCTGATTAGGAAGGCTTAATCCAGGGCAAAAAGTGACTGACAAGCAGGGGGATGCTTTATGGAGCAAGCTGTTAGGTGACTGGGTTGACCTGTTGTGTTTGTGATAACTCTATTCCTTTGGTTTTGTTCTTATGCCCTACAAATAAAACAGATAACAACAGCTCGTAGCACTGCCAGTCTGCCTGCCATAGAGGCTTTCAGCCACGGCCTGGAAAGGTAAATAATACTGCAGTTCATATTTTTCCCCAGTTCCAGATCCTTTTCCTGAAGGATGTCAGGGTGGTGGCCAGCCGTAGGGCTTTTAGCACAGCGGATGTAGGGAGCTGGGATTCAGACCTCCTTTTCCACTTGGTACTGTTGAGATGTGAACCTGTGACATCCTTCAATTGAAATCACATTGGAGACCCCAGAGATTCACAAGTGCAAGTTGCTTTAACGCCGTTGGCCCCCTGCCGCTTTGACTAAAGGCAGCTCAGCAATCCTTTGGGCCTTCAGGAGAGCATCTTGCACTGGAAATATTGTACAAAGTGAATGAGAGCAGTAGGTAATAATAATCAAATAAGTACCCTCAGTACCTGCATTTGGGGTTGAAAGTGCTGCTTGGGATGGCTTTCCTCATTAGAGCTCTCTTTTTCCAGCCCTAGCCAGAATCTGCTTCTCTGGCCAGGCAGCTTGTCTTGTAGGGAGGTGGGACCATCCTTGTTTTCCTGTACTTTTAAGCCTAGATACCATACAGGCAACTCTCATGTTGGAAACCCAAGCTGGGTGGTTCAATTTGTAAGGACAAAAGGGGAATTCAGTGTGTGTTTTGTTCCTCCAGGGTTAGTGAAGGACCTTGTTTTGGAGATGGCGTGGTTAGCTGGTCAGGAGAGCTCTTATCCTAACAAGCCAGCACTGATTGCGTTCTGCAAAGCTGAAACAGGGCCTCTGGAGAGGAAAGTAAAACTGTCTGCTCAGGCAGGGAGCTGCCACAGGATCTTCTGGCTAGGGGCTTTCACC
Organism: Neomorphus geoffroyi; assembly: GCA_033558235.1. Taxonomy (NCBI): domain Eukaryota; kingdom Metazoa; phylum Chordata; class Aves; order Cuculiformes; family Neomorphidae; genus Neomorphus; species Neomorphus geoffroyi. The sequence continues at coordinate 11,535,958 of JAUMJM010000050.1, forward strand.
TTTGAACACATCCTCACCCAGGTGAGGGAACCAGGACATGAAGGACCACACAAGCTGTTGTTATCCTCCACCCCTGGAGGTGTTTAAGGAGAGATTGGCTGAGGCACTTGGTGCCAGGGTTTAGATGACGAGTAGGTGTTGGTGTTGGGTCATAGGCTGCACTCAATGATCTCAAAGGTCTTTTCCAGCCTTGTGATCCTGTGATACTGTTATGTCCATGACTGATTCATTTCAGTTCTGGACAAGGGTGGCCAGTTTGCTGCATTGGAACTCCTTTAAAGGGTTCTCTCTAAGGTCCCTGGATTTTGTTCCTTCTCTGTGGGGCCAATCCCAGCTAAAAAACCCACACAAACCAAACCAAATCAAATCTTTTCTTCACTTCCCTGGACTTTTTCCCCTTCAAATAACTCTAAATCATGTTGGTGGTTGAAACCATTCCTTCTAGCCCAAAACCCTCCCTCAAGACAAACTCTCTGACTCAGTTTGAGTTTCCCAGGGTATGAACTGATTCAGGACGGGATGAAGTGGTGACGATATAAGCCGTAACCTGTTTATTTTAGCCAGTATTTAGATTCTGACTGAAGTGGGAAACTGCGTGAGCTGCTGCAAGGCTGCGCTCCCATTTCTCACAGAGCACTGGAGATGGCACCAGTTCAAGGTGGGGCTCCTTCAGAGTTGATGTTAGAGGAGAATGGACATGTAGAGCATCACGTCAACCCCTTGTTGAATGTGAAGAGCTAACGAGGGATGTTATAGATTAACCACGATGACGTGTGCTCATCGGAAGCAATGGGCCTGGCACTCTTTCCTCTGTACAGATAAAGGATCAGATAAAGACATTGTGCCAGACATGGCCTTTGTTAGAGGAAGAACTTCTAGGCTGCTCCGGTCATTGAAGTATATCAGATGGAAACACTTGTCCTCTTTCCTATCCCCAGTCATTCACAATAGCCTTACTTTGTTTGAGCCCCATTACTGGAGTTAACTGGGAGAGTTCATGCACGCCTTGCTCGTGCCGTTTTCCTGTTTGCTGCAAGAGAAAGAGGATTGAAAGTCAAGAACCATCTGTGTTCTTATTCCTGCGGCTGAGAATTTCCTACTGCAAGGCAGCATTTGTCTCAATGAGATAAGTAATGAAATATTTTTCCCTAATTCCCTTTTTTAATCTACATTTAACTTCTTTTTAAAAAAAAAAAAATATTCTGTTTTGTTATTTTTAATCATGGAAGGGTTGGGGTTGGAAGGGACCTTAAGGTCCATCCAGGGACCATCCATGCCATGGGCAGGGACACCTCCCACTGCATCAGGGGGCTCCAAGCCCCATCCAACCTGGCCTGGAACACCTCCAGGGATGGGGCAGCCACCACTGCTCTGGGCAACCTGGGCCAGAGTCTCAGCACCCTCACAGTAAACAATATCTTCCTAATAGTTAATATTTAGATTTAGTTTTAGATTTTACTTTTAAAATATTTCACAAATTGGAACCCAGAAGGGAAACACAGATTCCAACAGACACATATGATTTTTTTTTCATTCCGGTTTGACACTAAGACTCCTCACCAGCACCTCCAAAGACCAGCTCTCAGGTGTAAGCTTTGCCCTGCCTACAGGTGCTGAGGGCTGTTGCTGTTCATCGTTAACAGCACAGCTGTGATACTGCACATCCCTCGGTTCTCATTAACTTGAGACCAAACTCACTGCATGTCCCAGCAGAACCAGAAAATTTCTAAAGAACAGAGATAACAAGGGGATAAAAGAAGAGTATTTGGTAGCAGTAAAGAACATGCAGGAAGATGCGAGTCCTGCAGATCTCTTGCAACAAAAATGCTGCCTGCCTTCAGGGTAGCTTCAGTGTGAAAAGTGGCTCTGGAAGCACAGCGTGTCACTTCAGCCTCTGTGTCGTTGTCCCTTGGGGTAGCACTCCTTCAGATGAGGGCTCTGTAGGAGCCATCATTTTAGGACACACACCCCTCTCTGACCTCCCTCACAGTTGTTTATTTCCTTTCTAAACATTCTCTCTGTTACCAAGTGTATCTTTGATGAGCGTCCAAAGTTCATATCCGCTCTTGTGTTTAACCTTCGTGTTCAGCAGACGAGGTCGGTGAGCTAATTACATGTGCACCAGCCTCCGAGCACGTAGACCAGCACCTTTTCTTTTTACTGGGTGACTGATTAGCAGCATCCGGCCAACCCATAAAGGAAGGGGCAGCTGGTAATGCCAAGGAATCAACAGGTTTTGTGCTTGTACCTTGCAAAACACACTGGAGGGTTGGTGGGCGAGTGTTGAACCCAGCCCGCTGTGTTTTCCTTGGGTTGATGTATAGGAAACACCCTGTAGCTGGTTGGTTTAGGCTCGACATTAGGAAGAAGTTCTTTACTGAGAGGGTTATTGGCCATTGGAATGCGCTGCCCGGGGAGGTGATGGAGTCACCGTCCCTGGAGGTGTTTAAGGAGAGATTGAATGAGGCACTTAGTGCCATGGTGTAGTTGAACAAGTAGGAGTAGGTGTAGGTGTTGGGTCATAGGTTGGACTCGATCTCAAAGGTCTTTTCCAACCTTATGATACTGTGAAGGAAATATTTCCAAGGTGGTGTTAAAAAGCATGGTCCTGTATTTTATCTTGTGATCTGGCCCAGCTTTGCTACTCTCATGGAAGTGAAAGGTTGGGGAGCTGCTGTCAGTGTTTCCCCCAACGTGAAGGAGTCCCAGTCTTGAGGAATAAGTCCTAAAGGAGATGTTACAGTGGTCGGTGGGGTAGGACCCTCAGTGGTGAAGCATCTGTGTGTGAAGGAGACACCACAGCTTCTCTGCCTTTCAGCGGGTTCCAATGGAAAGACCAAGTGTGTTGTCATGCTGCGCAGTGCGGTTGTGATGTTTGTGGTGTATTCAATCTGTATCTGCAAACAGTTTTCTTCCAAGGCACAAGAGACCTCAACTTTGTAGTCCTTAACTGGGGGGATCTGGAGTCTCAGGTGGAAGCTGCAACCCTAAAACTCTTTGTCATTGCCCTCCAATACAGGATACAGTCATCAACACATGGGGACACCTAAGTGAGCCAGTGATGAAGGCTTCAAAAAGAGTGTGTCCTAAGTTCTCTTCTTCATCTGGGCTAAAGCGCGTAACGTTCATAGTAGAGGTCATTTTGTAGATGTCTAACACAAAATATGGAGAGGATATAGCCTTCTTTTAAAACAGCCTGTGGTGGGACTGGCTTGTCTGTGGTCACAGCACAAGCCCAAGAAGTGCCCTGTGTCAGGCAGTGGGACCCTTGGGCAGAGGGGCTTCAGAGCCCCCTTTCTCTGCAGAGCCTGCCCCAGCCCTATGGTAAGAGTGTTCTCCTCCCCACCTTCATGCAGCCTCATAAGGCTCCTGTTTTGGCTGGTTTTTTTCTTCCTAAATGCCTAAATAAAAGCATCTGTTTGGATTGCTTGGGTGGGCCATTGTGGACACCAAAACCAGGAGGGTTTTTCCCAGAGTTTCCAGACCTAGGTGGCTTTAGTGCCCACCGAAGCTTTGGGAACTGGAGCTTTACACTTAGATTTCAAACTCTTCATCTCCATGTTTTACATGGATATTTTTCTTTGCATTAGTACTTCTCAGACACTATATTTTGTGCTAATGAGCTCCAATAGTTATTATAAGGAGCAGAATGGAACTGAATAAAGTGCCAAATGAATATTATTTTCACACTTGAGCAGCAGACTGACAAGAAGTCCTGCTCAAACTAATAAGATCCTGGAGCAGGAGGTGGTTTAGTGTGTAACCATGAGAAGTTTAAAGTGTGATTCTGAGCTTCCTAGAGACACCTACTTGAAATGCAAGGAAAGCATGAGCACATCAAAGTGTGTTCTTCATTTGGGGTATCTTCTGTCTTCAGGGACAGCCGAATTATTGTCGGTGGTTTGGTGAAATACCATATTTTTTCTCCACAATTAGAACAGAAAATAAAGCTAATGCAGCTGTTGAGTGGAGAACTCTTGCCTGCTCCAGAAAGCAAAATACACCTTTTGCTGTTGGCACATCACACTGTGAATATTTGCTTTGGTTAATAAACACTGAGAAGCTGTTAAATGCATTACCTGCTCTGTATACCTAGCGTTGGTTGCTAAGCTCTTCAATATTTAAACACCGATCTCTCCAGCACACAGCGCTCTGCTGTGCTGGCGTTCGGAGGCTCTGTGCAGTCTCTTCCACCAACCTCTTTGAGGAAAAGTGGAATTGGGTGTGTGAAACATCCCAGAAACACAGATGGGCCCATGGACCATCAGCTCTACTCTGTAGATGGCTCTTGTATGTCCTTGGTGGGAACTGCACATGGGCCATCACTGGGTTTGGCTGAACAGCCTTGCCAAGAGGCTACTGGTGGCACTGGGATTGCGCTGGCTGCCGGATGCTCAGGGTGCCTTTGGCAAGGCAGTTTATTATGTTTGTAGTCTAATTTTGGCTTTCTTTTGCAAAGAGTGTTAGACTATCAATAAATTGCAGGATTTTGCCCATGGATCTTCAAAGCAACTTGTTGGCAAGAGAAAACTGTTTTTAAATTTGTTTGTCCTAAGGAAGAACAAGCAAGTGAACACAAATTCAGCCAGCCACCATCTGTGGTTTTAGAGAGGGTTCAAGGTTTGAGTCCTGTCCTAGGATTTTGGTGGTTTCTTAAGCAAAGTTCTTGGGTTGTGATGAGCTTGAGGTTTTTATGTTGATGACTCCAGTTTCTGCAGCTGTACCCCAGCAGGGTGGTCTGAGGGCTAGATCTGCAAGACAAGCTGCTCTGAATCGCTCCCTCCTGTATTGTATTAGTGTGATAGGGGCTGCTGCTGGGGTTTGATCCTCCTAGGATCCATATGTAACCAGAGGTAGCTCTTGATGCCCAATAGAGGTGGGATTTCCCCCCAAAACCCACTCAATGGAGTCATGCATAGCCAAGAACAAATTGCCTCCTACCCCAGGTGATGCTTGTGTGTAATTTTGCTGCAATGCTGTACAGCCTTGTGACTTCACAATTTCTTGTGCTTCAAGAGCTGAAATGAAGAGCAGCGTGCAGATGGTGGTTTGCAGCACAGTTTTCCTCATCGTAAACCCCCTTATTTTGCATATGCTCCAATGCTATTTACTGTCACGGTCTGTTCGCTCTTGGTTGGTGCGGCTGCAGACTCGGAGCACTCTCATTGCACCACTGGAAAACCAACAGCAGGACAGAGGTGATGTCTTCACCACTGGTTGAATGCGCACGTGTAGTGCAAAGGGCCGTATGGTGTCTGGCATGTCCGCTTGGATTGATGCCCTCTCACTCTGAGCTACTACTGACACCCCAGGACCAATGTGAGAGCCAAGCTGGGCTCATTGGTGTAGCACAGAGTCCTCTTCTAGAGCAAAATTCTTATTGTTGACGTGGATATCTGTGATAGCAGCAGGAATCTGTCCATGAAAATCTGTAACCTACAGTTCTTATGCTTATTTGAATCATAGAATCATAAGGTTGGAAGATCTCTGAGATCAAGTCTAACCGTGTCTCTCTCCCTGCTAAACCCTGCCCCTATAGCTGGGTTGCTGGGTGAAAATTAAAGCATTATTATGTGTTTGCCCACAGTTTTTGGCCGTGCGGTGGCCCGGTAACGGCTATTCCAGCCAAATAACTGATATTTGTGTGACACATAGGCACGTGCGATGAGAGACGGTGCATACAGGAAACAAATGCATGGTGTGCTGCAAGGATTTACTGAATCAAATGTAGAAGGATTTAAATAGCCTTTACTCTTTGTATTGAAGAGTGGGAATGGTTTGATTTGGTTAAGTTCTGAATACCTGCAGAATGATCTTTCTCACCCTGGTAAGGGCTTGCTAGTGAGTTGAATTTTGTAGTCAGATTCCAAATCGAACTATTTGTTGATGTAACAAAAATTATTCTTTAAGCTGTGTCAAACCCTTAAAAATGTAACTGATTTCCTCTGGTCACTCAACGCCCCTCACTCAGTAAACTGGGACTGGAAACCAAATGGCAAACCAGCTTGTGACTATTTTTGCTTTTTGTATAAATATTCTGTTTGGGTATTTGGGGGGGGTTGAGGGTTTTTACCTTTTCTGTAGCCTTTTTTATCTTTCTGTGATCATTCCAAGAGCAGCGGTTCTGCTGTGTGATTTCCTCCAGGCAAATGAAGCGCATTTGCTCAGATTATCTCTGAAAATGGACTCTGCGTCGCACGTTTCCTGCGATGCATTGCAAGCTGTTAGTACACAGCCACCACAACGGGGAACACGTGCAGCATTGGGGCTTCTACAATTATTCAGTATGGAACAAATCTCTAAATTTGACTGTGAGCTATCTGAAACCCACCGTTTGCCAGGCATTCATTGAAATAGGCTCGTATGATGCAGCAGAGTTTCAAGCAACAAATCCATTCAAAGATTTGGTGAGATACGTTTGAGCGTTCAGTGGGAGAGATACAACTCATCCGGTAGTTTCCAAATAAAAAGGAATTCATATTTTGTGGTGGCTGAATCCTCTGTATGGGAAGGTTTCATACAATTTTAGTCCTCTGGTCGTGTATATATACTATATATACTATATATACTCATTTTAGAGCACTTTGAGATAAATAGGTCTGCGTGTCTTTTTTTTACAAAGATCTACAGGAACTTTACAAATACTGATTATGGTTTATGTTTTCCTTTCCACCTGGGAAGTGCTTGTAAGCATTTGGGTTCACATTCATGGGGTTGTTTAGCTTGGAGAAGAGGAGGCTGAGGGGAGACCTTGTCACTCTCCACAACTGCCTGCAAGGAGATTGTACTGAGGTGGTTGCTGGGCTCTTCTCCCAAGTAGGATGAGAGGAAATGGCTTCAAGTTGCACCAGAGGAGGTTTAGCTTGGATATCAGGACAAATGTCTTGACTGAAAGAGTGGTGACACAATGTACCAGGCTGCCTGGGGAAGTGGTGGAGTCCCCATCAACGGAGGTGTTCAAAAACGTATAGACATGGCACTTGGGGACATGGTTTAGTAGGCACGGTGGTGTTGGGCTGATAGTTGGACTTGATGAGCTTAGGGGTCTTTTCTAATCTTAATGATTCTGTGATTCATTTGTAAAAAAAGGTTTGTGATCATAGAGGTCACCTGATCTGCCTAACATCACGTGCAGTGTCTCGCAGTCAAACCAGACCTCAGGTATCCTCACCTGGTGCTCTCTCCATGTACCATGAGAAGGAAACATATTTGTGTATCCCTTTTTTGCCACTAAGAAGAGTTTCTAACATCCTTGGAAATGATGGACAGGAATTGTTTTGAGACAGGTTTCAGCTAGGACTCTGATCTTACCCATGTGTCAACGTTTAAAAATTCAAAGCTTAGTGTGGGAAAATTCACAAACATCCGATTATCTCTTTTGACCCCGGACTGGGCTGTGAGATCTTAACTTAAAAGTAATAAGAGAAGTCCAAATACAAGGTCAATAGGAAGAAAATGCAGATGGAAGGAAATATGGTTGGGCCTTCAGCTTGATTTGAGGTTTGGACCAAAGTTCAGACCAGCTGCAGCTCCATGCAAGCTGGATCACGTGCCTGTGGTCAGTCAGGACAGCGCCTGGTTCAACACACTGGGACACGTTCTCCCCAGCTGATGGTCACTGCCTGCAGGAACCGAGTGCTGAGCCCAGCTGAGCTGCGACAGCTACAAAGGGGACCCAAGTTTGCATTCGGGCAAGGTCAGAATACGTCAGGGCTGCCTTTGGCCTCAAGCACGCTGGTCAGGCACTTGAAGCAGGTTGGCCGCCCATTAAGAATTACAGAGGTCTTTGGTCTCAAACTCCAGCAATTTGGTATCAAAGCCAGCAACTGTTGTCAGTATCACATTAATAATTCATAAGCAAATAGAATTGACAGAGGGCTCTGCAAGCCATGTCCTCCTTGGAGGACAATTTTTCAGGTTGTCTGCTTACCATAAGCTTTGCCTAATGTAGTAACTCGCAGAAGAGCTCCAGAGGAATTTTAATGAGCAAAAACTAGAAACCAAGTGACCGTCTCATGACAGGACTTGCCTTTCCCCTTTGGCCTCTGGATCTCTCTCCACTTCCCTTTGGGTTTTGAATGTGTTCCCAGAGAAACACACTTTGCCCCCCATGGGAGCATCGCACTTCAGTGTTTCCTTCCCTGTGTTATTAAGCTGCAAAAAGAGCTTTGCAGCTTTGAAATACATTCTCATTAGATGTAATGAAATCTTTAAATTCTCCTTCAGGCTTGGATAAGGCACAAGTTTCACTCTTACCCAAAGTTTTTCTTCTCTAGTTTCTTTTTTTATATATATTTTATTAGTTGCACACTTTACTAATTACTGAACACAATGATGTTTCCAAAGCAGCCACAAATAAAAGTATTTACTATTCAGCAACGCATGTGTTAATCTGGCAAACTATTATATTGGCTACACAGTCTCTTATTTAATATGAATCACTCTGTAAAGCACCTCAGCAGCACAATTCTTATTCATTATTGCTTAATTTCATGATATCTGAGATATCAGTTAATGGATAGTTGAAGTCATAAATCAAAATATTTTCAACAAGACTACAGGAAACACAGACATTCAGGCTCAAAGCCTGAAACACCGTTGTCCTTTTCTGCAGTTCTCAGCAAGAATGGGTGAGGTCTTGCAGGAACATCCCTCCTTCTGTTTTGGTTGCAGCGCTGGGTCAGCCAGGAGAGGGCAAGGTTTTGGTGTGTTGTCTATTTTCTGTCTGTCTGATACAGTTGCATCCTCTCTATTGGTGTAGGGTCCCCAGGTGATGTCTCTCTGCTCCTGACACTTCTGTTGGATAGGAAGCTTTCCTGTCCCCAGTTGACCAGTAGGAATAAAAGGCCAGTCACAGCACAGGCACCCAGTTTCTGGCAGCATCCAGTGATGTACACAGGACTTGGCTGTAATTTCAGGTTCTGTAGTAATCTGCCAAAAAAATCCCCCAAGTGTCCTCAGGGTTGCACAGGGAAGGAGCAGAGATGTTGAAAACAGTTGGTCACAACCATTGACCCATCCCTCTAACTCTTTTCCCTGGCAGTCATTGAAAATCAACTTACCTGGAATGATTAATTCCCTCTAAAAGTCCTGATTATTGCTTTTGTTACTGAAAAGGGCTCATAGATACCACAGCAGCCACCGACGGAGCAAGTATTTTGGAAGAGAGAAGGTACCAGATGTACTGACGGGCAACCTCATCCTCTCTTCCCCATTTAGCCCTAACGACCTCCATAAGCCTTGGATCGATCAGGTTGCCCATTTTATAACAAAAGTTTAATTTTTCTATTGGAGAGGAAAGCCTGCGGCTTAGTTTATGTATTTTTAAAGGAAAAGTATTTGGGGGGCACATTTTTCTTGTCTCTTTTCTTTTTTGGCTCATTTGCAGCAGCTTTGAAAATAGTAGTTTTATACAGAAATGTCGATTCAGCACTCGGCAGCGTAGCAGCAACCTGTATCTTCTCCAATGTGTTTTAGGCTGCCAGCAAGGCCTGGGTTACTTCTGGCCACATCTTACCAGGCAAAATTATTGCTTTTTATAAGGTCAAATGTGTAGCTTCTTCCTACTGGAAAGCCTGAGGAAGGACAATGACTGATTCATTGCAGGCAGTCCAGAGACGCACAGACCCCTCGTGTGCGTGGCTGCGGGAGTACATTAGTGCACAGATTCCCTGTTGATACAGGCCAAGTTATGTAGAAAATACCTTTGCTCCATCACTGGAGGACAGAATGGGCTGTTTGCAACCAGCTTTCTCTTGTTTCTTATTCTTCTTGCTCTGCCCCTTCCACTGCATTGTTTGACTTCGTTCTCCACCCCAGGGGTTGAGCTGGGAGGTTCATCCAAATCGTGGACCATGTGGATTTAGAGCTGCTGAACCATTTAACCCAGGGGTACGACTCACCATAGCTATCATGGGACTCCCTGAGGCTTTGTCCAAGAGTGTCCAAATTGTTCCATCTGTCCAGATACTCAGGCTGGGCAAATACACTCTCATTGCTAATCCCATTTACTGATCCCATACCCAGTGCTCCCAGGTATCTGTAAAAAAGCAGGGGAAGGATGAGAAGGCCATGGGATGAGAGAAGAGAAGCTCTGGAGGATCAGGGGTTGATGGTGTTGAGAAGAGCTTCTTGGGCAAATGTTTCCTCGTGCTCGCCCACATTGAGGCTGGATCCTGGGGAGCAAGGCATAGAGAAATATGAGTTAGAACCTCCAGACCCACAGGTGCTCGTGCCTCTCTGGGATGGGGACATGATACCTCTATTTTATTTTAGGGAACACAGTTACTTTTATGTTACTTGTAGCCTTCAAATTGGTAGTGGTCTGGTGCTGAAGTCATTTTGTGGCTCCAGATGCCGGTGGTTTTCCCCAGGCTGTGGCCAACTGGAAGCATAGATTTCAATTTGATGCAGGGCTCCTCAGTCCTTGGGTGCCTGTGGTTCTGCCCCATCATCCAAACCATCTTCATCTTCTGCCTATATTTAAAAATCAGTGCCATTCTTCATTCCTGAAAGCTTTCAGGCTGCCTCATAGCTGCTTTACTTTTGGTTGGTGTTAAATAAAGGCCTTGCTAAGACATTCATCTATAGGCAAGGGCGGGCGAAGAGTTTAGGCAATGTAGGGCGAGACTCTTCTCATCGCCTGGCCTGGATCACGAGACCCAGGGAGCTCCACTCACTTGAACTCTCGCTATATCTCTGCTTTGCCTTTCTAGGAGGCTGTCGCCTTCTCCCTCGCCTTCTCCCTCGCCTTCTCCCTCGCCTTCTCCCTCGCCTTCTCCCTCGCCTTCTCCCTCGCCTTCTCCCTCGCCTTCTCCCTCGCCTTCTCCCTCGCCTTCTCCCTCGCCTTCTCCCTCGCCTTCTCCCATTAAAATAGACCTTAGCATTACCATGTGCTCTAAATGTTTAAATAGACTGAAAACGCATTCCCCAGCTGAACCAAAAAACATTCAGGTCTCATGTCATTATTTTTTAACCAGGTCTGCATTAAAAGTTTTATGAGCTGCTCCAGTTTCGGAAGGTTTCCTGTAAATGAGCTTTCCACCACTCTGTGACAGCAGTGCATTGCCAACGCAAGGATAATATAGAAAAATGAAAAGAGGGGGGAGGGAAAAAGCCCTCCCTCCCCGACGCCCTCTTCCCTCCATCTGTTACAATACAGGGCTGTGGCAGGAAACAAGGTTTTGCAGTTTTATGTGAGCAGAAGTGTGTTGTGGTTTGTTTTTTTTAAAGCCATAGAGAGTGTCATTTCGGAGCTTTCTCCAGCAATCTGGAAGCAACCAGCTTAAAGCATGGAAAAGACATTATGTAATTGCAAAAGACAAAAAGCCCTCCCAGCGCTGAGGCCTTGTGGCAGAAGCCAGTCTCTGACCTCACCCTCCTCAGGATCTCTGGAGAACACCGTGTTCCTCTGGCCCCCTCGCAAAAAATAGCCTCTGCCAGATTTCAGCAAATAATTCCGGCATTTCCTTCCCCTGCCTCTGGTCTGTGGGTGTTTTGGAGTCTCTTGTGTGTGTGGGTAGGGATTCATTAGCTAAAATAAAAACCGTACTACAGAGCTGCAGTAGAGAATAAGGAAAAAAAAAAAAAGTCAAGGGGGAAAAAAATGCAGGCAAGTGTAATAAGCCTGCGGCATGGGCTTGTTTGGACTCGATTCCGGTTTTGGAATTAATACAGAATACGCCAGAAATAAAGGAGATCTCAGGGGTCCTCTTGTCTCCCCCCTCTGTGGTCAGTCAGGGTCCCTGGTGTCCTGTCTTGCTGAGCTGCTGGGTTCTGAAGTGCTGCCTTCACCACTCCCGCCAGCAACGAGGAGCACGGGCTGAGCATTTGAAAGATCAAGGTCTTTGTTCTTTTTTAGCCTTTCCCAGTATAATCCCTACAGAGATGTAATCATTTGGTGTTGTTTTTCCTCTGAATTCTCTTTAATTTCCTGCCTGTGGTTTTGGGGGTTTGGGAAGGTTTTATGGTTGTGGAGAAATTTTGCTGTTTGCAGTGGCTGTCCTACATGCTCTAAAAACAGCAGCCCATTTCTTCTAAGAAAAGTCCTCGTGTGTCCTAATTTAAATTGCTGGATCACCATTCTTGCCACTGCGATGCTCCTGAGGGAACCCAAATAAATACCCCTCTGCATGGGCATCCTGCCTGTGCTTTGTCCCTGGGGGCAGGAGGACCCCATTCATCTTCAGGCTGCAGGTTGAAAACCCCAAACTTGACTGCTGGTGCATCCTAAAGCAAGGGAAGGCTGCTCTGTTTCCCAACCGCAGAAGCCATCTGCGTTGCCCTCAACTTTCCCCGCGAATGTGCTTGAGTTTGGTTCATGTCTGCCAGCTGGAGCTCAATATCTTCTTTACAAGCTGCTGCTTTCTGCGGGCAGGCTGCCAGGAGCTGGCAATCGGTTTCCAATGGCTTTGCTGTTTATTTAAGATCATTGAACGGCTCCCAGAAGCAAACAGAAGTTTTGGTTGGCCTTGTAGGGAACCCTAGGTCTGCCTGCTTGGGCTCTGACACCATTGTTTTAGCATTAAGAAACATTCGTGTTGCATTTCCTTCAGCTTAACAATTTGGCTCTTGTGGTGCAGGAGAGAGTTTTGTCCCGTTCCTGTTGGCAGCGATGCTTTCCTCGCTCGTAAAGTTCTGCATTAAGGAACAGGTTGGGGCTGGGAACTCAAAGGTGCCTGAAAGTTGGCTGTGGCCAGGATGCCACACTATATGGTTCCTCCACTGGGTTTGAGGGTATGGAAGTTGCACGTGTTGTATAAAAATTGCAGATTCAGTGATGCGAGGAGCGGAGACACCGGGGCATAAAGTGCAGCAAATCCCGATGCCAGAAATGGAACAGTCTGTCTGAACTAGTCCTCCCAGGAGAGTATTCCCTGTTTTCCCATCCCCATGGTCAATGTCTTCTCCCTTTTAAATGCCACCTCTGTGACACCAAGGATCTCTGCTGGGACCTTCTACCCCACGTCAACCTGGCCTTGCTGTTGCAAGTAGTTTGAGTTGTTGGCGGTGTTTGTCTTGCTTTGCTTCCTTTCCCACATTGCTTTGGGTTCCAAGGAGAACGCAAGCAGAGTGTGTGGGGCTGTGACTTGGATCAGTGTGTGTTCACCCCACCCTGCAGCTTCCCAAGGTACCAGGGCAGAAGTACCCCCCCAGCAGAAGTTTCAGCAGGCACAGCACGTGTGTCGTTATCCAGAAAACCCGGGCTTTTGGGAAGAGTAGCCATTCTCAGGATCACCCACCGTGCCGCAGCAAGCGCGGGGCTCCTGTCTCCACATCACAACGGCACATCCCTTCCCCAAAGCCCAACCACGACACAGAACCAAGTTCTCTGCTGCCAATTCTGCTCCTGCAGCCAGCGAAGGGCAGGCTTGCTCTGTGCCATGGGAGTCAGTGATTGCAGGGCCATGACAACGATGCTGCCAGAGCCACCAGGTCCAAGAAGCCTTCCTTTTGGCTTGAGCTTGGTTTCTGGGTAAAACAGAGATCCTAGGTTTTAAAAACTGCTGGCATATCCCTGGGATGGCCAGGTGTGACAGCCCAGCAGCAGGTACAGCTCGGTACAGCTGGACTACGGCATCCTCAGCCAAGCCCTTGTGATACGTCAGCTCACGGGCTCCTTCCCACAGTGACCTCCATGCTCCTTGCAAGGGCAGAAGGACAATGAAGAGTAAGGAAAGGACATTTTGCCTTCGAAGGGGATTGCAGTCATGCCTATAAGTGCCTCTGTATTGATCAGTACTCCCTGGCACCAGCCTGCTGGCTGCAAAGTGATCTGGGCGCTGGCTCTGCTGTTTGCCTCGCTGCAGGGAGAAGCTGCTGCTTGTCGGCAGCTTCTTCTGTTTTCCCTGTGGAAGAAACCATAAATCATTGATGAAACCTTTACCTAAGTGAGTCTGCAGCTCCTCCACCAAGGGAGCTAGGCTGCAGCAACCCAGAGTCTTCAGGGTGGAGTCATTCCCATTCCCTTGTCCCTTACCGGCAGAGCGTGTAGAAGCCCTGTGGTCTGGTGGATTGAACGCGAAACCTGGTAGCCTGTTTTCTAAGCCTCACAGTCCCTCTGCCTCGTTGCCTTGTTTCTGGGGAAGTGTTTGACGTCTCTGTGCTGTGGGTTTGTCCCCCTATTGTGTCAGAAATAAGTTAAATATATTTTTAGTGTCTCTGTATAGATTTAATGTATTAATTTGATTCTTAGTTATCAAATATATTTTATAAGAATATAACAATAGTGTATTATATATAATATATTATATATAATATTGTATATTATAATAATATTATATATTGCATAAATATCAATAACTAAAGAGAAATAATAAATAAATCTGTTTGCCCATCTTGTGAACAGCTCTAAAATGTGGCAGGTGTGAGTAGCACTGTGGAAAACACAGTGTGAAAGGACAGCAAACTAATGGTGTCGGAATTGTTTCACAGTATCATAAGGTTGGAAAAGACCTTTGAGATTATCGAGTTTATGGTTGCCAGGATCCTTCAGGCCACTTTGAAAAACCTGTGCTGGAATCTGGTAGAAACTGAGTGATGTGAAGGAGAGAGGATGAGCTGGCTTGGAGGGTCAGCACTGGCTGCTCAGTCACAACTGGCTCCTTGTGATGTTGTATCTTGGTTAAAAGGGGTCAAGTTAGCTTTGTGGGAGGATTGATAAGAGGTGTTGAGTTTGTTGAGAAACATCCATCAGGTTTGTATGGACAAGAAGCTCAGGAAGGTGTTGAGCATCTCCAAAGCTCATGGAAAGAGGTGGCTGGGGAAGCAATAGGGTTGCAACTGGGAGAGGAGGGCAACAAGAGCTGAACCTGGTCATTAAGCACCAAGGGGAAGCATGCGAGTAATTCCTGCTGTCCTTGGGACCCGCTTCCGTGGTTGCTGAGGCTGACAGGTGTAGAAGAATCACACAGATCAGAGAGGGTTTATGAACCTGATCCCAACCTGGCCGTGCCTTGCCAGAGTTTCCACTGGGAAGACGCTGGCTCCATGCACCCTACTTCTCCTCTGAGGAGTTAATTGCCTCCCTGATTTCTCAGGTAATTTTCCATTTGCATAAAGCAATTTGATTTTTGGAGGGAGGGCACAGAAAGCACTGCCAGCAAGCTGTTACCTCCGATAGAAAACACTGAGTGAAGAGAGCCTTGAAATCCCAGCCCTGAGCCCACAGCCGGCGGTGGGGGTTAATCCATATCCCCGAGGAGACTCCGAGGAATCACAGCTTCCTCTGTGGAAGGGGGTTTGCCTTGCTGCCTGGTGGTGTTCCTCCTGCTAATTTGCCAGCAGTTACTTCGGAGATCGTTCTCCTCTTGCAGACAGCTGTCGCCTTTGGATTTGCCCCTTTCTGGGCTGAAATAGCGCGTGTATCTGCTCAATGCCTGCTGCAGCAGCTACATCGGTGTCTTGCGCTTAATAAGGGCGTTGCTCCATCCCTGGACTGGGAACGGTTTGGGTGGCAACTGGTGCTGTTTCTTCCCAGTGCAGCTGTATCAGTAGCTCTTCTGTTTGTTCTGCCTCCATTTCCCACGCGTGCCTTCAGTAATTTAGCTTTGACCACAGAAAGTCAGCTTTAAAGTAGCTGGTGGATACCTTGGTGCTACTGGGGAAAAAGGAGTGCAGAGGTGGTAAAACTTCATTTTTCCTGCTGTGCAGCATTTTCTTCCCAACGTTTTCCTTCTCTTGCTCTCCCTGCAGTAAACTGGCCGGTAGCTCTGTCCATGCTCTCCATCGTTCTCTATATTGTAGAATCATGGAATCATGGAAGGTTTGGATCTCATCTGAACCTCCCCTACTTTGGCTTAAAACCATTCCCCCTCATTATTACATAATGTCATTTTGCTTTGGTGTGATTGAACTCTTGTTCCTTATTTGTGCATTTTTCACATTTCGAGATGCAACTGCATCACCATTTAAAGCGTCGGCATCTCCCAGGGTGGCTTTGGGCCAGACTGTATCCAGCTCCTGGACCAGCAAATAGACTCCCAGGGTGGCAGAGTTGCAGCTTCCCATTGTTATTTTTTTTTCACTAGCTCTGAAATCTGGTCCGTGGGTCTGAACCTTGTTCTCCTCGTAACCCGCTTCCTCACCCGAATCAGGACAAAAGCTTTTTAAACAGGAATTTAGAATTGTCCTGGCTCTTCTTTTGCATCTTCATCGACTCAGAACAGGCATGGGGATGCTTGGAGAAAACAGACAGGAACTGCATTGAGTGCCACTGATTTTTAGAGGAAGTCATTAAAGAAATAATTTCCATGTTTCTTTTATTGTTCTTTTGAGAGTGAAACACGATGAAAGTTGTCCTCGAGTGCTGGATAACCTCTCACCAAGGAGGAATGGTGCCTTCCACTCACGTCTCTGAATATTGCCGTGCAGGTACAGCACATCAACACGTTCTCTCCAAACATTCTTGGACTAGGAAATAGCTTTTGCCCAGACCAAAAAAAAAGTAATGTTTGCTGAAAATTGATTGTTGTTTGGGAAAAAAAAATATCAAAAAGCATCTCAGACAGGTTTGAAGAAAATAAAATAGTGGAAAGTAAAATCCTTTTGATTTTTCTCTCCTTCCTTCTCACCTGCATCCAATGCAGCCCCTCAATATCTCCCAGCCATGCCAGTCTGGAGGCGTTCGAGGGAACTTCTGGCTTCTGGATTGCCAGTAACACTGAACCGAAGAGGCTCTGGCTCAGAGGGAACAAGCCGAAGGCGTTTTAGCTCAGCTTAAAAAAAAATGGACGATTATTTCAAGTTGGATTATTTGAAAAAGGGTTGAAGCTACTCAAAATAATTTACCCTTTCAATAAGCAGTACTTTATGGGGGAAAGTTCATAAATAATGTGTCTTATCTTTTTATCACCAGTAAGTTTTTAATATATTACCATTTATCTCTGGATTAGTTGAAAAGTTCATCGCCAGGCCTTTTCTCTCCAAATTAACATAAATTAATTACTCTTCCTGGAAAGGGCTGTGGAGAGAATAGATATGCCTTTTGGTAACTGATCCGACTTGGACAAAGCCCCAGAAGTGACTGTAGCTTTAAACGCAGAGAGAAGAGACAAAGCAGCCCCCAGTATCAGATGCCAAACAATAAAGCCTTTAACATGGCTTTGGGATTTCGAGGGGACTGTACTGCTGACCTTTCATTCCTGCATATTTTCCGCCGGCAGCGCGGCAGCGTTTTCCCTCTGTCTGCTCTTACAAACCCATCCCATGAAACAGCAACGCAACGGCCGGAGTAAAAGCCGATACCGAACTGATGGCTCTGCTTGGGAGGGTGGAAGAAGCTCTGAGCTGGTGGTTTCTGGGGGTAAAAATGATACAAAGCACTTAAGGCCACGGACAGCTGTCCTGCTCCTGATCTCATGGACTAGAAATGGCGCTGCCGCTCACCAAGAGTGGTTTCTACGGCTCTCCTGGCAGAGGGGTTGTCAAGCCCCTGGTGTGACTGTTTCTTTCCCCGTAGGCTGGCAGCAGACGGAGCAGCTCCAGCACAGCCATGGTAGTCAACACGTAGGAGGTGGGGATGGCTTCATCTGGCCACTGTTTGTAAGAGAAACACTTATTCACAGTCTAAATCCAACTGCAATTCACCAGCGTGCTGCTGCAAGCAGCTCCTGAAGGTGCTTGGGCTGCCGGGGAAGCTTTGGTGACGTGGATGCCAACTCCTGGTAGCTGATGGGACTCATGATGAGGATCTGTGCACGGTGGCTGCTTTTCCTTCCAATATGGACAGTGGTTGTCACACACAGAGCTACCACTGTGCTGTGTCTGTGTCACCTTGAAGGCATCACCCATGGTTTGAAGCGCTCACTGCAGGTGGCGTGCGTCGCTGGCAAAAGTCCCTGCGCTGGAGCCAGGGCTTGGGCAGGGGAGAGGAGCCTCCATCTCCTGACAGTCACATCGGTTCCGTTGTGAGCCTGACTGTGACTTGGCTACACCAGCCTCACCCTTGCAGCAGGAGGAGGAGGCAGTGTTTGGAAGTGACAACTGGGGGAAGAGCACCCTCCTGTCATGGTGACACCAGTGCAGAGGACCCGCTGTGTGCTGGGATGGGAGCTTTGTCAATAGGTAATGGTGGCGTGGCTGACTTTGTGGATTATCAAAAGGGACACCTGACTAGTAAAATAGTAATTACCTTTGGATCTAATAAGTCTAATTATTGAGTAATGCACCAGAGTATATAATGAGGTGGGAATATTTTTAGCCTGTGAGTGAGTTCTTCGCGGTCCCCCAGTGCCGCGCTCCAAGTAAAGAGCACTTAGGCAGCACTGATGGCCTGTAGCTTTTAAGAAATTGCTCTGATGCATCTTTAAAACTGGCAGCCTTATTAAAAAGGGAGGTGGGAGGATGCTATTAGTGTAACATAGCTGGGTTAAGAGAGAACACGCGTTTCAGAAGGGCCCCAATGTGCTGAGAGGCTTGCAGGCTTTCTAGCTTGAGGCACTGCAAATAGCCAGGGGTTCTGAGAACTTTGTCTGGGTCATTTTGAGCTGAAGGCACTGCTGTTCTCTCATCTGGGTGGTGGGGCTGGCCTGGGCTCCTCCAGCACTGACGTGAGCAATGCTTGGCCATTCCATATGCAGGAAGAGCAGGACAACGAGCCTTTGTCAAGCACCCAGAGGATGCTACAGCACAGAAACCCGTGGAGCTGGACCAGTGCTTTAGCCCCACATTTGCTGCTCAGCTGCTGAGTGAGAATAGGGAGAGGAAATTGTAATTTTCTGGTGGAATAGACTTATTATGTAGGAAAAAAACCAACACAAAGGTCCAGGAAATCCCACTGGTGTGGCCAGTGCGAGTGTTCAAAGAGCCACAGCAGAGCAAGAAGCTCAGCATCGTGTTCAGGCATGATTTCTGAGCACCTACCCCAGCTACTCCCCCTGCCAAGCAGACAATGCAGCGCCCAAGCACAGACCGAGCCCTGGGAGAGCAGAGCCTGGGACCTGTGTCAGCACAAGCACTCTTTCGTCAGCCTTTCTTTAATAGCTCTGCGTAACAAATACCAAACCGTGTTCCTTATGAGGGCAAAACAGAGGCCACACTGGCGTTCTGACCTGTGCTTGGATGATTAGCAAGAAATGTTTTCCCATGAGGGTGGGGAGGCCCTGGCCCAGGGTGCCCAGAGCAGTGGTGGCTGCCCCATCCCTGGAGGTGTTCCAGGCCAGGTTGGATGGGGCTTGGAGCCCCTGATCCAGTGGGAGGTGTCCCTGCCCATGGCAGGGGGTGGCACTGGGTGGGCTTTGAGGTCCCTTCCAATCCAAACCACTCCATGATCAGCTCTGAGATTCTCATTGCAGGTGCCTGAGCCCCTGGAAGGGGGCTGCAAGAAAGCTGAAGAGGGACTTTTTATAAGGACATGTAGTAACAGGATGAGGGGGAATGGCTTTAAACTGAAAGAGAGGAGATTGAGATGAGATCTTAGGGAGAAATGTTTTGCTGTGAGGGTGGGGAGGCCCTGGCCCAGGGTGCCCAGAGCAGTGGTGGCTGCCCCATCCCTGGAGGTGTTCAAGGCCAGGTTGGATGGGGCTTGGAGCCCCCTGACCCAGTGGGTGGAACTGGCTGAGCTTTAATTCTATGATTTCAAACCGCAGTTTGTTACTTATGTGACCAATGTTATCTTCTGCTCCTACTAAAAACTTCCCTTTGCAAGTGCTGATGGGGTGGGTGCTGGGGTGCTGCCCCTTGTCCTTGCGTGGTGATGGAGCCAGTCACTTACACTGCAAATGCTGCTTTACTAGCAAACTGAGCACCTAGCTGCACTCAGCGAAAGGTTTGCACTCGCCAAGTGCTTGCTGAAAGCCCATTAAAGAAAATAAATTTAAAAAAGAGTGTAAAAACCACTCAGCTGGATTCATTTCCATATTTGCAGAAATTTCTGTGGGAATGCCTTTTGCAGCACTCAGCCAGCTCGTGCAATGAATTAGCTGAGCCCCTTGCCTGCCCCCAGCCTGCAAAGCGATGCTGGGCTGCCTCTTTCTTTCTTTTTTTCAGTGGATATATGAAAAGGCGGTATCTTATTCCAGCCTCTTCAGGCTGGAGTGGGAATGCAGACCTTGAAACACCTGCTTGCCGCACCGGCAACGCTGAATGGCCAAGGAGCACGCGGCCACTGAGCCTTTGTTTGGGGGCTTTCTTTTAACTACAAGGAGTAATCACAGTCGGCTGTTAAATGAATGAGTTTGGTTGGAAGATAAGTCTGGACACCTGAGGTCTTGCATTCCCAGCAGGGCTAGCGAGCACCAAAGGGCTTTTTTAACAGGCATCGCTGGAAAGTCGCTATTATGCGTGAGCTTTACACTCAAACACCTTTGGACAATGAAGGCACCAGAGGACACTGCTGCTCCTGATTGTCAGCAGCAGAATAAATCCGTGCTTCCTGCAGGGTTTCCCTCCGCTGGCCGTGGGGCCAGCGCAGAGTGGGGAGCTTTGCAGAGGCACAAAAGGTCTCTCAATAGAGCAGGGGTCAAACTGCGGGTTCCTCCTTTCAAAACCGCTCCTGATCTCTGATGCAGAGAGCCCTGCAAGACCCCCTTTCGGAAACGGAGAAAGAGCGACATTGTGTTGCTGAAGCAAAGGAGAGAGGGAGGAGGGAATCCCAGGCCCTGCTCCTGAAACAAACCTGAGCTGATGTTTGGGTCCTCAGCTCCCAGTGGGACTGGTGTTGAACTCTTGTTTGAATCTCTTTGCTGGCCCTGGCTGCACAGCATCTCCTAGAGAGGAGTCCAAATATCTGTGGCGATGCACCCCATTTGGTGCCCCACACGTGTTTCGGTGGCCTTAGAGCCATAGGGGGATGCTGAGATGGGCTCTGGTACTGACCCTGTGACTGAGTAATTCCTGCGGATCAGCCAGGTGCACCAGCACAAAGGGACTGGCTGCAGGGTACACGCGTGCTCCTCGCGGAGCTGTGGCTCTGGTGTCCACAGCCTTTCCCAGGAGGCTGGGGAGGATCAGCAGAGTATCTCTGGGATGAGCTGTTACACCATTTAGATGATGAGTTGGTGTTGGTGTTGGGTCATAGGCTGGACTCAATGATCTCAAAGGTCTTTTCCAGCCTTGTGATAGTGTGATACAGTGTGATACCATGGTGCTGGGAGCCTGCTCACTCTTTCCTCCGATGGTGATGGGCTGCACGTGGATTTGCAGGTCTCTTCTCCCATCTAACAAGTGGCAGGACAAGAGGAAATGGCCTCAAGTTGAACGAGGGGAGATTTAGATTGGATATTGGGAAAAATTTCTATACCAAAAGAGTGGGGAAGCATTGCAACAGGCTGCCCAGGGCAGTGGTGGAGTCCCTGGAAGGGTTCAAAAAGCATGTAGACGTGGCACTTTAGGACATGGTGTAGCAGGGACGGTGGTGTTGGGCTGACAGTCGGACTGGATGAGCTGAGAGGTCCTTTCCAACCTTAATGATTCTGTGATTCTATGATTTGTTTCTGTAAAGCAGATGGAGGTTGTGCTGCCTAACCTCAAAATTGCCAGGCTCCCTGCAGTACCAGTGTCTGCCCTGAAATACAATGCCCTTAAAAATAGGCTTGTAGTCTTGCGGTTGTCCTGACTCTCAGTCCTGTTGTGTGATGGCAGGGTTGTTTTGCACAGTGGACTCAGCTGGATGTGGCACCCAGGATGGCTAGTTTGGAAGTACCAATGGGATGTGCAAACCTCCTCTCTTGTTTGAAAGGACAGTCACCAAGGCTAGGTCTGCCAGCAACAGTCAGAGGGGCCCTGGCATCCAGCCCCCACTGCATTTGAGAGTCCAGAGGGCACTTTGATCCCTTGCACGCTGTGACATCCCAACTCTGGGCCTTTAGGGCCTGGCAAGCCGAGAGCACTGTTGGCCAGTGTATAGATGGATACAGCATCTGCATTTTGAGCCTCCTTCCGCCTTTTTTAAGGCAAACATTTTCCCTAGAGGCTTCTGTGTTCTTTGAGTAACGTAGAAATACAGCTTTGTGCATGGTACCGTTCCTCTCCAAGCCCGGCAAAATCCATGGCACAGGTGGAGTCTTCAATGGCCCTGGACCCCAGCCCCCACTGCTTCTCCACGTGGGCAAGGAGGCTGTTGCAAATCACCCCCCTCCTATTTTTCTACCCATAGGAAGAACAGGGCAGCCCAGTTCTGAGACACAAACCTGGGGCAGCCTGAGTCTGGCCGTCAGGTTCCCCAGCTGTTAAGTACATCCACGCAATGATGATCAAGTACGCGTCTCAAAACAATGGTTTCCTTTTGTTGTTTCAAGTCATTTGGGTCCCTCGTGCAGATCAAGAGGTGTCCCTGTAGAGCAGAAACACAGTCGCAGAGCTTCTGGGGTAAATGGGATCCCGTGTCCCCGCAGAGCACCGGCGGCCGCCGAGCAGCGCTGTGCTGGCATCGCTTTGCTTTGCAGCTGGGAGCCTGAAAGAAAGGATCCAGCTTGTCCGTGTTGCATGGGCACAGCCACCACATTTTAAGAGGTGGAAGAAGGGAAGGGGAGACCCACCATAAACTCTTTGTAAAACGCCACCCATCTACGGCTTTTCTTTCTGTGCGATAAACTCCTCTGCTTTCCACTGTGCAGAAAGCAGCATGGGGGGAATTGCGGTGCCAGCAGCACTTTTTACTGGAAACCAGGATGTTTCTGTAATGAGGAAAGAAACATTTTGCATATGAAGTTATCGAGCCACTTGACAAATTCAGATGCGTTAAATCACCCGGCATAAACATCTGTCCGGCCTGCTTTTATGTGCCTTCAGCAAGGGCGGCTTATCCGCTTCTTGGCAAGATGCGATCTCTGTCCTCTGGTGCTATTTTTAGCTTGTATTTATTTGGAGGAGGCTGTTACAATAATCTAATTGGGCCTCACTTGCCTTTAATTCCTCTTAAGGCTGTTTTGGGGAAGAGGGGCGGTTAAAACGTTGCTGTGGCTGAAGATTTTGCAGCACCCTGTGACGCGAAGGCTTCACGTATGGTTCCCTTTGACCATTGGTGCTATTGGACCTCAGGTGGTTGGTCCTTGTCTTGGCTGCATTACTGATTTGCTTTCTGCTGTTGGAGCAAATTGCTTTGCTTGCCTTTTGCCTTTCATCCTCATGGTTCTTCTGGGGCAAAATTGGCTGTTCCTGAGAATTTCTGGCCCTCATCTTGGGATGCAGGGGAGGAGAGGCATGGCTGGGAGCTGTTAGAAAGCAGCTATATTCAAGTATAATTCCATTGACAGCACTGAGACTGCTCACGTGTTTTAAATTAAGCACGCCCTTAAATATTTTCAGGAATCGGAGCTGAGTTAGTTTAGGCTGAATAAATTAAGAAATACATATGCGTTTGGGACCAGAAGGGAGCTTGACTGTTTTAAATCCATTAAATCTAAAAGAACAAGATTGCGTGTTGGCTTAAGAGTTGGGAAACCAATTTTGAAGTCAATATTCCCTATCGCCAAACCCAGCGCAGCGGCTGCACGGTAGCATGGGAGGGGAGCAGAGCTCCCAGGGGAAAGGCAACCTCCTCCCTTCATCCCAGCAAAGCTGGGCACGGAGAAATGCTCGGTGCAAACATCTGCTGGCTCTGTGTTTCACCTCCCTGGGCAGTGATGCACAGCTTAGGAAGGTTGTCTCATCGGTGGGAACCTCAGCTTCATGGTTTCTGTGCTCCCTGCATAGCAAAGCATCATGAAAATAGATTTATAGTGTGCACGAAAGGAAAACTTAAAGACAGCTTTTTAGGATTTTTGCCTACATCTTTTCCCAGTGAGGATTTTCTGGTAGCTGTTTCTTTTGTTTGGCATCAAAGCCAGGTTAGAGGAGACTTTTTTTTATAGCAGCCAGCTGCACTAGCAGTCTCGAACCACGTTCTTCTTTCTTCTTTTAATACAAAGCCTACAGCAAGGGAACGCTAGGTTTTGTCTTGGCACTAAGCAATGTCTCAAGCTGACAGCAGTGAAACTTGCCCATTTACTTGGGAGAGAAAGTCAAAAGCAGCACTAATGAAGAAAATAAGCAAATCCAGCATTTCAGGTCTGCGGTCCCTCTGAATAGGTGTTACTTCTTGGCGAAGCTGTGGTGATGGACTGGAAATCTTGAGGGTGTTTCTCATGCAGGTAAAAAACCTGCGAGCTGTGAGCGGCTTCTCTCTCACCAGTTTCTCTGCTGCAGAGAAACAGCTCAAAATTCACCTCTGTGTCCTGAGGCAATGCTCGTGTCCTTGCTTTGGCTTTTGCACGTAACAGCAGAGCATGTATTAGCTTTAAAAAAAAGGAAGGAGGGAAGAATAAAACAGGGTGTTTATTTGCTCCAGGAAGGATCCTCCTACAAACCTGAATGGAGCAAAATAAATACTGTTTTTCTCTTCAGCCACAAGAGAGAGCCTGTCCAGTTGACAGAGCTAATGCCTAATTCATGGGCTAATTCTGTTCAAGCCCTTCAGTGCCCGCGGCCACCATCCCAGAGGCCAGGGATCCTCTTTCTGAGCCAGCCAGCACTGGGAAATGGGTGGCTCGCCTGGGATTTGCTCTCTCGCATGAGCTCCCCGTGGCCCTCGGCCACACATCGCAGCGCTTTCGGTTTTTGGCTGGTTCTTAAAGGATGTCCTGGGCAGGCTGAGCAGACACAGAGTCTGTGGTTTTCTCTCTTCCTGAGTTCAAGTTCTGTAAAATGGGAGTGCAGGAAAGAAATGAGCCTTTGTAAACTTTTAGTTCACAACTGTTGCCGAGTCTTGTATCTGTCTGCTCATCCCAGTGCCTGTCATCACGCAGCTGCCACAACCCACTATTTATCTTGTTCCTTTTCTTTCTTCCTCAGTCTGGTGGGGGTTTTTATCCCCATAGTCTGCCTTGCGGCTGGTTTCTGCTCCTTTTTTCTCTCTCCCTTGCCCTCTCCTTGTCTCTGTATTACTTTTTTCTTGCCTGTACATTTGTTTGCCACCTGTGTTCGACCAAACTTGCTTGAAGATCTATTTAGAAAACAAAAGCCAGGCTCATCTTTCCTTTGAGTTTTGATTAACCAAGGTGGAGATCCAGCAGAGCTGGACACCCTGGGAGTCCCCTCAGACCTGGTCTTGGTGCATCACTGCCCAGCTGGGGACAGTGACACTGGTTTAGCAAAGCTACTGAGCCCAGTGGCTGTTGTGGCTTCAAGGGGGATTTTGGGAGCCAGTCCTCTCTTCTTGGTGTGTTGGAGTAGATGATCTTCTGGGCTGCCCCCCTGCTCTTCATTTCAAATTATCTGCTCTGCTGGTCTGTAATGCACCTGCAAAGTGCCCAGCCCAACGCACAGCCCAGCAAAGCCCAGAGGGGTTGGGAGCATCCATTTCTGCCTGAGCTCTGTGTCTGCCTGGTTAGGACTTGCACAAGAGAAACCCTCTGTGTGTGCAGGAAGGAATGAACTCAAACCCACCTTCTCACCCACTTTACCCTCCCTACTTAGTGCTTTCGAAGACATCTTTGCATCTGCTCGCAGACGATCTCAGGAGTAACTTGGGGAGGAACAGGCTTTGCTACTTCTACATCAGCTTTAGTTTTCCCTCTGGCACCCTGGATTTGTTTAAACCTGAAGTTCCAGAAGTGCAAAACCATGGCAGAACACTGTTCAAACTTGCACAAAATGGCAAGCAAAACATGCTGCTTCTTACAGAGAGTGCCAAAGTTTCCTGCATCTTAGAATTACCCTCCACTTATTTAAGGGCTTAAGTGCAAACTCCGAAACCTAACTTTAGTTCGTGTCACTTAGCCATTTTATTTATTAAGAGCAAATAATCCCTCATGTCCTGCAAAATGTAAAGAGGCATTAAAACCACCCATGGACATCTTTTCAGTTTTTTAACAACACATCTGATTTCTGTGACACCGAGCCTCCTCCAAAAGGACTAACGCAAAACGTCAATAATAGAACGCGCTAACAATCCTCAGCTCTTGTAGGGACTTGATGAGCAGTGGTTAAAGGACCTTCTTTTCCACATACTCTTTATTTTAGCTGTATGTTTTTTGTTAAACATTTGTGGTGTATTCCCAATGTAGGAGTGTTAGAAAAGAAGAAGTTATGGCCCATATTGCCTTATGAACATAATTTTCATTCTTGTGACTTTTTGACGGTTGGTCTCTAGAGGAGGAGAAGGTTGGGTACTGGTCAGTGAAAACCTTTCTAGCCCTTTTCTTCTGTCCAAACTCGTCTCTCTGAAAGCCAGTGGGTTCCTAACTAATGAAAATAAGGGAGGACAAAATTTGGATGGGACTGTGCAATGGTAATAGGAAGAAACAAAAAATTGTGCGTATTAGAAACCATGCTCAAATACCTTCAAATATTGCGATACCCTGGCTGCTCTCCTGCACTGTGCTGGGGACATGGCTTATCAGCTGGATGCAAGAGTAGGCAAAGAAAAGTTGTGAGGTGCTGTGACGGCTGTAATTGTTGGGAAGGGGCAGGAAATCCTCAAGAAAGTGGGTACAGTGTGTGTGTGGTCTCCTCAATGTGCCTTTCTCCGTGTGTACGGGGGTACAAATCAGTTTGAACTCCAGGGGTCTGCTTAAAGGTCTCGTAATGATCCAGGTTGTGCTGAAAAGCAGGAAGAATTAATTCAGAAGAAATACTGAAGAAAAAATCCCAATGTAATGACAGTGGCTTGAAGTTTTATACCTAGTTTACCTTCTGAAGGAAAAATCTAATTTCAACAAAAGAACATTTTTCCCTCTAAATATTTGAATTTTACTGAAAAATGAAGAGGGCACTTTTGAGGCTGTGGCAAATGCTCATCTCTGCATCTTCATGAGTGCTTTCCTGGAGCTGTGTCACAAGCTGTGCAGTTTTGGCCCTGGTCCGCGCAGCTCTTCTCTTCCTCTTAGGAATTTGCCTTCCTGCAATGCACTGCACTTCCTGCCACAGGGCTTTGGTCCATACAACCCTCCACTTCATTGATAATTGCCATAATTTTCAACCTAGATGGGTTCTTGATTACATTAAAAGGGATGCCTGTACTCAACTGGATGCTAGCTACTTTGCTTCCAAGGGTAATTAGTCACGGGTTTAAATAGAAGGAAATAATTGATGTTCACATAGAGTAGAAGCACTTCTCTGCCATTATGGTCTGAAAACTCATATTTATTTGTTCATTCTGTCTGAAATTGAAGTAGCTCTTTTGTTAGCATGGTAAAAGGAGTGGGCTTTCTGACATAAGATTCTTCTGTGTCTTTTTAGAAGCTATTTTCTCATTTCTGAGAGTGGCTAAGAGAAGATAACTTGAATTTGTCGTACTCAGAAAAGTAAAGAAAAGGTAGCTTCCTAAATACTTAAAATGGGTCACTGATGTGGTGGGTTTGCCGTTGGTATAACATAGAAAATGTATATTGAGGTACACCGGCCCATATATGCTCTAACAGAAACCTGTCGTTTGGAAGGGTCCTGATTCAGAGTTTCCATCTGGGACGTGTGAGACTCACTGTGGTATCATCAGCCAAGAGCACAAGAAGGATGTTTCCTTTGCCTTCTTAAGTTCTTTTCCTCCACTGACCTTGCACGTCCTCTGTCTTCCCTTTTCTTCTTCCAAGTGGCCCGATGTGGTTAGCAGTGTGATGGTACCATCGTGAGGAGGAGCCCCATGCCTCGGTCGCCTTTTGGTTTCATCTCTATTTTGTGCTTCCTTTGGTTCATCAATCAAGTTTCCCCTGTTCCCTCACAGCACTTGCAAGATGCAACCTCCCATGACTCGTGTTGTTGCTCTCTTCTCCAGGGAAGTCCCCTTGATTGTCTTTTGCGTTCTGTGTCCACTTTTTCACCTAGCTTTCCGTGGTGAGTTCTTACAGGAAAGAAGCACTGCACGCACAGGATAGACCAGTGTCATGTTAGATGTTGGATCATAGAATCATGGAATGGTTTGGGTTGGAAGGTACCTCAAAGCCCAGCCAGTGCCACCACCTGCCATGAGCAGGGACACCTCCCACTGGGTCAGGGGGCTCCAAGCCCCATCCAACCTGGCCTTGAGCACCTCCAGGGATGGGGCAGCCACAGCTTCCCTGGGCACCCTGGGCCAGGGCCTCCCCACCCCCAGTATCTTAAACCAAAGAGTATCTGGAAAGCTGGGCTAGGATACGGTGGCCAGGAGAGCTCAGCTAAGGTCCCTCAAGGAAAGCTGGGACCCAATCCAGGGCTCCCACATTCTCTGTGAGAGCCCAAGCCACCAGCCACTAAACAATAAAAAACCCTTTTGTTTGCTGCTTCAGCTCATCAGATTTTGACTCAAATCCACAGATTTCTGGCTGACCTATGCTGTATTTCTACATTAGTTTTATGAGTAAGCTGTTGGGTGAAAAATATTATCTATGTGTAGATAGAAGTCATAGCATCAATTCCTACCATGCTCACAGTCTGACAAGAGTTACATCTTGCTACTGTACGTAGGAATTCCCCTTGCTGCGTGTAGAAATGTTAGTGTGCTACTTAAAATCTCTCTTCCATGTCTCTTACTGGGACAGAGAAATGCCTTCTTGGAAACCTGTGCTGTCAGCTAAGCTGACAAAGGTTTTATTTAATATGAGGCACAACGAATATTCTTTAAAGAAAGCTGCCATGCCGTTAATTGTCACTCTGGTTTGTGTCAGATGCTTGCAAGAAGCGTGCTTGGTCCCTCCACAAACACAACAGCATCTTTCACTCTTCATGAATAATGCGCTCCAGATGTTCCATCCTGTGAGAATTTCTTGCGCGCACTGCAATGCCAAGAGAAAACTAAAGCAGTTCAACTTATTTAACCCAGATCTCAGACTGTCTGTCTGCATCATCTAACTCCATCAAGCTGATGGAGCACATGGAACGGATGGAAAACATGTGGTTCCTATGGACTCCTGCATTTCATATTGGTTAACAAACACAGCATTAGTTTACCCAAGGCTGCAATGGGGCTGATCTTAAACCCAGGGTATTCATGGCAGGTTCTCTGTATCTTCTCCATAGCATAACATGGAACCATGGATGGTTTGGGTTGGAAGGGACCTTAAAGAACACCCAGTTCCAACATCCCTGCAATGGACAAAGACACCTCCCACTGGATCAGGGGGCTCAAAGCCCCATCCAACCTGGCCTTGAACACCTCCAGGCAATCAGTACTCATGCTTTGGTACTCAGGTCCAGAGCCCTCACAGAACTTTGCCAGTCGTCCTGTTTCAGCATCCGCCTGAGAACTCTTTCACGTACCTTCTGTATGGGACAGACACAGAAAAAATGCCCAAGCTGCCCTTAAAAGCTGAATGGACTGCTCTCCTTTTGTGCCTAAGTATTCCTAAAGATTTTGGGAATGGTGTTGGTCCTTCCTGTGTCCTTGGCTGTAGCTCAGATACTCATCCTAGTGTTTCCAGGCAAATGAAGGCTGAGGGCTTATAGGAGAGTTTTAAAGAAGCCACTCAGGCTGGGCTCCAACTGTCCAGCACAGAGTGGCTTGCTAGGAGAAATGCCACCACTGCCTTCCCATCACTAAGTGGTGATAGGAGCCAGTGAAGTGAACCGTTGCAAGGAAGGGTAGGACAACCAGGTGAGACCTGATGAGCTGCAGAACCCTGGTTCTTCCTGCTGAGCACGCTGAAAGGGGTGAGATCTTCTCTGTGTTCAGCTTAAGAGCTTTCCATAGTTGTTTGTTTTCAAGGGGGAAGAAGCACATTTTTGTGGTTCAGGTACCAGATGTGACTTCCAGACACTGCTTCCACTCATGCTGTATGAGTGGCTGCCCAAGGAAGTGGTGGAGTCACCATCACTGCAAGTATTTAAAAGACGGGTAGATGTGGTGCTTAGGGTCTTGCTTTACTGGTGGACTTGGCAGTGTCTGGTTTATGGTTGGACTGGATGATCTTAGAGGCCTTTTCCAACCTAAATGATTCCGTGATTCTATGAAAAATATTCTATGAAAATAGTAAGCGTACAATTGATCTGTTTTCCACCAGCTTCCCCCAGGTTCCTGGCACTCCCTGGTCCCTCCTGGACTCCGCTGTAGGATACAGGACCCTGATATCATGGAGGTGCTGAGACTCTGTTATCACAATGCTGGGCACCCCAAAGGTGATGGGGGCATGCTGTCAGCACGCTGACCGCTGTGCTCCCTCGCTGACTTCCCAAAGGGTTCTTTAAACAGAGCAACATCAACCCCAGAGCAGAGCGACTCTCACAGGACAGAGGAGAGGCCACCAAAGGAATTTCATCCTCCAACCTAAGATAAAAACTCTACAGAAGATGCTATCTGGTGACCCATGCCCTCTATGTGCCTCTGCCAGTGCCGTATCCATATGAGATTACATGTGGGTCTTCTGGCATATCCACCTCTGCCCCATGGCTTTCTGAGGTTCATTGAGGCTGGAGGACCCTGGCGTTCCCTAAGCCCTTTCAGAAAGGTATTAATTCCTTTGAGCTGTGTGAAAGATACAGAACCAAAGCAGCATGCAAGAACAATTATTAAATGCTGTTAATTAGGATGTGTGAAGATGGTCCCTCTCCCCTTTTCCTTTGAAGCATGAAAGCCCAGAGGGAGCCTTTATTAAAGTCAACAAAGAAATCTCAAAGGAAAAAATTCCCTTCTTTAATGTGGTCACACACATCATCTCCCTCCTGGTGTGACCTGACATGTGAATGTGATTACAGGCTGTGTCGCATTAGGGCACAGGCACACTGTGCCCCGAGCCAAGGTGGGGAGAGGAGAGGGGCAGAGTCCCCACAGCTGGTGTAACACACAACTGCTTGCATCCTCTTGCTGCTGATGCCAAAAATGCAGCCTCTGGAGGTTGATTTTGATGGATCAAGCATCTTTTGGTTCACTATCTTTGATGTAACACGTTCGCTCTTCAAAGCAACCTCTGATAAAGCAAACTTCAGTGCCCAGAGTGGCAGCTGGATTTCCATCCTGGATTTTCCTGTGGGAGAGGTGGACATTGTAACTTCTTTACTCACCAAATCAGTGTTGTTGATGTGCTTAAAAACAAACCAGTCTCACAGCAACCTGATTATGGTGGTGTTGATGGGCTCAGGAAAGCCCATCAGAAATACCGAATATCCCACCACACTTCTGTCAGGAGCTGGGGTAGCAAAGGAGATCCAGCTCAGTTATGTGACGAGCAGTCACAGTGCTACTTCCCACTCAAGTGGTGTCCACTTGTAGCCATAAATACTTTGTCCTCTTTAATCCCAAATGTAAAATACAGGATTTGAGAAGTCCTGCTTCAGGAATTTTTGCTTTCTTCCTAAACCTTCCCTTAGAGGGACAGGTGGGGTGTGGTGGGCTCTGGTCCATAGGATCAAAGACATGGGGGTCTTGCACTGAAGCTGTGTTTTTCTGTTGGAGGCAGGTGGTGAAGACATGGCAGAATAGCTTGTGCTACACCTTTGTTGTATGCAATTATGAGAAGGTGATGCCCTTTCCTCTTCTCTGAGCTTCTCCGTGTGCTGGTGAGAGCAAACGCTTGATGTGCTGTGGCTTCTCAGGAATGCTTTGGTAATTGTGGAGATAAAACAGGGTGGCTTCATCTTAAAATCTGCAGAGCAAAGGCTCCGTATGTGCATTAACTCTTGAGGAATGTCACTGGTTGTTGCTGTCAGAAAAGTTTTGTCCAAACAGGCACCATACAAAATGTGCCGTTCTCCTCCTACTCTGTGCTGTTCCTTTGGTTTGGTCTGACCATGTTTTGTGTAGAGAGTTTTCAAAAAGGCCACGGTTTCTCAACCCCATCCTACCTCTCTCCATCCTGGTTGTTAATTTAGAGATTAGGCAACATCCTCACTGGGCTCTTCTAGAGCTGATATTACCAACTACATCCTTCTCCGTGTCCCAGAGCGAGGCCATGAGCTTGGATTTTGCCACCCAGAATTCTCCCTTCCTTCCTTTTCTCAAAAAAAAACCAACTAAAAAATGACGTACGAAACCAAAACGATTTCCAAAAGAGAAGCATCCATGACCTTTCATCTGACACCCAGATAGCTTGGCACGTTCATCTAATCTTCTGCCTTGACTGCTGGGCTGCCTGGCCACATCTGAAAGGAGTGGGATGAGCCAGCAGTCAGATCCTGTATCTGTGAGCGATGTTGGTGGCAAGGAGACTTTGACAGTGGGTTCCTCTCTCACAGCCGCTTCTTCCCCCAGCTGGAGGCTCCAGTTGTTGGGCAATGGCACACGAGCCTCCCCGCGAGCCTGGCCGATCCCAGCAGGAGCCGGCTCCGTGCTGTGAGCAGACAATGCAATTAGCTGGGTTTCACAATTTGCCGCTGTGGGTCACCTTTCCAGGGAACATAATTAGAGGGAGACCATGTCTGCCGTTGATAATTGGCTTCATTAGCTCTGAGGTTAATTTCAGGGATGTGCCCAGGAAGCAGCAGAAGAGGCTCAGGGGAGGCTGCCCACTTGATTACTTATGAAATAAAACAGTTTGTCGCCTTCATCCTGCCGTGTGCATCGTGGGGAATTCATGGGGCAGCCTGGACTGGTGAGCAGGTTGGACTCTCCTCCTGCCGTCACAGTGATGGTAATTAGGCACTTGACCCACCAGCAGTCCCATTGCTTGCAGCCGTGCCATCTCCACTTTGGGAGTGGTGGGAGCACCGGAAATTAAGATATCAGAGTGCTTGAAGGGGAGAGGGAATGAGGGAGAGCAGGAACACCAACCTGTGCATGGCCCTCACTCCTCTCCTAACACCTGTGAAGGGGCGTAGCCAGAAACAACAGCTCAAAGGGCATCCTGGAGGTACACGCGACATCTGAAGGGCACTTGGGGTACCTTACTTTTGTGTGACACGTCTTTGCGCTATGAACTGATGAGGTGACAGAGTCAGATAGAGGTGTCTCCATTTTTTGTTGAGAACAACATCAGAGGGAAGCAAGAGGTCATGATTTTTTCCAGGCAGGGGAGTTGAGTATAAAGAAAGCAGGAAAGAAGCACTTGGGAATACATTCTCCCAGCAAGTAGTTGTGCAGGAAAGAGGTGACCAGGTCAAAGGAGAAGCATATAAACAACCCAGAGAGAGAATCTCCTTGGCTGCCAGTTTGTTTATATCTTGCAGGAAAAAGCTTAGGGAGCTGCGTGCATCTCTAGCTGGCAACGACGCAAAGTTCCCGTCCTTTCAAATGATAACGTAGGGAGAGGACTTGCAGAAGTCATGTCTGTATTTCCTGTCCTGATTTTGGCATAAGGAAACACTGTCGGTTGCGCCCTAATGAAATGATCAAAGTGGGTTTTGTTTGCTTGGTTTCCCCTTCCTTGAGCGCACAATTCCCTGGGAAGACTCTGCACAGTGTGGTGTGGACAGCAGAAAGGTGGGAAGTGTCTGGGATGTGTGTGAGAGGAAGACGCTCCCTCTTGGAGTGAAGCAACGCTCAAGCATGGCTGGACTTGGACTGGCTTTGTGGGTTAGGGTTCAAAAATACATCATGTGATAAAGACTAGGACTTTTGGGGGAACCAACAGGACCTGAACATAGATGTGCCACAACATCCTAGTGGACAGTTGGCATTTTTATGCTGTCAAGCCTTTAGGAATACCCTCCTCAGAATCCATGGTTTAGGAGCTGCTGTTTGGTCCCTTAATCCTGAGCATTCAGATTGGCTCTTGGTACTTTGCTCCTCCGTAGCCTGCAGAAAATAAATGCACTGTGTGAAGGAGAACAGATTGTAGCTTGATGGTAGCAACATACTGTAAGAGTGTGCTGGATCACCTTCAGTCTCTCTCATTTGTGTTTGGAGTCCAGGTCTGCAGCCTTTATCACTGACTGCAACTCAGGCAGTGTGTGATGTATTCTCTGGACCCTTTGGTGTGCACACCTTGCAGAAGAACGTTGGTTCAGTTCAATACTCACTAGGATGTTCCTCCTGTTGTGAAAAGCATCACTGAAGCATCGGCATGCTTGAAAGCAGCAGAGTCCTGCAAGATTTACTTGGAAAGCTTGTGCTCAGTATCCAGTTGGTGTAAATCCATCAGGTTCCGTGGAAGTTGAAGGAGTTGCACGGATTTCAGCGAGCTGGGTGTCCCCCAATAATCTGATTGCAGCTCATACCTGCATGATAGATACTCACAAAAGGTCTCAAAGCCATGTAATAGTTGGTTTCTATTCCATGCTGTAAGATCTCTTCTCCCCACAAAGATCTAACAGTGAGACTCTCTCATTTGTTCACAGACTGGTCCTGGCTTTTGCAAATGTGTTCCTGGTAAACATTTTCTCAGCAGTTGTGATGATTTACACCCAAAGGGTTGTTTAATTATGGTTAATTTCTGCAGTCTGGAGGGTGGGTGGCTGGTGAGATCACATGGCGGTTTTTTCTGCTCTGTAAATTAAAGTCTTAAAGCCCAAGTCGAAGGATCAGCGAAAAAAAAGTTAATAAGTAACAGGCTTCTAGAAAAGATCTCTGGAGAAATAAGAGTTTGGTCACAATTAAGGAGGTCTTGTGAAACCTCTGGACAATTTTCACAAGTACCTGAATGTTTTTTAATGTTCATCTCAGATTGTGAAGAGGCAGAAAGCTACCCTAGAGCTTTTATTTGTGAGCCTTCTTGTGAATCTTTCAAGTGTTTCTACCAACATCAGTGGAAGTATTGGTTCATTTGCAATTAGTACTTCAAACACAGTCTTTTGTTCTAAATCACCCATTCATTTGCCCCCTCCGCTCCCAGAATCACATCTTCAGCTTTATAACCTCTCCACATAGAGATGGCCTTAAATCAACACTTGGCATCAGGATACTGGTATTTTTTTTATCTGGAAAATATCTGGCAGCTCTTCCCCAGCTGATTTGGGAATCGGACTGTATTGGAATTCAGGTTAGACTTGGTCATTTCTCCCTACGCTGTCTTTAGAGCGAGCATAAAGCTTACTGCTTTACTCATGTCATTTATGGGTTTCCATAGTGCCAAAGGAGGCACATAACATATTTCAAAGGCAGATTATCCAGAATAAATCATATGGTGAGTATTGCAGCTTCACAGGCTTTGGGAAGATTTGAACTTGAAATGAGTTTTGATGGTGAAGGTGAAATGATCACTCGTAGATGGATAGGAATGCGCTCCATTTCTTTGGAGAACGGTGGGAGTTACCCAGCGTACAGGATCTCTTTATTTGTCCTTCCCCGATCCCGCCCAACACTTCCTGACTGTCTCACTTCCCTCTCTTTCCTCCTTCCTTTCTGCCCTTTCCTAGTAATGAAATTTGTGAAACCAGTGACGTCGCCCAAGAACTCACCTTGAGGCAGAGCTGCTCGTTTCTCGGGTCATGGGGCATCACTGGGCACACGGAGTTAGGAGTCAGTAGGCATGGCCTGAGCCAGCCCACCGGGGTGTTTTCACCAGCAACGTTCAGAGCCATCCCTTTAACCCACAAACCCCATCCCACTAAACTAACCTTGTTGGGCGTCAGTTTTAGATCTGAGCAGGAGCAGGAAACCAGCCAATGTGTGAAAACAAGAAGTAATGAGAAGACCTGTCTGAGTCTCGAACTGAGGTTTGATTTACACAGCAGTTTCGGGTCAGCACTCTGGGGGTTTTTTCTAATTAACTCAGCAAACAAGTGTTGGGTAAAGCACAACCTGTGTTTGTTGGGTAAGACCAGCGAACAGAGAGCGCTCGAGCAGAGCGGAGCTGGCATTTGTCGAGGGTGATCTCACCTTCGCGATGGGATTTTTACCGTGCCTGGCTGCCGCCTCAGAGAACCACCCCACTGCAAACACTCGCTAGGAGCAAACATCTGGAGGCCAGAGCTATAGCTCGGTCTGTCTGTGGAACATCTTGCACGGAGAGGTCCCAGTCCAGGCAAGAAGTGTGTAGCAAATAACAAAAAGCAGCAAAGAGATTTTTGGCAAACACAGCTAACGAGCCCATCACTCTTCTGATCCCTGGAGATGATCTAACAGAGTTGTCTTCAAAATCCAGTGATTAAAACCCTTTATGTAAATATTATTTTAGTCATCTTTAAAATTACTTGCTCAAATGTCAAGAATGACATTAGTGTGAGAGAGCCTCTTCTTCCAATTGCATTTCCTCTTTTCTTTTTCTGTCTCATAATTTTTAGAGCCACCTGTGCAGACTATTTTTTAGCACCTTTCTGCTTTGACATCAGGTAATCTCGTTGCTAGTGCTGGGAGAGGTTCTCTTCCTTTTTTTTTCATCGTCTTTAATGTCACTTTCTTTTTCCAAGCTCTGAGCTGGAAGATTGTAAAACCTTGTCATAACTCCAGAGCTTTGCACTTCCCATGCCCAACCTGACAGGCATGGTTGAGTAGTTAGCACCCAGCCCTGAGGGTCAGGGCACCTCGACCTATTTCTAGGTCTTTCCTGTATTTACTGGGTGACCCTGAATGAGTCACGCTCTGAAAAATGTGACTGCAAATGGCAGTAATGAGAATTTCTTAATCCTGGGCCTGACTTTGCAGACAGCTGGGTTTCCTGCTCTGTTGATCTCAGCGAGACCTCCTGAGTTTTGCACCTTGGACCCACACTGATGTCTGCTGTCCTGGGGTCAGCGCAGGGAACGAACACAGGTGTGCAAAGCACCACTGCTAGCTGGGGAGCGTGTGGCACCAGGGCTGTCCCACCTCCTTAGGGGAAGCTCTTCAAGGACTCAGTGTTGGCTTTCATCCACTCCTCTTGAAGACAGCAGGAAATACGCAGGCCTTGACCTCAGATTCCCCAAGCCAACCCTTGCTGCTGACCCAAAACCATCCCTTTTTCTGCACGGAAGCAGAAAGTTTCCCACTTTCAGTAGTGCTGAATTCTCCATTGTTTCACTGGGTGGCTGTCAGGTTTGTCTAACTGGTGTCTACAAGCCCTTTCCTCCAGATCATCACTGGCCCCCTGAGGATCCCACACCAGCTGACACATTTCTGCATAGCCTACATACAAGCTAAATATGAGTGTTGATGTTTGACAGCATCGACCATGAACCAAAGCCCATGTCTGCCCAGCGGTTGTGTTTGGCTGGTGCTGCTGGGAAGGGAGGGATGAAAGGAACATGAATCTTCTGCCTGCGGCTTCGGGTGGCATTAAGAAAGCCTAAATCTCAAAAAAACATGGTGAAACTTGCGCGGGGTATTACGCAAGCCCCAGCTGCTCCACCACGGTTGTGAGAGCCCCTCAGCTGGTGGTGTGTCTTTCCCCAGTGGCTCTTCTCCTCAACCACTGAATGTCATGAGCAAATGGATGCTCAGGGCTTTCCCCATAGACAATATCATTTTCCACCATAGTGAGACGGTAAAACACTTGTTGGGCCAGGTTGCAGGTAGTGACCAGTACCAATACCAGTAAATGGCAGTAATTTGAAGAAATAGCTGAAACTTTTCAGTATGTTACAGGAGGAGGAAATGAAACCGAGGACATAGAAGGCCCACAGGGTCGGTCATCTTGTAAAGGGCCTGGAAAAGTTGTATTCATTTCGTGAAAAGTCTGCTTTCACAATATGGCCCAGGGTTATTTAGCAAGTCAGCAGAGGCAGAATTTCGTGCTCGCGTCTCCTTTGCGCACACCAATGTATGAGCAGTCTATACAGGTGGTTTGTTTCCATCTTCCCGATCATTGTCCTGTACTGGTGCAGAGGCATTTGGACAAAACAACTGAATTTTATCTAATTTCTAGTTAAAATAAAAGCTCTTTAAAAGGCTTTCAGCTTTTTGGAGGTGTCAAAGGCTGAGTTGTTTTCCTACCTTGCTGCAAAGCAGCAGCACTTCCTGCAGCCCTGCTTCATCTCAGGGGTTTCCTCCAGCTCAGGCTGGGATTAAGGCACTAATGCAGTGAGGGAGAACAACTTGATTTAAGGGTGGAGGAAACTGCTGTGCTTCAGCTGTGGGTTCATAGATTGTTGAGGCCAAAGGTGAGGCCTCAGGACCTCCAAGAGTCATTCTTCAGTGTGCCTGTGTTTGAATCTTTGGCCAGGCTCTATTACCCCTCCTCCTCCTCCTCCATCTTACCCTTCCTCTTGCTCATCCTCAGCTTTCCTCTCTGTCGTGGGAGATCTTGGTGCCATCCTTTTCTTCTCAGCCTAATTCCACTGCACGCCTCTTCTGTGCTGGCATGAAGTCACCTCCATGCTTGGCTCCAGTGTCTCCTGTTTTCCCAGTGTGCTGTGGCTGTGCCCTGGCTTCTCTCCCATGGTTTGTGCTCTGAAGCTTGATTTCTCTCTTAATCCACCAGCAACGCCTGCACTGTGCAGTCATAGCGCTACTGCTATTTGTGGGGCAGCTCTTTTGGGGAAAGTCATAGGTCCTGGGTGGAAACCCAGATGGAGCACAATTACTGCATCCCTCCCTCTCTTCATCCCATCAAACCAGCAGGTGTGTGAACCCTTGACCCGCCATGGATGCAGGTGGGTCTTTGCCCCGTTGAGTGCAGGATGAACATCCCTGGGGGAGTGTTGGCAGCCAGGGGGCACAGAAAGCAGAAGATGCACAACTGCCCCCTCTGTCCCTCTTTCAATGCCCTGAAAAGAGATGGGGCTGAGGTCAGCTCTCATGGTCATCCAGGAGGGTCAGACCTTTGCAATAGAGATGGGTCAATGTGGGTTATAACCCATGCCCCTTCAGAAAGTCATCTCCAACACGTCCAGCTTCTTGACAACATGAAAGAACTCGGAATGTGTAAAATTTCCCCATTTCCCTACTCCTCCTCTGCATGGTGCTTGTTGCTGGATACCATTCTGGAGACAGGTTGCGTCTTTGAAAACAACACAACTTTGTGCAATCTCACAAGGCCAAGTGGGATGGTTGTTGCTGGATTTTCTGCTTTAACATTGTATTTTCTGGACCATGAGAGCAGACTGTGAGGCAGCTATGGTAAACCAATACCTCTCCAAAGGATGCTGCTTTCCTCAGGGAATGGGATGAGACCTCTCCCTAAGTACAAGCCAATCTTTAGGGCACATTAGGCACAAATGGCTGTCAGATGGATGGAGAGAGCTGGAGAAACAAAGCCAGTGCAATTAGTTGGTGTGTGACTGGAGGGGATTAGTTAATTTAGGCTTTGGTTCTGTCCTCTGCGAAGAAAACAAATGATACCACATGGCACTAGAGAAGTTGTCTTAATCACTGCCTTGGCTTTCCTGTTGTTTCTGTCAGACACCTTTGATCAGCCGAGGGTACCGGAAGGGTACCATGTTAGTCCTGGAGAAAAAGTCGTGGCATTTTAGGTCACAGCTCAGAAATTTCCCAGTTAAACTACACTGGTGTAACGAAATGCAGGTATTTGGGGTAGCCCCAGCGTGGGGATGCGTTGCCTGCTCTGGGGTAGCAGTGATGTTACATGATTATACTGCTTCAACCCAGTGGTATTGTTACACTGGGACATTTGTGACAGTAAATTCATGGAGGTGGATGTGCCAGTAGGCGTATTGTGACTTAAATCACAGTATCTGCCGAAGGCAGTGTGTATTTTTTCCCCTATGTATATACATATTTAAGTAGGCAGCAATTCTGCTGTGTTGCTTACATCAGCCCACCAGTCCTACCTACCTCATCGATGGAAGAGTGTGAAAAGTTCAGCTTTTGGGGGGAAACCAGTGGGTGCCTCTGCCCGTTGCTCACCCGCAGTGCTGGAGATGGTCACGGGGACCCCGTCTCAGCGATGGGTGTCAGTCATGGGACGTTTCAGCCATCCCTTTGGTCAGCAGGGCGGCTCCGCAGGACGCTCTTCTCGGAACGATAAAGCAAGTCCTCGCTCTGGCTAATCCGATGGATCTCAATGCGTGTTTTAGCTAAGCTCACGGTGGCACGGATTTTTACCTGAGGAGAAATGCTGCACGTAGGAGTCATAAATACAGAAGCCACGTCCAGCTGGATGGGGGCCAAACACGGAGTGGTTTTAATCAGTTTGTACCACGGACAGACCCAGAGCAGGGATTTTCTTGGTCCCTTTCCACGCTGCGCCAGCACAAAATAGAGGTGAGGAGCCGCGCTTCTATTTTTATTAGGAAAGGTGGTATTTGGGGGAGCTGGGAAGCAAGGTGTGAGAGGCAATTACGCACCCCGAGCTTTGGAGGCCAGTCATGACTTTTATGATCTCATTTCCTCATCCACACACAAACGCCTGGCCAAGGCCCAGTCTCTGCAAACGAGCTTTGGTCACCGCTGTTTTTAATTATGAGGAACAGTCCTGTGCAGTGTTCCCAATAAGCCAATGACAAAGTATCAGTCTCTGGCAGTTTTCTCTTCTTCATCCTGCCAGAGGGCTTTTTCTGAGCCCCAAACCAGCCCCTTGATCTCCGCTTCCAGGAAACCTTTATAAAATTCAGACCAGATTCTTGAGCAAGAACCAAATGTTTGAGCCAGAAAGATTTCTTTTTCCTCTTTTTCCATTTTATTTTTGGAAAGGGTGAATGGAGGATGATTAAATCTGAGCAGATGATATTTTCAATGGCACGTTCAGCATTTAGCTGAGAAGGCTCCAACGGGCACAGTATTACTGTTGTTTTCTTAAAAATATCAATCAGGCCAATGTGTTTAAATGGGTTCAGCTGTTACCTTCTTTCCTCGTGTTTCACAAGTACAACCAGTGAGTCATGTGCGATATTATTTATTTGTATTACAGCACAGCAGTGGCAGCCCATTGTAGGCACTGCAGAAAGCCCAGGAAGTGAAAGGCTTCGCTATTAAAGAGCATCTCCAGCAAAACACCCGGAGAGCTGGCATTACATAAAGGGGGCTCAGTACTGAAAGGGGCTCCAGGAGAGCTGGGGAGGAGCTCTTTATCAGGGAGTGCAGGGAGAGGGTGAGGGGGAACAGTTTTAAACTGAAAGAGGGGAGAGTGAGATGAGATCTTAGGGAGAAATGTTTTGCTGTGAGGGTGGGGAGGCCCTGGCCCAGGGTGCCCAGAGCAGTGGTGGCTGCCCCATCCCTGGAGGTGTTCCAGGCCAGGTTGGATGGGGCTTGGAGCCCCCTGATCCAGTGGGAGGTGTCCCTGCCCATGGCAGGGGGTGGCACTGGGTGGGCTTTAAAGTTTCTTCTGACCCAAACGGTTCTGTGATTCTAAAATCACCAAACCTCTTTTCACGGAATAGGGGTGGAAGTGGCCGCCCCCCCACGGCACAGGCCATGGCACGGTGCTGACATGAGCGCTCGTGGGGCACCATACCCTTGTTGGTCATGCCAAAGAGTGAGCTGAGCATCTCTGAGCCACAGCACAGCCTGCTGTCACTCAGTGAGACCTCCCGCAGCTCTGAGCTCTGCTGGGATGCCCTGCTGGGTCTGGCACACAGGGACTCCCATCCCGTACCCTACAGGTGGGTGGGTGAGGGAAGCCTGCCATTCCCACCGGTCTCCACCTTCATCAAAAGTCCCCCAGCGGACGGCATTGAGTGAGGTTTTAGTGTCTGTGCTCTCTGCTGCAGCGTGTGCGCAGATCGTCGTCCGTCTCCCTGTGCCAGTGTGACCGCCCAAAGATGCTTTTCTGCATTAAAGACGATGTTTCTCCAAGCCTTGGTTAACTTCCTGATTAATGTAGCAGCATTAATTATTCATCAAGCTGCCAATGAGGCCATCAAACGTCTCTTCCTTTGCAGATACCCGTACCTATTTCTATAAGGAGAGCAAAGGAGGAGGCTGCAGCTCTAATTGCAGGAGTGCGAGGTGAGGAGCGGCTCCTCATCCCCTGCTTTCGCACCGTGCCTAAAAAGCCTCTCTTTTATCGAGGTGTCAATAGCAATTTCATTCTCTTCTCAGAGGAACAAGTGCCTTTAACCATTTAAACCCACTTAAAGGAAGGGCTTTTGTGCTTTGATTAGAGACACAATGCAGGGCAAAGCAGGCCTGCCCGGCTGCAGAGCCTCCCGTTGGGGAAGGTCCAACCCGCGGCCAGAGGGGTCGTGGGTGCTGCTCTGCCCTCCTGACCCGGCGACCTCTCCCAGCTGGGACAAACCTGTCCCTGCTGAGCCGAGGCCAGCGCAGAGCTGCTTGGGTAAGACTTGCTGTCTTAAGGCTGCGTTTTGGGGCACGGCTGTGGAGCGATGCCTCCCACCTATGGATGATGCCCTGTCCCACCGGTCCTGTCCAAAAGACCCCAGGTTGCTCCAGGAGGCCTGGACAGCCAGAAGCTGACTGGACCTCTCAGGAGACATTTACCCTCTGATTTGTTTTGCTCCACTGGCTGCGTCCTGTGCAAAACTGCTGGCGAAAATGGCCTTCTGCAGCCCACAGGGGTCACCTTGCTGTGGAGCCTGAGGCCCTGCCCAGGCGTGGTGGTTTTCTCTCTTGTTCTTAATGCTCCAGGAGCTCCAGGCTAAGTGCACGACAGCGGCATTAATAAATAATAAAAGACATCAATAGTTCTGGGGGATTTTATAGCCACTCCTATCTCAAGATCTCAAAACATTTCACATATGTTAATTTATGGAGCCTTACGGATGCTCTTGCCAGACTTTTTGAGAATGGAAAACAGAGTCAGGACGTGCAGGAGAGCAGGAACCAGATCGCAGCCCTGTGGGCCTCCCAGATAATGAAGATTTTGGGTCACAGTTCTGAGCTCACAGCCTGCATCTGTGCAAGAACCCAGGGATGCTGCGTCTGCTCCCTGGTTTTGAGCACTGTTTTGGTTGGATAGAAAAGAAAATGAGGAGGCTGTTCCCATGAGTCCAAAATGTTTCCAGTCACCCTGGAATAGCCCAGAGGAGTGGTGGTGATACCCACCTAGTAAACACCAGCCTGCTTATATGCTGTTAACCATGTCTTAGAGGGAACAAAGCATCATTGTCATAGAAGAGTATCATTTTGACATTAAAATGCCATAGGATTGAATGATAAGGGGAAGGAGATTGTCTGGTCCAGACAATCTTGTCCTCCAGGTAGAGTTAAGCAAGCTTAATCGTTAAAAGAGGACTTTCAATGAGGTTTGAGGCTAGTTTGCTTTCACAGTCCTTTGTTGGGGTCTATATTGTCTCTATTGGCTCGTGGCCACAGTGAATTCAAGGAGACTTTGTTGGGTAGGCTGAAGTACCACACCAGAGCCTGGAGGAAGAAGCTGTCTTCCTTTCTACGTGCTTTCAAGGTGGCTCACCAGATTGAAATGTGCCACTGAGTGGCCTTAGCTGGCCTGGTACTCAGCTTGGTCTGAAGAGGGAAGTGAATGGCAGCGAGAAAAACTGGAGTAAGAAGGAAGTTTCCTTGCCTCACTCTATCCAGGCAGGGAGAAAACCCCTACTAAACAGTAGTATTAACAGAAGAGGGCTGAGATCTGAGCAGAGAAACCTTATAGAGGTTGGACATGGGAACACATGACCTGTCTGCTTAGGAGCCCAAAATCTGGTGTGGTTTGGGGGTGGGAGGTGTCACTGTATGGCCAGCACTTATGGGGAATGAAGCAAATTGCTTTGAATTTCCTAAATATACTCAGTTCAAGCATACCTGATCTCCAGGGAATCTGTTCAGCTGTGCCGTGAGCAGTGTGGGTGCTCAGCACTGGGGCTGAGCTCAGGGGAAGGGAATGATTGTGGCAGAAAAAAAGGGATGGATGATGTTTATTTCTGTTTCTTCCATCAGAAGGGACTATCTAGTCTTGGCATGAGGCAGCGGGGAAGAGAAAGCATAAATAAAGCAAGGCTTTTTATTTACATAAATAAAGCTCTGACCTACGCTTGGTTATCCCCGCTCCGATAGCTCACCAGGACAAATGGTCCGTGTTGGCATTCTCTAGTGAGGAAGACCACATCACCTAGGAGAAGGCTTTTTTGCTCACTGAAGAGCTAGTTGTTCTTAGACCAAAGGCCAAGGAAAACCCATGGAAACCTAGATCCTCTTTCTGTTTCCAGAGCGAGGAGGGAGCTATTTCCACTGCAGTGGCCGAGTATGTGACAATGTGACAGTCCATGGTCCTCCCCGGGGTGCCTGGTTGCCACACTAGGAGATGAGCTAGCCCTGAATTATGCCCATTAATGATCACAAAAGAGTAAGGGGGCTAGAAGTTATGTATAACAGGCAATGTGATGGTTAGTGATGCATCAGAGGATGAAATAATTTCCGCAA
This sequence comes from Neomorphus geoffroyi, assembly GCA_033558235.1. Lineage (NCBI taxonomy): Eukaryota > Metazoa > Chordata > Aves > Cuculiformes > Neomorphidae > Neomorphus > Neomorphus geoffroyi. The sequence goes on from JAUMJM010000050.1 coordinate 11,579,864, forward strand.
GAAATAGAAGAATGCGATATCTGCACTTGTCTACCAGGCCATAAAATACCAAATGTGGTTCAAGAGTGATGTTGGGGGCAGCTTCTGAACTCTGTCAAGATGTTCCCTGTCTAATACCACCCCAAAGTAGCTACAGCTAATGCTAAAGGATTACGTTCCTCTATGGAAAGTCTTCCCAAGTCCACATGTAACAGGAGGAAAGGAGAATCCAGCTGGTTTGGGTTTTTATTCCCTTTTTATCAGCCTCAGTTTTATTTTAGCCAACCTTGGCTGGAGGTGGATTCATTTGGCAAAGGTGCTGCATTGGTCCAAGCGTGTAGAGCAGCAGGTTCCCTCTGCTGATGCTGAAGGCTGCAGCATCCCAAGATTTCAGGCCACTGTGAGCCGCAGATGCGGCGCTGCTTCTGGGGTTTTACCAGGTTGGTTGAAAACCCAGAGAAGGTACAGCACAAAGCCATAAAAAAAAAAAAAGAGATAGGAGCCAGAGAAAATAGGAGTCACAGGTGAGAGACCTGCTTAGCAAGGCAAAGAAACGTGAGAAACAGTTTCTCTTTTGCCCTTTTGCAGAGAAAAACTACCAGGTACGAAAGGGTTCCTTAATCTCAGGAGTTAATTCAGCGTGAGCATCCCTGGCTGGTAAAATGAAGCAAAGAAAGTTCAACAGGGCTTGTGTTCTTGGCAGTGGGGACAGTGAGCCTTGGGGACAAATCACCCCCTGCAGAGGCTGCTTTGTCTCAAATGCTGTAATTGTCTCTCTTTGGAGATAGGCCCTAATCAACACGAGCCATTAATCTTAATAGTGGGGTAATTAAGCTCGGTACAGGGTAACAGAGAGAAAATGAATAGGCTGGGATGTAGGGGAAGTCAGATGGGGTAATTCTTCCCGGCCTTCCAGTGTACAAACACGCTTCGTAGCCCCGGGGGCTCGCTGTGCTTTGCTGTGAAAAGGCACAGTTTTCATTAACAACGAGGTACCCTTCCAGACTGTTTTCACAGAAACTGGAGGAGCTGTTGGGGTAGAAATGGCACTGGGGGGGGTTAAAGCGTTGAAAAATCTGCTCCTGCTTTGCTTTCTGTACCCAGAAGTTCAGGCTGAGAGAGCTGGGCTTGTTCAGCCTGCAGAAGAAAAGGCTTCAGCAGGACCTCATAGCGGCCTCCCAGTACCTGAAGGAGCTACAAGAAGCTGGGGAGGGGCTTTTTTACAAGGGCTTCTAGAGATGGGACGAGGGAGAACGGCTTTAAACTGGAAGGGGGAAGGTTTAGATCAGACATCAGGAAGAAATTCCTCACGATGAGGGTGGGGAGGCCCTGGCCCAGGTTGCCCAGAGCAGTGGTGGCTGCCCCATCCCTGGAGGTGTTCAAGGCCAGGTTGGATGGGGCTTGGAGCCCCCTGATCCAGTGGGAGGTGTCCCTGCCCATGGCAGGGGGTGGAACTGGCTGGGCTTTGAGGTCCCTTCCAACCCAACCCATTCCATGTTTCTAAGTCTGCAGGGTGCAAAGAGGCCGGGGCCAAAGCTGCAGGAAGGGGCTGCCTCTCCCCAGAAGTATCCGAGCGATGCGCATCTCTGTCAACCGTTACGGAGGGTGCCCGTGTGGGGAGAGGTGGGCAGTGCCATACATGTGTTCAGCAGTTGCCACCCGAGGAAAGGTCAGCCAGGCTGCTGCCATTTACAGCGGGGAGCGAACGGAAGCCGTGTGGAAAGCTGGCTGTAGCTGAGGTGCCCCACGAGCAGGGAGGGGGGCAGCGCCGGGGGCAGAGGATGGGAGCGGTTGTCTCTGCAGTGTAAATGTCACTGCCCATCACCTCTCTCCTCTGTCCCTGCACGCCCAGCCCTCCACAGCAGCGTGACGAAATCCCCTTGGCATCATCAATAAAAATGCACTCCTTTCTGTCTACTTTCTGTTTTCCATCTGTATTGTTTCTGATTTTATAGCTGCGTTTATACTTTGTTAAATTCTTCTGCACCACCATTAGTTGCAGCCATGTTAAGTCCTCCTGGGTGAGAGAAGGGAGAAAATGTGACTATTTTGTTCTCCCCAGATCTGGAGCAAATCCAACGGGGCTGCAGTTCAGACTTGGCTTCTCATCTGAAAGCCCGAGCTGTGTTTCTAACAATACAGCACCCACCCAGCATGAAATTGTAATGGATCACGCTTTGCCCTAGGTCCTTGGCTTATCCTTGGTTGACACTGAATTAAAGGACGTGATGTGTGGGACTCAGTAAATCCCTAACTGGCTGTCCCAGAGACAAGTATTACCAACCGTACCACGCTGACACACGAGATTAGTGGACAAGGTGTCTGCCCTCAGTGCCACAGGCAGAAATGGGTCAGCTCGAATTTGGAAAGCTCTCTGCTTGAAGTGAGTAGCAATGCAGCCTGGAGAAATACAAGGCAAAAAACCTGCTGTGTTTTCTGCCTCCAAGCCCTGCTGAGATCCACAGGCAGTGAGTGCGAAGCAGCTGAACAGGACCATTCGTGTGGTGTCTATCAGCTTTGGGACAGGTGTTTTATTAGAAATCAAGTAAAGAAATTAGGAAATGGTCCAGCTTAGGACTCTCACCCTTAGCAAGTACAAATCTCCTTGCTACCACCAAAGTCCCTAAATTTATATTAAAGTACATCAGCCAAGAATTTGACGATTAAGGGCCTTATTGTGAACTTTTCAAATGCAACCCGAAAGTCCCCACTGCTTCTAATAACTGTGTGCAGCAGCAAGACAAATGTCATATCTCTTCCCCTTTCCCTCTTCCCTTTGCCCTAATCAAATCCTTTATTCATGCTTTTTCTGACATACTTGGTTTCCTGGCTTGGTTCAGCAGTTACTAAGTAGCTGCACAGTAACAAAGCAGAGCTGTCTTTGTTCTGGAGAAGTGGAGAAATGAGGACATATAATCATGAAATAAGGAAGCTTGCAAGCGAGAACGAAGCTGTGCACACGCACTGCTGTGCTCTGGTGTGAACTGGGTTGAATTTACCAGTGCTGCCCAGAGAGAGAGCACAGAAAGAAAACAAAGTCACGTGTTGTTTTGGTTTACTGCCTCTTAAATGGCCCAAAGCCTATCAGAGCTGATGGAGTTCCTGTGGTTCAGCTGATGATAACCCTCTGCCTCTCGCGCATTTGCCATGTTTTCTCCATGTCAGTCTCCCACTGGCTGTTCGCTCTCCCATGCTGCAATCGCTCCTCCTGCCAGTCGAGGTCACGAGGAGCCCTGACTGAGTTCTTCCTCCTGCATAGCATCGTGTCTTCCATCGGGATTTTGGACAGAAAATCATTCCCAAAGCCGTGCTTCACTTTGGACAACCTGCCATGCTTCCTCCAGCGTTGTGGGCCTCCCGAGGGACAGCCCAGCTGAGCAGCATATCCATGCTGTAAGGAGACCTCTTCCTGGGTGCTTTTCCGTAAACCCTATTAATTCACCATGCTTGTAGAAAGCAAAATTGAAATATAAACTGTTATCCCTCCTGCATGAATCCTCGGGTCAGGGTGGTGCAGCCTATGCACTTGCCATGGGGCCTCGGATGCCCCCAGTCTGCCCGTACTTCTGGGCTGGCCACCGTATCTGACAGCATTCGAGGCGGGAGAGGTCCTCTGCCACAATGGTGTCACTGCTGCAAGAGGGGATGGAGCAGGCAGGTACATGCGAGCTGGGGACAAACCTCAGCTCCTCTCTTGAGCTGGTGAAGCCAAGGGTCAAGCTGGGGAGAGGAGGGAGTGAAGCTCCTTCACTCGCTGGTAACCTTGCCCAGCCTACGCCGACATTCAAGGCGTACAGGGGGCAGGAAAGGGGAATGGAGGACAGGTGGAAACCAGGTGTCAGTGGGGTTCATTTGAGAGTTTGTCCCCAGACCTGCAGAGCATTGCTTTCCTGGCTCGATCAAGTCTGCCCCGTGAGCTACACGGCAGCATGCGCACTAGTGGCACAACGACTCCCCTCGGGAAGTTCGGCTTCTCCGGCCATCTGATGGTTTGTGCAGTCTGCTCTGTGATCCTGTCCTGGTGGGGTGTGTTCCACCATGGCTGTGTACTCTAGGTCTGGCTCTGAGAGGAGGAAAGCTCTGCCTTCCCTGGAGCCCACCACTGGGGAGAGACATCATAGCACAGTGAGCCTGACGGGGAAGGGAGGCAGGGCAGCCCCGAAGAGGGACCCGACCACCCGGGAAACCATCTGAAGGCTCCTCAGAGAAACAGAAAGCGGGTGCAGAGTCAGAACACAGAGCTGATGGGAAGAAAGAGGTACCTGGAGGAGACAATATTGAGTTCACAGCAGTCTGGAAGGCTCAGTGAAACCAAGCTTAAAAGGAAGGTCTTGTCTTTCAAGGCAGGTGTGGGAGCAGAGTCTGTCCTAATCCTTTATTGGGAGTTCCAGTTGTAGTTCTTTATTCTAAGAGTTCATTGCTCAGGTATCTGCTGGAGTTGGGGCAGTCACGGAGGCTGCTGGTAGCACACTTACACTGAGGGAGGACATGGGCAGATCCACCTCAAAACTTTCGAGCTTTTGAAAACTCATTGCCAGATTTATCCTTTCAACCAGTTCCTGTGGTCTTTTCCGGCCAGCCAGGACTGGTTGCATCAGCACCAAGCCAGCACAACCTATCGGCCCAGCCAGTGACCCTCGTGGAAAGCCAGCTCTGGTGGACTGGAAGTGTGCTTTGTAGAGCAGGTCCCTCGGTTCTCAGCCTGGACAATGTATTGCCGTAACTCATCCTGTTTCCCAGATTTTTCTTTATTGGTGGGAGCCTCATGAAATATGGGACCACCTTCTGCTCTTTCCCATATTTTAGGGGTCCTGTGGACCTGCTTTCTCAACCAGGGTGGTTTCCCTGCACGTTCCCCATGGGAAGAGCCGTCAGTGTGGTCGTGACACTGGAATTCATTACAAGGCAACCGTGACGACGGCAGGAAATAAACAGTGGGAGCAGATGGGCTTCCAGAGACCAGAAATCCCACTTCTCTGTGAATGTCCTCAGTAATTAGACACACGCGAAAACAAAGGAAGGACAAAAAGGATGCGGAAGGCTTGGGGCAGCCTGGAGGCAGAATTGCCTTAACACATGAGTGAGCCTTTTCCGGTGGCTGCAGCGTGGTGGGGACCTGCAGGAGCTGTGCATGAATCACCTGATACGCTCTTTGCTTCGTTGTGCTGTTACTCGTTGAGCTGTTGCGTGAAGGTTTCCGCACCGCCACCCCAAAGCATGGTTATCTTTAAGGGCTTTGCGTTTCATTCGCTCAGCAGTGTGACCCAGTTACACAATTTAACAGGGACATTTTGTTCTCTTTTAAGGGCACTGTTGGGAAAAAACTCTTTTTGCACCTTTGATGTTGAGGCAACAACTAAACCCCGTTCTCCTTCCCCTGGCCCATCCCACCACTGCACTGAAATGCCTTGGTGACAGAGAAAATTACATCCTTAAATATGGTACTTCTCAATATATAGAAGACAGGAGAACAGAAGAAGGCTCTGGAGAAGCAATGATCATCTGAGGCATTAGGTATTGCTCACAGCAAACCCTCTTGGCTCCAAACCTTGTACAATCTGGCTTTCTTTTGCCAAAGTGGCTATGGATTTGTTGCCTGCCCTCCCACTGTGGTCTTTATTCAGTCCAGAATAGCTGCTGCTCTTCCCCAAGGTTAATGCATTGCACTTATGCTGAGGGAGAAGCACAGCATGGGCTGCTTTTGAAGAACAGCAGCTTTGGATCGGTATCAGCACAATTAGATGCTCAATCAGGAGAAGAGCAGCAAAAGCTGGTGCAGTTTGACCTCTGATAGGGTCTGAGCTGGTGCCTTCTTCTAAGAGAAGATAGAACTCAGGTGGTCCTGAGAGATGTTAAATGGGGTGCTGGAAGGAAGATACTGGATCTAGGTGTGGGGTACAGAATGAGCAAGTGCCATAAATAATGAGATCCAGCTGCTCAGCATAAACTATTTAAGAGACAGGTATTTATGGCTGGTCAGGAAGCTCTTCCAGCCAGTGTGGTTTTTTCTTAGAAGAAGCATTAGAATTTGATACATAAACAATTTTCAAGGTAAGTTTTTGTATTTTCTATAGTAAATTTGAATTGTGGAAAATGAAAAACTCCAAACCTAAACCCTATTTTGTTTGCGGGTTTGGTTTTTTTATTTCATATGAAAGGCCTGAAGTCAATTTTCCAACTTCTTCTGCTGAAACTGGTGGTAGCTTGCTGATTTCCTGGAGGTGGTGTTCGGGTTCTCCCAGGAGGCTAAGACTTGCAATGACAACTTCCCTTGATTAGAGCGTGTGCTGTCCCAGCTTTGCTCCTTGAGAAGTGGCAGATCACCCTAAAAACCCCTTGAGATGTGCTCTAGCCACGATTTGGCCATGAACTCACATAGGGTGCTTTCAAGTGCCAGCACAAATGAGGATTGGTTTAAACAGTTTTTTGTCTCTAGCGATAAACAGAAATGTAGAGCTCCAAAATATGCAAAGATGCAAAATAGTCTTGGGGGGGGAGTTAATCAGGCCTTTAAACCCAGGACTGAGTCTTGGCAGAGATTAGACAGTTGCTCTTTAATCAAAGCAATTGAGCTCATGTGTGGCTGTTAATAATGCTGCTTTTCAACCTGGAATTGGAGTGAGAAATGCAAGAGTTTCTTGTAATTCTGTGAATATTACTATGATTTGTGCAATGGTCTGGAATCATTCTCTTCAAACACAGTCTGAAGTCAGGTGCCATCAACTCTTTGTAAGGGAGTGCAGGGAAAGGATGAGGGGGAAAAGTTTTAAGCTGAAAGAAGGTAAATCGAGATGATGTTCCTCCTGGCACTTCCCTTTCCGGATCTGCACACAGCTGGGCCATTTCCAAAGGCAGCACTGGAACCCCCAAGCGTGTCTGACCATATGATTTCAGATGAGATCTTTGGAAGAAATGTCTTGCTGTGAGGGTGGGGAGGCCCTGGCCAAGGTTGCCCAGAGCAGTGGTGGCTGCCCCATCCCTGGAGGTGTTCAAGGCCAGGTTGGGTGGGGCTTGGAGTCTCCTGATGCAGTGAGGTGGCACTGGCTGGACTTTGAGGTCCCTTCCAACCCAAACCATTCTGTGAGCCACCTGTTCTTGCTAGAGCAGCAGTGAAATATGAAAGTCCTGTCTGGTTTGGTCCATTGTGTTGCAGAACCCACAGTGAATCGTAACTTCTGAAGGTTAGTGGCTTGTCAGGCCTGGCTACCCAAGCCCTGCCGTGCTGGTCTGTGCAAGGACCATGCTCATTCTTAGCTGACCAGCTCTGGCAGCAGTGAGGTGCCTGAGCCTGAAAATCACAAACGCAAGAGAAATCTGCTTGTATGCAATGCCCAGATTTCGCCCACGCTCACAGCCAGGCAGTGGTTTCATGCGTAAGCTGGGAGCTCAGTCCCAGAAAAACTTGTCCCTTGGCAGTAGATCATGCTTTATGTGGACTCTGAAGCTCCGTCACAAAATATGGGTGTTGCTGCTGCATGGCTTTAGCCTTCAGGCAGAGCAAAGGGCTGGGCAGGCTAAAAGGACCAAAACCCACCTTGAAAGTATCGGTAGTAAATACACAGCAGCCCCAAAGCTGCATAAGGGAGCTGAGCAGATGTGAGAGCATGGGATTAGCAGAGCCCTGACCTCCTCGCTGTCATGATTTAAAGATGGATTTGAGCTGCGCATCGGCCACGAGCAGTTCAAGCACAGGGCAGGTCTTCGGTTTCTCCTTGCTCTCCTGTGCTGAATGCCAACAAGTTTCAACCCTCACCAGGTTCTCTCTCTGCACGAGTACCTCTCTTTTCAGGTCTGGCAAGGTCTCTGCTCTCCAGGCAGAGCTGGTGCTTACTGGAGCTTGCAGAACCCTCATGGGCTCTTGCTCAAGCAGAACTGTTGATGGCAGTGGGGAGCTGTCCAAGTCCGCAAGAAGCATCACCAGGTTTGCACCTCCAGCTCTACATGGTCACTGAGATAAACTGCAGCCAAACTATTCTGTCTTTCCTAGCTGCATAGATAAGCTGGATTGTTACCCGGCCAAACAGAGGTGGTGGTAGATATAGAGTTCATTTTTGGCAGTTTGGGCTTTGTTCTGGGTGTGATAGCAGGTCAGTTACAGATTGGCTTTGTTTGTCTCTTGTCTTGGAAGTCTTCCTGTCAAAACCTGGTTGCAATCTGTGCCTTTTGACTTCAACCCACGATATTTACATGACAATCTATTGGAGCAATGGTGTCTGAATGAGCTTTGCCCATCGGTCGCTCCATGATGCTACAATGAATAGAGAAATACAGCAGCTCCATCTGTTTCCTTTGAGGGCAGCGATGGCTCACTAGAGAGAGCAGGTACAAGTCCACCTGCTTCCCAGTTTTGTAACTAAACTCCAAATATTTCACTTCTTATTGAGCATGGCTCACTTCTTCCCAGCGGAAGGAGAACTTTGAGGGACTTTTCTCATTTTTCAGGATGAGAGAGCTTTTTTTTTTTTTTTTTGCATCCTGGCATTATGCAGCAGTAAGGAGCGCTTCTTGGAGGCACCATCTGCAGACAGGTTGTGAGTGTCTCACCCCCTGTCCCAGCTCTCTGCCCTTAAAGTTGCCTGCCCTCGATGTTAATCGCTTAAGCGTCATCGCTTTCCAGTTAGAACATCCCTGTACAGCGTGGGCCACACCGAGTGCTAAAAAGAAAGAAAGCACTTGAGAACTGGCCCATGTACATGAAGCCCAGGCACATGGTCTCAAGCTTTGTCAGGGGATGTTCAGGCTTGATATTAGGAAAAAATTCTTCACTGAAAGGGTGATTGGCCATTGGAATGCGCTGCCCGGGGAGGTGATGGAGTCACCGTCCCTGGAGGGGTTTAAGGAGAGATTGGATGAGGTGCTTAGTGCCAGGGTTTAGATGACGAGTAGGTGTTGGTGTTGGGTCGTAGGCTGGACTTGATGATCTCAAAGGTCTTTTCCAGCCTTGTGATCCTGTGATACTGTGAAGTGCATTTGATCTTCATCTTAAAATGCAATAAATTAAAGCAGGCAAAGGTATTTGCAAGGAAGTCACCTTCCTGCTTTTCCATGCTGAAATAATGACATCCAGAAATGGAGATATGCCTGCAGAGGAAGGAGAGCCTGCTGAGCACAGAGAATTATGGAATGGTTTGGGTTGGAAGGGACCTCAAAGCCCATCCCGTCCCACCCCCTGCCATGGGCAGGGACACCTCCCACTGCATCAGGGGGCTCCAAGCCCCATCCAACCTGGCCTGGAACACCTCCAGGGATGGGGCAGCCACCACTGCTCTGGGCAACCTGGGCCAGAAACAGAGAACTTCAGGCCATGCTCTGACAGCCTGCTCCTCTCTGTGGTGACGGGCAGCAGCATCCACTCCTTGTCCATTGATGCTTCTTACTGCCAGCAGGACTGCAGGCCAAGCAGAAAGCGTGCTGAAAACAGGCCAGGCATGGAAATGGCCGTTCTGGGCCGATTTCCGCAATGTTAGGAGGAAAACAAACAGACTGTAATGCATAATGTGAGAGGGAGCTGGGGCAGCACAGGGGAGAGACTGCTAAATAAAAGCAGCCTCGCGAGATGTGTGCACCCAGCAATCCCTTCCAGATTGTACCCGGTGAGAAATCACTGCCTTCTCTGTTAAGAGTTAACACTGATCAGCCCAGTCTCTAATTTTAAGGGGGTCCAGGGTTTCCTAGCAGCCTGCTTTGCCTGGGTTGTGCTGAAGACCTGCCGTAATGTTTCTGCCATTGGGGAAAAGAAGAATTCCTGTGCTGGCCCGGGAGCTGCCGGATATTCCCAGCATGTCCTGCTTCACTCGCTGCCTTTTCCAATGCTTCTGTCTGCTTCCCTTCCTAAGTTTCCGAACAATTAAAACTCCTCGGAAGGCAGGCCTGGATTATCTTTCAGGAAAGGAGGCTGACTGCGAGCAAAGTTAGCGACGCTGGTGTTCGTGCAACAACGCTTGGAGCAGTTTGCCCTCCCATGGCCGCTTGGAGCTTGCAGCACCTGCTCTCCACCGCTGCCACAGGGGTTTTCCTTCAGCTCAGGTGGCTCCAGAGCCTGGATCAGTGCATTGTGCTCCTTGTTTATGTCTTTGCTTCATCCTGAGGGTAATTTGCTGGGCAGGGAGAGCAGGGGTCTTGCTGGAGCAAGGCGCTCTCATGGCGAATGCCCTGCGCCGCCTCCTCCTCCAGCAGCACGCTTCCTTGCAGCTCCTGGGGAATAGCGAGGGCTTGCTCTGTGTTTCCCAGTTGGGTCACTTGGTTGCGGTTCTTGTATAAGCTAGAGAATTCCTGGAGCTGCTGTGCTTCAGTGAGAGCACCCTGCAAGCGTTTGCAGGCTGAAGCACCGTTCGATACAAGATACGTGTCTTCTGCGCAGCTCCTACCGTTGCATCGCTCCTTCTCCCATACCACTGGTTCGAGCAACCCTGTGCCAGGATGGACTGGGATGGACTAGGGACATGTCAGCCACCCCTGGGCACTGCTGGGACAGGAGCTCCCCCTGTACCAGGAAACCCACAGACCATGTGCACTCTTTTTCAAACCACCCCACGTCCCTCAACGAAGCAGAGAGCCAGGACCGAGGGACGAGCCACGGAGCAGGCGCACCCCAACAGTCAGCAGAAGGAACTGTTTTGAGGGGGGGTGTTTTTATCCTTCTCTCCAGAAGAGGAAAAAGGATCAACAGAACCACAAAGGAAAACAGAGTGAAAATAGAAAATTATTTCATATTTTGTCAACATTTTGCATGGTAAAAGAAGAAAGTAAATACAAACTCCTGATTTTGGCAGTTGTCTTTACTTTGAAGTATTTTTTTTCCTGAGGCTTAGAGTTTCAGCTGTTTAGGTAGAAGAAAGAAAGAGGTACATAAACTGATTTTTCCACCATTCCATCTTCAATCACATCTGAGTAACAACCAGGTATGAAGCTCTGGCTGCTCCTCTCCTTCATTTGCCTATCTGAAAACTGTTCTACTTTGCCTTTTGAATTTGTTTGGTCTTTCTTTTTCCCCAACATCTTCAGTAGATTTCCACCCCCCCATCTTATCCCTGGAGTCCCTGGCTGTCTGCCGTGCACGTGCAGCATGTGCTTGAGAGCAGTTCTCACCCGGGTGACGTGTTGTGTCCCCAGCCCCACTCTCCAGAAGGCAAACCTCAAAAATCTGGTCCCTGTTAGCTGGCCATTAGCACCAGCAATGCAGAGTTGGGTTTCTCAGCCTGTGAATGGCTGGTAGTTACCGTGCAGTGTCCATTGCAGCAAGTGGGGAAAGCCAGATGATTTTAATGATGGTTTGCCCATTGAGGTCTCTGGTTTGTGGGAGGTTGTGAGCATTTCCTCTTTCTCCCAGATAAAAGGAATGTAGGGTAAGTGAAGTTCCTTGGCCATTGCTGAGTGGACACTTGGAATATCTCATTTAATTTAGTAGATAATGATCACATTTACGGAACAGCTTGTTTCAATTTTCTCATTATCACTAACAGAGATGATAGCTTATTTAATCCACTTCTGCACCACTTCACAGACAATGAGAAATGTGGGAAGGAAAGTCATTCAGGGAAGCAGGTGGAGCCCTTATGTAAGCAGGCTTATACAGATGAACCTGCAGTGAGGAAGCTTCGGGTTTCTAATGAACGTTACTAATAGGAACGAGTATGAAAATGAGTAATTTTCAAGGCTTGCACAGTTGTCCATTCAGGGAAAGCCATCGCAGGCCATTACAACTGGATTGTCGGCATCCAGAAGAGGTGTCAGGATTGTTCTCAACACCCTGCACTCCCATGCTGCTGGGGCTGCATTGGCTAAGCCAGATGCCAAAGCTTTTTCCTCTGAGACTGTAAGAAGTCTGTGCTGACTGTCAAAAGACTGATGTATTGTCTGCCAAGAGGACTCAAGCAAACTATGAATGAGATCAGAGATGAATTTGCCCTAATACTAATACGTTTTTTGTAAGAGCATGGAGTGTTTCCGCTGATTCTGAAAGAAACTTAATCCTCTGCCACTGAGAAGGAAATGGGTTTGTAAGCCTGAGGAAGGAATGCATCATAATCTCAGAAGAAGTAGGCAGTGATTTCTGGCACTGGAGATTTGGCAGAATTTGGAGGTTGAAGTGGAACAGAGGAGCTTTAGCCAGTAGATATCAGCAATGGCAAGTGGGGTGAAGGACACCTGGGGCCTCTCAGCTGTTGTATCTGTTTTCATATCCTTACCCCTGCGATGGGAGCAAGATTAATTCTTTGGGGGTTTTACCCAGAACAGAGCGAGTTCCCACGCTGCTGAGCCTCCTCCGTTTCTGCATGTCAAGCCCTACCGTGGGAGAGGATGGCGTCCCAACTTCAGGATCTGCCACAGAGGACAACTACCCAGTGGCCCAAAGGGGAATCCGAGGGAGCTGACATCTTATTTCCCCTGTGACAGACAATGAACAAACCCACCAGCTCTCCAAATGAGAACAGAAAGAGTGTGACCGAGTGATTATAACCACATGCACACCTTGAAGAAATACCACCTTTTCTGAAAATGCAGACCCTGGAGAGCGAAGGAAAATTCTTCCTCTTGTTTCCATTGGCTTCTAAAGAAAGAGGTGCACAGAAGAGGCCTGGAGTATTCAGGAACTCCACTGTCTTTGATGGTCTCACCCAGGGACCTTCTGAAGAGCTCGAACGAAAAGCCAGGTGTGCATTGCAGGGGATTTGTTTTTCCAAATGGAAATTATAAGACACAGAGAAAGGCTGTCTTTTCAAAAGCAAGAAACTCTTTGGACTCCCGTTATAAATCAGACTGTCAGTCCTTCTTTCATCCATTATATAAAATATTTGCTTGACGTGTAGTTGTTAAGGAATCTTTAAATACTCCATTAAGTACCAGCAACAGAGCTGTGTCTAAAAAACCCTTTATGATGGACTGTCCTGCCTTCAGATCTGACTCATTTTAATGCTAATTGCTGACAAGTGGTAATTTTCCAGTAAACCACTCAGAATAAGTTTCATGCAGATATTAATGATGTAATAACTCTTTGAGAAGCCCCCTAGAGTGAAATATGAAAAGCAAAAGCTTTTGGGATTTGACCACTTCATGTACTGCTCGGTTTCTAGACAAGGAGTGCAAATTCTGTGTGTAGATGATTTCTAATACTCAAATCACAGTGATGTGTTGAGCAGTTACCTCCAGGATTGGCTTGGTTAGGATGGGAGTGCCTGGGTTGCAGTTTCTGTCTGGTCTTAGGGCAATGAGGTGCCCAACTCCCACCAACTTTGGTAGCACCTGGCTGCTGTATTTACTTAGGGTCCTTTGAGTCCAAGCTGTTACCACTCGTACTGCTCATTGCATTTCTACTCTCAGCCTTACGGAAAGGTTGACTGCAAGTTGTGTAACGTGAAGGGGTGACCAAAGTGCACTGATAATAAATTAGAATCATGACATGGTTTGTGATCGAAGGAACCTCCAAGCTTATCCAGTGCCACCCCCTGCCATGGACAGGGACCCCTCCCACTGGGTCAGGGGGCTCCAAGCCCCATCCAACCTGGCCTTGAACACCTCCAGGGATGGAGCAGCCACCACTGCTCTGGGCACCCTGGGCCAGGGCCTCCCCACCCTCACAGCAAAACATTTCTTCCAAAGATCTCATCTGAAATCATATGGTCAGACGCTCCTGGGGGTTCCAGTGCTGCCTTTGGAAATGGCCCAGCTGTGTGCAGGTCCAGGAAGGGAAGTGCCAGGAGAAACTGCTGGCCAGACCACCTAACTAATGAATAAATCCTCAAGTGCGTTAGCCCTGCAGTCACACATCTGCTGTCCAATGGCAAGTGGGGGAAATTCTACAGAGTGAGCTTGTTCCAGGCAGCTTTAGTCTTATTAGTGTTTTGGAGGAAACCCAGGAAAAGTTATATTGGAAAGCTGAAAGCTATTATGGCAGGATAGCTGCTAAGTGACTTGGTATGTGCCCTTGGGGACCAGCTCTCCCAACTTCATGAAATACTATATAAACTGATTCTCTGGTTTTGTGCCACTACAGGCCTGGTGTGGTGTTTTCTGCAAAAGGATCGCGATGCTCAGCACTTACTGTAGTTATTCCCATTCTTTTTTGTGGGTAGGACTGAAAGGGAAACAAGCAAGAAAATGGTGAAAATGTAAAGTACGTTATCGACTTGCTGCTTCTTGGAGTCCAGTAAGCTGCTGGACACCGTAGATTTTTCCAGTCCTTTCAGTTACTCAGATAACTCCTAGTATCACTCATGGATGTTTAAAGAGAGGAAAATGGGATTTTTCCTGTCTGCATTGCCCAGCACAAATGTCTTTTCTGCTTCAGAAGATAACACACGGCATAGGGAGAGCAGTGCTACACCCCAGCCTGTGCTGTGGTGGAGCATCCTGGGGAGGAGTGTGGCTGGGTTTGTTGGGCTAAGGAAGCATCTGAGCATGGTAGACACCATGGACGTTTTGGAGGGCCATGGTCATCACTGTTGCACCTGGTCAAAGGATAAACCAAGATGAAACCACAGCGGCCTGAAGCACGTGGCAGCTGCTTCATCTTCGCTGTAAAATGGGTAAGAGGTGCCAGCCTGCACCTCCTAAACATGATTATTTTGTTGTGTCTTTAGCAACCCAGGCAGCAAGACTAATGGCTGGTCCTTTGAAGTCCCTACCCCTCTCCCACCCCTGTGCCTTATGCTTGTGGCTGTTTGAGGCTGAATGCTGTCTCTACGTGTGCAAGGAGCTGTCATGCTGTCACGAGCTGGCTAGACCTGGCAGCTAATGCTTGATTTTTCTAATATACCCCATTTTTGTCCCACACACTGTACATGTCTCTTCATGCCCAGGCTGTGTCATTTCTGTTTGTTTCCACTTATTCCATCTCTCCTTGGCCAGCCTCACTTCCTGCCGAGCACACATGAAATTTCGGTTGTGCCCAGAGCTGTGCCGACTCGTAGCGTTGGGTTCCTCAGCACTCCCTTCTCTCTGTGCCAGCCAGGTTGGTCCCAGATGAAGAGATAGCACATGCTGAGCGAGCGTTGAGTGGCACTGAGCCAACCAGGTGGTGAAGCCAACCGCTTGCTGCTGCTCTCATAGTAGGTGTGGTGCGATTACCAACAAAGGTCTAAGAACAAATGAGTAATCTCCCTTTCAGTCCTAGCTCTTTTGTCTTTCCTCTTTTAAAAAGAAAAATCCCTTCGTGCTCCATAGCTGAGCTCCTGAAGGCCACTAAATGGACCTTTGCACTTGTTTGCCACCATACATGATGCCTAGTGATAGGACCAGGCAGAATGGCTTTAAATTGGAAGGGGGAAGATTTAGACTAGACATTAGGAGGAAATTCTTCACACTGAGGGTGGGGAGGCCCTGGCCCAGGTTGCCCAGAGCAGTGGTGGCTGCCCCATCCCTTGAGGTGTTCAAGGCCAGTTTGGATGGGGCTTGGAGTCCCCTGATGCAGTGGGAGGTGTCCCTGCCCATGGCAGGGGGTTGGAACTGAGTGACATTTAAGATCCCTTCCAACCCAAATCATTCTATGATTCCATATATCCCTATCATCAGTGTGGCTCCAACTGAGCCTAGAGCCTCCCTGTGCTCATGAACATGGTGTCTAAGATGGGGGCTGCCCTGAGGTGTCACTAGACATGAGCACAGCAGGTGGGGGACCTTTTTCCCATCTTCCAGAAGGTGGATGTAGCTTGTCCAGAGATGGATGAGAAGCCTGAGGTAGAATACTCTGAATACCTTGAGCCCTAGTTGAGTGCTTTCAAACTTCTGACCATCCTTTCTCACCTGTGTCCAATTTTAAGCATGTGAGTAGTTTTGTTGATTTGCAAAGCCTACTGACAACTGGATACCTGAAAATCATTCCTTTTAAGGTGTTCCAATTTATGAGGAGAAAAATAAAATAGCTTAGTCCATTTAAATAATTTGGCAAGTCACTTAAATCTTCTGGGAGCAAAGGTCAAGCAGTACAGCTCTTCTGTAAAGAAAGTGCTGAAGAAGTTCAAGGATATACATCCTTCACGAAAAACCTCATCGTTTTTAGATTGCTGTGTTTGGCAAGTGTTTATATGTTATATTTGTCTCTCCCTTCCCCGTTGATGTGTTGGAGATAACTAACAAGCTGGTAAGGCTGATTATAATAGATCCAAAAATAAGACTCGGAGAGATTCCCCGCAGCCCATATCAGACAGGTCTTGTCACTTGGATGCATTTGTAAGAAGCTGGCTTGTCTCTCCTCTTGACAGATGCTTTGATGAGCTAATCGTCTCATTTCCGTGAGCTGCACATCTGTAAAAACAAAAGGGGATGAGACTCGAACAAGTGACTCAGCCCCGTTCTTGTTTGCACTGGTTCATTACTATTCCTCAGATGGAGCCTGTATTCCTCCTGTGGAGCCTCCCGTGCCCCACGCCGGCTGGCAGGTGATATGCACACGTGCTATTTAGAGCAGATGACTTCTCTCTGAAGTTCTGCTCACCAAAAAGGCCACGAGAGGCTTTTTCCCTGTGCCACTTACGGTCTCTGATACCCCAGGAGCAACAAGTTTTGGCTCAGCCGGCCACTTCATCTCATGAACATGTTGTGCTGGCTTAGGAGGCAGCTTGGAATGGCAAAGCCAGGGAGCTGACAGCGATGCAGAGGTTCCTGGGGGTGGCAGATGCTCTTCTGCGTTTTCTGCACCAGTAGCCATCTCCACTGTTGGATCTCCACACAGGCCACAAGCAGCGAGAGGTCCTCATTGTGCTCACTGCATGTGGAATATTACGTTCATTGTGAGTGGAACAAGTGCTGGCCAGTGGACATGGGTGAAACAGCCTGCCAAAACTCTTCTGCAGGACCATCATTTTTATGGGTCCACCTGCTGCAGGTGGTGGTGGCGCTCTCAGGCACGTTAAGTTGGCCAGTAGCTGGATGCTAAATAAGTGGTTTCCTGCCGTTGTTATTGCCAAGCCATAGTTTCCCATTATGTTTTCGGCGTTGTGCTCGGCAGCCAGCGAGGTACAAAGCTGAGCAGCCTCTTTGGGCTTTTCTATACAACTTCTGTGCTTTGTCTTTACGTTGGGGAAGCTGAAGTCCCTGGGGTTCCCAGTTCCCGTGGGCTGCAAAGGAACTAATGGCAGTTGGGTGGCTCAGTCCCTGTGCTGAACATCCCAACGCCTACCCTCTGCACCAAGCGCTCCAACGCATTCTGGAGAAGGCTCCCAGCAAAGAAATTAAGCGTAATTTAACTAAACTCCCTTTGTTTTCCACCGCTAGTTAATTTAGGTTGAATTTGTTGTGTGTCCCTTAGTAGTCAGTTCCCTTTTAGAGTGTTTTTCCCTTGCTTTCCTAGTTTTCGTCTTTGCAGTCTTGGGCTTCAATCCTTTGTTTCAGTGTTTTCTGGATTAACTGTGCAGTGAAATAAATTGCAACTCTATTGATTAGGGGGAAAAAGGCACCCATATGATTATTTCATCCTGAAGTTTGCTTGTTTATCTCTTCTTTAGGTTTTTGTGGTAGAGCTGCAATGGATAAGGTGATCCTGGAGTGCAGGTAGGAACGTGCTCAACTACTGAGATGGACAGGAGCCTTAAATACTGGCTGGACTGTAAATCCTCAGCAGTTAGTTTCCTTTTTTCAGTTCAAACTTGAATTTCGGGGAATGACACATTGTGTGTCCCTTGCCTCTGCCTGTCCACAGCCGTTTATTTCAAAGCAAAAAGCGTTTTGCTCTGAAGTGGAAGTTTAAAGGGAAATTATCAGGTACTTTCTAAACCAGTTTTGCATCGTTGTTACTGCTCTGTCTGTAGTGATTTGAAATGCTGGGGGTGGGATATTTTTTTTGTTGCAATGCCAGCAGAAAAGTAAAGCCCATCTTTAACCCTTAGGCTCCTGTTGCCGTGGCTTTGTATCTTAGGATTATGGGCAATAAAACTCCTTTGTGCTTCTCTGGCACATGTGAAGGGCACTGAGAAGCATGTGTGTGTTCTCCTACTGGTGGTCACAGAGCTCTGTGGAAAGCAGAGGAGCTCCCTCTGCCCTTACCAAGGTGTTCCCTGAGTTGGAATTGCAGGCTGGAAATCCATCATTTCTCCATTAGCCAGGGTTCCTCAGAAGGGCGGTGCTGCTATGGGGCTGTCTCAGTCCAGAGATGGGGGTGCACAAAAACGAGCTGCACTGTGAGCAGCCAACCTTGATGAGGCTCCTGCCTCCATGTTCACTGGAACCTGGCTTAGCGACCACTTTTCCTATGCAAGTATTTCCCGTGCTTTTTTCCTCTTTTCTTTTTCTTTTTTTTTTAGTTAAGTTTATCAACATCAGAGCGTGGAAACTGCACTGTGGGCTAACGCTGTTGCCAAGCAAGGGTTAAATTGTGGTGATTCCCCTCTCCCATTTCCCTACTAACAGCTTTCAGATCTTGGCATCTATCAAAATAGATGTTGAAGCCAAAAGCTAACAAAGGTGGAAACGATTGTTGCTCTTGCCCGTAATCTGATCTCAGGCGATGAAGGCAGGGCTCCAGCTGCAGCCCCCGCTTGTGCTGGAGATGGGTACCAGGAGCTTCCATGGTACCCAAGGCTGGAGCAGCCCAAGGAAGTGTCTGTGCAACCTGGACAGGAAAGCAGAACAGGCAAGGGCAGATGTCGTACCGAAAAGTGTGGGTTTGGATGGAATATGTGTAAGAAGGTGTTTTGTGTAGGGATTTTAAGGTTGATCTGGCCCTTGGAAGCCAGCTTTGGCTGACAGAGGAGTAAGGTGGGGAAAGGCAACCTGGCCACCCCATAAACTGGATAATGAGGGAAATAGCTGCTTGGAGTTCCCTGGGCTCCACTCAAATGCAGTTGCTTCCTTCCTTTTCCCTGACTCCAAACCCACCAACAGTCACAACAGCCAATGATTCCGTAGGAGTTGACCAAGGAGCTTGGTTGGGCTGTAGTTCTTCTGTTGGTCTTATGATCGTGTAGAAACACAGAGGCTTTAAAAGCTGGTCGAGTGGTGCCCCGTGGCAGAGGTGTGTCATGGTGGTGGGAGGAGATGGCAGAAGCAGAGCTTTTCTGCTCACCAGCAGCTCCAGCACCGCTGAATGCTGACATGGATTGATGGCAGCTTCTTCTGGACACGGTTGAGTGTTGGGGTGGCATCATAGGTGCCTCCTGGCTGCTTATTGCCCCCTTTTCTGCTGAGAGACAAAACTCTGGAGGAACAGAAGTTTGGGGGAGCTACATCTGAGTTGCAAAAGTGCAGGGAAAAGGAGTTACTTCCGATCCTTGAGGCGTGTGTTGGGGGAATGCTCTGAAATCCCATTTGAGGACAGTGACAGCTACACTGGAAGCCCAGCACGTTGGGAAACAGGCCATAAATGGAAAGGGGGGGTGATTTCATAAGGCACATTGAGGCTTGTGGAGGAAGTTTACCGAAGTCAAATAGCAATATACATGTGCCTTAGTATGCATGAATCCTACCAGCAGCGTTGAGGCTTTTAAAGCCAAATCTGATATGCTTTGGAGCACTCCTGGAAACAGAGAAGTATGCAGGTCTCCTTTGAAAGTGCTTTGTGCTGGAATATTCACTCAGTTTTGAAAGGGTTGCCAGCACACGTAGCTCCACCAGTAGAAATGGAGGTGAGGTCACACCAGTTACATTGGTGAAGAACGGTGTCTAGACATCCATTAAATTTTAAATTAGGCTCATTTTGACTTATTTAAAGTTGATTAAGAAAAGGTTGGTGTTGAACCACAATAAACTGCTCTCAAAAAAAGGAAGCAGTGCAAACAATCAAGTAGCTAATAACCTGGATCTAGAACACCCACGTTGTGTCTCTGCCCATCCAGTTTCCTTTTGCCTTTCAGACTCTCTCTCTATTATTTTCTCTGTCTCAGAAGTCATTTTAGATGCCTGTTCTCTAGTGGGGGTTTTTTCTGAGGACATTTACTGGAAATAGCATTTAACCTCTTACCCCCTAAAGCTTGTGTTCAAATTCTTCTCCATGCAGAAGGGGAAGCAAGTGTGTTTCTTCCTCGCTCTGGCCACAGATGTGTACCATGGTGTGCTCTCTGCTTCAGACTGCTTGGGAAGTACTGGAGGTCAGAAATTTCAGCTCTGTGCATGCAGTTTTTTGCATTAAGAGAGGAAAAGCAGAGTGCCCTGATATTCAGAGCACCTAAAGGGCAGATATGACATTGTCATCCTTGAATCTGAGGTGGGTTGACCTAAGTTCACTTACTGCTCTTGCCCTAATGCGGTTAAGACCTCCCTGAGTATGAAAAGTGCTTCGAGATCTTGAGATGGTCAGGTCTTTCTGGAAAGACAAAGCATTGCTATGTTCACCTTCTCTTTCAAACATTTTATTATACTTTTCTTCACAAATCTACACAAAAATGTATGAAGCATTAAAAAGTCATTGCAGTGTGTCTCCTTTCCCCTACTGATTGCTGAATTCTCTCAATTTTTTACTGGGTTTCCATCGCTTGGGAGACACATGCATCATGCCAACAGGATCCATAAATATTTCTAATCCCACTTTGTTGGCAATTTTCTCCTCTGAACACAAATGAGAACCCAATTCATATGAGAAGCCACTGCTCTGCCTGGCTGCATTAGTAATGCACACCCTCAAAATGAAGAACCCTACAGTCCTGTTTTGAATATGAAACCACATTTAGTTTGTGTTTACATGATCTCCAGACTCTGAAATCCTTCAAGGGCACCTCAAAATACACCCTCGATTTCTACCAGTTACCAGGCACTGGAGGAAATACTTGAGGCTGCTCAGAACAACAGCTGCAAGGCAGAGATCGGGATGTACTGGAGAGTCATCTGGCAATGCCATAAAAAGAAAGCACTGTGTTTTAGGAGGGTTTCTCAAGCGCTCACCAGTACAGTAGGCGTGGGGTGGTGGGCTGTCATCATTGTGATGGTTGAAGCAAGTGGGATCAGACAGAATTAAGCTGCAGCTCACAGTTTTGAGAAGGGCTGTTCCCTCCCCGCATTACCCAAAGGTGTGTTCGCTGCGTGGTGGTACATGTCACCCTCATTAAGCTTTGTAACGTCACGCAGATCTGAAGCTGGTGATTTGTTTCTGGGACCACTGCCATGCCTCGGGGTGCCTGACGGGAGGATTATTTTTGTTCTTTGCAGAAGACAATGTTTTTCAAATGGATCATAAAAAGAAAAATGTGCTCGTAGGTGTTGAAAGAGCAAATGGGTTTGTGTTTGACTGTAATGTGCTTTTTCTAGTTTCTCTGCTGTTTGGAAGCAAGTGGGGGGGTTTCAATCAGATTTCAAATTCTGGGTCCTCACAGACTGGCTGTCCAAACAGAATCATAAAATCATGAAGGTTGGAAAAGACCTCTAAGCTCATGCAGTCCGGCTGTCAGCCCAACACCACTGTGTCTACTAAACCACGTCAGGTCTCCCTGGAGCCTTCTCTTCTCCAGGCTGAACAAGCCCAGCTCTCTCAGCCTGTCCTCACGCAGGAGGCACTCCAGCCCTCAGGTCATCTCTACTGTCTGCTACTGGTGCTTTGGCTGTGGTGGCATCTCCTTTTTTTTTTTGGTTGTATTTTTTTCCAAAAAGCTCATTTTTTTTGTGGTTTTTTTGTGGGGTTTTTTTGTTTCTTTAAACTAAAAAAAAAATTATCTTTCAATAAAGCCCCAAGAAATGTAAGGATGAAAAGGTTAATGAAAACAATTTTTCATGGGTATTTTTCACGTGGGGTGGGAGACGGAGCCACTGGGGCTTTGAGTGAGGATGTCCACATCATGAGAAGGCTCTTTGCTGGGGACCGTGGAGGAAGAGCTGCTGCTCTGCGAGCAGCCAGAAGGAAATGCATCAGTAACTGGAGATGATTCCTTTGGTGGCACGACTTCTGTTACTGGATGCACTGCGTTATCAACTCTTACCTGCTCTTAAAACCACATTAGAATGGAAACTGCAGCTTTGGAGAATTTTGTCTCTGCATCATTTTGTTTACCAACAGTTTGAGTTCTGGCTGCAGGATCTGTCTCTTTGGAGCAACCTTCCTAGGTGGTTGGATATTGTCGCTTTTCCCCATTAAGCTGTTGATCTCTTGACTTAGTTTCTTTATGCAATTAAGGAAAGCAGTACCATCAAACTGTCTGCGCAGGAAAGTGATGATCAGTGACAGCCTGAATATTTTGCATCAGCAGCTTCCTACGAGGCACTTGCTACCTCCACAGAACATATTTGCACATAGTTTTAGTTACTCTTTATCTTACCCAAAGGGAAAGAGTTGCTTAAAATATAGAACGGTTACTTGTTTCCATGTGGTCTTGAGAGGTCCTGTTTTCCAAGCCCAGAAAGGGAGGATTTTCTTACTGGATGGAGGTGGGAAGGGCATGGAGATGTGCAGTGCGAGTTGGCAGGTGCCTCACTGCAGAGAGAAAGGGAAACAGGCCCGGTGCTCTGCAGCAAACCCAAACCACGCTCGGTAGAGACTGAGCAGAGTGGGCACCCCTGTGGCTCCCAGGCAGCACAAGACACAGTTGTGGTGCTCCTTGTCACCAGGGGACAACACGCTGCCTGCAGAGAGGTCCGACTGCTGCTGCTGTGCACAGAGCATCACTGATGCTCAGCGTGCTGCAGTTTCCAAAGTAGACACTGATATTTGTCTCCTCCTCTTGGGTCTGGTCTGGGAACAGGACTCTCCCAAAGTTCATGCCAGGGGAAGGATGACATTGGTTACGCTTGGGCATGTGTTAAATAGAAAAGACAAGTGACAAAGCCACCTTGCACAGAAATGTTATCACCGGTGGTTACGTTTATGCGAGTGTGTTTATTTTAATTAATCTCCAAACAATGGGTTTGGGTTTTTTTTTCATTTTAAATATTATTTGAGCCGAGTTTCAAAGTGACCTCCTGAGGTAGCGGCTCAGATAATTCTTAGCAGAGAACTATTTTTGAGTAAGAGCTAGAGCCTCATAATGAGGCCTCGAAACATTAGAGCCATCACTTCATTTCCCCAGGTACCTGCCTGCCTGGAATACATCCTCCTTATACTCCTTTGTTTGAACTCTAGAAGGGGTGACAGAGTCATTAATTAAAACAGTGGTGTGCACGAGGCTTGGAAAGGGAACAAGAAATGCAAAAGGCCTGTGAGCAATTTCCTCCTCCTCTTCTTCCCCTGCAATTTATTCTATTCCTGGTTTTCAATGTCATATTTCTTCCTTGGAAAAAAAAGAGAGAAAACCCAAAGCAAAACCCATCTCCCCCATCCAGATTTATTCTGGGGAGATGCTTGGGATCACCTTTTGCTTGGAGCTGAATTGCTTTATTTCAAGGGTACGGAGGCACCAGCAGGGACCCCACACACGCTCCCTGAATCAGATGTGGGCACTATGTGCCAACAATACGCTACAAAAAGATGTGTAGGCAGTAAATCCCTGCCCCAGTATGGGGATATGACGGAGCTTCTCAGAAACACCTTGTTCTTTGGGTTCACAGCCCTGTTTGAGTCAATGATAACCACTAACATTGCCTCCATCTAGGTCAGGCTCTCGATGTGAAAAGGTGTAGAGTAGGTCACAGGTGAGGACTCAAGATCAAATCCAATTCTAGTGCTGTCATCTCTTCCAGAGAACAGTTCAGAGCCCATTGCCAGCCTTGGTGTCCTCCAGAATTCTGCATCCCATGGAAAACCTCCTTTGTACCATCTACTTCTCTGTAGCCTTCTTGCCACTGCTCCCCATTGCTGAGGAAAGCTGCTGTCCTTACTGGCCTGGATGCTGCAAGAAGAAGTGCATTCTCTGTAGTGATGTCATTTTAAAAAATTAATACATTAAAAATGTTTCCTTCCTCTACACTAATGATAATCTTAATTTTCAAGCTTCCTGCAGTGGAACATTTTCTTAATTGAATTCCTAATTCATTGAACGTCTCTAATAAGCATGAATGGCAATTTCATCTTACTGGCTGCGTTCTTCTCAGGGATGCTCTTTGGAGAGTTGTTCATGAAATGAAGACCTCCACCTCTCAGAACAAAGTTTGGACTCCAGCCTTTGCTCACCAGTCAGCATCAGCTTGGGGCACTCTGCTTCCCCACACCCGGGAGTGAGACAGTAGTGAGTGCTGGGCTCCTCTCAATGCTGTCTCACCCTCCTGCAGGCGTCCTGGGCTCAGCTCTGGTGGCTGGGCTGGGCTTCCTCTGCTGAGGACATGCTGGGGCGGACATCCCTAAAGGAGAAGGCTGCTCTTGTCCCAGAGCACCGCTACTGTGCCTAGGTTGCACAGAGCTTTGCAGGGCTGGTAAAAATGGTTTTGGTGATGTTCCAGTTGCCTTCTCCTACTGGAAAAAAAAGAGGAATGGAATGAGAAAGTAGAGATAGCAAAGGGAAGAAGATAGGAATCCTGATGTGTAATAGTTATCTAGCTTCAATGTAACTGGTGGCACGCAGACACAACTCCTCCTCCTCAGGGATTTTTAAGCAAAGACCTTTTGCAGCAGCCAGGCTGTCTCTGCTGGTGTGTGTCACTCGTTAGCTCCAGCCTTGAAGCAGTGACATTATTGGTCCTCTGAGGACCAACTGAAGTCTGGCAGCACTCCTGAGATGAGCCCGTCCCAGCTGCTGCCTAGATAAAGCACATAAACCAGTGCCCTCGGCTCAGTTAAGGCAGCGCTATGTTCTTGGAGTCAAGCGAGTGCTGGCAGCTGTAAGGGGTTGTGCTCCATGTTTGCTACATGGATCAGCAATGGGAAATGGTCTTTTGCATCTCGTTTAGATGTGACACACAAATCTCAACTCTAGAACCGTTTATCCTCTATCTTTGGTATTTCTAGAGCCTAAATATTATTACACTGCAGTGCTTCCCTGGGGTCTAAAGTATTTATCCAAGACCAGTACAAGGTGAACGAGCTTTAAAGGGATTTGGTATCCTTTGGGAGGACAATCCCACTCCAACACGCTCTGAGAAGCCAGTACCAACCCTTCCCTTTGCAGCCAGGACTGACTCTTTATGGTTCACAATTCAAAGCAATGAGGTGGCCCAGGACATCCAGGGAGTGATTTCCAGAGCAACCCCACACATTGCTCTGGTTGTACCGGAGCTAAACTATGCATGCGTATATCAAACAGCTGCAGCTTTGCCAGCTGATTGCACCCAGGAACGCCACGCTTACGATGTACCCAACTCCCCGAGAAATCTTGTGCCATGCTGGGTCGTTTCCCATAGCAGAGGCTTTTTATATGATTACTTCCTAATTGTACTTGTGCCTGTTGTTTTGTGACTTGGCAGGCAAGACTACAGATGAAACATGCTTGTTCCAAGCGTTGCTCTTTAGATCTGGCAGACAGATGACAAGTTTGGAAAAAAAACAACCCAGAGAGTAATGGGAAATAATTCCCTCTTTGCAGGAGGTCTGAATTCTTCTCTCTTCTTCTCTGAAGGTCACTGTCAATCATGAGCCCAGTTACAGCGCAGCTCTTGCAGAACATCTCTCCCTTGCTATCCAGCTTCATTATGGTTCCCGTTTTCTCTTGCCTCCTGGGGCAACGTTGCACTGCACTTTCATTGCTACTCACGAGGGAAGGGAGCCCTCGTAAGCAAACCTCTTGTGCAGGGAACAGTCCTGATAAAAAGCTATTTATGTGCAATGAGAAGATATCTACCTCGAAATCACTCCACAGTCTTCCTCTGCAGTCCATTTTGGATGTGTCAGCAGGCAAATGAAGACTACTGGCTAACAGAGAACAGCTTTTTCCCCTAAGAAATTATCATGTCCAGCTCTTCAGAAGGAAAGCACTGATTATCTGTTATTTTCCAAAGGAAAACTGAGAACAAGCAAAAGTTTGAAGCTGTTCATACTAACTCTGTGGTGCCAGGTTAAGCGTTGGACTCAAGAGCTTCACTGTGGCCTCGGTGCACTGAGCCTGCTTAAAAAAATCCCAAGACCTGCAAATGGGAGCAGAAGAAAATGATTGCCAGGTCAGCAAGTGGCCCTGCAAAGCACACAGTAAGACACAGATTTTCTGAAGAACATCTTACCCAGCTTGTACCACCTAGAAATTAGAGACGTGCGCTTCTGGGTGCTCATCTCGAAAGACAAATGTCAGCGAGTGATTCCACGCAGCTGCATTAGCTGGGGGAGCCAGGGGAGAGCACTCTCTGAGTCCAAGGTATCACCTCTGGTAATGCAAGTTGTATTACTCACTAAAAGGGACTGAAGCTTGGAAATGTTGTGAAGGGCTAAAAATGTGCAGAGAGATGGTTACCGCAGCTCAGCCCTGTCCCTCTGTCTGTAGGAGAAGCTAAGCAACCTGTGCGGCTGTCAGAGGAACAAGTCTCTTCTCTCAAAGGGTTGATCCATAAAGGATTGATGATTCAAGCCCTGCTGTCAGTCAGGTCATTTTTGCTACAGAAAGTAAATGCAACGTGATCAGGATATCCCATAGACTTACTGAGTGGCTAATAGACCCCAGGCTATCAGCCTCTTGCATTTAAAAAAAGCCTCAAAAGAGGTCTTGGTGTCACAGGCTGGGCTCCTGTGTTTCTTTAAAAAAAAGGAAAATGTGCATAAAAAAAAATATATGTACAACGGAGAGACTGAGGAGGGTGATCCATCCCCCTACGGTCATAGCAAGAGACCTGTGACTCTTAACTCTGTTACTCTGGCTCATTCCCTAAATAGGTGAGGGCAAATTATCAATAGAAAAGGTAAGTGACAGATTCCAGGTACTGAAGTCAGGCTTTCTTCTGACATTTTCTGTCGATAAAAATAAGTAGCCTTTCGTTACATCTAACAAAACCTCTTCCCTGGCTCTCCTTGATGGTTCCCCCTCCTGTCTCTGCTTCCAGAGATGTCTGAACAGTGTAATTTCCTTTTATTTTTAGCCATCTTCGATAATTGAAAGTATCTCTGTGTCAAAGAGAAAATGTTCCCATGAATTCCTCAACAGACACGTACCGAAAGCAATTGATGGAAATGAAATATTTAATGGGGTTTTATACCTGTGGGGCTTGGCGGTGCTGGCACGTCTGAAAAGAAAAATTTTAATGACATGAGGATGGATGGGCATGGGATCACCATCTCTCCAGCTTTGATGGCGCTTCTCTTCTGGGGTCAGTATTGGATTCAGGCAGAGGGGTGCGGGGATCACTGGCAGGTGGGCTTGGGGAAGTGGTGGTTGCTCCTGTTCCCTGAGTTTCAGACTCTTCCTGTGGAAGAAACAGTATTGATGCCTGAGGCAAAGGAGATGGTTCTCACTTTAAGGTGGCCGCAGTGCTCTCTAGAGGTCCAGCCACATCCACAAGTGGCCATTTATCTGATCTAAAGTAAGAACCACTTT
Source organism: Neomorphus geoffroyi (assembly GCA_033558235.1). NCBI lineage: Eukaryota > Metazoa > Chordata > Aves > Cuculiformes > Neomorphidae > Neomorphus > Neomorphus geoffroyi. Next base: position 11,607,079 of record JAUMJM010000050.1, read on the forward strand.
GGGGCAGAGTCAAGGTCTTGTTAGCCCGGTTCCTGCTCTTGCAAAGTGGCTGGAGCGGATGCCTCTCAAAGGAGACGTGGGAGCTCCTTCAGGTGGTCTTCTGCATCTGTGCTGCTCACCTGCGTGAGTTTGCACTCGATGTCTTCCTAAGCCTTGTTTTTGTCTTTGCATTTAGTAGCCTTTGCAGTATTTTTCTTCCTTGGATTGGCCCATCTCTTCTTCACCCAGGCCAATTCCATCTCCTGTTTCAGTGCTCAGGCAGACAGGTACTGCTCCCACTTGTTCTCGGCAGCTCGGCTGGATTTTGCTTTGCCCTGAAGAACTGCAGCAAGAGCGTTTCAAAGAAAGCAGAGAAGCAGGAGCAGCCCCAGGATGGCACACAGCAAGGCAGCTGATTCAGTTTAACACGGCTACTAAAACCAGTCCTGAGGATCAAAGGCTGTAATTTCATCCACTTGGCAAATCAAGCTCTCTCTAATCAAGCTCTCCTGCTGTGACGCGCCCCTAGCCCAGAGCCAACTGCTGTGGAGGCAGAGAGGATGGACCTCGGGTCTCCTCTGCCCTTTCTCCCTTCCTCACCATCTAATAACATCTCTTTCCTACGTGCTGCCTCCCCTTGTACCCAAGTGTCGCTGCTCTGTCCCCAGCCCCATCTCAGCTCAAGTGTGGCTCGTGTGCCTCCTCGCCTTGGTGGAGAAGGGTGCAGGGAACTCTGTTGTATCCTCCAAACAAAGGAGGCAGGTCCCCACCATCTCGACGTGGGGATCAGCCTAAGGAAGGTCCCACTTGCTGCCTGTGTCAGTGCCTTGGTGTTTTCAGCTGTGACAGAGTTTTCAGCACACCACAGCTGTTTGGGAATCATAACCTGGCTGGAATTTATGAATCACAACTAAGCACGTTGCCAGGTACAGGGAGGATTATATGATGTGTGATCTAATACCTTCCCGACTGTTTAATCACCTGTGGTAGGTTCTGAGCACGTTACTCAACAGGTAACTTCACTGACCTTTTAAGGTGAAACCACAAGAGGTGTTTCTTTCAGAGGTGTTTCCTCACTCTGCTTGGCTCACAGCATCCTTCCTGGCAGCAGGACCTCCTGGCCTGGCAGAAACAGGCGGGAGTGTTGTCCCACAAGTGTTGTCATCCCCGAGAGGAGTTTCCCACTGGGCTTTCTGCAGTGCCTTCAATCACAGGGGAAGGAACGGAGGTCTGAAGTTTTCACGAGACTGTTGTTTCACAGGTGTGCATAGACCCCCAGAAGCCCACGTGGCCTCCAAAGGAGGCTGGAAATGTTCTCCTATCCCAGAGAAGACATCATGGAGTGGGTGTGTGGCTGTAATCTAGCCCTACAGTGTCACCCACATGTGAGTTGTGTAGGGTCAGAGCTACCAAATTCATGCCATTTGTCCATTGTTCGTTCGCTCCCTGTCCACCAACCTCAAAGAAACACTTTTCCCCTACGAAGAATCTTCCTTCGTAACAAAGATACCAGCTGTCTCTTGCCTGGTAACGAGAGCCCCTTCCTGTTGCTGCCCCAGCACTGCCAGCAGCTGAGGCGTGTGCCACCAGCACAACGGCCTCAACAGTCTCTTGGGTTAAGCTTAGCTTGAGCCACACAGATCTATCTGCCAGGTGAACATCATTGCATTTAATGACTGAGATAAATTTAAAATACTTGCCCTGGTGATGTTCCCCCTTGCAGGGGCGTTTGTGAAGGAGCAGGGGTTTTCTGGGTAACCCCATGCTCTGCCCAGACTCTGACAGCGACTTTCTCAGACAGCCAGAGCACAATTCTTGCTCTTGATCACCTTCTCTGCAGCCCTTGGAGTGGTTTCAAGTGAAAAACACAATGGCGACGTTTTTAACCATTGTCTCCCACGTAGAATCTCTCTTCAGCCTCCGTTGCTGCTTGCTGTGTGTTCAGAAGTTTCTGGTGGATCAGCCTGCGCCCCCCTAAAAAATGGGTTTGCCAAAATCGAAGCGGTTTTGCAGAAGGCAGTGCTTTGGCTGGATGTTTTGCCAGCGTCTCTGGGGTTTGCAATTTGTTTCAGGGTTTTTTTGGTTTTGTTTAGGTTTGGATTTCATTTTCTTGTGCGAAACAAAATATTTTAATGCTTCCAAATAAATTTTTGGGGAAGGAAGGGGGGAAACAATGGTTTTCAAATTCATTTTGAAATGCCAGGATTCCCTACCGAGCAGAAGCCCCATTTTGCTGTCAGCTCACAGCATCAGCTCTGATTACATGGAAGTTAATGTCACTGTGAAAGGACACGCACATCCTTCCCGCTAATACGCTTTACTTTCAGGATGGTGAATTATTTAAAATGCTTTCTATGGCTTTAGTCTGTCCAAAGTCAGTCTCATATTTCATTAATTTTAGGCTCATAATCGATTATTTCTTTTCTGGCAGCAGCTTCGATCTCCTGCCAAGGACCAAGGTGCAGCTGGTACCTTCCCAGGTGGTGATGGAGAGCAAGGCAGATGCAGACTGGCACGATGTACAAATTCAGCCAAAGCTAAGGATGGCCACGACCTGCACAGCCCAGGCAGGCTGGAGGAGAGCAAAACCAACAGTCAAGCAAAGAAATTACACAAGCAAGGTGAAGTAGATACTAGTGTTGGTGTACCTTAGAGAGACAGCGTGGGGCAAAACAAGGAAAGGTCTCTCAAGGCAATGGGAAGCGTTTGGGTTTGATTCACATCTGTCAGTGCTGTATCCTGGCACCTGGGAAAACTGCTCAGTAGTCAGAGCAGGCAAAGGGATGCGTCCAGTGGAAAGTCCTGTAGCTCATGGCTCAGCAGAGCAGAATTGCTGAAAACTGGAGCCTGCTCAGGACGCTGGAGCTAACACCTCCCTGCTCTCAAGAAGTGGAATCCCGGGCGACCACAAGCAATAAGCTTAGGATGTCATTAAAACAGCAAGACCTGCAGCGACGCAGAGCCCTGACCTCCTCACTGAGGATTTGCAATGTGCTGCTGACTTGGAAGGAAGATGCCACCTACTTAATCACCCAAACCACTTCCCGCAGCACCTGGTTTTTCCTCTCATCTTCTCTCCAAATAGTGGCTAGACCCATGTAAAAAATACTGTCTCTGTTGAAACAGCTGGGCTGGGCTGCATCCACACCATGCATCGCCAGCGGGGTGGCAGCTGGAGGTGTAATAAGCAGAAGGAGGAAAGCCTGTGCCCACACTGTGGGCAGCGCCAGGGCATGGCCCTGTTCCATACTGGAACCTGTCTGAGTACATCTCTTCGTTACAGCCCCCAATGGAGACAGGCTCACAGGCTCTTGGAGATGTGAGGGTACTGCCAAGTAAGAAATGGATTGGGAGCAGCTGGTTAAGAGAGCTGCCCAAGCATCTTCAGGGCCAAAGCTGCACCAGCTTTCAGATCTCAGATGCATCGATACAGATGGGGATGAGCAGCCAACGTGAACGCTTGTCCTGTACCAGAGGTCACCTCTTCCAAGCAGCTCCTCCAGGGATGTCCTGGGTTTGGCCAGATCCTTCTCTTGTGAGTCTGGAACCAGCCTGGTACACTGATGGTCCCTCCCTCTCCATGCAGACTGCCCCAAAGTTCGGATTTCTTTTTCTATTTCTCCATACTGGCAACTCACATGCCAAAATCCAAAACTTCACAGTGGTCACTGTTCCCCTGGTTGCTGTTTTCCCAATACATCAACTCCACCAGGCAGTCAGCTACAGCAGGCAGCGTTGGCAGAGCCAGGAACCCTCTGCAATGGAACTCCTCCCTTGCTTTCCTTCCCAGAGTGAGTGTCCCACTCAGACCATGACCTGGAGAAGACCTGATTGAGCAGATCTGCAAGCCATGGATGTCTTGCACTCCCATGAACTTCCCCAGCAGCTTACCAAATCAATTGACCTTTCATCCTGCAAGACAGGCAGAGACACCTCTAGGGCTGGCTGGAACCTTCAGCATGGAGGAACCTGCCTGCTTTCTCCTTAGCCCTCTTTTTCTCAAGGACTTCAGGAAGCTGCAGAGATTCAGAGGTGGGTTTTTTTCCCCTTTCTCGAAAGTATGGCTAAAAATAAAGAGAATATTGAAACCAAGCCCAGCCCACAAAGCAGAGTGTGTAGGTGTGATGCTGACACCCAGGACTGTGAAGTGTCCTGGGGCAGCTGGCACCCATCTGGAAGACATGTTCTCTCTTTCTCCTCGTTCTTCCTTTGGCACATGGGATGATCAACCTAAAGTTGTTTTGTTTGAAATGCCCTGCACAGGTTGTCCCAGGTATAAGGTGAAGAGGATGAAGAGAGGACAATGGTTTTCACTTGCAAAACCTGCCAGGCTCCCCGAGCTGCTACTGCACTTCACTTTTATTCCTGGATTAAGGTTTCTAGAGGTGGCTGGTAGATAATTCTGATGGCAGATACTGCTGTGTGGTGGCAGACCAGGATGTATCTGAGGTTTGGCCTTTGCAGATGTAAATAGACCAGCAGACAACGTGTGTTGCACAAGGGCGAGTTCTTGGGCAGCCTTGAGTGGCAAAGGGGATTTAATGGAAAGGAGGTCCTCCAAGCATCGTGAAACAATGGATCCTCAGCAGAGTTGGAGTGGCAAAGCCAGACGGGAGGGCTGCAGAAATCCAGGTAGGAACCAAATGGGTTGTACGTCCAGTTGAAAATTCTCAGAGAAGGTCTTCCAGGGACAGTCTGACCACCACAGACACCAGTGAAAGACCTGGGTGCCACATTAACCTCCCCTCCCACCATCCACCACCCCTGCCAACGTAAACGCGTGGCTGGAAGCAGCTTATTCCCCATCAGCCCTTTCCTGCTTATCTGGAGCAGGAGCTGCTTTCACAGAGGGACCCTGCAAATCCTCGGATGAATGCCCAGACCGAGCACCGTTTCCCAGGGGGATCGGGCTGGATTGGATAATTAATCACAGCTTGTCTGAGGGAGGGTGAGGAAGTCCAAATAAAGGTGTTAACAGCTCTTAAAGGCTTTTCTGGTTCGCAGAGGGTCCTGCCTCAAACAGATTATCTGGAAATATTAGTTGGAGTGGGAAAGGGTTTTTTCTTCCTCTCTGGACATTGCAGCCACCCTAAATCTGCTTGAGCCATGGAGACAGGTTTTATTGTGTGAGCAGGAGGTGGGGGAGAGGTGTTGGCTGTCAGTGGGGTAGCAATTAATTGGTTTATTCCTTTCTCACGGTTATTTTCTAACCAACATCTGCTAAAACCCTGGTGCCCACTTTGTCCCAGCTCAGCAAACAAGGACCACAGGGATTTGTGTTGGGAGGGACACCAGGCCACGAGGTTGGTTTTGCAGGAGCTGCCAGGAGGCCTTTATCCCCTGCCAAGCCTCTTTCCCCGTTGTCTCGTCTTAGGAGGAGGATGTGATTAGTGTTTTCTGCCATGGGATGTCAGCTGAGGGATGAGAACTGTATGCCAAGAGGAGGAAAGAGCTGCCACGGATGGATGGTAAGTGAAAGCAGAGACCCTTTGCACCGTTAGTTCACACAAATGATCTTGTTCAGCTCGGTGCTACCTTCTCTCCTGGCAGAAGTGGCCTTCAGCCACGTGTTTCTGGGTGAGGATGGACTCTCCTCTGTCTTTTGCTGCCATCTGGGAAACCATTTCTCATGACACCAGCTTTCTTGGAGTGACATTCCCATTTCCCTGCTGCTTTCCCATTTCTAGCACCTTTGCAGGTCATAGAAACAGGGGTGTCATCAAACCAGAAACCTTGTGCCCTGCCAGCTCCAGCTTAGACCAATTTCTGCCCACCAGCTTTGCTGCCATAAATGAGCTAAAGTTGACGGTGGGGCTGCACTGGTACTGCTGTGCCAGGCACCAGAGTCTCACTGGGAACATTACAGATGGCTCTTTTACAGTAATTGCCCTCTCGAGCTGAGAAATCACCTTTTGGACCAGAGCAGGAATAAAGAAAAACACAGCTTTGGCCTGAAGGATTTTGATATTTGGAGCTTGGCATCATTTTGGCATGGAAGGAAAACCAAACTGCAGGTGAAAAGGTGAAACTGCAGCACCTGCCTGGGCTCCCCAAAGCCTGCTGGGTGAGCGGGAAGCCCCCTCCGTGGAGACATTCATTTAAAATCACACTGTCTGCAGGCAACACCTCCTGTTGCCATGCTGCTACTTTTCTCCCAGCTCTTCCTAGAACTTTAATAGGAATTAGGCTCCGAGTGGAGTCCCAGGGGCTGCTTTCTTCGTGGTTGCATCCCAACAACTACTTCAGCCCCAGAGAAAGCATATCGAAAGCTGCAGATTTCCAGGCCTCTCTTTTCCTTCACAGAAGACCTTCCCTTCCAAATGTGAAGCTCGGCAAGCCCAATCCAGACCCCTGTTCTCCTTGGGGATCGGCCTGCAGGGGTGACGAGGGAAACGAAGCGAGGCCTCAACCGCCTGCGGCGCCAAACTGCAAAAGCAAAGCCCTTGGGCCAGCCCGTCTGCCAACAGAGTCTCCGTCCCCCTCTCTCTCCACTTAGGGCTGGAAATATTGACAGGTATGGAAAATCCACTACAAATAACTAAATAACCCTCCCTGCAGCAGTGCCGGCTCCGTAAGCACTTCCCCAGCTGCTGGGAGACCCCGGAGCGAGCGGGCGCAGGGGGTGCTGGCACACGTCGGGGAACGGCCCCACAGCACGGGGGGGCTGGGCCCTTCCCCTCTGCAGGACCTCTCGCCAAGCCCTGCAGCCTCTCCAGGGTTTCCAGACAGCCCATTTTCCACTTCTGGGGAGCCCCACTGGAGGCCAGGGGTCCGGGCTCAGCAGTGGCGCAGAGCAGGGATGTGCCTGGGTTCCTCGAGGCAGGACTGTAATAGTGCATATAAATAGCTTTTTGATCCCAAAGGGTCCCTAAGTGTGCACTAAGCTGTTAAAAGGTAAGGGGTCTGGCTGGCAAACCTCTAAGGTGGTCATGGGATGATCCACTGGAGCAACTCCTGTGCAAGGCCAGGCTGGGAGAGCTGGGGTTGTTCAGCCTGGAGAAGAGAAAGCTCCGAGGAGACCTTAGAGCAGCTCCCAGTGCTGAAAGGGGCTCCAGGGAAGCTGGGGAGGGGCTCTGGATCAGGGATTGCAGGGACAGGATGAGGGGGAAGGGGTTTGAGCTGAAAGAGGGGAGATTGAGATGAGAACTCGGGAAAAAATGTTTTGCTGTGAGGGTGGGGAGGCCCTGGCCCAGGGTGCCCAGAGCAGTGGTGGCTGCCCCATCCCTGGAGGTGTTCCAAGCCAGGTTGGATGGGGCTTGGAGCCCCCTGATCCAGTGAGAGGTGTCCCTGCCCACGGCAGGGGGTGGCACTGGGTGGGCTTTAAGATTCTTTCCAACCTAAACCATTCCATGATTCTATGATAGAGGGGCAGAGAAGGGACTAGGCATGATGTGGGCCCACACTGGGGACCAGCACGTTAACCATGGGAAGGGAGAAATGCTGGCCAAGGGCTCCATTGAAACCCGGTCACCAAGTGCAACCCACCAGGGCCTCTTTACTGTCTGTCTGCGGACACCTGAAGCAGCACATGGTTTTCAGTAGCTCCCACATGCTCACACTGAATCAAAGGGCTGTGTCTGTATCCAACCCTGCATTCATTTTCTCCAAGGGTTCTTGGAGATCATGGAGCAGGCAAGAACCAGGAGAGGGACAAGTCATTTTGATACTGGATTCTTGTTACTGTGCTAAGTAAACCAGAAAGAAAAAGCTCGGTGTTTCTGGTGTGCAGGCAAGCTTTGAGCTAAGCCAACCTCTAGCACGTTCCAGTGTCCCTTATGGTCTTGAAGCATTTTTCTGGCAACATGTTTCTGGGGAAAGAAATCAGCTGTGTGGTCAGCAGGGTGGCACGAGGACCTCTGAACTTGATAGTGCTGGATAAAGACAGAGAGATGCTTCAGGAGGAGGAACTGGGCAAGGGGCTTGTTGCAGGCATCTCCTGCCTTATCCCAGCGCTCCCTGCTTCCCTGCAGGCTCCAGTTCTGCAAAGCAAGTTGATTGGTAGCCATGGGACTGAAAAGATGTGCCTGGGGCATTAGGCTTGTGTTGCCCATGACAGGGGTAGACATGCACAGTGCACACGACAGAGAAGAGATCGACCACTTGTTCTTGTCTCAAAGAGCCTCCTGTTGGGAGTGAAGGACCAGGGTTCCCACCACAGCTTGTGTTTCACCAGTAACTTCTGCTGTTGCAATTGCCTGGCCTCTCTTAATCACGCAATGCTTGTTTTCCCACACTGGAAAATGAATTCAGCACTGCTGGCAAAACCAGAGGTTGGGAAGTTTTAATTACTATTTGTACAGTGCTTTGGGGCTCTGGAGTGAATGGTGCTGGAGGCCTAGGAAGGGTTAGGTTATATTGGCAGTTACTTATATTTATTATATATGTGAGCTCCGGGGTCCTGTCAGCAGCTCCTTCCTGTTGCTGAGATGCAGCGGAGCTCCCTAATGCAAGTAGTACAAATATCCCCCTCTTACAGTCGCTCCCCACTGCTGAGCATCGCTGCACAGTAAGAGAGAGACCTATTGAAGACCAGTGTCCATCTCCAGCCAAAATAAATTCAGCTAGCGTGTGTCTGTTAAAACTCATCCTCTGTGCAGGAGAGAAGAGCCCTAAAGCTCTCCTCTCAGAACACTTTTCCCATTAGAGCATCTCTTCCTCAGGTAACGCAGCCAGGTCCTACACTGACCTTCCCGTCCCCCCCCCCCCTTGCTCAGAACAACACCTCCTTAATTATAATCCATCAAATTCCTCTCTCCTCTACCTGGAAGAAATGGGATTTGGGGACAAGGAACAAATGTGAAGGCGTAAGTCTCTTTTCATGGGAAAGGAAATCTCTGCAGCACCCTGCTGGGAACCCTGCTTTGCCTAAACCCTGGCATAATGCAGTAAGACGTTAAGGCTCTTAGCGGGTGAACAGTGCAAGAGTCCTATTAAGCTTGGCTCGGGTCTTTGCAGTCAAGTGCTCTGCGTTGCACCCGGCACACGGCGTTTTGCACAACAGGGTGACTGTGGCCCCGCTGCTTTGGCATCGACACCCAGCGTGGGCTGCAGAGACGGCGGGCTCTTCAACAGCCGCCTGCGCGTTGGAGCGGGTGCTTCTGGCAACTCAGGAAACTCTGGTTTGTTTTGGGTTAGCAGTGGACAGGTACGGTTGGACTTGGTGATCTCAGAAGTCTTTTCCAACCAGATGATTCTATGAGTCTGTGAAACGAGTTTGCGGAAGCTCGGGTGCTTCAATATTGGCAACGTCCTGGAAAAGGACATGTTTGATATCGATTACCGTGTGTGTGTGTGTGCATGTACACCTGTGGGTGTGTGATGGTACCTAGGCTTATGATACCATCCATAAAAAAAATAGCGAAGGAATATGATGACTCTAACCTGAAATATTGTTTCTGGCGTTTTTTAAATCACAGCTGTGTTTTGGTAGTACGAGAACTATTCAGCTGGTTGCTGCAAAGGGCAAAATTAGGGTTACTTAAAATTTACCAAAGCTTCTAAAATGCAAGATCCTTCGCAAAAGATGTACTTTCCCTCTTTAGCCATCTCTCCCAGTTGTGCTTACTCTCCAACAGTGGCTTCCCGGGGCAGTGGGCAGCCCCTCACTGCCTGTGCCAGGCAGGACAGGAGAGCCCCGGCAGGATCTGCAGGACAAGGACAAAGCTCGAGTGACAGTGCTGCAGTCACCACCCAACAGATTTTCAGCGCTGCTTCCCATGTGCCCCTTCAGTCTGGGGTGGGCAGAGGCAGAGGGAAGTTACCTGAGCCTCTCTAGCCCTGATGCCACTTGCTCGAGAGTGTTTCATTCAGTTCCGGGTTCTTTTCCCGTGTGACCCATTGCTGGGACAGGACCTGTGGCTTTCTTGGAGCGATGGGTTCCAAGTCCTGTGGGTTACCATGGCCATGTCACCAAAATCAGGTGAGGAACATACCCACTGGCCATTTCAGCAGGACCAGAGGGTGTCAGGATGCGATGGAGCCAACCAGCCCCGCGCTGGGGAAGCATGGAACGGCACAAGGCTGCTAACGGCCCCACTCACAGCGCCCCAGCGCTTCCCCTCCAACAAACAGGTGTTAGAGAAATGTATTTTGCAACGGGTTTATCCACGCTGGGGTAACTCCTGTTCTTTCTCTTTCAGGATATCCCTCTGTGCAGCCCACCTAACATCCAGCAGAGGCAAAGTAACAAAAGCACTGATCCAGGTATTGCCTGCTGCTGAGTTTATACCCCAAACACTTGGGAGCAGTAAAAAGAGTGCTGACACCACAGATTTCAGCTTCAGTTTAAATCTGCCTTTTTTGGGATGGGGCCAGAGCTGGCCCGGCAAAGGAGAATCCAGCTCCAAGCTCTCCAAGAAGCAGACAGATCCTTTAAAGACATTTAATGCTGAAGAAAGCAGGGAAGGATCCAGAGTGAAGCCACAAAACCAATTTTGAGGAAGAAACACAGTTTGCCTCCTGTCCCTTATCCCTGCAAACCAAAGGGGAGAGGCTGCCCGGCGCTTTGGGTCGACATCCCAGGCAAGGGCAGCATCCCTGGGCGCTCAACAGTCTCTTTCAGCGTGGTTCTGTTTAGGTTGGCTGCTGACATCCCAACCCATCTTCGGGTCATGGCTGCTTTTAACCCCTTGGGGAGGGGTCGACGTGACCGGCCAGAGGGGGAGAGCACGAACCTGCTGAACACTCTGTGGCTGCCGAGGACACTGCTGTGATTCATTCATGTCCCTGTGTGTAAACACAGTAGGGAAGCCAGCCCACATCCCAGCCCAGGCTGGCTGCCTGCCTCAAGGTCCCCATCACCCAGATTTTGGAGCTCACCTCTTTTTCCATTACCTTTAAGCAGTAATGGTTAATGTTTCAGTAATGTTCCCTAAAAATAAAAATGCTAACATAAATAGCCATTGAATAACACAAGCCTGTGCATCTTTGGGCCCTGAGCAATCTACAAGCTGGAAGGAGAAATGTTCGGGAGTTTGAGAAGCTCCCTTGCTGCATATGAACCGGCTCTCAGCAGCATCATCTGGGGTTGTGGGAGGATTGTTTTCCCTCCCTCCCTAGGCAAATAGCCAACCCTCTCCAAAACCAGCCCATCTGCTTGATAGAAAAGCTTGTATCTGAAAAAAAAGAAACACAGCTTGTGTGAGCGTGCGGAGATGCCTGTAGTGTGGCAAGGGATGGACTGGTGACTGTTCCTTCGCTTAAGTAGGGTGTTCATTTTCTGTTACAGCTTTCACGAGGAAAGAAGTCAAAGGATACAGGTGCCCCGTGTTGGCAAGACTTTCCTATGTAGGAATGCTTGACTCTGGTCTTGTTCAACCTTAAATAGCAGGGAGCTGCTCTTGATGGAAAACTCAGGAACTGCCTTGACAGCCGCACAAGGAAGAAATCAGAGAGCATGCACTTTGTGTAGCCTTTTGGGGAATGAGGGATTAAGCTGGGGTGTAAAGATAACAAAATTAATTCCTACTTGAAGTTCAGGCAATGTTAAATCCCTGCAATTCAGGTTTCTGGGGAATGACCCTACTTGGCACCCTTGCTTGCCTTCCTTGAGCCCTCGTCTGTCCCATCAAAATCCCTGGCTGGATCCTTTACAGGAACCAGTGACAAGGACAGGAGCTTCTCCCCACCAGCTGAGGATGGGTGGTGGATGCTCTGGTGGCTGTATCACCTCTGTAGGCTGTATTAACCCATCTCTTGTGCCCCATCTGTACGTTGGCAGGTCTGAAGGGTGCGCAGCACGGTTCAAGCGCCCAGTGCTCAGTACGGGAACAGGGCAACCAAGGACATCGGAGGACAGTGAAAGCCTTGTCACACAGCCTGAAGTCTCATAGCAAGTGACTATTAATAAGCCACGTCTGCGCTTCCTCAAGGTATTTACAGTGCGCTTTCTTCCTGTTAGCTTTTAAAACCACAGCTCTGTTTTGACATAGCAACTCCTTTTCTTTTAGTGATGCATTTGGTACCACAAGTGCATTTGGCTGGGGAAGTAAAATCCACCTCATTTTGAAAAGTGAACAGGATTTCCCTCTAAAAATGATGTCTGTCTCCAGGTGAACAGTTTCAGCCTGTATTCTGGGATCATCTCTGCTGTGGAGATGGTGGCTGGCTGGCTTTAGTGCTGGCTGTGAGTAGGTGCCACTGAACCCCCACAAAATACAGCAGTGACACCATCAGCCCAGCCAGCGAGGTCACCTCCCCGCTCTGTGGGCTGTCCTGGGGAAACAGGGGCAGGTGGAGATTCCTGGGTGCTCAAAAGGACTTTTGAAGGCTACTGGGGCTCAGGGACCCCATGAAAACCCTGAAAGGTGGCTGGTTTCTTACCCTCAGCCAAGGCAGAGCCCCTTGTGCCATGCTGATGCTTCAGCAAATGCACCAAATCGGGCTCAGCTGCAAACCAGGGCCAGCTGACAACCAGGATGAGCCCAGCTTGTGAGTCAAGCTGGGCTGGAAAAGTAAGGAAAAAAGCATTTTCAGCCCAGGGAAACAATGGGGAAATTAAATGGAAACTGGGACCTCAGTTCCTCTGCCCTTCCCTAAGGAGAATGCTGGGATGCAGAGGCCAGTTCCCAACATCTGTTGTAACTCAGTTGTACCCTCTGAGAAATGCCTTTTTGTCACAAGATGTGCAGCTCCTGCCCGAGTGACTTCCTTCTCTTCAGCTGGAGCACGAGACAAAAGAAAGGATCGTTGGTATTGAGCTATTTATGGACAAATTTGTCTTGATATTTGCATCACCAGCACAAGACAAGGCAGCACCGCAACCTTCCTGCCGTGGTTAAGGACAGTACTCAGAGGAGGATGGAAGCCTTGAGGTCCTGCACGTGGTAAGAGCTTGTCTCAGCATTGCTTGTTTGCAAGAGAAGAACCCAGTTTGCGTTGCTGGAAAAACAGCCATGGAGAAAACCACAAGAACCCGTCATTCTGGTTGGGCCTTTGGATTTTGTCAGGATTTTTTGACTACTCCTTTGCAATTAAAATTCCCACTGGGTTCTCTCGCTGTTTGCAAGGCTGATTGGGGAGGTGCGGGTAAGCTGGCAAGTGGGATTGCCCTGAAGCATCGAACTACATTCAATTAACCCACCTTGATGGCAGGAACATGGTTAGCTGGCAGCACATCGTCCCTCCTGGTAAATTGGATGCCGCACGGTGGCTTAGTCACACTGGAGAAGTAAATGGCTCACAACTTGCTGAGACAAATTCCTCCCTGCTTTAATTAGCCATGAGATGCTGGAGTGCCTAAAGCTGTCTCCCTGCCCATGTTTATACTCAGTGCACCAATCCAGTTTGGACTCAGGTCTCCAAATATTTGCAGTTAGCAAATATTGCTAAGTTTTACCATTCCAGCTCCCTCCAATTAGCTGGAAAACGCAGATTTGTATCCCTGGTCTTTTCAAAAACAAAAAGACAGGGGCTTGGGTGCCAGGATTTCAACAGGAGAGCCAGAGCTGCTCATCCAGCTTCTCCTCTGCTGTGCACCAGCTCAGTGTCACCCCCAAAAGGCAATGACAGAGAGAGAGGCTTCTGGCACTCTGAGGATGGAGCGGGGACCACATAGCAGGAGTTGCTAATATAAATGGGGGAATCATTAACAGTTAAGGCTCAATCCTGCCTTTGCCGTGGACTTTTCTATACCATGTCTTGTAAAACCAGTTGCAGATCGTGTGTGCCCGTGTGTGGTGCTTGTTTTCACCCGTGGGTCTGTGACAGGTAGAGCTGGCTCGGTGGGACGGTGGTGTGATTTTGATCACCGGAGTTGTCACCCCTAGGTGCCTCTGAACAAGCTGGGGTGCAGGAGTTATCGGTCGCTGGAGGGGGATCCAAAGCCAGCTCAGGCTGGGGGGCGCCGGGTAGGGCTCAGACTGGTTTGGTTTTGCTGTGACTTTGAGATGAGATGGCTTGGGCAGATCTGTTTGGGAATGGAGCATCTCTATTCAGCTTGTGATGTTTGAGGAAGCTCTCCTCATTCCACGTCTCCTCCCTGCCCACTGTATTTCTCTTACTGATGTAATAACAGCCAGGTAACTGAGGAGTTTCCAAATGAGTCTCCATAATTCTGATGGTGGCGTGAAGGTTTCCAGCTCCCCCTGGCCAGTGCTAGACTTAACACTTCTTATCTGACAGAAAATGCACTGAAAACTTTAAAACAATCTGCATTTTAACCTTGGTGCTGCTAAACAGCTTTCGGGATACAGTGATGCCTTTTACTGGTTGCAAAGAGCGCTATCGGCAGTTGTTAAATAATTATGTTTAATTTGCACTAACAAAGCACACAAAATCCATGTCCCATAAATTGTACTAAAGTACCGCTTCTCTATAAAGATGTACAAGGTTAATTTAAAGATCTGAGGTTTGCTGACCCTCCAGCTTGTTGCACAACCTTTCATATGTGTAAAAATGAAGGGGAGAGGCAGTCTGGTTCAGTTTACCTGTTCGTACTGGCAGCCAAGAGCTGCTCTGCAGGGATGGGTGGGTTTGGACATGCCTGGCACTAAGGCACGCGCTTGAAAGCTTCCAGCTCATAAATACTCCTCCTCTCTTCCAGAGGTGCTCGTCTGAACCTGACTGCAGGGAGCTGGATGCCAGATAAGGGCTACAACGCTCGCCTTTGTGTTGGTCAGTAACGGCTGCAGCGTTGGTTGCCAGAACTGGTGGCACACAGCCACCGTGGCAGTGGCCGCAAAGCTCTCACCTTGGCAAAGGCAAAGCAGCCCCAGGGTGGCGAGGGGACAGCTTGGCTCTGTAGCACTGGAGTGGAAGATCCTGCTTGACTCCAATAAGTGATGTTCTTCTCAAGCTAAAACACAGCTTGAACTAATACTTTAGTCCTTCCACCCAATCTCACAAAACGAGAGCCTTGGGCGCTGGGATGTTTTGCCAAGCCTCTGTACAGCACGATTTTAGCAAAAAGTAAGCCCAGCCTCTGAGACATCTGTGTCAAGGACCTGATGCTTGTGATGGTTGATTAAATATATTTAAGCCAACACAATCTGGTGACGGGTGGAGGAACCCCACGACACTACCTTGTCTCACTGTGTTACAGCAGCATGAAGGAAAGCAGGGGCAGGAACAAGAGGAGGGGATGAGGAGGTGACCCTGCAGTGGGAAAGCAAAGGCCTGACCCTGCTAATGCAGCTCATCGTGGTGATCTGCTCTTTCAGACCCTCCATCCAGCATTAGGTTCAGCACCTTTGTGGGAGGGGCAGTTCTTGCCCTGCTGGGCACTGCTGTGATGCTTGGGCTTTGCGGCTCACATTGTGTTGCGCCTTGGAAAGGCGTTTGCTGTGCTTGGCGTTGGTTGGAATACTCAGGAACTGAGAGGGATTTCTGTTCTGTCGTTACCAGGGTGGCTGAAAGGCACAAGTGCTGTAATACCTGGCTTTTTGGCTCCCATCTGCTCTGGGCTGTGAGACTGATAAGCCAAAAAGGGAGCAGAGGATTGCATTTACCCTTTCTGCCAGTGTGGGTTAGGAGGAGCAAAAGGATAAATCAGGAGACATTTCAGCCCTTACCTCCTGTTTTTACAGAAATCGCTCTACATTACAAGTGCCTTTGCATGTTTTATAGCACTTTAAGAAGCCGATGTAGCTAATCTGGAAGTTGGATTGTTCAGAGAAGCACAGAACATGTGCAACCATAAAAACCCCTCATTTGAAGCCAAGCTGTTGCATTTTCTAGTGCCTGAAAGGCAATCACTGTTACGCATCCAAAGAGTTCAGCTTGACTCCCCCCCCGCCCAGCCCCTCGTGGCTGGTGAGGACAAAACTGCCAGCACGACGTCTTGTAAAGTTGTGTTGTGTTGTCATCCAGTACAGAGGTTTCGGTAGCAAAGGCTCCATATAAGTCAACTTTAGAAGAAGAGCAGAAGCTTTCATGCAGCTGGAAAAAACCAAAGTAGCATGAGTGAAAAGGACAAATAAGAGAAAGGCAATGCCAAAAGGCTGGAGCAGTAGTGGTCCTGGAACAATTAGCATCCCTCAAACAAGGAATGCGATTCATGGGTGGTTTAGGTGGCAAAAATGCTGTCCTAAGTCCCCGAGAGTTAGTGAGAAGTTAATATTCATAATATTTCTCTCTGTCTGGCTTTTATTACTACAAAATGTGTGGGAATTTGTTATCTTTGGAAAAGCTGCTTCTCTTCCTGGTTTGATTGAAGGTGCTCAGGATGCTCAGCTGTTATCAGCGGTATCTAGAAGACACGTACGTTCTCACAAATACTCAATGTTGTTACATAAACCCTCTTCCTGTGGGAAACCAGGCTAAAAACACTGCCACTCCCAGTGTTTGACTCAACGTGCCGCCTTTAAGGGCTGTTCCCATGTCCCCTTCCTCTCTTCACTTGGGTATCTGGTGGTTTTGATTGTTGGAAGGAAGAGGGAGGAAGACAGGTGCTGGAGTTAATGGTAAGGGATGCTGGTTGTCTCCAAAGCTCTTGCCCTACCCCGGTTCAGGGTGATGAGGTGATGGCTGCGTCACCTTGGCCCCTCTTCTGCTGCAAAGAACAGCTTCACCAAGCCTAAGCACATCGTCCTCTTCGAAAAAGGTCAAAACCCATCTTCAAACAGGGCAGGAGGGCAGACGTGTTGGGTGTGCAGGGCTGGCCAAGGGGGCAGCTGTGAGCTGGCCCACGTGGTGGTGGCAGCCTGGTCAGCTGGTCCAGAGGACAGCCGGGAGCTGGCAGTAGCAGTTGGTGCATTTCCTGACTGTAACCTATTTACAGGGAAGGCTGAAATCTGTTGCAGAGCAGGCAGCCAGGAGCACTGGGTGCTGGTGAATGAAGGAGCATGATTCAGCCACCTGAAGGCATCTCCCTGCAGGAGAATTACCTTCCCTATAAAGCAGCAGGCATTGTTCTAAAGTGTTGTCAAGCTTAAATCGGTTCCCTAGGTGACATCCTGGTAAGTGGATTTCCCAATTAAGCACATCTCGATTAAGTAGGATGTACTGTAATTACAGAGTGCTCAGCACTGGGAGCGAATCAGACCCGTTCGCAGCAGAAGGGCCCGATCAAAGCTCTTCCCTAGGCTGGAGCGGGTCCTGCCAAGGCACTTCTGTAAGTGTGAAGGTGGGCAGGCAGGAGATGGGGCTTTGCTGCCACCCCCACCACGCCGGTCAACGTGTTCCCTGCAGAAGGAAGATGCTTGAGGAATGGTGCCACACCTTTAAACCCTTCGATACAGGAGCAGATTTCCTTTGGAGGCTGCGCTCCTGGGTCTCCTGCTAGTCCACAATCCACTGGATGAAGCCTTTGCTCCTCCCAGAGAAGATATCTGTTAGCAGAGAGCGCTGTATGGATGCTGTGTGGGGAAACTGTGGTTGGTCCTATGGAGGCAGAACCTGTTAGATGGTGCTGCCACCTGCCAGGTAGACATTACAGCCCTTCAGAGCCGAGTTCCCTTCGCACAGCCTGAGAGAGATGGTTCTTCCTTCGTGGCTCCCTTTCCCCATCCCACTGAATTTCTCTTTGAGGGCCTTCCACCCCCAGCACGAAGCCTCGTGGTCCTGGAGTCAAACTGGGGCTACTTAAGCTCATTCCTTTGATGCTTTGTGGTTCCCAGCTGTGGTTGGGATATCATGGGGAGTCACGAAGAAGATGCTCCTTTGTTCATTGTTTGTCAGCGCAAGGAAGAGCAAGGGAGCATTTGCTGCCTTGGATGGGTCTTTAGCGGCTGTGGCACTTCCAGGGGTCCTGTGCTTACAGGCAAGACAGCTCTTGTGCTCTCCACACTCATGTTCTTCTTTGCCAGGGTTACAGGGACAGGAGCCCATCTGGTTACCAGGGGTAGGATGTTATATTTTGGGGTAACTTATTACATGATTTGTAGCTGCAGGGAGAACATTGTGGTAAGAGAGCAGGGGACGCCGATGAACGGCTCCTGTCTTTGAGAAGGTTAAGCATGTGTACATGAATTAGCCCTGTCCCATGTGGACATGGGTTGATTGGCACTCCCACCACTGGGCTGGCCCTGCAGTGCCTGCAGAACTCGCGCTGCTGCTGCCCCACACCGCCGCAGCACCTCAAACCCCTCGCTGATGCCTCCTCCGCTCCCACCGTGCCCGTCCCCCTCCCACCCCAGCAGCTTTCCTCCTGCCACCAGCCAGTCTGCTGCACCCCCGCGGTGCTGGGTGCCCCTCGGGGTGCCCGGGCAGAGATGCACAGCACGTGTGTGCGGTGGCTGTGCTGCTCTTCCACCCCGAGGTCCTTGCTCGGCTGCTTCTTCCACACTGCTGGGTTTGCAGTGCCACCCACTGGCCGAGGCTCCTCTGCAGCTCTTCTCTGCCACAAGGGATGCTCCAAACATGAAACAGTAGAAGGATGGCTCTGGTGGGTGTAATTCATAGAGTACATCCTATGGGTGGTGGTCTGGAACACCTGGAAACCTTCTGGCATCCTTTCTGGTTTATCTCAATGTGTGCTGAGCCCAAGCAGCAAGCTTGCTGGGCTGGCAGAGTGCCAGGTATCGGCTCAGCCTGTGTTTAAGGCAACCCATGCTGGCTCATCCCAACAGGCCCCACGTCCTGCCTGCAGCACAGCAGGACAGGCAGCAGCAGCGAGGTGGGTTTCCATCCCTGCTGGCTGGGTGTGCCAAATTGGTTTATGCAGGTGCTGCGTTCGTGTTTTCCACTGCAGGAGAAAATACAACCCCCCGGCTGTCAAAACCCAGGCAGTACACAAGGACCATGCATCTCCAAGGGATGCAGGCTTGAGGACTTGTGTGGGAGAGGATGCTTTGGGGACACTTCATTTCTCATCAGTCAGCCTGGTCTCCCTGAATCTGCCCTGTCCCTTGCTGACTTCATTTATACTGGTTTAATACCTGATGGGAGTCCAGTCAAACAGGAGGAGAGACAGCAAAGAGACAGAGTGATGCAGTTCTTGGTGTCTGTGCATAGCGAGCTGCTGCCAGGCTGGTACCCAGGTGAGGCAGCCGCGATCAGCTCGCTGCCCACCCGCGATCACCGTGTCAACGCAGCAGCAGCACAGCGGGACTGCAAGGAACTTTCTCCTGAGCCTCCTAATAGACAGCAAGAGCTTTTTTAAAATAAAGCCTGACAAATGGCATGTTGGGGGCGTCGGGTCCTGGAGCACTGTCTTCTGAGAAGTGGGAAAAGGCACCGGAGGGGAGCCTGGCACAGCCTCCCAGATGACAGTAATTAAAGGCTTTTGCACTCAGGCTCTGGGAGCTGCTCCTCTTGCAAATTGGCCTTGATTGAAGAGGAAGAGAATGATTAGGCTGGAGGGGAGCGATGGGGGTGGCAGGTGAAAACACTGAGGTAAGTCTGATTTCCCCCCCCTCTTCTTCCTCTCTCCCTAACGGTGCCCGTGTGGGTGGAGGGAGCAGCTCCAGCTCTGCACAGCCTGAGCTGCTTGGGGGGTGTTAAGCCAAAAAGGAACCACTCTGCTCTGGTTCTGCCCGTGCAGCCCCAGAGCAACCCCAGTGCTTGGTGCAACCAGCCTTCTTTCATAAACTCTCCAGGCTGGATCATGCCAGGGTCACCCACCTTTTGCAGAGCTGGGAAGGTGGTTAGCCCCTAGCCTGGGCTATATCCCTCGTTCCCTATACGGGCTTTACTCTTATACCCCCTCTAGACCCCAGAAGTTATACCCCTTTCTCCTATTTTAATTATAAAGGGGATGTTGGTAGCTTGTTTAGTCCGGGTTTTACCTTGGTTTTTATTTTAAACCTCTGTTTTTGATGAAGTTGTCTGAATATATTGGGGCTCAGTGCTCAGGTGCTTTCTGCTGGGTAGCTGGCAGGTTTATAGAAATATTCTCCCTTGCCTTCCTAAAGGTCCCACAAGCACCAAAGGTGCCCCAACTCTGGCTGCCCTTGCTGTGAGTCTTCTGGGGAGCTGTTTAAGTACTCAGGGAAGTCACCACAGCATGAGGATGGATAGAAAAGACCTCTGCTACCGCCAAACCCAGCCAGCTGCTCCTGGCCCAAAGAACTGGTCCAAAATTCAACGGAGAGCTTCTGGCCTCAAGTGTGGAGCGTTAACAGGTAAAGAGATTTCGCTCAAGTTATGGCAGGATAGAGCATCTCTTTTGTCCCAGTGTGAAGGGCAGCTAAATAAGTGGTCTTTATTCAAACACCTGTAAAAACTTCAGCATTTTTGAGCAGGCAGCCTCGTTCAAGGAAGCTGCTGGCCCAGTCTGCAAATGGGTCCCCTTGTTTGGGTCCGATGGCCAGACTCCCTGTGGACAGACAGGGAAGAAGCCCCGGTGCTCTCCATTTGGTGCTGGTTAATATTGGGATGAGGTAAGCAGCGTGCTTAACGTAGTGCAGCGGTTGTGTTTGTTATAGGGCAATAACTCTGCGGGGTTACCAGGAAATTCAATGCAGCTTATGAAAAACGCAGGCTGTTGCGGAGGCAGCGCTGCCAGCCTCTGGCAGGAAGGAATCCTGTTGTGTTGGGGTGAAACCGATGTTTGAATCAGAAGGGTGCTATGGTTTAAAAAGGGGCAGACAAAGGTGCTTTACCTGCCAGTTGGGACAAGGCGTGATGCCTGGCCATCCCCTCGTGCCGAGCTGCAGCCCCTGCCCAGCAGCAGGGTGGGAGATGCTCTGCCTGGCAGGGCTCCAGCTCCTGCAGTGGCAATCAGCCACCCTAAATCCTCCCTGGGCTTCCAGAGGGGAAGCTGCTTGTTGGAAGGAGCAGAGTAAGTGGAAGAGGAAAAACCAAACAAGTTGCTTCCAGCTCCTGCAAGCAGCGGCGGCCGTTCCTGTGCGAGCAGGGCTTGCAGCATGGGTTTGTTCAGCCCAGTAGTGTCTGTGTGTGTGGATCCCCCACCCCTGGCAGGCTTTGTGCTCTTGAGGTCAGCTCAAAAACCCACTGGAAGCCTGTGGATGGTCCCTGGGCTTTGTGTCTGGCCTCAACTACTCACTTGCTAACTGGCCCTCGTGGCTGCACTCAGCAGCGTTGCAGCCGTGAGCAGTTCCCTGCTAGAGGAGCAGCTCCGTGGTGTTGCAGGGACAACGGCACCACAAGTCCGTGCAGCCAAGTAGGATCAAACTGGCATTGAGGAGGAGTGACTGGTGGCACCGGCGGTTCAGGGGGGCCGGATGCGTCTCTCAGTCTGCACCAGGTTGCCTGCAAACCTGCCGCGCTTGAGGAGCAGGATCACACCCAAGTCTACTTTTTCCTTCAGAAGGTAGAAAATAGAACAGCGTGGTTTGTCACAGAATCACAGAATGGCCAGAGTTGGAAGGGACCCACAAGGATCATAGAGTCCAGCTCCATAGGACAACCCCCAAATTTACACCCAAAATCATCTTCCAAACCAGAAGTGAAGCCGGATTCCCTTTCCTCCCTAAAGCATCCAGGCTCAATCCCAACCCCGCTCTCCTTTACCAAGGGAGCAGCAGCGTCTCCCTGCTCCCTCCCATCATCCCTGTTTAAACCACCCTGAATCCAGTCCCAGCCAGGCCGGCCGGTAGATTTAGCTGATTGTGCTCCAGAACAGCACAATCAAACCTCTAGAAAATTGTTTTTCATTTCTACATGCTCCCCCACAGCTGCCTGGAAGCACTGTGCTGCACTTGGCTGCAAGAGGTTCCCAGGGGCTTGCAGAGTTGGGCTGCGGAGGGGCGAAAGGGGGTCTTTAACCCCCCCAGTGCCAAAAAGCACCTCTATGCCCCTGCTGCTCATCTTTCCCAGTTATGTGCTAGTGTGACTTGATAGCAGATGACAGAGGTTAGGAAAAGGCCTGGGATGGCTGGGATGTTGTTGCCATGGAAATCACGCGGTGTCTGGAATAGCAAGAACAAGAGCAACTCAAAAAGTAATGATCTGTCACATTGATTAAGGGGGAATTGGAGGGATTTTGTTTGGGGAAAGCCTTGTGCTTCAAGTAATACGAATCCATATGCCACATCTCCTTGTTTGCCTCCCCCCAAAGGCCTCTGTCAACAGGAAATAATCTGATTTGTTTTGACCAGGGGTTTCTCCAGGGAGTACCGACGCGGTTCCTGCCCATCAGCTGCGCTGCACATCGCCGCCGTCCTAGGATGAAAGGCATCGAGTCAATGCAATATTCATTCACTTCCTCTTTCCTCCTTCATTCATTTCTTCATCCATTCATCTGCTTCATTCACATTTCCCTGGCACTTTAATGAGCAGCGCTCACCCTCTGCAGCCCTGCAGAGCCTTCCCCTGGTAGGCTTATTCATTTCGCAGGGCAAACCTCAGCACGAATGGAGTGGGGTTGCACTGTGCCCGGTGGCATTTGGGTTTTTAAACCCCACGTAATCCCCCTGGGTTTTGCTCTTTCACCTTTCACATCTCCATGATTTCTCTCTGCTGTGATTTCCACCTCATTCAGCTCCCATCCTCACCAGACCTTATCAAGGTGCTGATGCCCAAGCTCGAAGCAGCCTCCTGGGGGCACAAGGCGTGGCTTGGCAGGAGGTGGCATCGCTAGGGAAGCAGGAGGGAGCTGAGTGGGACATGGGCATCGCTGGAACCAGGGCATCACTTGCTGCTGAGACAGAGCCACAAGAATAATCGCCCTTATGGCCATGTCACCATCCACCTGCCCCTGCCACGCCGGTGCCCTTTGTGTTGCTTGAGGAGCGTGGGGTCATTTTCCTTTTTCTCTGCCCAGTGTCCTGCTCTCAGAGACAGATTCAGTGGAAGTGGGTGGGTGGCAGCCCCTCCTTGAGCTCCAGGCTGGGGCCAGGGGAGCGGAGCCACAGGCCAGCGGTTACACAGCAAGGGACCAGACTCCTGGTGGGAGCAGCCTGGGCAGTGACGGGGCACGCGCAATCTCCTGGTTTTAGGGATTTTTCCCAGGTGACCGTGGCTCATCCTTCCCATTGCCCAGTTTTGGGCACTCACAGGGTGCAGGTGGGGGCCACCAGCACCTCTGTAATTCAGCGCCCCTTTTTAACCACTCCAGAGCAGGGTTAGGCTTGGGTTTTTTCCCCACCAATATCCAGACGCTTCTCTTGAAGATAATAAAATGCTTGGATAGTGGCTGGGAAGAAATTCAAAAAATATTAAAAGGAGAAAACTAATTTTCCTGCCTGTGATCTCAACTGGCAGAAAACAATCCTTCCCTCCCCCTGCCCAAACTGCACTTGTGCTGTGCGTGCGGGTGAGCTGTACTCCATCGCTCTCCAAATAGCTAAATGCATTTCTGAACTGAAGGAAGCAAACAGAAAACATCCGTTCTTTGTATAATGGAGAAAGCTTTCTCTTTTGTTCCCTGCTTTTTATCAAGTATCTGCTGCCATTATTGTTACTCACTGGGTTATTACCTCCGAGTGGCTACTTCCACCACCATAAGCTGGTTTATTGTCTGCTCAGAGCAATTATGGATTGGGATAATTCCTGCTGTGCTTTTTCATTGTGGAAGGATCCACTGCACTCCGTGGCCAAGGTAACTTGAGGTGATTTGCGCTGCTGAGTTACCCATCAAGCTAATTAGGAGTGGGTGGCTGGTGCCCCACTGCACCGTATGCTGGGACAGGAGGAGCAGTGGAAGCTGAACCCGGGTGTTTTCTCCATATGAGAGGTATTCAAAGGGAAGTCTGTTCAGTGCAGCAGGCACTGGGGTTGGGTTTATTTCTAGGACTAAATCATCTTTATTCACCAGTTGACAAAATGTTGGCCAACACGCCCTCCCTCTGAGGGTGCAGGACGCTGCTGCCATGTGTGTAGAGGACAGGAGTGTCCCTGCAGGAGGACTTGCAGTCCTGGTGGAAGATGCTGTCTTGTTCATTGCTCACGCCTAGGGAGGTCATTCATTTCCTTTTCTTGTGCTGCAAAGATGAGAGGAGGAAAGCGTTCCTCAATCTGTGCAGGATTTCCCCTAGGATCTGCCTCACCTTGTTGGTTGGAGAGAGGAAATGAGATGAAAATGCTTCTCTGAAGTTTGAAATTGAGACTTTCTCCTGGGCTTCCTGCACCTGCTGAGATCAGAGCCCCAGCGTCATCATGCTGCCTCTTTGAACCAGGGGGATTTTCACCACAGGCATGAATATACACCTGGCTTCCCGTTAGAGGGCTCAGCCTGCAGGTTGCAAAAGTACCTGGTTATTTTTACTCCTTTGATACTTGATCTACTACCAAAATATCTTCTTTCTTCCTCTTACTCCCAAGGAATCCCAAACAAACCTGCCACAGGTGCTTTTAAATAGCATTTATTGGGGGGGCACTGCAAACCCCCCCCAGGTTGTTCATACACAAACAGGGTCAGGTCATTCCTTGCACAGCCAAGTGCAGCCTTGCCTGGCACGGGGTTTCTTCTCAAGACCTGGGGGTTTCATCCTGCAAGAGGAGCTGATTGGGCTTTCTAATTCAGATACTCAGGTTAGTAACAATGTGTTTATACATTCACTTGCTAATAAATAAATACAAAAGCGTGACACATTTAAGCATTTGCTAAGGTCATGGCAAACGTGGTTTTCCCACAATTAGCAACCTTGGATTAGGAGGGCCTGATTTTTATTTATTTTTAATAGCACACAATGAGGACAGATTAGCACGGAGCTATAATGCTATCACATGCTTCCAAAATCCTCTATGCCAAGAGCCCGTCCAAGTTCAGCACAAGTAGCAATGAGCCTTTCTAAGGAGGCTTGATGATCAGTAGTCTTTTTTCCTGGTGGGTTGAATTTCTAGGGTTGTAAGTATATACAAAACATCTCACAACAGCATCATTTGGTTATGTACCCCATTATAAAACTTGGCCCGCCACACTCACAGAGACCTGTAGGTGTCTGGACTGCACCTGGCACAGAGAAGTCCGGCTGAACCCATTTTTCGGAGCTCCTTTCAGGTTAAATACTAAGGTTACACCCTGGGCTAGGTCAACTGTTGCCCATTTCCCAAAATGTTCTTGTGCAGAGCACGGCTTTGTGCTTCCTTTGCTCTTCAAACCCAGCCCATGAACTCTCAGATGTCCTTTCTGCAAGAAATTGATGGTTAAAACTGATCTGAATGGACTCTTAAGGTTTTACCCCTTTTCTACTGCAGGTTGGACCCTGGGAAAATGTTGTTTGGGGATCCAGGGATCAGGAGACCATGGGAAGCCACCTCTGTCCTGCTCCTCTCTGCTCTACTTCTGCAACCAGGGACCTAGAGAGCAACCATGCCTTGCCTCATGGAGAGGCAGAGAGGACCAAGTAACAGCTCTTGAGTCCCGGTGCTGTCCCTGCTGCTTCCTTTTCCCATCAGCTGCGTGAGACAAGCTCTCCTGCTCAAAAAATTGCCTGGATGAAGGGTTTTGCTGCTGCTGTTGCCATCCCAGAGTGCACTAAGGTACGAGCCCTCACCGCTAACGAGCTCTGTAGTTAACCTGGGGCCTGAGTGGGTTGTTTGAGTTCAATACGACTTAGGAGGCACACGGAAGCCGATGTCCTCCTGCCAGCTGTTGGTGGGGTCCATGCACCTCGAGGCAGGAATGTCTCAGGTGCAGACAGGCACCTGTCAGTGGTGCCCTGGCAGGTGACAGTGAGACCTCCATCAGATGGTCAGATAGCAGAGGTCTCCAGGGAGTTGTCCTACACAAGGCTGGTGTCTGACAATCCTTTTCCCTTGTGTTTTTGGCCCTTGGCCTGACTGCTCAGTGTCTTCCCCTTGCCTCCAGCTCCTCAAGCGGCCCCAGGGTTTGGCACTCTGCGTGCAGGTACCTCCTGAGTACCCACATGCATTTATGGAAACAGTCCCACCAGGACCCGATGGCATTTGTAAATATTTGCATTTTGTGAGGAAATCCCCTGGTTAAATGTAGGGTGATATTAACTCCTTCTTCGTGTTCCCCCATCCTCCCAAGCTCCCTCCGCCAGCCCCGGCCCCTGAGACGGCTCTGCTGAAAGCAAATATGTCAGTTTTCCCTGTGCAGGGAATATTTTAAGGCTCTGAAAACAAAGTTTATTATAGCAAAGCTGCCAAAAGTGTAACCACTGCCATGCTAAAATATCCTCTGCCTCCTACATTTGTAACGTGGGAGTCTTTTATATCCTCTTTGCTGCTGCTGAACCATATATTTGTCTTGGCAGCAGATCTATATAGACTGGGACTTATTTCAGTGTCATGCAAAAGAGCTTTTAGGTTAAAAGATATATTACAGCTTACTGGAAAGCTTGAAATTAACTGTGTGATGATGCCACGTGAAGATAAAGAACCAGCAGTTTTATTAAATTGTGATTTTATCCATGTGGGCCGAAGGTCTGAACCATGTTAACTTCTCCAAAGGTCTCCATTTGCCAAATTAACTGTTGAATTTTGGGCAACTTTTTGGAGACAGGAAAAGAAGACCTTGTTTAACCATTTCTAGAAAAGCACGGCCTCTTTTCTGCACGGTGTAGGAGTAAACCCAGCAAGAAGGCAGCCACAACACAGCCCCTGCTCCACGCGAGGACTTCAGGGAGGGCAGTGCTTCCTTTGCTCTCAGGCACAGCAGCAGGAAAGGCTTGGTCAGTCCCTGTGAAGCTCAGCTGTGGTTATTATTGATACCAAGCCCATAAATGTTAGTATTTCAGCAGCCAAATTCCTCTGTGGTGCTGACAGATCTCTTACAGCTCCCAGATTCAAGCAGCGGCACTGAAAGTGTCCTCGGATGGCACAGGATGGATGTCCGGCGGCGGCAGGTAAAGAGTTAACAATGAAATAAATATATATAGGTTTAGAGGAAGGATTTTGG
Source organism: Neomorphus geoffroyi (assembly GCA_033558235.1). NCBI lineage: Eukaryota > Metazoa > Chordata > Aves > Cuculiformes > Neomorphidae > Neomorphus > Neomorphus geoffroyi. Next base: position 11,633,705 of record JAUMJM010000050.1, read on the forward strand.
TTTTTTTAATATATGTTTTTTGCTTCACATCTGAGCTCTTGGCACAGCGTCCCCTGCCTCTAATCACACCTTATAACTGCAGTTTAAATCACAACCCGCCCGGCTGGGCCAGTTGGATCCAGTTTCGATTAAGCCATTTGATCTGCGACTGAGCAGACTTGCTGTCACCAAGCCAGTCCCCTGCCTGCGCCTCTACATAATGAGGCTCCGTGCAGGGGAATCCATGCAAGAGCAGGTCAGGATGCGACCCCTTGCACCAGCCCTCTCCTCCTCTCGCCCCCGCCCCGAGCAGCACAGCAGCGAACGCACTGGTGTGGCGAGGCGGCTCTTGCCAGGAGCGCAGCTTAGAAGCTTTGGCCATTTAATAGGTCAAAAATAAAATTAAAATTAAAATAATATTTGTAAGTTAAAGCAAAATGGCCTTTTTTTGCTCCTCACTAGTTTTAACATTAACCCCTTGAAGGTGTTGGTTGCTGTGGTTTTTATTCAGGGCACTGCACAGCCCTGGCTGCAGCTGCCTTTAATAAAGGATGAGATCTCATCCTCTCCGTGGTGCTTCGCTTCTCCAGCAGACCGTGGGTTGGGGTCACGGTTGATAAAATTGCCTGGGCTGTTTTGCTCTTTGCTGGTATTAGTAAGGGAGCTGGTCTCCTGATTTTATAGACTTAAATGAAAGTCACTCTTTATTGATTAAATGAACCCACTGATGCACACATTAGCAGTCGGAAGGAAAAGGTCTCGGGCACAATCTCAGCTGCCTCCGTCCTGTCCATCGCTGCTCCTGGGACACCTGTATATGCAGGGCTGGAGGATGATGGAAACGATGGCTTCGTGTCCAGAACTGCATCACCAAGCTTCTGGCTTAGCTCCTTTTTTTGGAGCCATTTTGAACACTGAATAAAGCAGGGAAAACTGCACACAGTCATATAAATCCAAATAGTCTCCTAAGTCGGATGTGTTTGAAAGCAGAATTGCAGCTGCAACAGGGAAGGAATATATTCACTAGCATTTCCTGCCCTTTTTTTAAATCAATCTTTTAAAAAGCACTGGTTTGGATGGGAAGTTTGTTTGAGTGAAATTATTCTATTAATGGGGTACTTTTTTCTTCCCCTTTGTGTGCCACCGAATCGCACAAGAGGGCTGAGACTCCATACTCTGAATCCCAATTTGCGCACTCTGAGCTCCAGAGGCTGATTTTGCCACTTCAGTAACAGGGAAAATTATTACAATTATATTAAGTTCTATGATGAATCAAGAGAAATACAGCTCAGGAGCCAGGTTGCTGCTTCGGACAAGGCTGCAGCAGGCGATAGCGCCCAGCTCTCCCAGCAGAGATGGCTGCAGTGAAAGAACCCAGGAGGTACTGGTTAAAATTGAGTTAATTAATTGAGCAGCTCTGGCTATTTTCTCTGTATGCCCTGGTTCTTAGTGCTCTTCTCCAAGGGGAGAAAGTGTTGTTGAACCCATTTATTGGCAGTGGTGGTTCTCCAAAGCAGAAGTTGTCACCCTAGGTGTCCCATCATGGGATCTACCGGAAGGAGACTACAAGAAAGCTGAGGAGGGACTTTTTATAAGGATGTGTAGTGACAGGATGAGGAGGAACGGCTTTAAACTGGGCAAAGATTTAGATCAGACATTGAGAAGAAATTCTTCAGGATGAGGGTGGGGAGGCCCTGGCCAGGTTCCCCAGAGCAGTGGTGGCTGCCCCATCCCTGGAGGTGTTCCAGGCCAGGTTGGATGGGGCTTGGAGCCCCCTGATCCAGTGGGAGGTGTCCCTGCCCATGGCAGGGGGTGGAACTGGCTGGGCTTTGAGGTCCCTTCCAACCCAAACCAATCTGTGATGAGCTCTGAGATTCTCATTGCAGGTGCCTGAGCTTCGTCTGGGACTGAGGACTTTGGGTCTTGTGACAGCATTTTCTAGATGCAGAGAACTGAGAGAAGGAAATATTGTGGGGAGTTCCTACCTTAGTGTCCGCAGAGGTGTGGCGCTGCCCTCCTTCTGCCTGCTGCAAGCCCAGGATGGGGACACAGTGCTGGGTGGCACCTGCAAGGGGAGGGTGGACTGTACCCACAGTGCTCTGCAGACTCCTCAGAAAATGACGTAAACCCAGCACTTCCCTTTTGTTATGTGCAACAGGCCAGGTCCTACTCTGGAAGTCACTGAGTCGTGGATGAGCCAGGTGGCTGATGGAAATGCTCTTGCTGGCCCATGGAAAGGTTTCTGGGGTGGATTGGTTTATTTTTCAGCCAACTAATTCAGGAAAGAAAAAGCTTTTATTATCTTAGCCATCACTTTTTGCAGCCTGTGTCAAGCTAACAATGGCTGGGTATTCCTCCGAGGCTGTAAAATAAGCTCATTCATCCTTTCTCTCTATTTGTTGTAGGGAGAACAAAACAAAAACAGCATCAAAAAAGAAAGGAAAGAAAAATCTACTGAGCTGCTGTTTGCTCTGCAGACAGAGCCTGTGGTATGGGAGCAGCAGCCAAACTCTGCTCTGGGTCAAACATGAACGCTATGTGTCGTTTGTGTTCGCTCAGCCACATGGACGTGGGGAAAGAGAGAAGGTAGGAATGTCAGTGGAGCCTCTTGTGGGTTCCTTCCCACCAAGGAGAGTCTCCCTCCCACTGCCTTTGCTGGAGCTCTGTAATTTCCAGCATAACCATGGACCACGCAGGGAGCAGGGATGGGGTTTCAGTCCGTGGCCACCTTCCCATTGAGTCAGGGCTGAATCACCACCCTGCACTAAGCACAAAGCCACGGTGCTGCTGGAGATGCTGTTTTGATGGTGGTTTTAAACTAAGGGAGAGGAGATGCAGACTGAGTATAAGGAAAAGATTTTTTACCATGAGGTTGGTGAAACACTGGCACGGGTTGCCCAGGGAAGTAGTGGAGGTGTCATCTTTGGAAATATTCAAAGCCAGGTTGATGGGGCTTTGAGTGACCTGACTGAGTTAAAAATGTCCCTGCTTTTGTGGGGGAGGGTGGACTGGGTGACCTGTAAAGGTCCCTTTTCCACCTCAAAGTGTTCTGTGATTCTATTCTATGAGCCTATGTGGTGGGAACTCAATCGGCGTCAATGGTGGGGCTGTATGGGGGGATGCTGTCACTTGACGTGTGGCAGTGGCCTGATGTTTTGTTGCATCGAGGTGCAGCAGAGGCTGGGGTGAAGATAACAAAGTGACATCTATGACTTTGGAAAGAGAGACGGTGAACAAGTCCCCTGGCTCCCTGGGAAAAGGCTTGGTGGAGGAGTTTGGGTGCTACCCCAAAACTCTGTCGGTAGCAGGAGACTGGTGAGGGCAGAATCTCCAGCGTGGCTGTGGGACAAGGGTGGCAGCACTACAAGCAGCTTTGCCTGCCAGGAGCAAAATGCTGGAGAACGTGCATGGAAAACCTTGCAGGATTTTCTGGGAAAAGTGATGGAGTACTTGGCCACCCTGGAGAGCCACAGGAGCAGCAGTTGTGTATCTGCAGCTGCAGGTTGAGGTGAGGACGCGCTGACACAAGAGCTGATCCAGTTACAGCCCAAATTTCAGAGCTCATGAGCAGCCACTGATATCCCGGTGTTCAGTCTTAGCTGAAACACAGACTTCACACAAAGTCAGGTGAACTCATGGGCGCTTGGGCTGAGGCACTCAAAACAAGGGTGTCTTGTCTCTTGCAAAGCATCTTTTCTTGGCCACAACCTCTGTCTGTGTCTCTTCCCACCACAGACAGTGCTGACGGCTTTGAACTTTCTAGGGGTAAAGGAGGTTTTGGCTACTTAAAATAAAGGCAAAAGCCTAGAGAAGAAATGGTCTTGAGGGGGATTGGGCTAGAATGATTGGATTAGAGATTAGGATTAACCATCACTTGGCAGTTTCGTCCCTTTCCACGGACAGTCCGAGAAACACCAGTTCTCATTGGCAGCTGTCTTGATGGTCTTGAGATGTCAGACCTCAGCCCTTCCCCAACTTCTTTCCAGGTTTGAGGAGATTCTTTATCTTGACTAATCTGCGCTAACCCATGGGCACGACTCCATGGCTTTGCCAGCAGGCAGGACTGGTTGGAGTTGCTTGACCTGGAAATGCAGGAATTACACCAGAGGAGAGGGAAGACTGACAGGAATGTTTGAGAAAGGGAAGGAGTGGAGCAGACATTCCTCCCATCTTTCCAGCAGGTTTAGAGCCTATTCTTTGGTGCATTTTACTGGTCCAAAAGCAGAGCAACCATCTGTCCTGCTGAATTCCGCCCAGATTCTCCCATCTTGGCATGACCAGTGCGAACACCAGCAGCTGGAAGACTGAAATAGCAGCTACTATTGCTTAGGCCCTACTGATTTGTCCTGTGGTTTTTCCATCTCCTTTAATCTCCGGTAAATAATCCCTCACTTCCTTGTGGTCTTTCTAATTCCATGCTCTGCACTGGTGCTTCCTGTAAACAGCGGGGCTGGTGGCCCATGCACAGCCACTGCTGTGTAATTGAGGTTCTCCCCAGCCACACAAAGGGCATGTGACAAGGCTGTTTTTCAGGCTGGATGTGGCCGTGTCCAAAGGCTAAATAATGGAAACGCCTGATTCTCCTGTCTGTCCAGCTGGGAGAAGTCAGGGCTGGGACTGATGAGGCTGGTGAATAATACAGGTGCAAAACCAGCACATGGGAGAGCATCAGGTCCTGGCACCCACCAAATTGCACCGTCTGGCCTCTGGCAATCATGATTAGGCTGGCGTTTGAAAATTGGACTAAATTATGGGCAATGAGGTTCCTGCAGCACACATTTACACTGGTGCTTGCTCTTCCATGAAGGATGTATGATCAGACCTTGCTCAGCCCTCACTTGCCACATCTCTGGTCTAAAAGTTTGAGTGGGGTCCTAAAAAGTAAGGGCAGAGATGGGAAATGATGGGCCTGTGCAGAATGAAGGCATCTCCTGATGTTTGTCATTCCATTGTGATCCTTTGCGCTCTTACAGGTAAGAGGCCTCCAGACCCACCAGGGCTCTCTGACAGCAAGGGAGGTTGAGAAGGTGTTTTTCCAATCAAAATATTATCGACAGCTTTATGACTTCAGTAGCTGTAAGATTTGGATATTGGATACCTATCCTCAAGCCTTAGAGAACGTATTTTTTTCATGACTGCCTTTCCCTTGCGAAGCAGATGCTTCACTATCACCAGGCTGAGCTGCCGGCAGAACCATAGCCTCATGCAAAATCAGACTAAACCAAAACTTCTCCACACTGTTAAATGGTAGCCTGAGTCCTCATGAAAGCATAACAGGTGTGGATGAAATTCCCCCATTCTGTATGTATTTATGCCCGCTCTCATGGGTCAACTTGGCCTTAGGCTGACCATGTGCCTCCACCGCTTTGTTTTTTATGACAGCGGAGATACGAGAAGCCTCGAGAGGGGGGGAGGAAGGCTTTGCCTGAGCAACAGTGGGAACCCTTGAGACCTAAAGCAAATAATCTCTGCCTGGAGCTGGTCCCTTTGGCTCCAGGCACTGCTGAGTTTGCTGGTGGAGAAAACCACGGCGTTGGATCAAACCACAGTTAAAGCAGACTTCACAAAAGTGAATAGCTAGTGGTCAAGAAGAGCTGCCAGACTCCTGCTTTCTCAGTAACTAATAGAAGTGGGGTTTCACACAATTAATGTGATGTCTTGCTAAAGACTGAAGGAAACTGGGATTGAGACATTTGTATTTTGACAGACTCAGTGGAAAACTTCTGTTCAGACGGGTAGGAATGAAACCAATAAATTTCTGAAGAAACTTTCTGAATTCAGCTTTCAAGATAATAGATAGGCTGTTCTGACTGTGGATAAATAAACCCTGTTTTTATAAGCGTTTAAAGACCTGCGGAATGACGAAGTGGAACATACTTCAAGTCTCCAAGTTGGGAAGTGGCTTCTGAGTCAAATGCCCTCCCGTGCCAGGGCTTGTATTTCAGACTGAGATCACCCTTTTGTGACTTGTTGACAGGTTTTTTGTTGTACTTTGAAGAAAAAAAGGGAAAACGTCCCAGCCTGAAAATAGCAGTGAAACATTCCCCAACTGGCCAACCTGTTCTTCAGGAAAAATTCCCAGGGAACATAAAGCTCCAGCTGCAGCCCTGAAAACGTCAGCTAAGAAATGGCCTGTCAAGCAATAACTGGAGTGAAAAAGCCCTATTTTGGGTGATAACAGCTCCTTCCTGAATATTGCTCATCTCTTGTGGTGAAGGTGACCACCTGAGGAAGGAAAGGTACGTGGGTTCCCATCAGGAAATGCTTAGAGTATGGACTCTTGAGGTGGGAGCAACTCACTCCCTTTTTGCCTTCCCCTCTCATGAGGAACAACCCTACTTGTAATTCCTGTCCTCTCTGGCAGCAAACGCAGCCATCCCAAAGGCAGGTGGTGAAAAGGCTGGATCAGAGCTCACGCAGAGGGCAGATCTCTGCATTTGTGCAAGGCTGGGGCTTAATTGTGCAAATAAAGCCAAACCAGATGCACCCCAGAGCGGGTGGCAAGCAATGCTGAAGCGTTAGCACGACGCTTTGGATCCACCAGGTGATGTGAACTGTTGGGTGTGTTGGACAGAGGCCAGCAGGATACGCTTTATTTCAGCTGAATATAAAGTCATGTTTCTGGAGGAAAAAAAAGAGATGGGTCACATGTACAAGGTGGAGCCCAAACCAGGCTGATGGGCTCCAAGGGGGTGTGGGCGCCTGCCATGGCACGTGGCCAAAGGACAGCCCTGGCAGAAGGGTGGCATGGTGGTGCATCGTGCCTCCAGGTCAAATGGCAGGGTGATGGGTGAGGGGTGGCACGAGGAGCTCCATCTCTCTGATTTCTCAAAGAGAAAATGAAGGGAGAATGGATGAGGGCTTGTGATGCGTAAAGGTGATGGAAATGGGGGAGTAACAGGATTCAGGAGACAAAATCCTATAAAGTGGCTGGAAATAGGCACCCAATGAATCCAGCCTGTGAAAAAGGCTCTATTATTGAAAAGTCCTTAATCAGGGAAGTAACTTAGCAAACTCGGGTTGATCCTCCACCGCTGAGAATGTTTTTATCAAGACTGATCCCTGCCCCACAAAGCAAGTGCTCTGATTCCTGTGGAAGTGAATTCAGGCCTGAGCTTCCCCAGCGACGACTGCAGCAACCCACCCTGCCTCCAGGGCTGGATTAGGGAAAGGCAGGTTGTCCTTGCGGAGGAGCTGAGAGGGGAGCAGCAGAGGTTCTGCAGGAGGTGCTGAGGCTTTGACTCCTGTGCAGGAGCCCGGAGATGCAGCAGCATCCCTCTGGCTCGGTGTGTGAGCTGCCCTATGCCTTTGCCTCTGCCTCAGCAGCATCTCCTGGGCTCTCACTGCTGCTGGGGGAGCAGAGGGGGTTTTTTCTAGCAAGGGAAAAAAATAATCTGCTTGTAAGTAACCAACTCACACTCCGTCTGGCTGCAGGAAACGTGTGCTCCTGCCACCAGAGACATCACAGTTGCTACAGCAACTGCAAAGCACAGAGTCTCATCAACAGCCTCCCTCTTCCATCCTCCCAAAATGAAGCAGAGCAAGGGAAGTGATGATGGGGAGGCGAAGCAGCTGGTAGGGATGACCCTCAGCAAGTCAGGACCAGGGATGCCACATGCTTTGCTCCTGTCTCACAACGGCTGCTTGGCAGGCACCACTGTGTTCCCATCAGTCCTGATTAGCACTTGGTTTCCAGGTTAATAGGATTTCATTCACCAGCTCTGCAGCCCAAGGATGGTCTCACAGAGCACGCACACACCTCAGCTTGCCTTCCCACCACAGGGGATGTGCAGGAGGGCCATGCTGAGCCAGGTCCTCAGCACTTCTTCAGCTGCTGGGGGCAGGGCAGGAACTGTCAGGATGGGGATGCGATGCTGGGGATTCTTTGGGGATCACCGCGGGTGGGGCAGGAAATGGGAGGTTAAAACCCAGAGCTGCACCATCCTGCTCGGAAAAAGCACGTGGTTTTCCCTAGTGCTGCTCTCTTAAATGTTTAATGGCAGGAGGAAGAGCTGTTTTAGGAAACGCTTCAGTGCTTCCATCTAAACAGAAGGTTGTTTCAGGTGGCTGGAACAGAGAAGAAAAAGCTTTCGCTGTAGTTTCTCAGCGAAGGTTTAGGTTTCTCACCTATTGAAGGGATGACAGTGTGATGGCACGGGGTAGGGGGGAAGGGAAGGTGTTTCGGATGTCCAGAGGGTAAGGACTCCTTAGAAGTCGCCTGCACCCTCTTCCTGACTCTGTGCCACTGTGGCTTGTTATCTTACACTAAAAAACTTGAAAGAGACTTCAGGTTTGGAGCTTTAGTGGAAAATGCTTGAACATCACCTGCCTTCAGATCTCAGTGGAGTGCTTTGTCCTCCCCACCACCTCTGGATGTGTCAGGTTTGCCAAGTGCCAAGCGTATAACGGAGATTTAAAGGCATCCACCTGCCAGAGACCTCCTAAGGATTTATTAGAGTTCATGAAGAGGTCTGAAAAGCCTGGATAAGATCTCTGGACAGAAAAGTGGTTTAATCTTGGCCAAATAATGAATCAGGCCATGCTTAATACAAATGACTGCTTGAGATGAGGCTGATAGAAGAGGGCAGGGCTGTGCTTCTTCGTTTGGCAGTCCTGAGTCCAAGTGCATCCACTCCTATGGGGACCAGCTTAGTTATTGCTGGCAGTCAGAGCAAACCTGTGTCTACAAAGAAACACAGCCAAAAACCATCTACAAAGTGGCATTAAAATGCAGGTTTTCTTAGTGGGAACTGTGAACTCCACAACAAACCTGTTTGCCAGTCCCAGCCCTGACCCATCCAGCTGTGGTGCAATTAGGTTTTCATTCAAATGATTTCTCAATGAGGGTGGCAGTCATTTCTCAGTGCTGACTTTGTGAAAGGGCAGTGCTACTGGGCTGCTCAATAATTTATGTCCGTAATATCAGAGGACAGCGTTTGTGGAACTTCCTCTTGCTGCCAGCCAGGATAAGAAGCAGCCTTAAAAGAGAGACGGTCTGATTGCAGCGAGCCCCAGGAGCATGCATGGAGCACACCAAGAGGCATTTGCATTAGTGGTTTTGATGGGGATATGATTTCTTAATTAGCAGAACCTCCTGAAAAGATCCCATTACAAAACCATGGCTAAAATCAAGCAGCAGATGCTACACCCTAAAAATCACCCAGCAGACGCAACCAGATGGACTTCTGCACATCTAAAGGCAGGCAAAGAAATAGCGCACCATGTGCTTGGTGCTGCAAAGGGGAGGATTTCACTGCTGCTGAGCAAAGCGTGCAGCTAGCTCTTCCTCCCAGGAAAGCCGAGCTGGCCCAGTGGCCAGAGCAGGCAATCCAGCCAAGGGAAAAGCATGGAAGGTGCAGGGAGGCACCACCAGCTTGCAGAAATTAGAACTGATTTAGCACCCTATTGGTTTCTGCTCACCAGATAGTCAGGGAGGAGAGATTTTTAACCAAATACTTAAAACTATTTGATTTTCATGTATTGCACTGCTCTTCTGCCTTCTCTGGCAGGCAAACATCTCCAACGCCCATATCCATACCTCGTAGGACACGTAAGACAAAGTGCTGGAGCAGCAGATACAGATGCCCACACCGGGCCAGGTCCCATGTGGTTTTCTTGGCAGTGGTCTGGCTGCCTGCCTGAGACTCTATCCCAGCTCCTTCTTGTATCCTTCTGCGTAATTTTCAGCCAGAAATAAAAAAGAGGTGTTTGCATGCAGGGCCAGGTTATCAGCGTCTTTTGGGGCTAGCAGCCCTGGTGGCATTTCCAGCATTAAAGCAATTGCAATTCTTCCAGGCTTTCAGAGGTGTTCTTGGCTGATGGTCCTGTCTCCATCCTCTGCTGTGGCAGAGATCATCCCTCCCTGCCTGCCCGGCTTCTCTGAGGAGCTTGACCTGCCTTGGATGGCAGATTTGAGAGCCCTCAATTGATGTAACCTCACACAAAGCAGGCCCGTGTGTCAGTGATGCATTTCCAGCCTCCAGAAGGAGGTTTGCTGGCTTCTACTGCTGCCTAAAACCACCTCAGCCACTGCTGCGTCTCATCCGTGCAGGGCTCGGGATGTGCCACCCTCTTTTCTCTGGGGTCATTGATTCATTCCCATCAATGAAGCCCTTTGAAGATGAGGTGTGCTACGTGAGTGCTAAGGATTACTGGGTTTATGCCTCTTGCCTCCAAGTCACTGGGTCAGAGGTGCAGGAGAGGGAGGCACGGCAGCCTGGACAACCCTTTCCTAAAGGTTTGGAAAAGGTTTGCATGCAAGCTCTTTCCAAAGCCCCCAGTTCACGCTGGCAGCCAGGGTTTCAGCCCTGCTCAGAGGGAGAGTAGGGCACACAGCACCTGGCAGGATCAGGCCTTGCTTATCTCCTTCCCCCTCCCCAGCTCTGCTTGAGCAATAACCTACTTTCTCCCTTTGCGGAAAGAACATCTTGGATTACGTTACTGCAAATGAAAGGTTTCAGTCATGGTATCAGATGAGCTGCAGGTAAGCAGCGGGTTTAATGTCAACTCTTTTGGCAGCTTCTTTATTCCCTCCCCGCTTTGCACAAACAAGCCACCTTTGTGTGGAAGTTCATTTTCCTTTTTAGCCACAGCATTTGTCAACACGGCTTCCCAATAATCCTCTCCACACAGATAAAGGCGAGCCGGCAGCCAAACCGGATCCCTCACCTCCAGGCTGAGCACCAGCCTGCTGCCCACTCCTAAACCCACAGCTGGTTCATTAAAGGACTCTCTTCTCTGCCAGCCCCACGGGGCAGAAGTTGTGCCCACGTAACTGATCCTAAGTCCCAGGATGACTCAACCAGCCTTAACTCCTTCCTAATCAGCCCCCTGCAACTGAGGCACAAGCATCAAATCCCAACCCCCCAGAGGGTCTGGGATAGTGTCTTGCCTTTCTGCCCTCATTAGGAAAATTAGGGCATCACCCACTAAACTCTGGTCCGGGACACAGGGAGGGAAAGAGAAATTTCAAATCACTTTGCCTCCATCCTTTATGTGTTCGTTTGCTTTTTGGCCTTGTAAGGCTCTCAGACCAACACATCTCAAGACTGTATCACTTGATAGTGAAAAAAAATCACACCACAAAGGCTTTCAGATCAAAGCCTGCCAGGCCAGGCTGCGTACCTGTGGCCTGGCAGGATCCAACCCCACCGAGGATTTGCACTGTCCCCAGCTTAACCAGTGAAGGCAGGAGAAAGGGTTGGCTGTGCCAGGTGAGGCAGCACCCACCTTCGAAACCTTATGCCTGGCTGCCTCCCTGTGATACCTAAAACATCCTGGTTGGGAAGACTTTAACTTGCAGTCTTGTTAACTGCTTCATTTCTGCTGATTTGCACTATCCCACCGCCAGCAACATCACAAAACCCTCCAGCAATGTGAAGGTGGCGTGAGCTGAAATGCCTTTTCTGGTGGGCTAAATAACATCAGGGCTCATTTTACTGCTTAGAAATCTTTAAGGCATCAAGCAGGTCGATGAATAATCCATTCTAAAAATCCTAACAGAGGTGCTGCACAGTTGGATGCAACATTGGCCTAGATTTATACATCAAGTGACGAACCCTAATAGAAAACAAAATTAAAGGGCCCTGCACGGTGCAATTTGGGTGCTGAATGAATTAAATCCTGGTACCAGCCACTTCTCACAGGAACAGCTTCAGACAACCTGCACAGGCATTAAATCCTTTCCACAGCTTGTGGCTTTTAAACCTCAGCAGCACTAAAACGTGCCATGGACTCGCAGAGGACACGTGCAGCCCGTGGGGTGAACCACAGCCCAAACAGTTCTGTGAACAGCTGGGGCTCCGTGTCCTTCTCGCAATAAATTGCTCCCTCCCAGACAGTGTTTCAGGGGATTGCTAGGATTTGAGGAGAGAGGCGGCTGGCTGGAAGCGAGGCAGGCTCCAGGTTTATCCTTGAAAGCCCCCGTGCTGCAGAGCCTGGGGCTGCATTTGGCAGCTTTCCCGGTGGGAGATGTTGGTGGAGGCTGAAGGCTGCCTCGTGCTGCACAAACTCACCAATCCTCTCACCAGCCAGCTAAATTGGAGAGAAATCTCCCTATTAACAACACATAAAGCAGGCCAAAATCTGAACACCTTTCTGGGCAGGAGGAGAAGCAAAAGCTCAAAATAACTTAAAATAAGTCCTTTCTGTGCTTCTGGCTAGAAAGCAACTGTGTTGGAGCTCTCCCATAGCATGTCTGGCTGGCCTGATGGGAAAGTGGGGTGCTAAGCAAGGCTGTGCTGTGCTTTTCAGCACAATGGATGCAAAAATCAGGTCAAAAATAACCCCATCCCAACGTCAGCAGCGAAGTTGAGAGGAACGAGAAGTCCTGAGCTGTTTCGAAGTCGTGTTAAATAATAAAGCAGAGAAATGAATAAATTAGCTCAGCATCTATTTAGGTCAGCCTTCTCTGTTTCTCCCAGCCGCCTCCGTGTGCCTCCTCCCCACAGTGATCAGCTGCTCCGCGCACGCTGTGCCTGCGGATCCGCTCACTCCTTCCGAACAGCCGGGTTCTTGGGAAATGCAGGCTGAGCAGGTGTCACATCGGCTGTACACGTTCACCCCAGCCTTGGGAAGCGACAGGCACTTCCTTTTCCGTTACTGGGGCAAAAAGGTCCCATTAAAGCAAGAAGTGTGGGCTGGTGTACGCGGCTGCTCCCTTCCCGGCGTTATCCCCTCCATGCAGCCCTGCACGGAGCCACAGGGTCCTGCTCAGTGGACTCGCAGCTGCCTGGAGCCGTGTCTCCACGCTCTGCCTGCTCACCTGCTGCCAGCCCAGGGAGCTCTGGTCATCAGCCAGCTACGTTCCATTCCCAGCTTCCAGCCGTGGCAGCACCTCCAGCTTTGCGGAGCATCCTTCCCCACCTTGCAGGTGCCCCAGGCTCGGTGTCGTGACTGCAATCGTCATTTCTCGATTTGGGGACATCAAGCCGGATGGGCCAGGCTGATCAACACAGAGGGGAATCGGGTTTTAAAACCCTAAGCTCTCCTCAAATCATTCAAATGCCTTCATAAAAATGCAACTACCATGCAGTCCTCTCTATATATGTATCCTTATTTACACATTTCCCAAGCCTGAAAAGCTGTCGTGGATGTCCGTAAGATCTTGTGGTTTTCAGCTACCAGCAAGCCGGATAAACACCCACCAAGAAGGAAATGATCTGCATCAAGGGCTGCTCCATCTCGGCCCAGCTCCTACATTGACAAAACTTAAAGGAAACACAACAGGCTGGTCCTCCCCAACCCTGCAGGTAGTTGGAGAAGGTCTCCAGTGATGAGCCCAGCCAGAAGAAGCATCCAGGATGTAGGCAATGGAAAATGAGATGTTACTAAGTTTGGCCAGGCTTAGCTGGCTCCTCGCAGGTCCCAGCCTGTGAGTCACGGATACGTGGGCCACCAGCACGGCCTCTCTTCTGGAGGAAGGAGCGGAGGTGGAAAAATAACGAGAGGAAACCAGTTGTTAGTAGTGCCAGCTCTGGGGAGAGAGTGGGAGGAGGTGGCAGGCCTGGAGAGAAAGGTCAGGGCTGCATTGCAGGCTGCTGCCTGATTTTTCCTCCTGCCTTTGTGATGGGAAGCTGCTTCCAGGAACACACTCAGGGAGGATGTGCAGAGGGGCTGGGCTGATCTGAGGGATGGTCTCTGTGGAGAAATGAAAGTCTCCAAGACAGCCAGGAGTAGTGGAGCTTTTGTTCACGGTCCCTGCTCACCCCCGTCTTCTGGCTGATCCCCTCATTCCTGCTGAGCAAAGCTTGATTCCCCCTGTCAAAAGCCACTTTTGGCCCAGTGCAAGTGCTGTAAAAGAAGATACCCTTTGCAGATGCACTTTGAACAAAAATGTCCATCTTCCCTCTGTGTCAAAACACCAGTGCAAAGTGTTTGCTCGCCAGTGCCTGCCCCGTTGTAGCGCTGATGCCCATGTGCAGCTAACCTAGAGACTCTTGGCGCTGATTCTTGGCACCAGTGGTTGCAGGGGGGGGTCAGACGCACTGGATGTTGAGCCAGTGACCCTGTTCCTTGTCCAAAGCCAATGCTGTGAAAACATTGCTGGGGAAAACAAAAGCTTGCAGCTCTCCAGCCTCTCCCAGTGCCCCAGCTCTCCTAACTGGTGCTAACTGGCGTGCCTCCAGCAGAGCACACAAACCTCTGCTGCTGTTCCCATCTCTGCCATCAGTCCAGGAGCACTTGCAGGGCTGCACCAGGCTGGATCCCCATCCCATAGGGACACCCACAGCTGTGGATCAGCACTTCTGCTCCTCTTTGCTTTGCCAGAGCTCCTGCTCTCTTAAACCTTCCAGTCTGGCAATCTACTGGTTTGTTGTACCTCCTTAGCTGATGAGTAGGAGTAGGTGTAGGTGTTGAGTCATAGGTTGGACTCGATGATCTCAAAGGTCTTTTCCAACCTCATGCTACTGTGATACTGTGACTCCTGTTGCAAACAGCTGTCTCCCCACAGGCAGACCAGCAATTTCTGTAAGTAGAACAGTATTTCTTCATGTCTTTAAGAAAATTATAACAGATACCAGGGAAAAAAAAAAAAAAGCCACATATAGGTAGGATGCCAGGCCGAGGAGGAAACTGCTGTGTGTCTCCCTTTTATTGGCTGGAGATGTGCCTTCTCCCTGACTGGGACCAGTGCTCCCACTTCGAAGCCAGAACAGGATCTGTTATGCTCAGGCTCCCTCTAGTGCCTCCATGCCTTGGTGTCGCTGCTTCTCCAGGTGGCCTCTCTGGCAGCGAGCTGGCCGTCTGTCCCTGGGGACTATCCATCACCCTCACTCCCCTCAGCATCACTGCCCTGCACCCACAGCACAGCCATAAAACTGCCCCAAAGCCACCACATCCCACCAGGGCAAGCACCTCTTGGGGACCTGCCAGCTGGTTCAACCTCGCCTCTATTCACTGGGGGAAAGAAGGGTGACAAAGGCGGCCATACCCCACAAAACACTCTCCCTGACCCAAGCACAACCTCGCACGCCGCGGCTTCTCTCGTCCCAGCTTGCCCAACTGCTTGTGTCACGCGGCCCCGGCAGCTGCTGAGAAAGGCTCCCGGGAGCTGTGACAGCAACGACTGCAGCGAGAGACTGTGAGAACTTGAGAAAGACAGCTGAAACCATAAAACAAATCCTTCTTTTTGCTGATCTTGGCAGCCTTTTCCAACCTAAACAATTCTATGATTTCTACAAAGGAAGGCTCAGGAATGAGTGAAAAAGACCAAGTTTTCATAATCTAATGGGCGAGATAAGAGGAGTTGGCAGCGGATTTCTGTCTGCTTTCTGCAATGCAGTGGAGGCCAACAGGCCTCTGGGATTCAGTTTTATCTTCCACTCAGCTCGGCTGTTTGGATTATCAGGAAGTCAGGCTTCCTCTCTGCTGCCGGCTGTGATCAGCTGGTCACAGCGTTGCCAGAATATTTTAAGATCGCAGCTCACCACAATGGAAAGGATTTAAAAAAACTCAGAGCTTAAAAAGCCAAATGTTTCTGGATGAAGGAGGATATTTTGGAGAACCTCATATTCCAACTGCAAAATGCCATTAAGAGAATATCACTATTTTCACTAATTTTTACACTATTTGTTAATAACAGCTGCCCTGAATGGGAAAAAAAAATGAAGCCAAATACATTTTGCAACTTAGGTCTTGCTGGAGATAAGACAAACACTGAAATTAAGTTGTTATTCTATGATCTTAGTCCACTTCAGTGTCTTTCAGAACTGAAGTACCTGAGTCTCAGGCTGTGTGTTCACAGGACCAAGGTTCCAAATGCGCAGGCCAGGGCATTTGGACACGGCCCCAAGCCCACCAGAGCCATGCTGGCTCCTCCACAGCCACAGCCGCACCGGTCAGGAGTCCATGGGTTTTCTTAGAATCATGGAATGGTTGGGTTGGAAGGGACCTCAAAGCCCAGCCAGTGCCACCCCCTGCCATGGGCAGGGACACCTCCCACTGGGTCAGGGGGCTCCAAGCCCCATCCAACCTGGCCTGGAACACCTCCAGGGATGGGGCAGACACAGCTTCCCTGGGCAACCTGAGATGTTGGAACAGGTTTCCCATGGAAGCTGTGGCTGCCCCCTCCCTGGAGGTGTTCAAGGCCAGGTTGGATGGGCCCTTTTGGCGGTCACTGATGTGGTTCAGCCAAAGCTGCTCAGTGCTGGGCTGTGAAAACGGAGCAAGGCCTGGATCTGTGGCGAGGAGCGCAGCAGGTGCGTGGTTTTATTGCCGGAGCACGGCACGCACAGCTGAATTCACCCAGGGAATGGGTCGAGGGCACCAACACGGAGCGCAATGGGGACCTCAGGGTGGCCACGTTGGCAAGACCACGCTGGGGGGCACCGTGTCGAGGAGGGGACTGTCTTGCGGGGGGGACACACCGTGCTGGGTGGCGGGGTCGTGTTGAGAGGGAACAGCGTTGGGAGGGGACTGTGCTGAGCGGGGACCGTGTTTGGGGGGGGACAGTGTTTGGGGGGAACAGTATTTGGGGGGGAACCGTGTTTGGGGACGACCGTGTTGGGGGGGACCTTTTTTTGGAGGGACCGTTTTGGGAGGGGACACAGTGTTGAGTGGGGGACCCCGACACCGTGTCGCTAAGGGATCGGGGCCCGCCGCGTCCCGAAGAGGCTCTGCAGCCTCCGGGCCCGGCGCAGGGGGCGACCCAGGCGGGCGCTGCGAGCAGAGGAGCGCGGAAGCCGCGGAGCCGAGCGCCTTGGGGCGGCACCTCCGGAGCGGCGCGCGCTTCCGGTGTCCCGGCCCCATTTCCCAGCAGCCCTCGCGGCGCGGCCTTCTCTTCCGGCCCAGCGGCGGCGGCGGCGGTGAGTGTTGCTCCATTCGCGGGATCCGCCTCCATCCCCGCGATCCGGCGCCATCCACGCTGCGGGGCGGCGGCGGGCGGTTCCCCGGACGGGGCTGGGAGCGGGAGAGGTCGCGCCTGGGGCTGCCGAGGGGTCGGCGCCGCCGGGGGGGGGGGGGCGGGGGCCAGGGGCCGGTCTTGGTGGCACCGAAAATGCCGCCAGATAAACCTTCTTAGGACTCGTTTTGCATTTCTAGAAAGCAGCGTTCTTAACCTCAGCGCTGGACGCATAAGGGAATTCCATCAGTCATGCATAGCGAGACAAGAATTGGGGACAGCGTGTTTCCCACTCACGTGCATACGTGTAAATTTTCCCAGAAATCGTATGCGTGTTGTATTGTTTTCCAAAGACTGATTTTACTTTTATTGTGAACTCCACAACAGCCAAATCTCTGCTAATTGGAGCTTTGGAGCCAGCTTTGTCTGACTGTGCATTTTGGATACGAAAAGACTGCAGACAGAGGTGGTTATAGGAGACGTGTCTGTTCAGCACACTTGATACTTAACCCAAGACGTCAGCATTTCTGTCTTAACAGTGTCTGGAAAAACACGATTTGAGAAAAGCACGTTATCAAGAAAACACGCTGTTAGAGAAACATTCTCACTGACTTTCAAAAAAATACAGTTACGCAGGTGCAACTTAACTCTGCTTTAGCTTGAATCAAAATAGTCGCATTTTGTAATAGTAACTAGTTGTGTCACTGAGGCTGCCATGGGGCCACAGCGGGAGGGGCCCATAAAGGCCCCAGGAGGAGCCGGGCCGTGCTGACAGTTGTCTGTTTCTTCTGTCCTGCAGGTGCAGCCATGGCCAAGTCCAAGAACCACACCACACACAACCAGTGTAAGTCAGGGAGGGGGAGCACTTGTGGTGGCCAGGGGCTGACTGGTGTAGCAGCCCTGTCCTGGAGTGGTTGCTGATGGAGGGAGGGGATTGTGGTGCGCAGAGACTGAGCGCGGTGTTGTAAAAGAGCTTTGCAAGAGGCAGGGACTGTTTAAAGTCAGTGTAAAACCAGTGTATAACCTGAAAAAAAGCAAGTTTTGTATGTTTGAACTAAGCACATTACTGACATTCGGTCAGGCTGTGATGCTTTGACTAGAGGAGACGGCCACGGTGATAAAACAGTTCTTGTTTGGGGTTCTTCATCAGCACCGAGTTCACGAGCAGGTTGTGCTTTGTCTTGCACAGTGAACAGTGGTGCTCTCTCAGACTAAACAAACAGACTTGGATTTTGTAGCAACCAAGGCCGTTTGGTTGTGCCAGTGGTGTTGCCGTTTCTGTATTATTGGATTAATGGATTGAGAGCAGCCCTGAAGAGAAGGGCATGGGATGCTGGTGGAAAAGAAGCTCAGCGTGAGCCAGCATTGTACACTTGCAGCTTAGAAAGCAACCATATCCTGGGCTGCAACAAAAGCAGTGGGACCAGCAGGGAAAGGGAGGGGATTCTGCCCCTCTGCTCCACTCATGAGACCCCAGCTGGAGTCCTGCATTCAATTCTGGAGTCCTCAGCACAGGAAGATGTCCCTGCCCATGTCAGGGGCTTGGAACTGGATGGGCTTTAAGGTCCTTTCCAACCCAAACCCTTCTATGATTGTTAATCAGTCTATGACTATTAATATTCAGAAGCCTGAAATCTGTGGATTAGAAATTGATACAGTGCCAAAAACACAGTGTGCAGAGGGATGAGAATAGAGATGCTTTCTTAATTTGTGTTCAGTTTGGATAGGAAGCGTTGGAAAACGTTCTGTCCCACATAATTTTGCAGGGGTCCACTTGTGTTAAGAGAAAGCTAATGCAGCTATTTAATCATAGCAGAAATTATAATTTAAGTTGTTTTATTATCTTCCACATAGCCCGTAAGTGGCACAGAAATGGCATCAAGAAACCCAGATCCCACAGATACGAATCTCTCAAAGGGGTGAGTATTCTTATATTCCCAGGCTATTGTGAATCATGGAAGCTTAACCATGAAAAAAATATCCCTTCTGTGTCTACAAAACTGGTTTTTAGTTGTTGGCCAGTTTTGCCTCTGTCCTGGTCAGATGGGTGTCCCGCACTGCCAAGTGCCTGTCAGTTGGACAGCTTTTCTCCCTTTTGAGCCCTGCAGTGCCTCCTGCTTCTCTGTACCCTGCAATATTATTTTGCATCTCTGCTCATCCAGAGAATTTCACTCAGCAGATGAGAGAAATTGGCATTTCAGGACGATACATATGTAAATGACAGCATTTTGCTTTTTCTGAGGTTAGACAAGTCATGTAGCAGGATCTTTGTCCACACTTGGAAGTGAAAGCAGAACATTTTGGCTTTGTGAGGAGGATTGTGATGCTCTTTGCTTTGTAAGTTGTGATTATCAGCTTTTGGGATGTAACATTAAAGCTTGTCTTCTGCCTGGCTCAGTGAGGGTCCAGTCCTACCCCCTCCTGCAGACAGTTCAGCAGTCTCTGGTTGTCTCCTTGTGCCAGGTGTGCGTGAGTTGAGATGGCAAAATCCGGATCCTCATCTGCAAGTTAAAATGCTGCTTGCAGTAAAATAGCAGAAGTTTGTCAGTGGGACAGCAGCTGATAGAATTGGTCAGGGCACCATCAGACAGCCATTAGCTGACAAAAACTGAGCAGCAACTCTTCTCCATGCCGTCATTTTCCTCCTTTCATGTAAAAAAGGAAAGGCATGAGGAAATGCCATTGGTCTTTGCCCAAGGATTGCATGTGTGTGCTCACCTGCAGGGGTTGGTTTTGTGATACATCAGATCCAGAGTGTGTTGTGACTTAGAAATGAAATTTGTCTTGATTAGAGCTGTCCTTGTCTTGTCCTGTCCTTTCCTTTCTGTGGGATTATTGCTGGGGGTTTGGGGTTCTTTGTGGAGATGAGGAAAATAGCTAATTAAAAGAGGGTTACAAGTGGCTTAAAACAATTTTGTTGAAGTAATCTATCAGGAAAAAAGTTCTTAATTAATGACGGCCAGCATTTGGGAATAAGTGGAACAATCTAGAGACCAGGTATGTTTTTATATATGTCCCTCTACACTGTGGCTTATTTTTTCCTTCTAGGTTGATCCCAAGTTTCTGAGGAACATGAGGTTTGCAAAGAAACACAATAAGAAGGGGCTGAAGAAGATGCAAGCCAACAATGCCAAGCAGGCTGCTGCTCAGCAGAAAAAGGACTAACGTGGTTTAGGACAAAGAACCAGTTTTCCTATTGGCTATGCGTGTTACAGCATTTTTGTAAGAATAAAATTGGACGTAACAAAGCCTTCACCTCCTGAATTTGAGGAGAATCCTCAAAAAAAGTCTTGTTTGAGTTATATTTTAGATGCCAGCTGGAGCTGCAGAGAGGTGTTGTGCAAATATCGTCGGCCTCTACGTGCACAGAGTTAAACAGCTACTCCCTCCTCAGTGCTGTTCTACTGTAATTGTTGATGCAGGTTGTGAGCATTTAGTTGTTCAAAGTCTGTTTTCAAGTTTTGAAATGGTTATTGGGTGAAGCTCTAGAATTTAAACAAGTTGTTTCTTTTCATATGAATTGTAGCCGGTGTTGCTTGGCTCTTACATGACCGCATGCAGGTAAAATTATTTTTGGTCCTGGCATGCGTGTTCAGAGTTATTCTGAAGTACTTACTGTTGAAGTGTTAATGGAGCTGCCATGGGAATGAGTAAGGTTATAGGACTATACAAAATACCCATATTTTTCATAATTGACTGTGTTTTAGCAGAGATCTTTCCTTACAGTGACAAATCTGATGAGATGTGCAGACTGGTGAGATTGGGGAATAGTATTCAAAAGCCTGATTGGTGTGGGGGGGTTTTGTTGCTGCTGCCCTCCTGTATATCAGGACCTCGCCTTTCCATGTCCCCCCTAGCCAGTAAAGTTGGTTCAAGAGGTGTTTTTTGCATTACCAGGAGGAGCAACCTGCTAAAATGCCACGAACTGTTCCTGAAACTGCAATTCCAGCCCTTGTCCACGTGGTGGTGTAAATCCACAAATGGAGACAAGAGCTGGAAGTCTATTGAGTGTCTTCCGACTGGGCAATAGAGCAGCAAAGCACCTGCTGGATAAAAACAAAGTGTTTCAACTGAAACATCCAATTCATGGAATTGGGTTTTTTTAAATACTTACGATGGTTACAAAAATGCAATATTATTTCAAAACAAGGTAAATATTTCAATTCTTTATGGCTTGAATTCACAAGTCTTTTTCCCAGTTCTCAATTTTTAATTCTTTTTAACTGATAAAAATACTACCCAGCCCTAAACCAAGCAATAAAAAGAGATTTACTAGTTTAAAACTCGAGTTGAAGGCTTTTGAAGCCTGAGGGAAGTCTGCAGCCTCTAGCTGTCTGATTCCTGCTGTGTGCACCTCCTGGTCTGCTGTTGAAGTTGGTATTTGTCAGCCAAAAGAACTTAATTGTGCATGAGCCACATGCCGGTCAGGAGGGCTGCTGTGCTGGAGAGGGTGTACAATAGTTACCTGTTGGTACCACGAGCTGCTGCTCAGTAGCTTCCAGCTGTGTGGTGGTGTCTTCCCTGCTTGAGCGGGTTTGTCTGTGAAGGCAAGGTGGCACGGCTGTGGTTCAGGTTATTGCGCGCAACGGCTGGCAAGCCTCAGCCACTTAGCCAGAGCTGCCCAGCATCCCCTGCAGCCCTCACCAGACTGACAGAGAGGCCTACCATGGGGACGTCCTGTAAGGTTGCTGCGGGTGTTGGAGGAGACTGTGTGACTGCTCCAGCTGTGTAAATGTATGTCAGTCTGGTGCAGATGTGTAGTGTGACAAGAATAGTGAAGGGGAAAGCCTCTGGAGGACTTTGTGCTTGTACTGCTGTACCTTCACCCATGTGTCTACACATCTCCAACCTGTTTCAAGTTCTGCATTTGAATCTCTAGCACTGAGGGTTTTCTATCTAAGAAAGGGAATTTCATCTCTAAACCCTCCTGGTGTCTTCCCCAGAGCACTTGTGTGGTGAGAGCAGCTCACTTGCAGGATGCAGTTTGAGGGAAGAGAGAGAGGGAGGGGTCAGGCTGAGAAAAGGGTGTTGGCATGTTAACAAGCAGAGAGGAAGATTTGGGCTTCCTGTGGCTCCAGACCTGCCTTCAAGAGCAGACTTTTCATCTTGCTGCCCTTCATACTGCCCTTCAGTGGGACAGCTTCCCAAATAAGGGCTTGCTGACTTCCTGACCAAAATAGCGGCTGCGTGACAAAATGCAGCGCAGAGGAACGTAACCTTAATCCAGGCATCATTGTGTAGCAAGAGACAGGAACTTTGTGAGCTTCCACCGCAGGTGGGTGTCAGGTTTGTTGTCGCCCGCTCGCTGCACACATGGCAGTCCCGCAGGACACTGCCCAGACATCAGTTTATTGCCTGTTGTGTTTTCTAACCCCATGACAGCTCAGTCCATGACTTATCTCCTTGTGGTGAGGTTACTCCAGCCCAGAAGGGGAAGTGGTGGAGGGGAGGCTGAGCTGGCATGGCCTCGTGATGGGTCTTTATCTTCTTGCTTGCCCTGTGAAATCATTTACGCCCTGTGTCTTGATTTCTGTTGGTCAAGTGAGACTCAAGATCCTTTTTGGGAGGATTACGTAGACAGATCCCAGGAGATGGAACTGGCAGCTGTGGACCGCTTGAAACCATTCCCATTATGCCGAGCTCTGTCATCTTTGACATCTAAAAACTTCAGAACTCTTAATCATGAAGTCCTTGGTATCCTGCAGGAAGCCAGTGAGCTTGAGAGCGTCACTGCTCAGCTACTGCTGTACATCGGGTTATGCATTTCAGTTGGGGGTGTTGAGCCTGGAGAAGATGCTGAGGAGACCTTAGAGCAGCCTCCCAGTACTGAAAGGGGCTCCAGGAAAGCTGGGGAGGAGCTCTTGATCAGGGAGTGCAGGGATAGGACAAGGGGGAGCAGTTTTAAGCTGAAAGAAGGGAGACTGAGATGAGATTTTTAGGAAGAAATGTTTTGCTGTGAGGGTGGGGAGACCCTGGTCCAGGTTGCCCAGAGCAGTGGTGGCTGCCCCATCCCTGGAGGTGTTCAAGGCCAGGCTAGATGGGGCTTGGAGCCCCCTGATCCAGTGGGAGGTGTCCCTGCCCACGGCATGGGGGATGGAACTGAATGGTTTTTAAAGTCACTTCCAACATAAACCATTCTATGTTTATGAATTTGTTCTTGCTGCTGCTGTAGGTCATACTTACTGCAGATGATTTCTGCCCTTTACGGTTAACAGGACTCAGTATGAGGTTCCAGTTTGGCTCCTTTTTCCACCTTTGATTTAAAAAAAATTAAAAGTAGTGAGCAAAGGGCGCGTAACCAAATACCAGATCAGCTCGTTTGGCAAAGGTGAGCGATCGTGCTGAAAGACAAGAGTACAGAACTGGGAGGAGAAATCAAAGCACTGGGAAACACTCTGATGTGGCAGAGTATTCACTGGGGACGCTGATGCTCACAGTGCAAATGAGAAGCAAGGCTGATGTGTCCTGCTTTGCTGCCTTCCAGTAGTGTGTTAAAGCAAAAATCAGTGAATACAGCGTGAGTTTCAAGGTTGTTGCAGGTGTTTTTGTACGACAGGGGCTTTGGCACGGTCTGACCTGTTTTAGCTCCAGTTACACTGCTGCTGCCCTGATGGCAAGTGCACTGTAGGCAGGCATCCTCAGATCTTCCCGCAGTCGCTTAGTTCACAGAGCAAAGTTTTACTTGGGGCTGGAGAGAGGCCTCAGATATGCTGGAAAAGCTGCAAACCAGGGCAGGATTTAAATCTGCCACCAAAAGCAAGCAGAGCAAATGGCCTGAACTGTGGCTGTGTCTGGTGGCACGGGGTGGCATCACTGACCAGCACAGCTCCCCTCTCAGCTCCAGTGTCAAGAGCACACAGATCTGGGTGCTGATTTAGAGAGTGGTAAATGGCTTTTGGCTGGATTAAAAAAAATGGATGGGTGTTCAAATGACTGAGTGCCTGTGGAAATGTCACAGTCCTCAAAGGCTGCTGGAATCAAATCTTCACTGCATGCAGGGAAAACCAAATTTTTTTGGAGTTGCATAAGACACATGGACTCCTCTGGGTGGATTTCATTCATCATTAGCATATCTTCAGGCACATCCCCAGTGTGGAGGCTTCGACCAGGCTGACCCTGTGCTTGTTAAGTGGTTTTTCAGTCGTCTAACCCACTCGCTGGCCTGTCATGTCATGTTACATTCCTAATGCAGTTGTTCCCATGTTTTAGCCAACAGTGAAATCCACCCGCAGGGCCCCACCCCGCGGATTTGCTGTCTTACTCTTGGAGGACAGTCAGTGTAGTAAGACAAATTGGTCTCACAGCAGTTTTTCTGACTTCATGCAGAGCGTGCTGACCTGCTGGCACCTCTGCTTTAAGGGCTAATAAAGCACAAATAGAATCATAGAAGGGAAGGGCTGGAAAGGACATTAAAGCCTGTCCAGTGCCACCCCCTGCCATGGGCAGGGACACCTCCCACTGGATCAGGGGGCTCCAAGCCCCATCCAACCTGGCCTGGAACACCTCCAGGGAGGGAACAGCTACAAGTTCCTTGGGAAACCTGTATATAAATAGTCCCTTGTGTTTCTGGTCTTAGAGATTCCCCTGTTACAATATGTCAGTTCTCTTTCTTTTCAGCCACCACCTTCCATGCTTTGCTCTCAGTAAAGAGTGGGCAGGCAACCAGGTCATGGCTTGCTGCTGCCTGTGTCATTGAGCCAAGGAACGAGAGGAAATGTCCTCAGGTTGTACCAGAGGAGGTTTAGATTGAGTATTAGCAAAAGTTTCTTACTGAAAGAGTGGTGAAGCACTGAAACAGGCTGTCCAGGGCAGTGGTGGAGTCTCCATTGCTGGAGGTGTTCAGAAAGTGTGTAGATGGGGCACTTTGGGACATGGTTTAGCAGGCACAGTGTGGTTGGGCTGATGGTTGGATTGGATGAGCTTAGAGGTCTTTTCCAACCTTTATGATTCTAAGAGGGGGAGAGCCAAGTGGCTCCTTGCAGCCATACTTTTCCCTGAGGTTACAGCAAGACTCCAAGCTTCCCTACAAGCCATCGAGTTGGCTGAATGGAGGGGATTAAGCTGGGAAAGTTCCTTTTTCCTTCTCCTCTTTACTCTTTAGTGAGCCAAAGCCTATCAGTAAGCAGTCTTGGAGATGTTCTTCTTGAGTGTTGTGGTCTGGTTGGGACACAGGAAGACAACGGGGCTGTCGGTGATGCCTGCTGAGATGTAATGTGTGAGTTGCTTGTGTGCTGGCCGGCTGTGATTGTGGGGAGAGCTGCTGTCACCTTGGCTTGTAGCCAGAGCCCGAGTACTTGCACCCCTATGGATGTTTCCAGTGGGAGTTATGAAACAACTGTTGGCTATGCTGTGGAGGTGGAAAATGATGATTTTTTGATCTCTAGGCTGTGGATTGATTGGAGGCAGAAGATGGTAACGCTCAGCAGCGTCTTTCCTACCATGGTGTTTTTCAACAAAATACCAGTGCACCTGCAGTGCTTCTGAATCAGCAGGAGCCATGGCATCAAGGGCTTGGAACCCTTAGAAACCCACCTCTGAGTTGGTCTTTCAGGTGTTTGCGTTACGGCTGTTCCCAAAATATTGTGGGATGTAAGGAAAATCAGCTGCTTTAGCTGACAGGCAATCATTTCCTTGGTTTCTCTGATGTTACAAGCCTGAGGTGGCTGGGCAGAACACTTGGTGCTCATTGTCCAGAGACAAGGCACAGATGTGTCCTTCCAAGTGACCAGTAACCCCTCCCATGCCTGCTGTCGCCTTCTTCACCAGGAAAATAAACCTGGTTTAGGGAGGAAAGGCAGAAGTTGGTTCGGCGGATGCAAGGGCACTAGCGTGGTGGCACGCTCGCCCAGGGTTGAGGACAGCATCACCGGGGCTCGCACCGGTGCCATCTTGCGCCTTGCCCTGCCAATGTTTATTTTGCTTGGGTAAATGTTTGATTTTAGCAACATGACCGCAATGTGTGAGCCGTGCTGGGGCTGTAATTCGATGGGAGGAGGCAGCTATGTGCAGGGAGAGCTGCTAATGCCGCAGGAATGCCACGCTTCCTTGGGATGAGGGAAGATGGCACTCGAGGCCCTTGGGGACAGCACGGCTCATCCTCCCTGGCCCTGCTCTAACCCCATGCCTGGTGGCCAAGACACGAAGCAGGGTCATGCCTTGCTCAGGGCCCCCTTGCCGAGGGAAAAGCGGATGTTTCTGTGAGTGTGGCGAGGTTCCCACCCACAGCTGCTGGAGGACCACGAGGTACTTCAGGGCTGCCACCGCTTGCCTCCTGTCAAGGAAGGAGTCAATCGCTCTGGCTTAGGAATGGCTTTTATTCACGTTTCCAAAGAAAGCTGAGGTCTTCTTTCTGCACGCGCTGCAGGGTGGCCATCAGGGCAGTGGGGAGGACGAAGGGTTGTCCCTTCATGACAACCAGGATGAGAGCAAGGAGGAGAAGGATTGTTCCTCACCAGGGGACTTCAGTGATGATCTAAGTGGTTCTTAATTCACATTTCATCACTAAAATGCTGTGGATGCTCCAGTTAAATCATGAGGCACCAGTGCTGCCTCCTGAGCCCGCTCACCATGACAGGAGTGAGGAGATGCAACACTGCAGCTCCCAAATGAGCACCCACGGCCCCATTGGTTGGGCTTTGCTGCCAGGCTGACAGCAAAATACCTCCTTGGAGGCTGAAGGCTCCAGCTGTGGTGTCACCCTCCCAGATGCAGCTCGCAGGTGACTGGTGTGGCCCCACTGGAAATGAGCTCACGACCAGGGTGAAGCTCTCACTAAACCTCCAAGGAACGACCATCTGAGGCGCTCGGTATGAACGTGCTTTATTTTCCCGATGGCCACCCTTCTCAGCGCTCAGTCTTCATGCCGGTAGCCGGGGAACTTAGCCAAGGAGATGAGAAGCAAAGCTGGAGGGGTTTAGGAGGTTCAGGCTGTCGATCTGGCCTCAGATTTATTCAACTCCCTTCATAAACTCTAGGAACTCTGCCAAGGGGAAGACATTGGAGACAAGGGGTGAGGTGAGCCCAAAGTGCCCTCACAGCTGCCAAGTGTGCTCTTGGCAGCTTTTCCCAGCCCTCTCTCCTTTTCCACCCCCCTGATGTGTGAAAGGTCGAGCGGGAATGGCTACCACTCCTCTGGCCATGGCGAGGACTCCTCATGACTCCCACTGGAAATGTCACCAGAGCCCAGCTCTCAGCTGTCACCAAAACACCGGAGATGAGTGCCCAGGGAGCAACACGGCCACTGGCTCAGCTCAGAAATGGTCTGGGGGTGGTGTTGGCAGCATCACACTCAAAGATTCAGCCCTTCAGAGGTGGCGCTTGTGCTTAGGGGGCAGGAGGGGATGGGCAGGGCTCTGGTGACAAGCAGGTTTGTTTGCTTCGGTGCAGGCTGGCGTTCACAATGTGGGGAGAGTTAGGGCCGCCCCAAGCCCTTGCTACAATTCCACAAGCATAAGTAACCCCCCATCCCCATGCAGACACCTGCTGGGATCAGGTGTAATGCCCAGCTCATGCCCATCCCTGAAGGCAGCCAAGACCACAAGAGCTGAGCTGCCCAGGGGATGCTCAAGGGCTCGTGACCAAACTGCAGACAAGGAGGACTCCTACCGTCATAGTCAATCCTGCCATCGTTGTTTTTATCCCCATCTTTCATCAGTTCTTCAATGTCGTCCTCGGTGATGGTCTCTCCCGTTGCCTGCAGCATGATTTTCAGCTCCTCAAGGTCGATGTAGCCATCAGCATTTCTGTGCAAGGAGACGAGAGCTCAGGAGCAGAGCGACACGCTGGGGAGGGAGACTGGGCGGCTGCTCCGCTCCCACCACCCCACCGTGCTGCAGCCACAAATCTTACTTATCAAACATCCTGAAGAGATCCGAGAGTTCCTCTTCGGTTTTTCCTTTGCTGTCGTCTTTCATACACCGGACCATCATAACGAGGAACTCATCAAAGTCTACAGTGCCGCTGCCTGCAGGCAGGATAAACACCGTCGGCAGGTGGGTGGATGGACAACACCAAGAGATCACTTTAGCAACCAAGGAGCAAAACTCAGGAGAGCAGCCGTGCGGCAAGAGGCAGCTTTCGGGATGCTGGTGAGACTGAAGCCACGGGCTGACTTCATTTCTGAATTTTTACCTTTTGCGTAAAGGCAAAATGAACTGAAAGTCCTACTGGAAGCTCTGAACAGGAATTCCTGCTATGCAAATACCTGTCCATTTCATTTAGGTATTGATAACAAAAGCTCCAGAAGGCAGGTATCCATGCAGTGTGGTTTTGCACCAGTTCTGCTGTTCGCAATGACACACCTGCTTTCCTCTTTTTCCCCTGATTTTTAACCGCTTTTTTATTTTCCAGTTACTCGCTGCGGTATTTCTGCCCAACCTGCACACATTGGATTTTGTTATACGTGGTTAATTTACTTTATCAATATTGACAGTTATTTGTGTGTGTGTTTGCTTAAGCAGTGAAACCCAAACCTCTCACCATCCTCATCCACCTCGTCTATCATCTCCTGCAGCTCCTCAGGGGTGGGGTTCTGCCCCAGCATCCGCATCACCTTCCCCAGCTCCTTGGTGCTGATGCAGCCGTCCTCCGCGCCCAGCACGAAGATGTCAAAGGCAGCCTTGAACTCTGGGGAGAGAGGGGGGAAGAGATTTGGGGGGCTTTCCCCATGCCTCAACCCCGCAGATGAGCAGCCCGGGGCTCACTCCTGGCACAACATCCCCTGTGCGTGCACCCTGGTACAGCCTGGGCTCGGCACGGTGAGGACACCCGGGCACGTGCACAGAGAATGCCTCGCTTGAGATGCTGAGGGACCAAAATCCCTGGGGAGCTCGTCTTGAGGCTGCAGTGTCAGGTTAAAGATGCACCTACCATTCTTTTGCTCTTCTGTCAGCTGCTCAACCTGGAAGGAAAACACAGAGACCAAGTCATTTTTCTTCCTCAGCACCACTAATGGTGAAAAGGTGATATTGGTTCAGCTGCCTTTGCAAAGGTCAACCAAGCCTCAACAGTTGCCCTCATCAACTGCGGAACAGAGAACTAGTTTTGACACCACAACGTTTTGTAGTCCAAGAGATCCTGTGCCTTAAACCCATGATTCCCCTCTCCTTTGGAGCGAGCATTGTTGCTCTGAAGTGGCTGCATCTGAGACACGGCAGAAGTAGCCTTTGCACAAGCTGGGAAAACCCTCTGGGAAAAGCATTTGTCAAACATTTGGGGATGGTTTCTTGTTGGGAGGCTTTGCAGTGGGCTGGCTGTGCCGCTGAGGGCTGCTCGTGCGTGGGCTGAGGTGGGATGTGCTGGAGAGGTCCTTGGGGAGGGCGAGGTGGACAAGACCATCCCTGGTAGCTGATTTTCACCCATAGATTCAGGGAACTCCCTGCACTACCCAGAGCATAAAGAGCTGGTTTAATTTCATTCAAGTCAGTGTTTATTGCAAAAGTTCCTGCCTCTGAAGGGAGCTGGTATTCCCTTGAGCCTGTTCTGCATACCTCCCTGAGGAAACAGCCCGTGGGGCCACGGGGCGTGAGCTGAAACGGGCTGGCAGATTGCTCCCAAACCCTTCCCTAATTCATTTCCTGCAGATAATGAGCAGGAGCCTGGTAGTTAACAGGAATTAATGAGGAGAACCAATGAGGAGAGCAAAGAGGAATCCATCAGCTCTGTGCCGTGCCTCATCAAGTGTGTTTCTCTCTTTGTCTTCAGCCCTGCTGACGTCTCGCATCACTGCCTGCAGGTACCACTTACCTAAAATCACTGACCCCACCACTGTGTCCATCGGCCCCTTCAGTAGGGGCCATTGAAACGCTGACTCTTCCCTCTCAGAGTCAGCCAGCTGTGACCCCTGCCAGGGCTACTCTGGCCTCTGCAGAGGGTGCCTGACCCCACTTCTTACCATCTCTGTGCCCCATGGGAGCAGCCCCCAGTTTTGGTCAGGGCAGAGCCACTCAGCCCAGGGTGCTGGCACCCTGTCTTTGAGGAAAGGCTGATGCTTTTGTCCCAAAGGTATGAGTGGTTTTGCAAAAGCCAGCTGGAAATCCTTCCCACTTGCAGCAAGAGGCAGGGAAAGTGCTTTTTCTTAGTGAGACAGAGGCTGCGGAGAGCAGGCAAAGAGCGTTCTCCCACTCCCCGTGCGCCAGGAGGTGAAGAATTTCAAGTCAGAAAGCGCTAAGGACAGTGGCAGGATTGCTGCTGCACAAGGAAACCCAAGCTTGCCGTAGCCCTGGCACCACTGCTGGTCCCTCAGCAGAGCAAGAGCAGCCACAAGGCTCCCTGGCTGATGCCCACAGCCTCGGTCCTGCCGCTCGCTCGGGTAACCTGACCCTCTTACTGCATTCGCTATTTATAAGCCTGGATGAGAGAGAGGGGCTGGAGATAAAGATGAGCTCCCCCATTGTTCCCAGGCTTTGGTATTTATCCTTGCAGCCCTTTATCTGGACACTTGTCCCTGGTTCTGTTCTTAGCACCACTTAACAGAGCCTAAAAATGTTCCTGAAATAGCTTTGTGTTTGCACACCCTTATCTAGGCATGAGTGGGCAGGAGGAAAATCCATTGGGTTCTCTGGCTGCACAGGGGGAATTTGGTACAGACTCCTAACACATGCCATCAGCACGCAGCAAATAAAAACTACTCTCTTGTAAACCTTCCGTGACTACTGGAGCTGTGCTGGATGTACACGGAATGCGTTGTGACGCTTCTGTTACAGAGCTGTCCCTTGAGCTGTTCATGGCGCTGTCTGGACACCGGTGCTGTTCAGGGCTTCATTGCTTTTTCCCCTTGGCATCATTTGAGGGACAGGTTTCTGCAGCTGCGGTGTGGGATGGCAAGCACTAAGCTCACAGCACCGCGGTGGCTGTGCTAACACCAAATCTGTCCTATTTTGCTTTTATCGGCTTTCTTTTTATAGAGTCAAGGGTTTGGGTTGGAAGGGACCTCAAAGCCCACCCAGTGCCACCCCCTGCCATGGGCAGGGACCCCTCCCACTGGGTCAGGGGGCTCCAAGCCCCATCCAACCTGGCCTTGAACACCTCCAGGGATGGGGCAGCCACCACTGCTCTGGGCACCCTGGGCCAGGGCCTCCCCACCCTCACAGCAAAACATTTCTCCCCAAGATCTCATCTCAATCTCCCCTCTTTCAGCTCAAACCCCTTCCCCCTCATCCTCTCCCTGCACTCCCTGATCCAGAGCCCTCCCCAGCTTCCCTGGAGCCCCTTTCAGCACTGGAGTCAGAGAACCTGTTTAACTGAAAGGCTTAATTAGAGAGGCTTAGCTTTTGCTTTATTTTGCAGGTCACGTTTTTCTCCCTTTTTGAGGTGTGGGTTGGCAGACTCACACTTTATTGTACAGCCTCTGTCAGCCTTTTCACACTTCGGGGATCCCTAGGGGCGCCCCATTTCATGAGGTTCAGGGCTGAGCAAAGGACAGGAGAGGTGTGAGCGTTTTGGTGTTTACTTTGATCACATATCAAGCAATATCTTTCCTCCCTATAAAACCCTTGGAATTAAAACAGGACTCGTATGATGTGTCTATCCTGCCATTTGTCAAAATCAAACCTGATCAACTATAAATGAAAAAACCCCCAAACACCAAAAAGCTCTTATTTTAACTCCAGCTATGAACGGGACACAGCAGCAACCCACGCAATCCAGACTATTTTCATCCTTATTCTACTCGCATGTCACTGTCTGTGCTACAAAATAATGCAGCGCCCCGATTACAGAGCAAATAGTTGGGGTTTACGCGGCGAGCGCAGCGTGCAGCTGTGTGGGTTAAAATAGGCGTCAGGATGCTCCGCGTTCCCCGAGAGCATAGCTCACGTTCTGGATTTCTGCAGAGCAGATAATGGGAGCGGCAAAGCAGTTGGGAAATAACTTACAAAAAACGAGAGTTTTTTAAGTCTTCCAGAAAAATA
This sequence comes from Neomorphus geoffroyi, assembly GCA_033558235.1. NCBI lineage: Eukaryota > Metazoa > Chordata > Aves > Cuculiformes > Neomorphidae > Neomorphus > Neomorphus geoffroyi. The sequence continues at coordinate 11,665,433 of JAUMJM010000050.1, forward strand.
TTCAGGTAAGGAAAGGGGAAACGGTGGAATTATAAAGCGCTGGGAAGAAGACGGTAAGGTTTAACCTGTATGAGCAGTCTTTTTGTGGGAAACGCTGCTCAGCTTTGTCTGGGCTAAACCCAGCAGCCACTTCTTATTGCATTCGAGGTTTGGTTGAGGTTTATAATTTCATCCACGGGCCAGATCTCTGCCTCACAACGAAGAGCCAAGGGGAAAAAATGTAAATAATTCAGTGACACAGTTGAGAGCTTCATGCTTGCAAGAGGAGTGCGGGATGTTCAGTGAGACTTCGGTGGGGGAGGTCGGTGTCCTGGATGAAGATGTCGACTAAAAGATGCCACCCAACAATTATGTCTGCGTTGAATTGACTCTGTCACAGCTATAAAACCCCTGAAAAGACTTTAACCCCCAGCCCCAAAGGGAGGACTTACCGCTGCCTTATAGATGTCATCCATGGCTGCAGAGGGTGGGCGAGGAGGGCGGCACGGTCACGCTCTGCCGGCGCTGTCCCCGTCAGTCCGGCTGATATAGGGGTCTGCCCACCCCGGGGATGTGACCAGCCCACCGGCAGCCCCGCATGCCCATCCCCGTCCCATCCCTGTCCCCACCGGAATGCTTTGCTGGCGCGCCCTGGGGCCGGGACGTGCAATATGGGAATGAGCAAGCCCTTCCAGCCAGGGGTCGGCAGGACCCGTGCTGATATATTGCACTATTTGGGTGTTGGCCCTGTGCCACCGTGTCACCTCCATCTCCTGTGGGTTCACCCCCTGGAAGCTGCGGTAGAAAGATTATCCTGTGCTTAATTCAACTGGGTAATACGGGAAAGGCATTTCTCCCAAAATATCCCTGTCCGAAGGGAAGGGAAGGGAAGGGAAGGGAAGGGAAGGGAAGGGAAGGGAAGGGAAGGGAAGGGAAGGGAAGGGAAGGGAAGGGAAGGGAAGGGAAGGGAAGGGAAGGGAAGGGAAGGGAAGGGAAGGGAAGGGAAGGGAAGGGAAGGGAAGGGAAGGGAAGGGGTCGTGGCAGGGCTGCCCTGTCCCCTCTCCTAGCTGTCCTCAGACCCATGGGGGGAAATCCTGCTGGAGGATGCGTGGCTGGAGCCAATACCCTTGGAGGAGCCGATGCTCTGTGTGTGGGAGCCAGGGCCGGGGAACGTGCAGTCCTGATGCCGCAGCATGGAGAAATGTAGAGACAGATGGAGCTTTGCCTCTGGTTTTTGCATTTAGCTGGGGCTGCAAAATGAGGGGGAGGCTGTCAGCTGTGCCTGATTTCAGAGATTATTCCCAGTCCTTTAAAAAAACGAGACTCGCTTCACCCCACCAGTGAGCTGTGCCCACTGCAAATGGGGAAAATCCACTCTCCTGGCTTTACCATGGATTTACCCCACTAGTGCGGAGAGCAAAACGTGCCAAAGGCCTCCGAGTGACGATGAGCGTTTTCTCAGGGCAGGAAAGAGCGTTTCAATCCACAGGGACCAAAGCAAAAGCTCTCTTTGTGGTGATTCAGGACTCCCTCTTGTGTCCAAAGGAGCTACAGATGGCCCCAGTAGCTCAGGGGAATGGAGTCTCACCTATTTTCAGTGTTAGCAAACCTGGAAACACCATGAATGCAGGGGTGAGGTTTCATCGCTTCTAAAAATCCCGTCTCCCTTTAACGTTACCTGCAAAAACCCCCTTGCTGTGCCTGTGTAATGCCTGGCCGAGGGGGCCACACCTCAGCCTCCCAAGCCCTGAAATATTAACCTGCTGCAGAGCCTGCTGACCTCGATTTACCCAGGTTTGAGCCGGGTTCTGCCTCTTCTCGGCACGGGGATGGCAGATGTGTTAAAAAGGAAGAGAGTTACCTTGAAGGAATTGATTTTTGAAGAATGTTAGTCTTCAGAATTGGAACGTGTTACTATTTTGATCGCCTTGAACATAGAGAAGGCTGCAAAGGGTACTAACTATTTCATCAAAGGGCATTGGAGCCCGTCCTTAGGTGATGGCACAGGCTGGGATGGGGAACCTGATGTCCCTCACCACCAAATCATCACCAAAGCCTCCTGGGTGCTCCCATGGAGGCCCCCCCCCCCCCAGGTGAGGTGCTGTCCCCAGGTGAACCCCAGCCCTGGGCTGCTTTCCCCCCACCCTGTGGGATTCCCTGTGGAGCTGGGACTGAGATGATGGCTCTGGGCACTGCCAGGCACCGCAGCAGAGGGTGAGGAATCTACACTTGGTCCCATCCTTCTGTCCCAGGAGGCGACAGCTCTGAGTCACCCCCTGAAAACAGCCCCTGGGATGTGTCACAACAGATCTAGGGACGCACGGCAGGAGCCAGAGCTCTGACGTTGCCTTCAAAGGGTCGCAGCCGCACTCTGGGAGCAGCTGGGATGAAGTCCAGGTTGGGATGTGGGAAGCGTTAATGATTTTAAACTGGAAGGGGAAGGTTTAGATCAGACATCAGGAAGAAATTCTTCACAATGAGGGTGGGGAGGCCCTGGCCCAGGGTGCCCAGAGCAGTGGTGGCTGCCCCATCCCTGGAGGTGTTCAAGGCCAGGTTGGATGGGGCTTGGAGCCCCCTGATCCAGTGGGAGGTGTCCCTGCCCATGGCAGGGGGTGGCACTGGCTGGGCTTCGAGGTCCCTTCCAACCCCAACCCATTCCATGTGGAAGAAAGGTCTCTGTCTGCCCAGAGAGGGGAAATCCAGGCCACTGACACCACGCACACTGACACAGGAAAGCTGGGCTTCTCCAGACACCCAACGCAAACAGAGACTTGCAAACCACAGCCGTGCCTAGAGGGGAAGGATGGAACCCATCTGGCAGCGAGAGGAGACGTTCCAGTGGGGAGGGAGGGGCCCCTCTTGCTGCTGGGAGCCAAAGTTTCCAGCATCTCCTGGCTCTCCAGAGCAGTTTGCTTGTTAAATAATTGACAATGGGGGTTTTGTAGAGAATCTGGGAGCCTCTGCCATGCAAAGCACAGGGGGAGGCTGCCGTGGAGGTGCACGTCTGCTCCCTGCAGCGGGTATGGGGGTGTCCCGGGGGAATGCAGCTGCTCCTGCTGCGTCCTTGTCTCCCTGGGTGAGCGCCCTGGCAGAGATGGCTCCCAGCTATCGATGGCCTGAGGAGGGCTGCCAGCACAAGTGCCCTTAATCCGGACACACGGCTGGCTTGGCAGCGCTCTGGCTGTCGCTGCGGTGAGGTACAGCGCGTTAGCTGAGGCTTCAGCTGCCTCCCAACGTGCCCTTGTGCTTGTCAGTCAGTCCGAGGTACCAACACATGTGCAAGGGTTTATTGCACTTTTACCTCCAAAATTTCAGCTCGGGTTTTCCTTTCCAGGCAGCTGCAACCCCCTGCAAAACAAGCAGAGGCATCCTTCAGGTCGAATACCAGGAACTAAAAAGCAGAAGCTCAACTAAGTTGCAACTTAAGTTGAGGTCAGGGTGTTTGCAGGGCCCCTTGGGCGGTCTGTTGTGGCTCCAAACTGCAATAAAATGCTCCAGCACCCCCTTTCCCTGTGCAGGTCATCCAGCCTTAGGCAGAGCCGGACCCACTGACCTCAAAACTCTTGGAGCACTGCAGCTTCTTCCCCAGGGACCGTGCATCACAGCCGAAATGGTCACCTGCAGCCCAGTTTCCCCAGTTAAAACAAGTTTCCTTCAAGAGAAGCACGCTGACATCCCATGGGGACAAACCTGTGGGATTTTACTGCTAGCTAAATCTTCCTTGGAGGATTTTAACTGACCAAGCCCCCGCTTTCCCCAGCTGCGTTGCTGCTGTTGATGCATCTTCCCTGGGGACCAGGACAGGGCTGTCAAACCATGTGCCACCTCGGCACGCACAGGCAGAAACTGCCTTGGGAAAAGGAGAAGGGCACCTATCAAACCCAACAGCCGTGCAAGTGCTACCAATTGTTATTTAATTAAGGAGCTGGGACATTCAGAGGAAGCTTAATTAAAGTGGCTCCCTGAAACCACTTATTATCTCATCAAGACGCTGAGCTCAGCAGCAGCTCCTGCCGGTACTGGGACAGCACTAGAAAATCCCTCTCAGGCAGCCTTTACTATATCTGTATTTTCTCCGTAGACAACATCATCCTTCAGCTAAGTCCTCGCCAAGGGAAAGCATTTTGCAATGAAAATAAAATCAGACCAGGTTTATGCAGCTGCATTTGCAGAGCTGGGTGTGCTTTCCTGCTGCCCTGGTTGCATCTGCCAGACGCTGGTGTTACCCCTGCGCCACAGCTCCCTTCTGCCGAGGAAATACTTCCCATTCAGATGACTTTGAAACCCACACACAGGGATTTGGGCACTTCTGCCATTATTAACGCCGTTACTCGGAGCTAATTGCATCCTCCCTTAGGCAGCGTGAGCAAGGACAGAGCCACGTCACCTTCATTTTGCTGGAAGATGCTTTTTTACCCAAAGCTCCCTCTCAGGGTGACTCAGATTCACAGGGGAAAGGCCAAGGAGGATTTGCTCAGAATCCTTTAGGATTCTCCCTTTCTATTACAAATTCCAGGCAAGATCCCTCTAGCGTGCACAGGTTACGAAGTGCTTAGTGAGGCAGCGCGTTGAGTAAGCAAAGCAAAGCCACCCCAAACTGCACCCCGAGTTCATCCCTGGGCTGAGTCCACGCAGGTTCAGGCCACCTGCCCAGCTCCTCAGCTCTGTTTTTGCGGTGGCACCGGGTATGGTGGTCACACAACCACCGACCGTAGCGGCGCCTCTGCCCAATGCAACCGTGCCCAAGCCTCCAGCAGGACACGGTGGCCAAGGATCTCCACCAAGAGCTGTGTGCAGCTGGGGGCGGCGCTGCTTTGGACTGCAGCCAGCACTTCGTCCTCATGCAGATGTTCGTGAGCGCAGCAGCTCAGCCGCACTGCTGCGAGGGAGATGGTTCCTCTGCAGACACGCACTGGCTTTGCTCTCTGCACTTCCATCTCAGATGCCCAGTGCCAGCATCCACCTGCATCGCACCTTTCTCTGGTGCCACGTCTGCACTGTGGGTGTTGCACGCGCCAGGCTGTAGCTGCCTTGGACGTGCCTGGACCTCCTCGAGCTGCCTGCATGACAGAGCAGTGCCCAGCCCAGTGCTGCCCAGCCTGGCGCTGCGCACACTGCATTGCACTGCGCAGTCTGCGGGGCACAGCGCTGCGGTGCATCGCACAGCCCTGCAGAGCCCTGCATTGCTCAACCCTGCACTGCCCTGCACAATCCTGTGTGGCACTTCACAGTGCTGTCTGCCTTACCCTGCGCTGCTCTGCTCTGCCCTGCCCTGCCCTGCCCTGCCCTGCCCTGCCCTCCCCTGCCCTCCCCTCCCTTCCCCTCCCCTGTCCTGCCCTGCCCTCCCCTCCCCTGTCCTGCCCTGCACTGCCCTGCACCACGGCAGGCAAAGCCCCGCCCCAGACAAGCCCCGCCCCTCCCAGCGCAAGCCCCGCCCCACGGGCCACAGCCCTGCCTCTCCACCGCAAGCCCCGCCCTCACAAGCCCCGCCCCTCCCAGCGCAAGCCCCGCCCCACAGGCCACAGCCCTGCCTCTCCACCGCAAGCCCCGCCCTTACAAGCCCCGCCCCACGAGGCACAACCCCACCTCTCCCAGCGTAAGCCCCGCCCCATGGGCCATTGCCCATCGTCTCCCAGGGCAAACCCCGCCCCCGCCCAAGCCCCGCCCCCGCCCGCGATTGCCAATAAAGTGGCGCCGGGCGGGGCCGCCCCACCGTACGGGGTGGGGGGGGCCGGGCCAAGATGGCGGCGGTGGCGGAGCGGCGCGGACTGGGGGCTGGTGCGGGCGGCGGCGGCCGGAGGGGAGCGGCGGTGACTCCGTGAGCGCGGCCGAGCAGGCGGCCGGTGCCCCGCGCTTCACCCGGTACCATGGAAGCGGCGGCGGTGGGCGAAGACGGCGAGGAGCCCCCGCGGGAGGCCCGGATCCTGGGTTCTGAGCTGGTGGAGACCTACACGGTGCGGGCCGGGGGGGTGGGCTGAGGGGGGTCTGGGCCCCCCCCGACCCCCTCAGAGCGGCGGCCCTTGGGGAGGCGGCGGGTGTTTTAGCGCAGCCCGAGTTAGCCCCCATTCCTGCCCACGTTTCCCTCCGTCTGCGTTTATTTGCGTGCGTTTGTGTGTGTGTGGTCGGGAATAATCGTTGTTTGGGTAAAGGGCGCGTTTAGGGCTGGGCTGAATGCGGTGAGAGGCTTCCCTTCAGGTGGAAATGGCGTAAAACCCCCTCTTGAAGAGCTGATCTTGTCAAAGGAAATTCAGGTGATTCCGAGGGAATGGCGGGAAGATGCCAGGGAGGGTTAGGTTGGACATCAGGAAAAGGCTCTTCCCCCAGAGGGTGGTGGAGCACTGGAACAGCTCCCAGGGAAGCAGTCACAGCCTGACAATATTCCAGAAGCATTTGGCCAACACCCTCATCTTGTGAATGTTGGGGTTGTCCTGTGCAGATACAGGAGTTGGGCTCAGTGATCTTTGTGGATCACTTCCAACTCAGGACATTCTGTCATTTTGGAAAGGCAATTTTTCTCTTACCTTCCCCCCCCAAAAGAGGAAAGACTGCCGGCAGTGATTTTCTGTGGGGAAGGAATTAAATTTTTGATGTATGACTTCTGTTTTAACTGGTTGCTTTGTAGCAAGGGGTAATTGGTCTGTTTTTCAGGAGGAAGCTCATCATAAAACAAACCTCAGCGTAATTGCAGACAGAAAACATCTCAAGCACGCTGCCCTTTAGTTATGCAACTTAAAAATGTTTGCTGCTCCCACCTTATTTTAGTGTGATTTGAATGCTCTTTCTTTCTCGTAGAAAGCACATCATGATGTCAGGTTTCTTCCTGCTGCAGGAACCTAAAAGGGAAAGAGGAGCAGTGGTCCAGAAAGGCAGTGTTTGCCAAGTTGTGTAATAGTTCCAAGTAATATTTCAGGTTACTGCTTCTGGAAAAGGTATCGGGAGAAAAATGGAGTAACAGGAAGGTGCTTTGAGTTGTCAGTATGAGCATTTACACAGCTGTAGTGAGTGAAGGGCCTAATTCCTTTGTAATTGACAACACTTGAAATATATTGTGTGGGAATGACTGTCAGGTGGTGAGTAGCCAGATTTACAGACAAAAATGCCCTGAGAATGCAGTGAAAGAATTGGTTAGATGCTTACAACGTGTTCTTGGAAATTGCTTCAGCTCTTTCTGATGTTAGTTTTGTAATGTGTATTCGCAGACAGGATGCTGCTGCTGAGCTCTTACCACTGTCTGTAGATGTGGTTCATCCTTCAAGCAGGTTTGTTTCCACAGTCCCCAATCAGTCGAGAGGCGCAGTGAGGCTTGTGACACGGTGACTGTAAGCTGCTGTGCGAGCTGTGATCCAGGGCTCAGCAATGTTCATGTCGGTGTGGAGAATTTCCATGAGTATTTTGCAATGCCAGTGAATGAGAAGTTCAAGGGAGTTTGGTTGAGAAAATGTCAAAACGTTATCTGCCCTCTTTACTCCACTAGAGTTTGTGGACACAGTGGGTGAAATGTTAGCTGCTTTGCTGTTTCAGCCTGAAAACTGCTGTTGTCGTACAGCCAGCCTTGGGGGATACCATTAATGTGCTAGACTGAGCTGCAGTGCAGGTGTGTAAGTTGACTGCGGGTGGTGGTCAGCAGATCAGCTGGCAGTTGGGGATAACATTTGCCAGGGAGTGTAGGAATAGGATGAGTGATAATGGTTTTAAGCTGCAAGAAGGGAGACTGAGATGAGATCTTGGGGAGAAATGTTTTGCTGTGAGGGTGGGGAGGCCCTGGCCCAGGTTGCCCAGAGAAGTGGTGACTGTCCCATCCCTGGAGGTGTTCCAGGCCAGGTTGGATGGGGCTTGGAGCCCCCTGATCCAGTGGGAGGGGTCCCTGCCCATGGCAGGGGGTGGAACTGGATGAGCCTTAAGGTCTCTTCTAACCCAAACCATTCTGTGATTCTATGTTTATTTTTTCAAGGCCAGATTTGTTTTTTAATGATTATTTTTCTGTAAATACTGTGCTGTTTCAATGCCATTTTTATTGGGGAGTTTTGGAATTCAGGTGTTTGAAAGGCAAGATTTACCAGTGCTTGGTCTTTGATTCTTCTGCTGTGTTTTTGAAGGAGCCGTGGCATTAAGCTTACCTATGTGTGAAACTCCTAAAACTGTTAGGAGGACTCCAAGCCTGCAGCCAGTTTGTGTGAGAAGACCCAGGCCATTAGGAATAATTCTTAAAACATAACTGAATGTCTTGCAAAAGTATTGACAAGGTAAAATGTTTTACAAAAATTAGCGTTTGTGTTTAGTGTTCAAGATTAGATTAGAAGCACTTAAAGATGTGATAAAGACCTGAGTGAAGAAATAAGGTGGTGTGAAAGTCAGCCAGATCTGATAAAGGTGAGAAAGGAAATATCCATAAAGCATCTTTATCCATTAATGTGTAGTAGTCAGGGTGGCCATGGTCCTGTTTACATCTTGGTTTTGTAAGACTCATTTTTCTTTTGGCATGTGTGCTTCCTTTTGTGCATTGTATTTCAAAGCTCACAACTCAGTAGAAGGAGACATTTTAATGACATCAATTTGACAGTTGTGAGATTAAATCCTGTAAAATACATCAGGGAGGCCCACAGTTCTGTGTCATTTTGAAGGCACTTTAAAAAAATGTGATTCTTGTTGGAGTAGTTAGGGTGGAAGGCAAAATCCAGCAGGAAAAAAGTACTGCACTCGTTCATGGTTTTTCTGTTGTGTTGGAAAAATATGAGCTCTTCTACATTGTATTTCTCCTGTGTGTGCTGGCCCACAGGGCAGATGCTTACTGGAGACTGGCTGGTTGCTAGAAGGCCTCAAGGCTGCCAGTGCTTCATTTGTTTCCTGCTGTGCATTTGTTTGGCCTAAAATTGCCTTCCTGCCTTTCCTGTCTTTTGCAGCTGTTTTTCATATAAATACAAGTTTTGATATTTAAGGAAAATACTGTGGCTTGAATGGGTGTAAACTGTGTGACTGCTTGAGGAGGAGGTGTTGCATCAGTGCTCTGGAATTTGGGACCTGCTGGCTGTGGTCACACCTGTGTCCTGGGCTTCCTGTGGGCAGCTTTGTTGTTTGGGAAGTGAGGTGCTTGTCTTGATGGTGGTGAAGTTGGCTGAGGGAGGCTGTAGGAATGCAAGTTTCCCATGGGAAGTGAGATGGGAGGGGTTTTATAATGTGTACAGGAAGTAAACAAAAGGCAGTCTGGAATCACTGCTTGCTCCAAAATTATGCATCTATAAAAATTTTGAGTGACTATTTCACCTTTACATGTTTAGGGTGATGAAAACCTGCTGTTTGGTGTGAGTACTTGACTGCAGGGAGTATGAAGTGTAATCATGAGAATATACAGCACTACAGATACGCTGAACACTTCACAAAGTAGAACTTAGCCAAAACAACTGGTTTGTAAGACATACATAAAAAATATACTGCACAAAAAGGTTTGGTAGAGACCTGGGGAGGAGGAAAACCTGTGAATGTAAACGCTCGTACGTTTTGGCTCACTAGAAATGCAATGAATGGCATAAATATGGGAAGAGATTTCACATAGTTTGTCTGGGAAGCGGGGCAGCATGATAGAAATTTGTCATCTCTCCACGTATGCCTTCTATAATAGCAGCTGGATTGACAAGCAGTCCTTGAAGAACCTTAACTTAAACTGTCAGCCTTGTCATATTAGTGCACTCAGAATTAATTGAAGGTCATATATATTTTTTCCAGAAACTTAGCTATTTTTTTTGCTTTAAAATTATTTCTGTATTGAAACAAGTCTTTGGAGCACATAAACATTTGTATTTATTCTTCAAGTTGATGGCAGCTTGTGGATGGATGTGAAGTCAGTTGCTGTCTTTCTGCATACAGGTGCTGTTTGAGGGGTGAATATGTGCTGCTCTGGTTGCTCTGCTGTGGCTTTAGAAAGACTTAATTTGAGGAGTTGCATCTGTGCATGTAAACACCACTTAACATTTTCCTTCCAGGACTATCCATTTGGCTCGGAGCTTTGTTTCTAGAAGTAGTCAGTGCTTGCCATATCAGCAAAATAGGAAACCTTTATTATGTATTTACTGTGTTGTATACAGAGATGAGGAGCATTCCTGCTTCATACAATGAGCTTCATACAAGTTTACAGAGTTTTCAGCTTCATCTTAGACTTTATGCATTGTGTGCTCTGTGCTGCGTTTAGCTATAGTGCTTGATCTGCCATAATTTAGCACAGTCAGGTTTTAAAAAGAACTAGTCTTTTTATTCTGGCTTCTAAATGTAGTCCTTATTTAGTTCTAACTTCAGCCTTATGGTTTCTGAGTCTCCTTCCTTTCCTCAGGGTTATGAGGAACATCAGAATGCTCAGGTTATTCCTGTTCTAGTTTGTCACCGCCACAGTGAATAATCCTGATCTCCCATTTCCCAACTTAACATGACAGGAAAGCAGACGCAGGCCTTAATTGACACTGCAATTCTGTGTAGGCATTCATCTGTTCGCAGCGCTCAGCTGAACACTGACGTGTCGCCTGCCTTAGTCAGACATCTTGATTCAGTTCTCGCTAGGACTTGGGTTTTGTTCAGCCAAGCCAGCGTCAGACACTTAAAAAACGTAATTGGCCTGAAATATAGTTTGTCTTTTAAATGCAAGTGGTATTCTGTCTAATGTTGTGCATCGTGCTGGCCTGTACTGACACTAAGTGAAAACTGGCCTTTTACGTAACAGATTGAAACTGTTGATGCTTTTTTGTTTTCTCGAGTGGGTTTAGCAATGAGATGTGCATCATTCTCATAGCAGCTATGAGTCAGGTCTGCGTGATCTGTGGTAGTAAGCAAGCTCTTAACTGTATTTCAGTGCTTTCAGGATTTGATTAGGAATTAGTGTTTTCCCAAAAGAATAGAGTTGGATTGGATAGCATGGTTTATTTAATTTATTTTCAAGTAGCTGTGGAACTGGCTTTGCTGAGCGTTGTTTCTTTGTGTTTTATTTTGTACCTTTGAAGTTTCTACAGGATGGTTTGCTTCTGGCATATCCAAAGATTGAGTCTCCTGCAGAGCCAGTGCTGTTTCATCTAGACAGTCACCTACAATGAAAATCTTGAATTGTTTGATACACGGGTGGTTAGAAATAGTTTTGTGTCAAGAAATGCTGGGTTGCTTTAGATAATTGTAGTGATCTTTTGGGCATAATTGTGACTCTCACTGTAACTCTGCAGTCTTGTAACAGAAGAAGTTGTGTGCTTTACCCCAAAAGGAATAAAACAATTAACATCCAACCAAAGGATTTGTCTGGACTTCTGAAAGGTTAAGCTCCAGATTTCTGCTTAGCTGTGAACTGGCAGCAGGATGGTTGCCAAGTTCCTCTGCTCATTGTGGAACTTGGTAGATTGAAGAAGTGGTGCTGCTGTCCCAGGCTGTTAGGGACAGCTATGGATACTGACTTGACTTCAGAAAAAGAAGTAGCTTAGAGAACTTGATTGTTAACACCTGGGTTGCAAAAATAAAAGCAGCTGCTTTATGGGAAGAAGCATCTGTGTGTTTTTGTGTGGAGCAGCCTTGTGGATGAGATTGGGCATCCTACATCAACAAAGTCACCGTAGAGGTTTAGGAGTGTAGAACCACCTTACAGGGTTCTGTTAAGCAGGACATCCCAGTGAGCTTCTCTTTAAGACATGCTTTGCAGTTCCCTTACTTGGATTCTTCCTTTCAGGTGTACATTATTCAGGTCAGTGTTGGCAATCATCAGTGGACAGTCAAACATCGTTACAGTGATTTCCATGACCTGCATGAAAAGGTAAGGATGTTAAAACTGTGGCCTTGGTCTCCTACAAAACATTGTACAGTTTGTATAGTTCTGTGGTATGGGACATAAATTCTGACTTTAAAGAGAGGGAATATTTAGCTGGATACCAGCAGACCTGCAGACTACATGCTATTTTGTGTGAACAATATTACTTGCTCCTTTTATACTCCCCTCTTGAATTGGGGGAAGTTGGTGTGGACAACTTTAGCCTTGGACCGAACCTTTTGTCAGAAAGAGTAGAGTTCAGGCTAAAGTCATTAAACTTTTTGCTGAGAGATGCTTATGGTCAGCTGATGTGGTAACCAACAGCTGGATTGAATCAAAGACTCTTCTGGGAGGGGTGGATGATAAAACTGCCCTTAGACAGTAACATTGGGTAGTTACTAACTGGTGCTGGTTAAAAACAGTGATGAAAATGAGGGGAAGTCCACTATAATTGAGCCTGAGTTGCTTTCTCAAACGCACCAGTTGTGTTTTATCACTGTAGTTACGTTCTGCCCTGTGGTACTGTGATTCTCTCCGGAAATACTGTTATTAAATTTATCATTTTGTCATAAAATGTTCTTTCTGAAAATACCTAAGATTTTGAACTCAATTGCTAAGTTTGCTGAAGTTATTTTATTTTTGGATCTTACTAGAATCAAGCAATGTGCTCTTAATGTATTCCAGTGTGTCTTTTGTGCAGGTTCAGATGATGAGTTTAGTAACTCTGGCCTTTGTCTTTCAGCTTGTTTCAGAAAAGAAAATAGACAAAAACCTGTTACCTCCCAAGAAGATTATTGGAAAAAATTCCAAAAGCCTGGTGGAGAAAAGACAGAAGGAATTAGAGGTCTACCTGCAAACTCTCCTGGTCAAGTTCCCTGTTACTGCTCCTAAAGTTTTGTCGCACTTCCTACACTTTCATTTATATGTAAGTTATGTTTTTGGCATATAAAATGGAAATCTGAGTGTCTTTCCCTGGTTTTCATACTTGGAGAGAATTGTAAGAGGTCTTCACAAAAAAGCTGAATCTGCCCTTTTTCAGCATTTTGCACAATGTAACCTACAAAGCATATTTTTAATATTTTGCCACCACTTTGCAGTAAATATGGTGCTGGTAAGTGGTGTGAGTAGGGACTCTAAGAGGAGAAAATGAATGCTGGCAGGATACTTGGAAGCTGTGAATAGATCTGAAGCTGAATTGGTTCTTAGGCTGAAGTCAATAGTGCTGGCTCTCTGAAGGAACATTGCATAATTGATGCACACACCCCTACTTAGTGGTTGATGGTTAGAGCTGTGGTTCACACTGAAACAATTCCCAGTAGCCCAAATGAAGAAAAATGGTGCTTCTCCATGAGAATCTTGCTGATGGAGTGGTCTCTGGAGAAACAGCTCCAGACAGTGTTATGGTAAAGGATGCTTGAAGAAAGAAGCAATGGCTGGCTTTCATCCTCAGATTGCAATTTGTTTGTTCCTCTTGTGTATAATTAGGCTTTTTTTCAGTATGGCATTGTGTCGTAAGGGGGAGAAGGAACTTTATAGAGAGGATAATGCACTGGAGAACCCAGTGGAAAGGAGAAGCGGTAATTGCTTTGGGGTGGGATGTGCTGAGATGGCTCTTTATGGTTTCATATAAAGGCTTCAGAAATGTCACAAGTGGCCTGTTAGATGTGTTAATTAAGCTTAAGCAACAAAGGAAAACCTGTGTTAGTCGTATTGCATGAATGTAATTATTCAGATTGACTTAGATGAGTTGTAGAAGACTTGCTTCATACTCTTGCTGTTGCCCGGCTGATCTGAGTGAGGAGGACTGATTTGTCATGATCGATCCTTCTAAAATGGATTGAAGGTTTTACATGTATCAAAAATGTGCGTGATAACATAGGGACAGTTGTGTTCAGATGGAGCAAACTTCCTGATCACTAGGAATTTGCATAATTTTTCTGTTCTCTAGCTATGCCATGTCTTAAATTTTGTCTTTCATTAATGTTTTAATGCTGTCACTCCAACAAAGGTTTTGATTCAGGTACACATTCTTCCTAGTCCCTCTCTTGGGTTTCAGTTAGAATAATTTTTCCTTTTGCTGTAATGTTCATCCTTTTTTTTTACTTTTCCAAGGATCTGGCATTATTTGGGTATTAATGTTCCCCTGTTTCTATACTGTGCTTCTGTATGAAGAGCAAACTTGTTGCTTCATCTACATTTCTTTGCTTTAGGGGAGTCTGGCTTGAGGTATAAACTCAATTGTTTTTGCTTGGAGCTTCAGAGAACTTTTAAATATTTACAGAAAAAAAAGTTAGGTGTTCAGCAGAAAAGCTAAATATTTGCCACAGCAATTCTACTGGAAAAATAACCTTCCCACAGAACTTTGATCTTTTAAAATACCTTTGTTACCAGGCAGCCTGTGTATATGCTTGAGCCATTATCATCTCTGATATTGCCTCCTTAGTTTGAAGAGGAGGGCTGCAATATTATTTATAATATTTACAGTATTGGTTATTTAGTTTTATTGCCTAGGTTAATAGAACTAAATGGAGTTGAAATATCTAGCGTAAATACATTAAAACCACTTCGAAGCCATTGTGTGTCACAGGGAAAAGCTGGGTACCGCCTGGCAAAGAGAAGCAGTTGCATGTGACAGCAAGATGCGATGTCATTGTCAGACACTGAAGAGGATGTCTGCAGTGATAGGAGTGCTTATTTTGTTACGTTGTCTTAAACCTCATCATCTTTGGAGATTTGATTTGTTGACCTACAGATGGAAGCTTTTGCAAGAAAAGAATTGAGTACCCACACCCTGCTGTTCAGAGACACCTGCACACAATGGACTGCTGTGGATTTCAAGCCTATAAGTAGTTAGGGCTGAAACAGAGGTCTCTTGTAGAGCTGACAGGAATAGAGGTGCTTTATTTTGTGTGCCAGTCACTGAACAGTCCATGTCATAATCTTGTTTCCATTATAAGTGTAGAAAAAATTTCCAGATGTTGAAAGGGATACAGGCTATAGTTGTCAAGTCTGTGTGTGCCAGTTGGGTGCAATTGGCTTATTCAAATGAGAGACAGAATGGTTGAATTTGTTTTGGAATGCAGCTTCTAGCTTGTTCTCAGAACTGTGATGTGGAGGCTTTGTTCACCCTCAGTGAGTGGGGTTTCAGTTATACCAAGAATGTGCTTTTCTGAAACGCTTGCCTCATCAAATGAGCTGAGCTGTCTGCTGCAGATGTCCTGTGGATTTATTCCCTTGTTTTGAATCATGAGGGATTTGTCAGGAGAGTAAACTCATCAAATATTCATTTTGTGATGATCCATAATATCTGTTCATCCTTTGCAGCTACCTTAAAATGAGATGCATGTGTCTAGGGGAAGCTTTGCTGTCACAAATAGCTTTATTTTGTTCTTTTTGTGGGCATTTGAGAGAACTGTTGGAAGTGTTCAGAGCTATTTCTGGACTTGCACAGAGCATTTGCTTTTTGTGGAAGGAAGCATGCCCAGGTGGGAAATACTTGTACTGATCTTTGTGCACCTTCAGATTTAGAAAGAACCTCAATGCAGATATTGAGTTTTCAGACTTTTTCTTTCCTCCTGGAATCAGTCAGCACCTGGGTTTGTCCAGAAGGGTGGAGAACGTATAGGACAGGGAAAAGGGGCTTTTGAGTTACTCTACAGCAAACAGAATAGAGTTGAAGTGCAGATTAATTTTCTGTTTCCCCTGTAGACCTGTGAATATAAAGTTTTCGTTGTATTAGTGATATTCAGACAAAATATTGAGTGCTTGGTACACTAGTTTAGTCCTAATGTTAAAAACTGAAGAACACTTTACTTGTAATAGTTCCTTGAAGAGCACTATACTTGAAAAAAAGCTTGATTTTTAAGAAACTCTTACGAGTTGGGCTGATGATGGCTAGTCATAATTGCTCTAGTTTCTGTTGCCCTTTTTTAATATATGTGGGATGTGATTATTTAAATGTAGTTCAGTATCTTCCATCTTGGAAATTAAAATAATGAAATTAAATAATTTCATGTCATTTTTATGAAGTCTTTTCAGGTTTTGAAGAAATAGATGAGAAAATCACAGTTGATTTCTGTTTTAAAAAAATCTTGTACTGCAGCTAAGAAGGGAGATTTCAGCAAATTGCAAAACTGGAACCATGCATTTGTAAATAACACCTGATTATGGTGGTTTATTCTTTGCAGGAGATCAATGGGATCACTGCTGCATTGGCTGAAGAGCTGTTCCACAAAGGTAAAGAACTTGCAAGAATCCTTGATGTCTGACTGCTGTATAGTAGCATAGCCTGCACTCTTGGACGAGCTCCCACTGAATTCCAAAGGGAATTTTACTCCTCAGAGCATTTCTTAGAACTCTACTTACCATAAAAGCTGATGTTCTTTTGTCCCTGAAGTCAAACTGATGCCCCTAAAAGAAAAGGAGAAAGATATTAATTCCAACTGTGCATCTGACTGTTGTAGTTCACATTGACTTGTGGTGCCTTCAGAGAAGCTTTTTGGATGCTGTTGCTTACCATTCCTAGAATGAAATGGGATTGTAAAAACGTTATCAGATAATGCATTTCCTCTTCTGGGAGTTTGCATTGGTATTAGTGTGGTGAAAGTCTTCATACTGTCCAAAAAACGTGTTTGCTACAGTTCTGCATTTAGGCAGCGTAGCAAAAGATACAAGGTCTGGTTTGTAGATGGCAGGCACTGCTTTTTATGAATAGAATAAATCCAAATTGCTGTAGAACTTAGGGTTATCTTGGGGAAAATTTACTAACTCTTACATTATATAAATGAACTTTGATTTCAATCCTGTTAAGGTTGAGATAAATTTGCCATTAGTTGCAGTAGGAGCTTCAGGCTTGTATGCCGAGTGCCTGTTTGCACACCTAGATTATCCTGGTGTTAAAAAGAATCATAATTCAGCCATTGTCATTTAAAGTGGCAAAAAATGACTTAGTTTTGGTACATTAATCATGAGCTCAGAATATAAATGATGTTTAATCTCTAACGTTAGATCGACCGTGTGCCAGTTATGCATTTGTAACTGTTGCAGCATTGAGTTTGATACCATCATCCTCTGGGTTTCAGGAGAGCAGTTGTTAATGGCTGGAGAAGTCTTCACCATCAGACCCTTGCAGTTGTATGCTGTCACTCAACAGCTGCTACAGGGAAAGCCTACGTGCGCTAATGGAGATGCCAAAACAGATCTGGGTCATATTTTAGATTTCACTTGTAGACTCAAGTATTTAAAGGTGAGCTATGCTTGCACAAGGACTGCAGTTGTTTCTGCCAGACTGATGTGATTCTTGATGTACTCTTGGAGTCTAGTTCCAATGCACAAGAGTTTTAATGATAGCAAACACCAGCAAGCATTTGAAAGTTGATGTTAAACAGGTGATTTTTCTGCCAACCTTCAGTACACACATGGATCTCTAATGAAGATGCTGACTCTCTGGTGTGATGTGGCATCTTCAGCAGTGCTGCCTGTAGAGATGCAGCCACAGTCTAATGCTTTCTTCAGGCTCATCTTGTCAGTGCCTTGAACTTCATTCCCTGTAGTGGAATCGAAGACAGTTCTGTCCTTGAGGATCCAGATATTTTAAGGAAGTTGTTTCTAGTGAGTGCAGCTCTGGCTTGGTCAACTGAGAATGGAGCCTGGGTCAATCTTGCCTATGGTATTTTTTGCATGCCCTGTGTGCTACAAAACACAAGCACCAGGTGGCAGTTCAACTTCAGTGCTTCAAGCTCAGTGCACTTAGCTGGAGCAGCTAACCTTTTTTTGCCTGAAGAGTTAATCTGCAAGTTCCATGAATCATTCTATACTTGAAAAACTAATTGGAATTTTGGCTGTCTTTCCAAGCTACTGTGTTTGTGCTGTTGCCTGTGTGAGGCTATCTGAAATGCAAACAAGTTGAATTGTGTGCACTAACTCTTAAATGTTGATTGCTTAGGTCACTGGAACCGGGGGGCCTTTTGGAACCAGTAACATTCAGGAGCATCTGTTGCCTTTTGATCTGTCAATTTTCAAATCACTTCATCAAATAGAGGTATGACTGAGATACTGCTCATAATTTTATAGAGGCTGTGCCAATGCCAGCTCTGCTGCCTGTCTCTCAGAATTGGTAATTATGTGCTTTGTGTTGGTGCTAGAATTGGAGTGTGATTTTTAGGAGGACTCTTTGATTTGTGAAGCAACATTTTTTCACAAGTCTTGGAAATAAGGCTGCCAAATTTAAAGGTTTAGAATAGCTTGCACTGCGTGGATATTCAAGAAGAATATAATTTCCCACATATACACAAAACCTAAGCTAGAGTCACTTTCCATTGTCTTCAAGATCTAACAAATGAGGTCTGATGGGAACTCTTATCACAAAGTATTTTTCATTTAGAAAGCACTGAATATTTGTGGAAATTTCCTGACATCAAACTTGCTTGGGAGAGTGCACTTCTGCTTGTGGTGCGTCTTGCTCGATAGTTTGCAGATTTTTCCACAGATGATACCTAAATAGTAAGTGTCTGCAGGTAGAGCCATAACTTGAGATGCTTCTTTTAAACTGCCTGGGTAATTTCACCTTGAACACACAGGACAGGAAGTCAGTGGAGTAGAAGCTTTGTTCAAATAAATGTTAGAACCTTACTTTTCTGTAGTTGTGTCTCTAATTTCTTGCTTTAGCTTTACCAAATGTTGCTATTCCTAACCTGATATTCTCAGGAGATTTTAAGGGAGTGCTGTAACTACTTTCCATATTGGTAGAGAATCTGCTGTTGAAGCTTTTAGCTGCCTCTTCCACTTCTCATGGTTGTTCTAGCATTTCTGACTTTGTGACGTTTGCTTTTTTTAACTAGATCAGTCATTGTGGGGGAAAGCTTATCAAAGGGCTGACTTCATCAAAACACGCTCTGGCCACAATGAGTGTTCGCTTTTCAGCAACATCAATGAAGGTGAGTTCCTGCTTCTAGTGCTTTACACATACGTGTAAACATCCATGTACCTTTCTGTACTGCCTGTTGCAGGTTCTGCTTTTAAAACCATGGAACTGAAAGGGTTTCCTAATGTTTCAGAATCTCAGCTTAAATAAATGGAGGAAGTGTTTACCTGTGTCCCTCCACAGGGATCTTTCTGACACTTGCATTGGAATATATGGTTCTCATTCATCCAGGAACGAATGCCTACATCTTATTCTTTTCTCTGGGCTTTGATTTGGCAAGGGACATCCAGTAGCATGATTTTCACTGTCCCTCTCTTGTTCCTTGATATTCCCCAATTTGGGTCGCCTGCTAGTGTTGGAACTCCTTCCCTGCACATCTGAAATAAATCTGACCCAGTCAACTCGCATTTCAAGACCTGCAGCTTCAATCTAGGCGATACAAAGCTTAGAAATCTAATAGGGTGGTTTGGATTGTTTTCAAAGCTGTTCGCTTTCACTGAGGATGCAAACATGTTATGGTGTGTTTGTCTTAAACAGGAAATCCTCGTGCCGGAGGCCTCCGAGTTTGATCAGTGGGAGCCAGAGGATGCATCTTGGAGTTGCCCAGTGACAGCAGTTATTCCAACTTGGAGAACTTTAACAACTTTGGATATGAGTCACAATAGCATCTCTCAAATTGATGATTCAGTGGTAAGAAATATCTTTTCATTTGTGGAAAAAAAAGTATGATTGGTCTTCTGGGATTTGTTTGGTTGTCAGCTGTACTATGTTGATTAGCTGCATGGCCTGATTTATAAGCTCAATTGTATTGTGAACACATTTTTTTCCCCTTTTATAGAAGTTAATTCCGAAGATTGAGTTCCTGGATTTGAGTCACAATGGGGTGTCTCTGGTAGAAAATTTACAGGTAAGTGATGCTTTTCAGGGTGAATTTTCTTTTTTGTCTGAACTGCCTGGGACCTTGGAACACAGATTTTCTTGTTTCAGAATTTTGTTACTCATCTTCCTTATGAAGGGCGATTTAAGCCCAAATAGATTATCCTTCGTAACATCAAGCACTTTTAATAGTGGATTTCTTACTTGCTCTGGATATTTTAATTTCTTTGCCAATATGTTGTACTTTTCAAGCTAGGCAGCATCCAATATGAAAACAGTTGCTCAAAAAAATGAGCAAACTGTAATACAGTACCTTTGGTATTGTTTAATGTTAATGAACGGGTGTATGATGTGGTTTTTCTGTGCTTCTGTAGCATCTTTACAACCTTGTTCACCTGGACTTATCCTACAACAAGCTTACGTCGCTGGAAGGTGTTCACACAAAACTGGGAAACATTAAAACTCTGAATTTAGCGGGAAATCAGCTGGAAAAGCTGTGTGGTCTTAACAAACTGTACTCGTTAGTCAACTTGGATCTGAGCAACAACAAAATAGAACAGGTAACACTTGATTTTCTCTGTCAGATTGAATTGTGCTTTAGATGACAATTCTTTTAGATCTTTTTTAGATGGCAATTTCTTTTAGTGCAAATAAATAAAAGCAGCTGTAGCAATTTGTCCTGGTTATCGGGTGTGTGTAATTTATGGAAGAAACACTCAGTCTGCATGCTTATTTTCATTTAGCCAATTAATATTCATCCTTTTTACTCAAAACCTTTCAGATTGATGAAGTAAAAAATATAGGAAACCTCCCGTGCTTAGAAAAGGTGGTCTTATCCAGCAATCCATTGAGCATCATCCCTGATTACCGGACCAAAGTGCTTGCTCAGTTTGGGGACAGGGCGGCAGAGGTAAGCTGTGGGGTTCTTCCTTTGAAGCCAGTATTTGGGGAAAAAAAATGACTTTTTGGGAAAAGAATGGTTTTTAAAGCCTGGTGAGGAAAGCAGTGTGAGTATTCTAAAATCCTGGTGGGTTTTTAGTGTGCATTGGAGAAGGTCTTTAGAGAATGAAACCGTGTAAACATTATTCGACTGTGCTGCTGGATCTAAGTGAAAGTTTCTCCTGTCTTTGTTAGGTAACACTGTGTTAATATTGAAACACATTTGTGCTGGAAGGGTGTAAAGCTCTCCAAGCATTTCTGAGTTTGCACTAAATTCATATCATGTTAGAGCAAGGTCTAACCTGATAATGGGTTTTGTGTAATGGTTACAAAGATGCCCACAGCTTCCATTAAGCTAAGATGATTTTTGATATTATGTTAATAAAAATAAATTGCAGAGCTGCCTTGTTTTCCAGTATTTTTAGAGGTTTTAACTTTTTTTAGGTCTGTTTGGATAACATTGTTACAACAGAAAAGGAACTAGACACTGTGGAAGTGCTAAAAGCTATTCAAAAAGCAAAGGAGGTGAAATACAAACTGAGCAACTCTGATAAAAAGGTGAGTTTGGTACTGTGAGAGGAGAATCTGCTGCACACAAAAAGCTTCTAAGCGGAATTCATTAAATATTCCTTAGCATTAAAACGTTTACATTTTCTTTGTGCTTTAATGTGGTATGGGCTTCTAATATTGCCTTTTTCCCTATTCTGTTTTCAATGTGATTTCAGTCATCATCTGACCTTCCTTTTTGTGCTGGCTTGGGAGAGAGGAAGTGGGAGGAAAAAATAAAATGACTTAATGATGTGCAAAATGAATATGCTGTTGACCTTAATGGCTATATTTTACATATTATTCTAGTATTGCAGAGGTGTGACTTGACTGCTTGCGTTGCAGAGTACTGAAATGATGCCAGAACTTTTTGTGGGTGTTTAGCAATGGGAAAGAATCAGAAATCTGAGTCCTGCTTGCTTTCTCTCGTGTGTCTTTGTGCTGTGTGGTCGGTTGGTCTTGTTTTAGTAATAAACCTATTGTGAGAACCTGTTCTGTTGATACAGGGTAGAAATCCTGTTTTCAGCCTCTTGTGGTTTGTGAAACTTGTTGCTAGTTTTGTCAATACAATGATTTGTGGTCAGAATGACTTTTCTAAGTGAATTCTTAGTGGCATTCCGTGTAGTGTGAAAGTAGAAACTTGAGAGGATGTGACACCCTCTCTAGAAAAAAAAAAGCTGGCTCTATCTTTCCTTTTACTAAAACTGAGAAAGCTCATGTAGATTTAGTTCAGGATCTAATGTGTCCTGTGTATTTAGTTGTTTAATCACTGCGTACTTTCTTTATTAGATCAGTGAGGACTCCAGGCTCACTGCTACCAGCTCCAAATCAAACTGTTCTTCTCTTACTGTTCGTCCTTCCTCTCCCTCTCTGCCTCGTCCTGTCAGCTCCAGCCAAGGTAATCATGTATGTATCGTGCTGCTGGGCTGAGCCTCTTGGTTCTGCTTTTCTAAGCTGCATTGATATACATGAATATTATGTGCATGGATTATAGGGCTTAGCAAGACAAAGAAGCAAGACCTGGTAGTACTGGCTCAGAATGCGGCAGCTGTATGTGAATCCGCAAAGCTGAGCTGCTGTTCACCGTAGCGTCAATTAACTGCAGTGGAAGTTTACGTACAGGACTTCAGTGCATCATCCTGCAGAAATCACCAGCAGAGGACTATGCATCTTTTCCTAGTTCAGATGCATGCTTTAATGGAAAACCAAGGCATGTATAGACAGCTTTGGAAACTGCTTCCCTGCTTGTTCTTGGTCTGGAAACTGAGCTTAAGCAGCATCTGTTCTATTATTGTTTTTTTGAGAGCTGCATTTCTATCAAACAGAAGGAAGATAGAAAAAGGAGATGAGTAAGACAGTTGTGGGATTAGTGTTCTGGCTGAGCCTGTATTTTCAGCACATCAGTTGTGCTCTATGGTACCTGCTAACCTTGCCTGAACGTTTTTACTGTATGTTTCAAATAAGCAGGCCTGTAGCTGTAGGAACTTGGAACAGTGGCTTATCTGAGATCTTTTGCAGGAGCCTGTAAGACTGAATTATGTGATACATATACTTATTTGTACTGAGAAGAGATAAAGATACCTCTTTGGCTTTTGCCTGATTGCAAACTTAAAGTGCAGTAGGATATGAATAGTGGGAGAAGACTTCATAATAATTTAAAAGAGCAGGGATTGTAGCCTCAATAATTTGGGTGGAACGGCTTACTTTTGCCAGTAAATTGGGTGGATGGGGGAGAGAAACATGCCTGAAAAATTTGGTCTTTGAAAAAAGTCCATTGCTGTGATTTCTGCAAAATCAGAATTTTCTTAGTTCACTCTACCAAAATGAAATCGTTCTGACAGCATTTGATTAAAGGAGAGAACTTAGGTGCAGATATAGTTGCTATTTATATACTTGATTTGCTTCTGTAGGCTTTCTAGATCGCTTTCCATCTGCCAGTTTTTCCAGTGTGAAGTCAGTGCTTGCTTTAAAGTATTAAGCATTTAAGTTACAGGATTGAGACAGTTTGTCTCTATTAACAACCTGCAGTCTTAGACAGGACTAGCTGTAAAAATGACTATTTAGAAGTTATTTGTCAGTAGTCTTTTTCTATTATAATAAATATTCAAGAGAAATGACTCATGGGACAAAAATAAATTTAGATCTTTCTGAAGTGTTTGGGAGTTTTATAGAAAAACTGGTATAAGTTTCTAGATTTATTTACTGTGATCTTTTCCTTTAAATGTTCTTTAATAGAATATTGGGGAAGACTTCTATAAATAGTGGGAGAATGAAGACTAGGGCTGGCTATTTCTCAGCTTTAACAATAGAAATCGATTATTTGCTATATATTGGCTATCAAGGGTTGTCTTTGAAATACTGATTTTGAGAAATGTATTTTAAAAAATGGAAATATGCTAGGAATTAGTTTCTCTGTCAGACCTGAAATCATGAATAATGGAATTAATTTCCTGATATGCTATTTCTATGAATTGTTTTCTCTGCAGTTTTTCTAGACACCATCTGTTTCCATAATATATTATTCAAATTAAATGTCACTGGCAAATGGCTTATGGAAAAAGATAAAATATTTATACAGGAAACAGAAAACCAAAAATAATGCTGTCATGTTATATTTTTCTGTCAAATTGAATTTCCTTCTTGCTAACGCAGTATTTTGTTCAAGTGATAAATCTCTTGTTTCCTCTGACTCTGAGATGGTTTGTAATCTACAAAACTTTAC
Source organism: Neomorphus geoffroyi (assembly GCA_033558235.1). NCBI lineage: Eukaryota > Metazoa > Chordata > Aves > Cuculiformes > Neomorphidae > Neomorphus > Neomorphus geoffroyi. The sequence goes on from JAUMJM010000050.1 coordinate 11,689,184, forward strand.
AATCCATCCAAAAAGATACGTGCAGCAGTGTTTATGCTGAAGCCAGAAACATATCCACACTGATACTGTTGTTTGCACATTTATATGCTTGAGCTGGCTGGCTCATGGTAGTACTGACAGTTGATTTGCTCTGTTGTGTCAGGGCAATGCTGTGAATATCAAACAGGCAAAAAGGCAAACGTTAGCTTACATACACTCATGAGAAGTTTTTATTGATGATTCAGCTTTGAACCCTTCAAAAGGGTTCAGAATAAGGTGAGATGATTGTCTTGAGTGGCATTTGAGGGACCAGACCTGAATCTGGTTGAAGGTTTTACACAGATACTGTGCTTGTTCACTCAGAGCCTACAGAAATTGGGGAGAGTGCTACAAAGTTTACAAAGAGTGCTTTGCTATGATTTTGCCAGCCAGCAGTTTCTTGGTAAAAGTAAGGGTTTGCATTAACAAAACTGATTATTCCTGTTAAAACTAAATTGTGAAGATTTTCGTACACCAGATGTTGAGATTTAAATTGGTCATTGGCTTGAAAAATTAGCTTCAGCTGTCCTGAATGCAACTTTCAGTGCAGTTTTGTCCTGGCTAGGATATGAAGATACCTTTTAGCTTTAATGATTTGTGATCACATCTTGATTATACAATTTCAATTCCACTTGTTTGGCAAATACTATTAAACGTTCACTTTGGTTTTCTTCAGTAATTTTAAGAGCTGTTTGTATTTGTTCTAGAAATAATTTGTGAAGAAATAGTCCTAGCCAGCAGTTTTTTGCAATCCAGTGGTTTGACTCCTACAGACCATACAGTTCCCCAGAGATGCTTTGAAATACCAGACTCCAGATGTAAAAATCAGGTAATTGCCATCCTTCTGTTTATTTTATGGTATTTCTAAGGGGTTTTTTGAGCTTATTTCTGATATTAAACTTCTGTAATCATAGTAATTTATAGCAAAATTCTGTTGATTCTCAGAGCTATTATGGATAAGGAGGCAATGCCAAATTTGAGTGAAGGTGTTGATCCACTTTGAATTAAATGCATGATCCAAGTTTACAGAAGTTGCAGAGAACTGCTGTCACTATATCATGACTTTAAGATGTTTACCCAGTATTAATATCACATAATTTAATATCCATTTAGATATTGAGTGTAAGACTTTTCTTATTACAATACCAGTTATTGGAAGGTGATTCTCTTGCTAGTAGGGTGGAAGAACCTTCTCCTTGCCATTAGGTAATGGTCTTAGTCTCCTTCAAACCCCTGCTGCTTAATAAATTTTGTATTGTGATTTCATTTGTTGTTTTGGAAACACTCACATGTGCATGACTTCAAGAAATGAGACAGCAAGACTCGGTGGAATCTCCTCCTTTGCTGCCAGTAGTTGGTCTTTGTCAAGTCCCTTTGCCTTTCTGCTTCACTTCACAAATTTTTACTGAAGTAATGTGCTGAAATGTGTGGATCACGGGTCAAGTCTGGTCTCGAGTCAGCAGCAGAGTTATTTTTTTGTGCTTTAATTGAATGCCCAACCTGAAGGAAGCAGTGTTTCAGGATACTCAAAGGATACCCATTCAGCTGCCCATGAGTACAGCAAGACTTTGCAGTGAGCTGGCTAGCTTTAAAAAGTGGGAGCCAATGTTAACTTTGTTTTTCTGTGTATACTGAAGTCTGGCAGCAGCTGTAAGTAATAGATAACTTCCTGATGTTTTCACCTCCGTAGGCACCTGCCCCTCTATTGGATTCATGCAAGGAACATGGAAGTGGTCATCCTATGTGGTAAGCTTAGATATAGAAGTCCTGTTTGAAGTCCTTGTTAGCCTCTGGATAGTAACAGTGGATGCTGCATTTTTAAACCCAGCCTTTAAGGCAAAACAGCCTCTTTCTGTGTATTCCTGTCTCTGGGTTTTTTGAACCAAAATTTTAATAATGTGAAGTGTTTTTAATGTTTGAATCCTGAAATCCAATTGGTAGTTTCAAAACCAGCAATAGCTGCTTTTTGAAGTGCTTTAGCTTGTAAGGATGTGGTTATTGGGGTTGGGAAATGGAAGATGAGTTAAACAATTTTTGCTTTCTATAGAATTATCTGCTGCCAGCCTTTTTGATCCATGGCTTTGCGTAGTAAAAATTGTGAAATTACTGACTTAACTGTAGTAATAGGAGTAAATGTCAAAGTTCTGAGAAGCAGCGTCATGAACTGTAGGTAGTTATGACTGGTTTTAAACTCAAGCTTGTACTTACTCTATGGCTTGTTCTCTTTTGAAGCTTGGATCCTTCAGAGGAAGAACACTGCGTGGTGCCTGACCCCTCTAGCACCGTCATCTTGCCTTTTAATTGTATGTCATACACTGCCACAAACGAGGATTTTATCCAGCACCTCTCTGCCTCGATAGTGCAGACTGTGCAGAGATCACCCCCCTCCTTTACTGAGAATAAAGGAAGCCTTCCAGGTGATTCCAGAACAACAGACAAAGAAGATGGATATTTTGAAATGGGACTCCATGAAGGAGAACAGACTTTTGAGTTCAGCACTACTTCAGATGCTCATTCATCTGACAGCACAGCAGAGGAGAGTGTTGACATAGTCAAAATTCTCTGGAGTTTTTCTATTCACATTCATAAAGGACTCAGGCAGTTTGCTTCCTGTTTGGTTTTGACGGGTGATATGCTAGCTGTGTTTGAGATTCCTCATCAGGAATTGAGAGGAAATTGCCAGCACATCTCTTCTACCTTGAAGTTAACTCTGTGTTTTCCATATACTGATCTAACAGAATTTGGCTTTCTCCTGCCAGAGGTCTGTTTAACACTGAAGCTGAAAAACAGTGACAACTGCTTGTTTATTGTTTCAGACTCCCAGAACCTTCAAGACTTTTACTCCTGTTTACACACATGTTGTTCTCAACACTACACATCAGTGTTACCAAGCTCCACATTGTACTGTGGAAAAGCCAACCTCCAAGAGTTTCTCTGTCAGCTTATGGAGTTGAATTGCATTTCAGCAGAAGATGTTGAAATAAAAGGTTGTTTCCCAACATATCTTGTTTATGGGAATAAAACCAATGTTCCAGAATTCTTGCATCAACCGGAGTCAGCTGGCAATAACAAAGAATGGTCAAAAAATGCTTTGTGTTCTGCACTTTATTCTTCAGTCTATAAATCTTCTGATCAGGGTCCCTGTGTGGTCCATCCGTGTTGGATATTTCTAACACCCCAGCATTTGTACATAGTAAAGGTAGATTTTAGTTTACTGCCAGGTAAATGGGTAGGCACAGAAGACTTGGAAAGTGTATTTAAGCTGAATAGGATTCCGTTAGCATCACTTGTGTTGCATCCAACTCATGGTTCCATCCAGCAGAAGGGTTCATTTTCAGATGGACACGTGCTTGAGTTACTCGTTGGATACAGATTCGTTACAGTGGTGTTTGTTCTACCTCATGAGAAATTCCACTTCCTAAGAATCTACGGTCTTTTAAGGACACTCCTGCAGGATGTTAAGACTATTGTTGTTTTCAAAGCTTCAAGCAAATCAGATGCTGTAAGAAATCACCTTGTGGAGGCAAACAGACATGGGCAGTCAGGAAGGTAACAATGCCATGGGTCAGCTGAGTAGTGCTGAGGTTAACGTGGGCTGGCCGGTGTGTCCACAGTTGTTGTAATTGGTTTTGGCCTGGCATTGATGAAGTACTTATTCTGGTACTGTAGTATGTGTGAATGGTTACTCTGGGCTGTACCTGTCTACCTACCCTTTCTGTTTTTCTGGTTGCAATGTAAAATGTATTTTCTTATGGAAGGAGACTTCCTATTTCATGTGCTTGCAGGCTGAGGTTGTAGCTATTACAACTATGCTTAGAGAAGTAATTTAAATTAAACTATTAAGAATAGAAGTTAACCATTCCTAATTTCTAACTGAAATATCAAGTATTAATTTTTGTAGGGGAAGAGCTATGTATTTGGTGTAGGGTTATAGGTTGTACTTCATGATCTCAAAGGTCCTTTCCAACCTGGTAATACTGTGTTACTGTGTGATATTGTGATTTCCTAAAATCTTGATTTCATGTTTTTTCTGGATCTTTTCTTCCAGCTTTTGCAAGCCACATCTTACGCTGTCATCTTTATATCCATCTGAATTTCTACTGCAGAAGATAACAGAAGATAACCAGATGCCTGTTCACCTCCATGTTTCTGTGTCTCTGCAGTATGTGGCTGGGCTGAAGGGAAGTGCCCTAATTGAGTTTTTCCATGGCAACATTGCAGAGGTATTGTTCCTGGCCCAGGTGTATGGAAGGAGGCCTTTTGTAACCTTTCAGTACTAGACAATACTTTTAAAAGAACTTTCCTGATCAAACTTAAAAGCAAGAGTTAGGCCCTGCAAAACCTGGAAGCGTTTTGGTCAAAACTTGTTTGTGTTATTCCATTTTGGGTTCCCTGCTGGAGTGATTGGGATCCTGTCAGGCACGTTTACCATTTGGGATCCTTGATGCAGGACAGGAGAAGAGTATGTGAGTGTATGTCTTGAAGATATGATTGCTTCAAGAATGTTTCTCTTTTTTCTTGAAAGTGGCAAAAGGAAAGAAAATTACTGGAGTGGAATTATTTTGTGATGGTGTCTAGGTAAATCCATAAATAAGTGTCCTGTCTCCTGTGTGTAATGAGTGCATGAATACGTGTGCATGGCTGTAGGGACTCCAGAAACATGAGCAGATAAACCAGATTCATATTCTGTGTGGGGAACATCAAGTTTAAAAGTACAAGTCTTACCGTTAAATTCACAATGTGACTTAAGTGATGAATCATTGAGGTCTGAGTACAAATGTCAGTTAAAAAGCTTATTAAGGAATAGAGATGTTTTATTATTCCCTTACCTCGCTTGCAAATCATTTAAATGAGCACAAGTTACAAGGCTTGCTTCTCTTTTTATGCCAGGAGAAGCTGATAAAGCAAGCAGGTCACTCATTTGAGGATTCACAGTAAGCTCTTCAGGCTAGAAGGTGCCTGTTTGGAACAGCAGCTGTAGTGGGAAGCTGTGCTTCTGTCCTCTCTTAAGGATCTTTGAATCCAACCCCTCAGTAGCATCTGAAGACTCAGTGGAACAGTTGAGGCCTTGGAGGCACTGCTCATCTGTAGATTAAATTTGGTCTGCAGCGACTGCTCTAGAAACTCTTTCTTGAGCACTAAATGTTTTTCTCTTTTCTAGTTTTGGTCAGAAAACACGGAATAATTAGACCACGACAAAAAAATAACATTCTTACGTGAACACAAGACGTTTTCATTAGGCTGCTGTTGTGTTCACCTCTAAGCTGCTGCACTTAGCTGCTTTGAGATGAACTTCTGCTCCTTGCCTGTAGCATGTTCAGATGCTTCAGATTCTGAAATTGTTTTTCTAGTAGTTGTCTCCAAGATGATGAAACTATCTGAAATATCAAAGTGCGCCAAGTGATTTATGAAATGCAATTTACGTCTTAGGTGGAAAATGAAGAGTTGAGACATCTCATGTGGTCTTCAGTTCTGTTTTACAAGACTCCCAATGTGGAAGTGATGGCTTGTGTGCTTCTGTCAACAAAAGCTATTTACTTTCTGTTGGATGATTCTTTCATTCATTCTGATGAGCACCAGTCAGGTAGGAGGGCTGTTTTGATCCTTTAATAATAAGGTTACAAACTTAATCCCTGTCTCTGTGTTTGTCTTCAGTTTAAGTACCAGTTTTAGTTGATGCTCTTACTTAGGCCTCCTAGTTGAGGGGAGAGAGTGGTGTGGTTTGCTGTATGCAAAGTACTCGTGTGAGGCTTTTACGTTCAAAACACAAGGGGTTTTGAGCTTGGTTGCTTCTCAGACCCTTCCATGTGCCATTGTATTTATGCTTTTCTTGGAAGTAATTTCATAGCTGCTCAGGTGATGCTAGGGACTAAAGGCCCTTTTGTAACCAACATGGAAAGTGAAATGTGATGAAACTCATGGTGTGCATTTAATTCATGGGAGTGATTTGTTAATGCATCTGCTGGTTTAAAGCTGTGATATGGCAGCTACTTCAAGAAATGCTGGTTAGGTTGTATTTGTTGCTTGAGAAATAATCAGCCACTACTCCCACCTTCCCGATTTCTTCCTTCAAGCGTGATATAAGATTAAGATTTTAATATAAAATTATATGTATGTAACGAATATTTTTTCTTTCCTTTTTTATTGTGTCTCCTTTTTCAACAGGTTTTTGGAACAAAGAAAACTCAGATTGTGAAAATAGTTCTTTCTACCTTTCTTGTTGCTTTGTGCTAAAACTTAATGACCTGCAGTCAGTAAATGTTGGTCTGTTTGACCAGTACTTCCGAATTACTGGTGAGTCGTGTGCTGTAAGTTTTTCCAGTTCTATTTTAGTCTTGTCTTAGGTGGTTTTCTGTATTTTATTAGTGAGATGGAAGAGTACATTAATTTCTGGCTGCTTTTTCTTGAAAGAAATTAAGTTAATGTAACACTTGTGGTGCTGTACCAGTAGGCTGGTAGTAAGTACTGTCTTGCAACATCCTGCGATTGAGGTAACTGGGAAGTTTAATATCAATGAATTCATTGGTCCCACAAGTGCTTTTAAAAATTCTCCTGTCTTAATGACACATCAGAAGGGAAATCTAAAGACTTTCTTGTTATGAGGCTTTGGCTTGTAGTAAGAGAGTAAGACCAAGGTACTGCCTGTGTTGCAAAATGTGTAGTTGATCATTGACTTTAAAGTTTGTGAAGGATAATGATGTCAGTTTAAAATTTAATGAAAATAAAATAGGTAAAGTTTCTGGACTGGTGCCTTGCCTCAGAGTCCCACAGCATGTGAGCCAAATGTTCCTGTGTTCTGAAGTGTCTTATTGTGTTGGGACCTCAATGGCGAGGGAGAAACCTCCCTTGTGGAAGTGATTTAAAGTAACCTTAAATATAACAAAGAAAACAGTTTTTTCTGTAAGATAAATTGTAACTATAAGGTGATTATAAGGTTAAACCTGTACAGCAGTAGTAGAACAGTTAACTTTTAAGTGTACATCTCATTTTAAATCAAGATAAACTATCTTCTTTTTGTTTTATTTCTTTGTAAGGATTCTATTGTTGTAGAAGGATTTGAAAGCTTTCTGAATAATGATGCGTGTTTTCAGGAGAAATAGCTCTTGCAAGAATCTTCTTGGTGACAGTTGCGTTGTGGTTGAAGAGATTGATACTGCCACATGTAGATGTGTGAATGGTTTCTCTTCTGCCTTCTCTCAGGACACTCTGCAGACCACATAGTCACCTGCCTGACAAGAGACAGCTACAACACCCACACCTTCATACAGCAGCTCATGGCCGTTCTGTCACTGCTTGCCCGCACGCCTTCACCTGAACCAGTAGACAAAGACTTCTACTCTGAGTTTGGGAGTAAAAATACAGGTAAGTGGTCTTTTCTAGATGTCGTGAGTTATTTAGACATCATACTTAGGTCATCTAAAGTGTACTGATTAAAAAATCTTTTGAGGGGAAATTTGTGTCAATTGTTTCCTATTTGATACTTTAACCAAGCTCCTTAACTTTAATTATCTTATGTGCCTTATTTGAACAGAATGGTTGAATAACATTGCATATGTGAAGTCGGTGATGGGTTTGGGTCCAGCAGAAACAGCACTTCCTATACAGTACTTTGGGGTGTGTAGTGTAGATCTCTCTGCAAGTTTCAGCCTAACCTATAAAGTCTTGTAAGTCTTCGAAGAACAGGGAGGGTAGAGTCTCAGGGTTATGGTTTTTTTCACTTGGTCAAATAAAAGAATCCTGTCATTCTGTGACAATGTAGTGAAGTGAAAACTAGACTCTGAAGGTGTCAGTTCAGATATCAGGTTAAACACTTAGAGTTCTGAAGCCAGTTGAAGGCATGAAATAAAATGGGGTTTTCCTGAAGAATGGCTGGTTTTGTTACAGTTTTAAGGAGCTGTGTAAGCCCAGAAAGTGCAAAGCTTGGGAAATCATAATCTTTTATTAAACCAATTGATTTAGGTGAAAAAAGCAGGTAAGTTTCCTTCAGGTTTTCCTGTGCTGTATTTCAGCACTTAACTTACAGGGATTGCAGTGTCACCTCCTGCTGCTCCAGAATGTAGCATGGAGTAGAGGAATGTGCTCATTGAGTAGGGGTATAAAAGCAAATAATGTAGAGTTTTACTTTTTTTTAATGGTTTCAGTTGCTGCCTTTTCTCTGCTTAAAAAAAGCAGGGATTTTGTTTGTGTTCAGTCATCTGATAATGTGTTCAGTGAGTTCAGAACTGGGGAGTGGGAAGGAGACAGGAGGTTGACTGATAAGGAGGTGCATAACCTGTAGTGTGAGAATCCAGCTGTATTTCTTTCTGCCTCTTCTGCCATCATCCCAAAAAAGATATGTGGGTAAAAGTTTGCAGAGAAGTATGTTGGTAATGCAAGAGAGACTCCAGTAGAGAGCTGCAATCCAAATGAAATGATTCCAGTATTTTATGGAAATAAAGCCATATGTGAATAGATGCAAAACTGCAGCTGCAGCTGTCAGAGGTTGTTGCCTATCCTAAACGCATAAAGAAAGTACTATTTTGTACTAAATAGAATTAATGTATGTTTCTTGCAGGAAAAATGGAGAATTATGAACTGATACACTCTAGCAGAGTAAAATTCATTTATCCAAATGAAGAGGAGATTGGGGACCTTGCTTTTCTAGTGGCAGAGAAGATGGATGGTTTGACTGATCTTCAGTCCCTCAACATCCTTCTGTATGTGTTGGCATTTCAAGTAAATCATGTTGAAGGATCTGCCCAAAACACCAGTTCGCTTCAACCTAAAACACTTCTATTAACCAGCTCTGATTTGTTCCTCTTTGATGAAGATTATATCAGTTACCCACTACCCGAATTTGCTAAGGAACCGCCAAAGAGAGATAAGTATCAGCTTGCAGATGGAAGACGAATCAGGGATTTAGATAGAGTACTCATGGGTTATCAGACGTATCCACAGGCCCTTACGTTTGTGTTTGATGATGTTCAGAATCAGGATCTGATGCAGAATTTAACACTGGATCACTTTGGTGATACTGATAGTGCCCCAAAGGGAAATGCTAAACAAGAAGGCAGCAGGAACAGAGAGATCCAGTGGTACATCTTTATCCCAAGTGCAGAAAGCAGGGAGAAATTAATATCATTGCTTGCAAGACAGTGGGAGATCCTGTGTGGCAGGGAACTGCCTTTGGAACTCACTGGGTAATTATTGCACAGCTAAGTGATTTCAGTGTCTGTTATAAGGTAAAACACAGTGTTTACATAGATAGCACCTGTCAAGTTCTGTTTCGTTTATTAGGAGCTGACCTGGACTCCGTTCCTCCCTAGTGCAGTGAACACTTAATAGTACATAGAAATATTCTGAAGTGTTAACTGGGGACTGATCTTCTTGTAAAGTCTATTTTTTACGCAGTAGTATATAGTGAAAAAATAATCATGACATGTCCTGGGAAACTGTATGGAAAAATATTAAGGAGTCAACACTAGATGTGCTGTCGTCTAGGGCCGTTAAAGTTTGTGCTATTTTTCTGTATATATCAGTCTTGCTGTTCTATACAAATTCCAATGTGTAAATAAGGGTAAATGCTTGTTGGATGTTCAAGTGCAATGTTCTTTGTACAAGAAGTATTTTGGGTATGCTGCTAATGCTTATTATTTAATGATCTTAGTTTTACATATGTCTTTGTTGAGGCCAAATGTAATTATTTGCTGCCAATCATGAACCTAGCAGTAAAATTTGAGCCACGAGCAGGTGACAAATTTTCACATGAAATTAGTTTCATGGGCGTTTTTTCCTTATTCTAGGATAAAGAAGAATTCCTTGTTAAAGATCCACTCAGTATAGTCTTGAAAGTGGAAATACCCCATGTGGGTTGGGTATATGAGCATTTTGTCAGCAAATAATAAATTTGTATCTCTGAACTCAATCTTTCTTTTGCCTATTTTGTCAATACAAATAAAGTGTAATTTGAGAGTTTTCTTTTGGCTTTGTCTTTATTCAAGTTCATCTTGTGTTTGCAGGATACCATATGGCAGTTCAGCAGCACGTTATGTTCCTAGAGAGTATTTAAAGCAAGATGAGAGAAGAAAATAGTTTATTCCACTATAGCAGGTTTGTACTGGTCCAGAAATAGAGCTGAGTCATGGAAGCTGAGGGATCTGCAGCTTCTAAGTACAGTTTAAGGAGGTTTTATTTGAAGTACTTTTGATCTCTGTCAAATGTTAAGCATTTACTTTCCAAGTTGTGATCTTTATCTGGAATATTACCCTGCCTAACAAGTTTTAGCCTCCCCTGTGACAGTAAAATCTCTACTCACTATTCAAAACACAGATACTGAGATTTCAGAAATAGTCTGCTTTACGTCCACTGGAATTAAGATGGGAGGAACAGTTGTGATACGCATGTGCCAACTGATGTTTAAAACTGATGCTCCTTAAAAAAAACATGTAAAACATAGTTTGGAAGAGACCTGTGGAGGTCATGGTCAAGCTCAAAACAGGACAAACTTTAAAGGGATTGCTCGGGGTCTGATCCAAACAGATTGAGTTTTCTTCAAAAATGGCAAGTTTGCAGTGGCACTGGGAGCGTGGTGGTTCCATCGTGTGTTTTTCCATGCTTATGGGGAGCTTGGCTGTGCTTTTTGGGCTCCAGAGTCTGGGAATGTTGCAGTCGGAGCAAGGATGGCAAAAAGACAAGCAGCTGAAGTCAAATCGTGTTGCAGGATGCAGTGAACTTCCCCAAGCAACCAAGGAGGTGAGTGAGGAGCGTGGCTTGAGTGCTGCTCTGTGTCTGCAGTTCAAGCAGAGGAAGCTTAGACCGAACTGAACAATTAAGGTAGGTACTGTAGAGTCCTAGGGAAAATGAAATGTTCCTGTACTTTAGAGGTCTTCTACTACCTGAAATCTCAAGGATACTTATGTTCCTTAAGCTTAAATTGTCATTAGGTAGAAAAAAATAAGTTCCAAAATAGAAAACCCTAGGGATCAAATAATTGAAAGCTTCAGTCTTCGTTCTTTCTGAAGTAACTGTTAATCACTGATTTGTAATTCTCATAGGTAACAAGTTGCCTTTGGCAATTTGAATAGTGTGATTTGAGAACTTAGCAGCTGAACAGATCATTTGCAATATGGTTTATGGTTTAAGTGAATGCAAAGGGAATCCAGGGAGTCCTTTGGAACTGCCTAGGATTTGAGTTATCTTTGCCTCTCATTCTAGAGGTTACGCTTGTCATTGTTTCTCAGTAAGACAACTCTGCTTCCACCTTATTTGTAAGGCCTGTCCTAGGGAATGCTTTGTGCTTGAGATAGACCTGTGTTCTGTGTCGAAGCGTCCTTCAGAAAGCCAAACTGTTCAAATGCATTTTCATACACTGGTGCGTAGCACAGACTCATGTATTGGGATAAGCAAGGACAATCCCCTGCTTGTTGCATAGCTTGAGCAGTCAAGGTCTCTCTTTAGATTTTATTGCAGCAAGAACACAGCTGGGATTAAACTTGATATTGTTTTAAGTCCACAACTGTTTAAAACATTAAATCTGTCCCTTTGGGTCGGATTATTAATTCAGGGAACAGGCACAGTTCCCCCTTGAGACCTTAGTAAACACTGATCACATTTTAAGATAAACAAAATGTTCAGTAATTCATTAGATATTTAAGAGAAGAATCAAGAAACAGTGCAGTGTGTATGGTGCTGTCATAATTGTTTATTTTCAGGGCATTATTTCAGTAAATTTTCTATATTGTGCCAGGTAAAGCATGGACAATGCAGAGTAAAGTGTCTTCCCTGACACTAGCTCTTTTTCATCTTTAACTAGGGAGAAAAAACAACCCCAACCAAACCCAAAACAAGAAATTCCTCTTTCTTCTGCCACCACGTACGCCATTCCCTGCTCTTCTGCCAATGTTAAAACCTGCTGGACTTAGTGCTTTGTGGGTACAAATTTCTGTTCAACCAATTTCTGTTCATTTAAATGCAATGTTAAGCTGAAAGTTTTGTTTGCTGTCATTCCTCAGCACCAGCCTGTTGTCTAATTCTAAAGTAATCTTTTGTTTCTAAATATAGGAATTTACTTGAATGAGTTTTCCTTGAAAATGCAAACCCCTTTGAACTTTATGAACAGATTGTTTCATTTCATAAAGATTTCTCTGAGCTTTCCATAATCAGTTTCTACAGAAAGTTCTGCAAAATGAAGTTGCTTTCTAAGCAGTTGTGATTACACAAAAGTCTTGATTTTTTTCCTTATTTTGCAAGAGTGCTACGAAGCCCTGCATGTGCATTTCACTTTAGTAATCATAGAGTCACTTGGTTGGAAAAGACCTTTGGGATTGAGTCCATCCGTACCTGTCCACCACTGAACCAGATCTGTGAGCACCATCTGCCCATCTTTTAAACACTTCCAGGGATGGCAATCCTTTGTACTCCAATCTTTTGCAGCTTTCCGGCACTCGTTCAACATTAAGACAATATCTAAGTAGCTGAAGTTATGACCAGGTGCATGCGTAGGCAGACGGGAAGTCTTTTTTTCCAGGAAAGTATCTTCTAAACCATCTTAGACTCGCACAGTCTGGATTTGCTGCTGGTGCAGATGTGCTGCCCGAGGAAGACTCGTGCAGTTTTGTTCAGTGTCATCTGCTGAGGATCTGGCCAAAGGTTTTCAAACTTCCCTTGTATTACAATTGAAAAATTGGAACTGAATCTCAATAGGAAGGAAAGTAATTGAGGTGCTGACCTGAGCTAAACTGTTTTCTTTGCAAGAAGTAATGAAAGCGTGACCCGCATCCTGTATGTCCTGTGTCCATTCCCTGGCTGGTGTTGGAGCGCTCTGATCTGCCTGGCTGTGGATATGCTGAGCAGCAACGTGTTCACGTCAGCCCCTTTGACTTGGCTTCCTGGTCTTGTCAGCTTTGATAAGGAATTTGGGGTTTTTTTAAATAAAACATTGAAGTAACACAATCTTCGGTGGAGAATCAGCAACATAAGGAAAAGCATGGAGTTGTGGTTCAGAGCACATGGACTACAAACTTCTGTTTCCTGCTGTCTACCTGATAATGAAGGGCATTTAGTAACTCAGAAGGCTCCTCTTGGCAGGAGCTTTGGTGCAGTCCTTCACAAACTGTGTCCTATAGCTTGTCAGGTGCATTACAGGCCCTTTCTGTTCTGTATAGATAATGGTACATGAAGGAAAAGCAGCACCACTACAGGAAAGCACGCTGCCTCTTCAGTCACACTGACATGAGGAGCTGCTGAATTTCAGTTCAAAGAGTTTTACTCAGACATCTAATTCATCTCGAATATCTGTGGGAGATTTAGTGCCCGACTTTTCCAGCACAATCCCATGGGGCACTGCTTAATATGTGGGTAAGGTACCAAAGTAAGACCGAGAGAATCATAGGCTGGTTTGGGTTGGAAGGGACCGTGGAGGTTGTCTAGTGCAACCCCCCTGCAGTGAGCAGGGCCATCTTCCCCTAGGTTGGGTTGCTCAGAAGTGTTCTTGCTGCCTTGGACAAGAAGTGGTAGTTTGACAAACAAAAGCCAAACATGAATTATTTCAGCACCTCTTTATTATAAGCCTATCTTGTGTCGCACTTCTAACATACGGACACACAATATAAGCTGAACTTCGATCTAGAAAAAACTATTCCTTTTCACTCCTGCAAGTATTTTAGAATTAAAAGCAACCAGTCTATACGCAGCTGGGTTTTGCTCCAGGAGCTTGTGTAAAGGAGCTGGGAGTCAACAGCAATAAATAGGCCAGGACTTAGAGCATTTACGTACTGGCATTTGTGCTGCTGCCCTTTGAGGTTTTGAACTAACAGCAGCTGTGATAATTTCTTCCTGAATCGCACGACAGCATTGTGCTCAGGCAGTTCTACCTGGCTGCTTGGAACTGGACCACTGCGTGTGTGAGAGAGAGACAAGTCTCCTACTTGCTGAGTGACCTTTCTTTTTCTTGCTTTTATCAGCAGACTTTAAAGTTCCTGTTCCTTCCAACTTGCCAAGAGAAAGAAAACAAAAAAGTGGGATTCTGTCCTAGCCTGAGCACCCACAGCTTCAGGGGGGTGTTCAGCAGGTGTGGTACAGCTGGCTCCCTGTGCACAAGCGCTTGTGGCTTGGTCTGTTGAATCACAGAGTGGTTTGAGTTGGAAGAGACCTCAAAGCCCATCCAGTTCCAGCCCCTGCCGTGGGCAGGGACACCTCCCACTGGATCAGGGGGCTCAAAGCCCCAACCAACCTGGCCTTGAACACCTCCAGGGATGGGGCATGCACTAGCAATCCTTCACCTCTTTAGACTGTCAGCCTTCTCACGTGCTTCCAGTTCAGAGCAAAGAGACTTTATGTTCTTCCCCACCTTAAGAGTGGAACAAGAGTCCGTTTCTCACCATGGATGTCATCGAACGATCAGCTCCCACAGGAGCTGTGGTGGCATGGAGAGCTGGATGGCAAATCATTTCTCTTGGCTCTGTAATTTCTGTAAAGATTGCTTAAACAAAAGATTTCAATAGCAGGAAATTGCCCAAGCCGGCTCAGGCTGCACGCGCTTCACAGAGGGGGGCTGGTGCCCCAGCATTTTAAAATGCAGCATGTGACACAGGCGGGTGGCTGGAAGCATTTGTAGCTGTATCCTTTGCCTGTGCCTGAGTGACTCTTTATTCCCATTGAACAGGTTGAGAAGTATTCACCAGCAGTTTCTCAGCTCTGAGTGTTAATATGTTCAGAAAAAAAAATGCCAGGTCTGAGATTATGTTAGAGGACTCAAACTTTCATCAGTGCATAAAGCAAAAAGACTGAGTGAGGAAAAAATCCTGAGCACTGATGCATGCCAGCGATCTGCTCATGGCTTGGGAGGCTCAGACCGTAAGGTAAATTATTCATGTTTTGTAGAGGTTGTCTGTATCGGGGCCAGAATTTGGGGATGATGCCTCTGAGACCCATGTCTGTGACTTCAACTGCTAAACCAACCGCCTTCTGCTGTGTAGGCAGGAGACACTTGACTGATAAGTCAACCTCCGTGCCTTCCAAAACAAACACACGTCCACATGCTAAACCTCGCAGATAAACACTCTGGTACTTGACAGGTCTTACTGTATGCTTTAAAATTGGATTTGCCCAATCCTGTTTCAAACAAACCTGGACTAGGGTATGAATGAAACCCTGCTACCCTGTCTGCTTGGGGCTGTTTCCATGCTGTGTCACCAAATCCTGACAGGTCTTGCCTATAAATTTTCCCTTTCATGAAGGGGATTTTTTTTTCCAATTTTTCTGTCTCACGTATTCCTTTATTGCTTGTGATACAGCAGGTCCCGTGGCTTCATTCTTAATGCACCCCTGTGCGTTTCCTCTGTAAATTCAGGACAGTTTAGAAGCAGATATTGAGCTCTGACAGATCTCAAGATCTTGCTTTGTGGGACTTAGAAATGCTTTGTGCCGACACCTTATGTAGATGAGTTGGTCTCATATAGAAATGAGGGAGGGAGCTGGTTTTTTTGTTTATTAACAATTATGAAGTGCATTGGACAAAACTAGAGTCAAAACCTTGATCCAGTGCATTTTGCCTCTAAGGCGTAAGCTTTTTATTGATGTTACCCATGAGAAAATCCATCTGTGTGCCTAGGTGGAATCCATCTATTGGAAGAGAGCAGGAGTAGTGTGGGTGGAGCAGTAGTTTGTGTTTATTTCAGACAGTTTTGCTCCCTATCCTGTTTCCATACCGGTGTTGCCGTCGTTGGTGGCACTGCCTACTGGACTGCTGCAAGCGTGTTGCCATCTTTCCACTGTGCACTGAGCATTATTAATGGCTCTCGGCCACCCAGCAATTTGGAGGCGGTTGGTGCTTACTAATTCCCAGAATCACACAGATCCTAAGTTGATGCAGGATTTGGTGTTCCAGGTCCAGCAGCAGTGATCAGCGAAGGAGCTTTCCATTCCCTCAGAGCAGTTCGTACGCAGTGGATGAAATGTGCTGCCTGTGCTGCTTGATTGGGAAAGCGGGATCTGATGGCAGGTGGCATTTTGATTTTCCAGTTTGTGCTCTGCTACTGGGCAATGGCACTACTTGGTGTTCACGATTTTAGCCCGTGTGTTGCTGTTGTATTTTTTCCTTTAGATGAAGGATGGTCAGATAAGGAATCTGCCTGTGAATCTTCTGATGTTACTGTGAATCTGATTTATTTAATTCAGACAGAAATTTTGCCAACCCTTTCTAACCCTTCCTTTCCTAGTTTCCTTACAGTAAGTTGGATACAGCGATGCTAAGCAGCAGTGGAAAGCCTTGGAGTCAGATTTGTGTGTTGTCCTTTTTCCCCTGTACCATTCTTAGTGTCAAGCCATTTAGAAACAGTCTGAAGATTCATTAAAAGGTGCCCGTGCCTCTTTGAGTGCCTCAGGGTAAGCTATTTTCACTTTAAAAGCTCATCAGTGGATGCCCGGTACTCGCAACATCCCTGTGTCATACAGCCAGCTCTTGGAAGACCATCAACAAGCTCTTCATCTGAGGGCTGGAGCACCTCCTGTACGAGGACAGGCTGAGAGAGTTGGGGTTGTTCAGCCTGGAGAAGAAAAGGTGCTGTGAGGAGACCTTAGAGCAGCCTCCAGCACTGAAAGGGGCTCCAGGAAAGCTGGGGAGGGGCTCTTGATCAGGGAGTGCAAGGGGAATGGTTTTCATCTGAAAGAGGGAAGATTTAGATTAGATGTTAAGAAGATTCTATGACCCTTCTAGACTGGCTGGCTGAGCTGTGTACAGTAACAGATAGCACGGAGCAGAGGAGCAGACTCGTCACTCTGTACTTGGCCAGTCCAGTACTGTGACTGTAGGTAAATAAAGCATTGTATGGCTTCCACGCTAATGTCCCCCTCTACAAGAATGTCCCCACTGTCCATTTGCCATCCCACCAGAACTAGTCTGAGCTGTGTTGCCTCTTTCTCATTTCACAATCTTCAGGGTACCAAACAGTTTCCAGAGCTGTGCAAACCCTCTGACCTTGACAGAGTGGCCGGTCTGTTGGGCAGCGATGGTCCCGGGGCTGCAGTTGTCCTGTAATGGGACAAGCCGGCTGCGTCGTCAGATTGAGTTGTGGGCTGGTTCTTCTCACATGGGTCACAGTGGATGGTTGTGTGCCTTATCTGCTTCCTGTTAGCGCAGGAGATATAACAGTGCTGGCTCTTCGTCATGCTGGCTGTCTCTGTAGGATGGAAGAAGAGGTAGAGCACAATTAACAGCACTAGTAAGTACAGCAGTTCTTCAATACTTTGTATGTTGGCATGTGTATCTTTCTGTATGCAGGAGGCAAAAATTATTAATGCTCTCATTTATGTAAACACAAGAATAGTTTCCTATCTTGGTTTTGTTTAGGCATCTTTGTGTACTATTTATGGCTCAAAAATTAAAAGATCTGTCATTACTCAGTAGGTTTTGTTGCCCACAGGAACAGTCCTTAGACTGCTCAATACAGTGGATGCTCTCGGCAGCGTAGGGAGACCAAGTCCATGTACAATCTGAATGTAAAAAAGTCCATGTATAATCAGTTCTTGGCTGTTTGTAATGTTCAAAAGGAGAAAATCAATTGCAAACCATAGCTCAGGCTAGCATGTATTTTTTTAGTCCCATTTTGAGACATTCCTATTGTGAGTGATATGGAATTGCTCCTTGGATTCATCAAGCTGTCAGCAGAGCGTTTGGAAAATGATGTATTTTGCCATGGCACCTGCAAACTGGGATGCTTTTCTTGCTGAGAAACTCAAACATTTTAAGTAAATATCAAAACCTACCCAAAGTGCTTGACTGATTGATGCAATGTGCTTACATTATTGCTCTGAAATGCAGCAAATCACTCACGTTGCTTTGTTCGCGAGTACTTTGGGACAGGAAATGGTCATGTTTACCTTCTGTTTGAGGTAATGTGGACACATTAATATCAGTGGTAAAATGAAATTACCTTACCCTTCATGAATTTGTGGTATTTAAGTTTGCCTATTGGATTTGCCTTCAGTTAAGCATACAGTTAACCTCTTCTCATTCCAATTAGTTGAAAACTAAGGATTTCCTTCCTTCTGTTTTGAACTGATATGTCAGAGGAAATCCGTAGGTGTTCCTGTTTTGAGTAAACCTTTTAGTAAGGAGTTCTGCTTGTGTGGTTAAAAAAAGAATTTAAAGAAAGAAAAAGGTGGTATTGATTCAGCCGTAGCTCTAGAAGTAGCAGATCCACTTCTGAAGGCTTCGCAGCCAAAGAGCACAGCGCAAAAATGCTCTCTCCCTGTTTACTTTTAACCTCTGGTTTGTCTTGGATCTGATTCTTAGGAGGCGGTCTTATCTTACAGAAATTGCAGCCTCTATCGCCACCTCTTTTGTGGAAAGGGTCCTGCCTGTAACGGCATGAAAATGCATCCTCCTGGGTTGCTGTTTTTCTTCTTAGCGGCGTGCTTCACTCCCACAGCTGACTGCCAGAGTCAGAAGGTAAGTCTGTGAGTCTTTGTTTTAATGTTCATTGAACAGTTCCTCATTGCATGTTAAGAAATAGTCTTCCCCCAAACTCCTTTTTCCTTTACATTTAGTTAGGTGCAAAATAACAACCATAATTAAACTTTAGGACTAAACTCTCTGCTTATGTGTGGGTACGTGCATAGTCTAAACAAAGGAACTAAAAATAAGGTTGAAAGGAGCTGCCTGAGTTTTAGCTCAGAGCAAATTTGTATTTATGTTCAGCACTGAACATGAAAGTAGCGCTGTGAAAGGAATATACTCAGCGTCTTTGTCTTCTGCTATTTTCAGTACAAGTGATGGGAGCTGAGCATCAGCAGGATAAGGTCCATAAGTTTCCCAGGAGAACTGTATGAGGAAAAAAAATCTCATCAAATTGTTGCTTTGCAGAGGGGTAAATACCTTTGTTTCACATACATTTCGCAAGGAGGAGTGGGGAATACTTTCCATTTTGTTTCAATTTTGCTCATTTTATTCCTTTATCTCCATTCTTGTGTTTAGCAGCAGCATCTAGAAGAACATGTGATGCCTTTCTAGGTGTGTTCTCTAGGCTCCATGGCGAGGCATCCCATTTTCTGTAGGATAGAATTCTTACTGATTTAGACTATGTTGTCTTCTGCCCTCATCCTTCTTGTGTCCAGCTGTTGAAGGAACGAAGTGGCCTACAAACTCAGAAGGTGTGTGAGGCATTTGGGGCATTATCCTCCAGGTGTTTGAGCTGTGGAAGCTTTGTCTTGTCTTGAATGACAAAGAGGGACAGACCTGTGCTAGGGAAGATATGTATGAGTCTGAAAGACTTAATTTAGAAATAGCCGGAGCACTGAAGAGATCCTTCAGTGCCAGAGCTTTGGGTGGAAGCTTTTGTAGAGAACCTTTCATAAAGGGGCCGTAAATGACAAGTAAGCATGCAAATAAGGTAAGAACTTCATGAACCAGACACTTAGATTTCTGTAGTCACTGAGGTGTCTGACATGAAACAGTTAAACTATCAGGTGATGAGTACCCACTCCCAGAGAAGTGAAATGTTTTGAATCACCTCTGGAGCAGTTTGTTTAATCCAGGTGAAATAACTTCCTTATAGAGCTTTTTCCTCCAGAGGTTCCTTCTTTTTGGAGAAAGAGAAAACATTTGAAAGGTTATAATGGGAGGTAAGAAAAAATAAAGGGTCTGATGAAGTTTTCTCTTAGGATCTGATTGCAACAGAATACTGTGATTCCACAAGAGGCCTCCGTTCGCTTGCAGGAGCCTTCTGGAGGGGCCGTCAGGAGAGAAAAGGGAGATTTTGAGCAAGCTGTTTTTCCACGAGGTTCCCTCAGGGCTCTCATTTGATGGCTTAAACATGACAGCAAGTCTGTTCACCTGATTTGGGTTTCGTATACCTTCTGGTATCGCCTGGGGAAGATGCGAGAACCGGGAAAGTGTTTCTGCTGGGAGAAGGCCAGTCCCAGGCTGTGCTGGAGGAGGATCAGAGGCAGGTGGGAAGCGAGGGGAGTCCTCTCTGCATCCCTGTGCATCCAGTAGGAAACACCTAGGGCAACAGTAGATCTTGTGTTATGTGATCTTAGAGCTTGGTCGTTCATTCTTGTACTGAAAAGTGTCTTTTTTGGACAAATGTGAAGGATTTGTGTGCCCAGAAGCCACTGGTCTGTTTAGCTAAAGAGTTATTGAGAGCTTCTTGGGGAGGTACATGACTGTAATGACTCAAGCATGTGTCTACAGCTCTGTTTTGTAAAGGGCAAGTGCCCTGGAAACTTGGTGATTCATTAGATAATGACCATTTTCAGAACTGGCTCCCAGTATTGTTGGAGCCGAACACTGACGTCTAAATATGTTTTTCTTTCTTCCTTCAGATTTTGCTGTGCAGGAGGAGTTGTGGTACACTTTGGGAGGAAACGATAAAGGGCGAAAATGAGGGCAATGAAACCTGCCCTTAAAAAAACCTCCCCAGCTTATTCTCTTGAGGTTGGAACAAGAGAAACGTGAGCACTTGAGAAGTTAGGGTCGTTTGTGTCAGAGGGAGAGGAGGGAAGGAAACACCACAGCATCCAGAAGCTCCCATGTGTCTCAGCGAGCCGCGAGGGCAGCGGCTGGTGGTGCACACACGTGTGTTTGAGTGCACAGTCCAACCCTGGTGAGACACGGCTCAGTGTGGGCAGGGCATCCTGGCTCTTAACTTCTTTCAGCTACAGCTAAATGTCTTCTGCTTTAAAAGCCTCCTTTCATTTTGGAGCTGTTTGAGAGCACCAGTCTTTCTTTTCTCTTGCTTTGTAGCCCAAGTGGGATACGGTCCAGGCTCACATCATCTCATCACCCCCTCGCTGACTCTCAACCCACCAGGCAGCATCGCTGCATCGCAGGGGCAGACATTCCCTCTCTCTGCTTCCTCTCCAGCATCTTCAAACTTAGAAACAGTGGTCACAGCTGAGCCCAGGGCAGGAGTTCCTCATGTTTTCCATGAGGCTGTGCCCCGGGAGCCATCTCTGACTCCAACTCTTGTCTATCTTTCATCCTTTCTAAAATTTGAGTATCCGAACTGTTGCAATTCCTAGAATCATATGAGACATCTATATCTCTTGATTCCATGTTCTGCTTTCCTAAGAACTAAAACACTCCAGAAAACGTCTGTTTCATCAATTCTGTCACTCAAATAAGAAAGGAAATAATTTTTTTTTAAATTATTTTCCACACAGCGGTTTTCTTCCTCTTTCCTCCTGCTTGTTGCTGCTGACACAAGCGTATCTCCTTGTAAAAAAGAGGAAGATCTTACTGGAAAGCTGCCTAGAGCTTACGAAGTGTCCCGGGATGGTAGGGTAGGGAGGATTCTGTCTTGTAGCTGTCTTGTCTTAGAGGCCTGTAAGTAGCTAAAGATGCCAACAGTGAGGAGTGACAGCCCTTCTCCTCTCCCAGTGTCCATCTCCATTCAGAAATGGAGCCACATTGATGCGGGAAAGAGAAGGAGAATGGCATAATGTGTGAATTAAAGTGTCTTCTTCTTCCACCGCCGTGACAGAGAACACGCTTAATGGCCCAGCTATACCATCTGGCCTCTGGTGCCTGGAGATAAAGATGAAGTAACGGAGAGTTTTAATTCAGTGTTTTGTGCTCTACTCTTTATGTGGTCTTTTTCATACAGATAGGACAGCTTAGACTGTGGGGTAATTCTGATAACGTTAGTGTCATAACTCAGGGGAAGACGTCCACCTCCGTGTTTCTTCCTTGGGCATCTTCCCATTCTTCTTTCTGAGGCTTTGTCTCCGTGAAGGTTAAAGTTGGGATTTAATGGGAATAGAAAGGCAGGAGATGTGTTGTTCTGTCAGAACCATACGCCTGGTTTCGACTGGTTCCTTTCAAAAGCCCCTCTTTAATCTGGAGTCCCAGTCTGTACTTGAATCAGTTGATTGGATGGGCTTCTTCCTACTCCATCAATGGCACTGCTGGTTTTTGATATAGAGTACATGGAGGTAGCACCTCGTTTGTTCATCCACGTGGGCCGTCTTCTCCGTTTCGCTCCATGAAAAAGGGGAGAATCTCCTTTGACTGCACTGTGTACCGGTGGGGTGGAAACCTAAGGAACAGCAAAGCTCATCTCTGTCCTGCTGGATAAAATTAGTAGAGGTGGTGCTCACAGAACATGGATAGATGGATTTTGTGGGCCTCGGGTTGGTTTTGAGCTGTTTATAATGCAAGGGAGCCCTTGACATAACAGGTTCTCTGGGGATTCTGCCACCAAAGGAAGCAGAGGTTACAGTACGGTAAGGAAAGCCCCAGCTGCACAACTAAAAATTAATATCCATGTGAAAGGCAACCACAGACACAGAAATCACTTCTTCGTTTGAAGATGCAAAAAAGCTCAACAACTCCAGGCAGAGGGAACTGGGTGTGAGTCAGGAAACTGTTCCGTGGAGAGGTCCCTGTGGACCTGGGACTTGAGGGTTATCTCTCGGGAGGTTTTCCTGACAGGGACCGCTGACTGTCATCTGGGAGGCCCTTCCTGAGCTGTTGATAACTGATGGGAAGCCATGGGCTTCCTCCCTTGCCTGGAGGCAAATGTATGCATTTGAGCTTAAGTTCAGAGGAAGCAAAGCTGCGATTGTTGATGGGAATCCAAAACGAGGAGTTCTGGGCATGGAAGAGCTGCTGCGTTAACAGCATTGTTCAGGATTGCCTTAAAAAAATCCCAGATCAAGGCCTCCTCCCAAAATTTGATCTGATGTTTTTATTTTTAGAAAATATATTCCCTGTAGAGACACAGTTGAGGTGAGCTGTGTGGGATTTGGTCAGCCATTCACCTTTGGGCTAAACACAGCGCGTGCCTCCCAACTTTTCTCTGCCATCGTCAGTGGCAAACATCGTCTTTTTTTGAAGTAAGCAATGAGGGGTTTGTGCTGTTGCTTCAGTCCAGGAGTTTAGAAATTCAAGAAAATGCTTTTAGGGTAAAACCTTGAGCTTTAATTACAAATTGGCAAATGATGATGATTATTTGTTCTGAGACCACACGTTTTTCATCTGCCCTGGCTGTGTTTCCTTTGGAGAAGCAGGGTTAGTGAGTACAGGGGTACAGAAAAGCCCTATGGGAAAACCTGAACCTCTGAAGCTACTGTGGTTGGGTGGAAAGGCTCGTGCTGAATTTATCACCAGCCATGTGAATTATCTAAATCTCCTACCTGGTCCTGAGCCCAGGTCTGGAGCCCTTCTCACCTGGGGTCGAAGCTTGAAGGGCCATGCGGGTGGCCAGAGAGATGCAGAGCACCTTTCCTTTTAACCCACCTCTTTGCCCCCCACACCTTCTTAAAGACAAATGCTGTGAGAAATATTTCTGTGAGCAGCTTCTGGGCTCTGGAAAACAATCTGAACTAATGCATTTGGTTCTTCAGAGCAGTGGAACAGCAATGAAGCCAGCAGTGAACGGGATCACATCACAGGCACGGAAAAGAGAAACGCAAAAATAGGAATGTGTTGCATTTTAATTCAGTGTCTTCTAGCAAGAGTTATTAATGTAGGGCTTGTCCTCACATACCGCTACCACGTGTTTGTAAAAGATCAGCTTAAATTAACAGTGCACAGTTCTGATTATTTTAGAAATGGTTAGAATTTTTGCTGTGAGGCGTAGGGGGAGGATTAGATAGCTGTGATCTGCCCTATTGCCTTCTAGCTGAGATCCAAGCAGAGCAGCACACGGCACCGTGACATGAAAGTTTAGCCTGTGTGAGTGTGCGCTGGACCTCCCAGCAGCTGCACCGGTCACTGCCCTCCCCAGTGGCATCTAAAGAATGGTGCAATGCTCATGAAGATATTAAAGGCTGGCAAGATGAGTGGCTTGGGTAACAGTTTAATTTGGGGCTCATTTCCATTCTGTTTTTTTTCTTTCTAAGTTAAAATCCATGCGATGCAATGTCAAGACCATGTTTACCTTGAATACAGAGTGTACTGCTTGTGCTGCAGCGCCAAAAATGTTGTGTCCGAGAGGCTGGTTAAAGACCACCCAAGGTTTAGGAGTGAGGAACTGCAGGTAAGGCCTATTTCCTATCCAGGTTAAGGTTTTGGTGCAGCCTTGCTACGCAAGTAGTGTGTATGCCTTCAGGAGAACATATATGTGGGTTTTGAGCTTAAAGTTCCAAGCAGTTTTGTTTTCCAATGTGTAAAAATGGATTTATGGCCCCTATTATTGTTGCTTTTTTCTCCTTGCAAATTCCACAGACTTTTTGCTGGGTGGGTGTAAGATTCTATATTTAAGATTTTTTCATCTTGTATATGTAAGATTCAGAACCAATTACATCATAACAACTTCTAACTTGCTCTACATAATCTGAGTTCCCTAATCCTGCAGTAGTAACTTAACAGAGGTCTGTCTAGCACAGAAACCTGTTTCAGACCCAGCATTCCATAGTGGGTTATTAGGAAAATAATATAATGATAGTTCCCCTTGTATATCCCCCCTGCTTCCAGCAATAATCCTCTGAACTTTTTACCTTCCTAGTTCGCTTGATGACAATTGCTCGTTCATGTGTTCCTTGCTCTTACTCTGTTGAGCTTGGCTCTGGTAGGAAAAGGGTGAGGGAGAACTGAATTTACCAGGAAGTTTTTAAGAAATGAAACACTATAGATTATTGTTTGTGTATTCAGTAGTGAATGCTAACTGTTAATATAGAGCTCCATTGTGTACTGCTTTCTGCAATTCGCTGGTCTGTCGAAATACTTTAAAAATAGCTGTAGCAGTTTTGCAGTTTATAGCAGTTTTTGCCCAGGCACACGCAGGAGTCAGATCGAAGCCAAAGCGGCAGTGCTATTGAGACAGTTTCCAAGTTCCTTTTGGGAAGGATGTTATGCCAAAAATAAAATGAAGTGTAAGAATAATGTGAGTGTATGCAGCTTCTCGGAGTGTTATCTGCTCCCTGTGGTGGTTTTTGAACAGACTCAATAGTTCTGAACTGCATACGTGCAGAACAACAGGCGCTGCCCCCAAGGGCTTACCTGTGTGTGGAGGTGACGGGTGAAGGGTTGGTTGTGCAGAAGATGCTTCTTTGGGGGATTCAAGGGGTTTGACCAAGATTGAGTAGAGAATCTGTGAATAACACAGCTATTAAATCCAAATTTCCAGCATCCCAATCTGGAATCTTTAGTGCAAGACAGAAAGGGACAAGTCCTGCAAGGAGATTTTGTTCTTTCAAGGTTATTTAAGTTGAAGTCTAATGTTGAGTCACCCTGGAGATCCTAACTTTGTTTCTGTGCTGCCTCACCCTCCAGAATCCACGGTGTGTGTCCTGATGCCCTCAGACTGCTCAGGGTCATGTCTCATATCCAGTCCCTGGCACATTTCTTGTACCCAGTCTTTGAGGCTCAAATTGATGGGCATCCTGAGTGAAGACATAATTCAAACGCAAACCCTTGCGTGCGTGTATGGTGAAGGAAATGAGTGCCCTTCCTTCCATCCAGAGTTCTGCAGTGTGATTGCTTAGAAACCCCCCAACAAGCACGTGGTATGTTTGTGTTGTAATCATGGATCTTGGATTGGTCTTTTTGAGGTACACTGTCAAGCTAGGAGAAAACACGCTTTCCCAGCCAGGGTGCCATCACATATGTAAGAAGGAAATCGAGGAGAAAAAGTGCTGTCCAGGATTCTGGGGTACAGAGTGCTATGGTAAGTTTTTCATCTTTCTATGACACACTCTCAATGTTGAATAAGTCAAAATAGTTTTAAGAGTTTTAATTATACATAGAGGTGATAAATTTTCATTATTCCTCAAATGCCCAGAAGGTCTCTGTTATCTGTCTGGGAGGTTCAGAATATAAAAGGGAAGGAATCTCTGCTTCAGATGAGTTGAATCCTCGTACATTTAGCGCATAATGTAACCTCCTTTGGTGGAACTTCCTTTTGTCTCTTCTTTTAAAATGAGCTTTTGGAAAGGGATGGTTTTGTTCCTCTTTAAGCAAGTTTCCAAAGGAAGAGGAAGATGTCCCTGTAGTCTGCAGTGCATGTGCCACGTGTGCTGCTCTGTAGTCTGGAGTTAGTCGGCCGTCCAGCCACAGAAAATACTTAGCAATTCCAACCCAAGGTGAAAATAACTGAGCTGCCGCTCAGGTTTACGTCAAGTAATGAGAATTAGTTTTGTCTTGTCTCAAAAATCCAAAAGCAAGACCTACTAAGATAAACACCTCTGATGATTGACTGGTTGCTGGAATATGGAAAGACACACTCCGGTCCTGCAGAAGATAGAAGGCCACTGGAGAGAGCTTGAGCTTGTTCTTACGCAGCAGTGGTTTGAATAAGTAATGGGCTTTGTCAGAGGAAATCACACACCTAAAACTTTCAGAAACAGTCCCCAGCATTTGGAGGTACCTCACTCCAAAGACGTGGACCTTGTTTGAGCACGTGCCCAGTTCTTCCTCAAGTCAGGAAAAGCCGAAAGTGCTCAGTATGATTGCAAAGCAGGCTCCCACCTGTCCTGAGTTTCAGAAAGGCCCTGAGATAATTGGTACCGCCCGTGAGGACTGTTCCTTAGACTTTTAATGAAAGGCTTTTCTTAGCTAGCAGCCAAGTTACTCCTTGATTCCTCTCCTGGCTGTGTTCACCAGCTCTGGGCCAGCGTTAGGTGCATTGGATAAGCAAGCAAGGACTTTGCTGGTGAAGGAGCCACTGCTTTTGCACAACTAGAGTGGCTGCGGGAAAAGGAGATGGAAAGGGGCACGCGATGCTCGTTGTTCAATCTAATCTTGTGTGGCCTGTCTTTTGCCTGCCAGAGTGTCTGGGTGGCTCTCAAAATCCCTGCAATGGCCACGGCACATGTTTGGATGGTATTCAGCGAAATGGGACCTGCATCTGCAAGGTTAGTGCATGATTTACTCTGAGGGTGACATGCTTTTGTCAGAAGGAGTTGGATGGTGTCTGTGTAGATGCTTTCAATGAAAGCAGACCTTCTACCTGCAAAGTCATTAGCAGTTTCTTTCATTCCAGTCAGGATTTGTGGTTTTCTGGAGGATTGTGTGGCTGGCAATAACACCCTGTTGGTGAGGGTGTGGAGCTGTGAAGGATCTCTAGGGAGAAAAGAAGAAAGAATTGCATGGATTTAACCCTCTCGTCAGTTGAAATAATTAGTGGCTGCCTGTGGCTGCAAGAAGCCCTGAGATACTTGGCTTTTAATGAGCTGCACCTTTTCCAGACCTGGATGATGTATTTCCCAAATGAATGAGTTCTGCACCTTGGCAGCTGGATCCTCTCTCTCAAGAAAAGCAAGAGACCAAAAAGAGAATCTAGGGCAGATGTCTATTTTTTTTCCTTGCAGCTCTGGACTTAGTACAACAAAAGCATGAACGATTCCTGTGCATTTGAAACACAGAGAGCAGTGTTTCTAAAATTTTTAGCTTAATGGATCAGTATTAGATCTGAAACTTTCTCTTGTAACCTGTAGGTTTTTACAGTGTCCTTAATTAATAGCATTGGGAGGGGATAAGCTAAAATCCTACCTCTTGGGACCCTCTTTGAGAAAGTTGCTTTTAGACTTAACTCAAAGAAACCTTATATCCATTAATATATATGCTGAAGGTCTCCAAGCCTTGTAAAATCAATTTCAAAGGTCCCATTGGCATTAGTGAATTCCGAATTCCTTCTTCAGAGAGGTACCAGAAGCCCGCTGGTACGTTCCTGTCTGTGATCAGGATGTTGTTTCCTCGATGCCCACCTCTGTGTGTTGGCTTACGCTTCGATCTTCTCTGCCGTGGGGGTGGTTGCTACTACTTGAGCACTGACCAGATCAGTTTTCTTCACTGTTTTGCTTCAGCTGTCACAGAAACTCAGAAATGGGGAGATGCTTTGAACTGTAACAATGTATGGAACTATGCAATGATACAGAAAAATAACCTCTGGGACATTTTGGGGCTCTTCTAGGAGCAATACAGTGGCTTTGCCTGCCAGAACTGTCGAGATGAAAATCGTTTTGGCCCAGACTGTCAGTCAGGTAAGGATAAGTAATTCACAAAGACACCTTGAGAGCAAGGAAAGAGGAGGGGGAGGTTGAGTGGAGAAGAGTGCTGGAAAGGAGGAGAGGATGCCTGCTGGCTGTGTTTAGTAGCAGGTGTCTTGGCATTTTGCCCTTGTCCCATTAGGCAAATGTTTCTCAGTCTTCCACTCCATCACACCACTTTTCCTATTGTAAATCCATCTGTCCTCTTACCAAGGCTGTGCCAGGCTGTTACCTACATCCCTGAAGTGACCCACATTCACTTTCCAACTGTTTTCCACGCTCCTGTAACTGCCCTGCTTTATCTCCCAGCTTCTTCCTTCTTGCCCTCTGTACAAAATTAATACACACAGTGCTGCTTCCCATGGATGGCATTTTTGGAAACCGTTTAAGACTGCTGCAGCCTGGCTGTTCAAGGAGCCTTTTTGTTCAGCTCCTGGTGCCCTTGTGTCCACACAGGTGAAATAGGTGTGATCTCAGTGGTGGTGATCACACAACGACCCCAATAATGGGATCACACTTGTGGTAGGCTCTTACAACAGTGCCTTCCTCTACTTGGCTGCAGGAGGCTTAGAGGAGTGGGAAGTTAAAATACATGCCTGGTCTAGATCTTGCACTCAAGGCTGCTCTTACAGGGCAGTATTTTATCTTCTTGAGCCCAGGACATGCAGTTTGCCCTCTGTAAACTCTGACTGGCATGGCTTATTTTTAAAAGGAGCTACACTTGCTGTGGGTTATTGGTGGGCAATCAGGATGACAGATAGCCAGTGTATGCCTGGACCCTGTGCACTGCCGTGTAGCTGAAGGTCAGGTTTGTTTGGACTTTCCTCGCAGTGTGTGACTGTGTGCATGGCGAATGCAACAGCGGTGTCAACGGAGATGGAAGCTGCACGTGCTACGGAGGCTACACCGGCCCCAGGTGTGACCAAGGTAAATACGCTGGGAGCTGCAGAGGGGCTGTTAGAGCTAAATTGTGATATGGGTACATGTGTGCCAGAAGGAGCTGGGGGAAATGAATGCCTTGGGAGTATAGAGGGAAGATGATTTGAGCACTGGAGATGCAGACAGAGGAAAACGCTGGGGTCTGCTCCCCTCTCTGTGATGGTGGCTGAGCTGCAAGGTCTCTTTGTGCCTCTGTTCTTTCTCAGAAAACCAGGTAGATCCTTTCTTCTTTCTAAGCCTTGTGGGTCCTGCCAGTGACTTAGGGCTGTCCACACTGCTTGTGGACAGCCTTTTGTGCCAGTTTGGGGCCTCTGGAAACCACATTTGCCTTCATTTTCAAACATTTTGTAAGGTGAGTTGTGCCTTCCAGCAGCGCCCTGGTGTACTCAAAGGGAACCTCTCTTTGCTGTGTGATTCCAGAGCTTCCCCTTTGCAAAGGCGTGACGTGTGCGGCCAACAGCGAATGTGTGGTAAGGGACGGGACAGCGATGTGTGCCTGCAAGCTGGGCTACAGGAAGACTGGGAGCACTTGCCAAGGTGAGAAACTTCTCTGTGACCCTAAATACTCCCCTGTTTGGAAAAATTGGACTGCCCTGGTATCTCCGGATGATTTCTTCTCTGATCTCTTGTGACCCATGAGGGAATGGCAGGAAGATGTGCCAGGGGAGGCTTAGATTGGATATCAGGAAAAGGTTCTTCACCCAGCGGGTGGTGGAGCACTGGAACAGCTCCCCAGGGAAGCAGTCACGGCACCCAGTCAGCCAGCATTGCAGAAGCATTTGGACAATGCTCTCAGTCACATGGTGTGAGGGTTGGGAGTGTCCTATGTAGGGACAGGAGATGGACTCAATAATCCTTTTGGGTCCCTTCCAACTCGCGTCATTCTGTGATTCTATGATGCTGTGAATTTGATCACTGTGAACACAATGCCTACCTCACTGCAGAGGCTTAAGGACCTGTTTTTTAGGAATCTCTTTAAGTTTTTGGCTCTCCTCTCACTTGGTCCTGCAAGCAAGAATGAATTAGAGTTGCAGGTTCCATCCAACACTCGCTTATAAATACATCCTGAATAGCCATGACAATGGGATATTGGTGGGTCTGTACCAGTTTAAATAAAGTGTGTAATTGGAGGATTTCTTCACTGATCTCAAATTTAAGTTTGTGAATTGGTTTTGTTAAAAGAAAGTCAGTACGATGCACGTGATTAGCTTTGGAGAGATCTGTTCTCACCAGCTTTTTGCAGGTTTTTGCCTACCAAACTGCAGTTTTGTGTATTCTCAGGTATGATGGAAATTCAGAAGTAAATCCGAGCACCCTCTGTCACTCGTATTTCTGTTCCTAAAGTGAGCTGAAGAATCTGTCTCCTAAATTCTTCAGATTAAAAACCTAAACCCTCTGCTATCTGAAATGGTTTTATTTTCCTGGGAAATTTTTGAAGTTTAGTAGTATAAATTCCTTATCTTCCATTCTTTGTAGGCATTTTGCATTCTGCTGAGCTGCAGGAAGTGCTGTTCTGGAAACAGAAATTTGATTACTGTCACCTCTCTTCTCTTTAACTGCAGCTCAGGATCCTTGTGCTTCTTCTCCATGCTCGCCCTTTGCTACATGTAAGGCTCTTGAACCACCAAAGTATGAATGTACCTGCAAAGAAGGATTTCAAGGAGATGGGAAGGTTTGCCAGCCCATAAACCCTTGTGTTGAGAGCAATGGAGGCTGCCCAGAAAACTCAACCATTTGTGTTTACAGACGTCCAGGAGAGGTAAGGGCAATAACTGCACCTCAGCAACCTGTAAGGGTCGGAAAAACGGGCAGATGAGAAGTTCTTCAAATGAATTCATCACTGCAATGGTCAAATCTTCTCTTCTCACCTTAGATTTTGTAAAGGGAAAGCAAACAGTTCTTTTGTAGGATAACTTACTGGGTGAAAGACGATGAATGCAGCTCTGTAATCACTGTGTTGCCTTCCCTTAGGCATCTTGTGTTTGCAAGCCTGGGACGAGCAGGAGAACTCCTTTTTCTGAGTGTTCAGCATTTGCCACCGATTGCCAGCAATATTTTTGTGACATATCTGCCACCTGTCAAATTAATTCCCAGGGGAATCCTAGGTAAGCCAGCGTAAAGACTGCTATTAAAGAGGTTATTCTGCAGCTAGAATGGAGACTGAGTTTGGATGAGCTGAAACTGGGAGCTAACTGGGGAGAATGGGCTGGAATCACCTTTTGAGGAGCCTGTTTGTAACGAGCACTTTGAAATTGAAGAGCTTTACATCAGTCATTGTAAATTTTGGCTTGTGGGTCTCAAGATGCTTTACAAATGGGGCAGCAGAGTCTTCTGTGATGTGAATTGGAGATGTTGCTCCCCAAGTTGTTGGTGGTAGTAGGGTGTTGTCAGTTAGTAATCAGTCATTAAAGCGTGACTCTTGTTTGCTCACATTTGCCCGTGTGTGATTGTGAGGGCTAAGTCTTTGGTTCTCCTCCCACTCATGCCTGTAAGCAAGAAATTAATTAGAATTGCCCATTGACAGGGAAGGGAGAAGCTGAGGGAAGACATATCAGACCTCCTTTAGTCCTCTGGAGCAAAACAGCTAAAAATTGATACCCCTTAGATGGGAAATATTGCCAGATCTGGGATCATTTTTGCACCAAGGCCTCCCAAACCCCAGAGAAAGCTTCACGGAAGGTTCTGTGTGTTACCAAGAAAAAGGTGGAGCTTTTCCAAGAGACTGAAGAGGGAAAGAGCAGTCCCATCTCCTCGACCCTTCCTTCTTCAGTGCTGCTAACGCTGTTAGCATCCACCTGCTCATTATGTGCTCCAGGCCAGATCAGATCCAGCTCAGCGGCTTCCCTTTCTGAAGACACGCTAGCAAAGTGCAAGACGCGGTGTTCAGCACAGTCCCTGCCTTAGTACATCTGTTTCCCAGCAGCTGGCACTCGGCCCCGTAAGGCTGGAGAAACGTCAAATTCCTCCCGTGTCGCATGTCTCTGCTTCCCTGAAATAGAAAGAGAAGAGCCAATACTTGGACAGAACCCAAATGGGAAAAAACATGGTTATCAGCCAGTGATCTTAAGTAGTCTCTGAGTAATGACTGTAAATCCGTGTGAATCAGGACGGAGATTTTCACATGTAGATAAGCTTCTCTGGAAAAGTCATTAGCCTGTCTGGGCCCTCGTTAAATCTAAGATGAACCGTAGCTCACTGACGTGCTTGAGCTGAAGTTGAGGGATCACATAGGAGCTGTTCACTAGATTTTCACTTTGCCTGTGGTTTTTATTTTGAATTTGCAGTTGTTTTAATGATTGATTAATTCTAGTTAAAGAGGTGTTGATAAATATATTGTGACTACCCTGAACTTTAGAGCACACAATCCTTATGTTGGTTGGATCTCAGAAAGCATCTTCATTCTCTTGGGGTAGGTCCATATATGCTTGCATTCCAGTTGCTCCAGGGCAGGTTCAGACTAAACATTAGGAAAAATTCCTTCACCCAAAGGGTTCTCAGGCACTGAAACTGCTGCCCAGGGAGGTGGTGGAGTCCCCATCCCTGGAGGGGTTTAAAAGACAGGTTGATGAGTTTCTCAAGGATCTGGTTTAGTAGTGGACAGATATGGTTGGACTTGATGATCTCAAAGGTCTTTTCCAACCAGATGATTCTGTGGTCTTTTTTCCTGTCACTTAGTTTAGGCAGAAGTTACTGAGCTTTTACCTACGCTTTAATGCTGGGATTTCTCTTTCAAGTGTAGATCCTGATGTGTTGTTCTACTCAGATTTGATGAATGCATTGCAAACTGTTTTGTAATGGTTTGTTATGTTTCGTTCTCGTCTCTTAGCTGTGTGTGCAAAGAAGGGGAGATTGGAGATGGGAGAAGTTGCTATAAAGATCTCTTGAGTGAGATAAGTCAGCATAGTTCACGAGGAAGGTTTAGCAGGAAATTAAACGTCGCCAGGAAAATGTTTGGTGAGTGTCTTTTGAATTTATTTGGGGAATGGAGGAAACGTGGGGACAAGAGTTTGTCAGAAAAGGCTAAAACCTTTCAGCATAGTAGATCTATTTCACAGTGTGTGGCCATGGCAAAATTAAATACTTCACATCTCTGAACTCCTGTTACTGATTCTGGGGTGTGAAGTGAGGAGATTGTTGCAGAGAGCACTGTGCATGAGTATTAGCTATTTGACAGTCCTGGTGAAGGATGTGCCATAGCTGCAGGAGAAGGAAAAACCTACCTTGGAGGTGTGATTCAAACCCATTTGTGTCAAACCACCAATGTGCCTCCACCGGCAGTGCCTGGAGGCTCAGCAACCTGTCAGCTGTTGCTGGGTTTTCTATAGTGATGCTTGAGGCTGGTGGGCCATGGATCCTGTACTTGGTAGAACTTTTACTAAGCCCTAAACCCGCCTTCTTGCCAGCATCCGTGTCTGAGTAGCTATTATAGAGGTGAAAAGGCTTTATCACAGTATTACAAAGTTGGAAAAGACCTTTGAGATCATCGAGTCCAGCCTATGACCCAACCCCAACACCTACCGTCATCTAAACCCTGGCACCAAGTGCCTCATCCAATCTCCTGTTAAACACCTCCAGGGACGGTGACTCCACCACCTCCCCGGGCAGCGCATTCCAATGGCCAATCACCCTTTCAGTGAAGAATTTTTTCCTAATATCGAGCCTAAACCTCCCCTGGTGAAGCTGAGACCGTGTCCTCTTGTTCTGTCACCGGTCACCTGAGAGAAGAGACCAACCCCTGCCTGACTACAACCTCCTTTCAGGCAGTTGTAGAGAGCAAGGAGGTCTCCCCTGAGCCTCCTCTTCTCCAGGCTAAACAACCCCAGCTCCCTCAGTCGCTCCTCACAGGGCTTGTGCTCCAGCCCCTTCCCCATCCTCGTCGCTCTCCTCTGGACACACTCCAGCATCTCCACATCTTTCTCAAACTGAGGGCCCAGAACTGGACACAGCACTCGAGGTGGGGCCTGACCAGTGCCGAGTATAAGGGGGTGATAACTTCCCTCGTCCTGCTGGCCACACTATTCCTGATGCAGGTCAGGATAATTTATTCCATGCACTGTGGTGCTTTCTCCATGAGGAATTGCTTTGCAAAGCGTAGAAGACTATTTTAGAATCCGTGTACTGCAAGAGTGCGGAGTGATATCCACGAAGGTTAATTTTTGCTTCATTGTAATCCAAGGACAGAATGGGAACCCTTTAGCTCATATCAAAGCCTGTTTATGTTAGATACCTTGTCCAGCTCGTCCTCTGCACAGTCTTCTCTCTCTCCACTAACTTGAGAGGAGCATAGAGAGCGGGCTGGAAGCTCAGCCTGGCTGTTGCGAATACCCCTCCCTGCCTCATAGCAGCGCTGCCAGCACTCGTATTTTGCATACATTTTATATATGATTTGTACTAAGGGCAACTGCATGAAGTTCTCTGCGTTCCTTACTCCTGTGCAGTGGGACTTAACACCTAATGATCTTTGTTATCATGGACTTCTTTGATTGGCCGTTGACATCTGAGTGGAGACTGACAGCTGTGTGTTTGTGGCAGCTTCTCGAGTCTCAATAAATCCTGATGACACCCAAAAATTAGTTGTTTCAGTGGGAAAACAGAGGACACTTGACTCAAGAATAAGGTAGTAAGCATGAGAGAACAAAATTATTACAAATATTCTGCAAATTTCAACCATGGATTTGATGTGGACCAAAGTCACCAGTCAGAAATCTTTTGGGCAAGTGCTTAAAACTAATAACAACCAAGCCAAAATAATCAGGCCAAAAACGTGTAGAACTAATTGTGTTGTTTACAAGAGGAATAATTATTGCTGGAGTTAAACCCTGTGTCAAGTAACTACTTTGCGTTGCCACTCTTTTTACAGCTTCTGGTTGCTCGTTGTTGCTGACTAAATATGGGCCTTTCACAGTCTTCGTACCATCTCTTCTTCCACTTGTTCCACTTATTACAGATAGAGTGGAATTTAACGTAAGTTTTCTTGATTTTAGCAATTTTTTCTGTCTTAAGATTCTTTCCTGCCTGAGTTCTGCAGCCTGGAAAACCCGAATGACAGAGGAGAGAGGAACTTTGGAAGGCAGTATTTATAGAAGCAGTCTCTTGGGAAGGCTCTTCATTGTCTGGTTAAGTTGCTGTCTCATAGAGGATGTTCCATCCCTCACATTACTTTTAAAACCTTCATCTCTCTCTTCAATATTGGCAGAGTTTGTTTTTAATGTCAGGAAGTGTAAGTTTTTCTGGCCATTTTTCTTTTAAATCTTGAATATCTGTGTGTGACTGTTCTTAGAACTTTTAAGTGGCTTTTCATTACTTGAGGGTGGGGGTTTCAAACGGGGCTGAGATTTACATCAAAATGTTGGATTTTGGGTTTATGGCCCGAGATGCGGGTATGGTGGTGTCAGCTTCTTTTATTAATGGGGACAACAAGGATGGCAGGGCTGGAGCAAATTACTGTGGGAGCCAGGGCAAGAGCTGGGGAATTCTAGCCTTCTGCAAGCAGGTCCTGCAGGTCAGGTTATTACTTTATTTATTTATTCATTAAATTGTGTTCATTTGCAGTAGTTTTTGTGCAGTTAAGCCCACAACCAGGCTGTCCATCATTAGGATGAGAAGGAATATAAGCTATTTTCCTAGGACAGAGCATATGTGAGCTACGAATCAGCACATGTAAGCTACAAGTGTGGCTCATGCAGTGGGGATTTTAATGTGTGCTAGGCAAGGTGCCTGTTGTGTTTCAGGTGTCAGCTAGTGCTTGGATATGACAAGGGAAATAAATGTCTTAAGAATAATCCAGACAAACCGACTTTATTTTACGTTACATTTCCAGCTGGTTTGGAGATATTATTTCTTTGCTTGATAGCAGCAAAATCTGTGCAGCAGCAGTAACTCACACGGAGTTTAGGGAGCAATTCCTACCCTACAAATACCAGGGATGTAAGTCGCTTCTCACTACCTTGTTGAGCAGAGGTTTCCAGTAGCACAAGTCAGACCCTCTACCTAGGTCGTTATGGAAACTTCTGGATTCAAAGAAAATACATAAAGAAAGGCTTGAGTTATCTAGTCTAGCTGTTCCCACCAGGATCAGTTCACTACTGACAGAGGACGGTCTTAAAAATACAGCAGTGATGGAAAGCCCAGAAAAAAGGGGAAGAAACTAAATGCAAATTCAGCAGCATTGACCGCCAGCACGGTCCAACACAAGCAAAGATTGCGTATGGGGAGCTGCAGCAACTTCTGTAATGTAGAGCATGCAAGGATAGTTTGTAAATTGTCCAAAGTTTCTGTTTAGGGGATCCCTCTAAAATCACTTGCAGGTTAATCAGTTTCCCTGTGCTTGAATGTAAACTCAAATAGAAGCAAAACATTTGCCACAATGCTGCTCCAGTGAATTAAAATGAAGAGGGAAGCTTGATGTTGTATCCTAAGATGCTGTATCCCTGCATTAGCTGGGAGAAAGGTAATGCTGATGGCTCGTTGAGTAAATGAGGTTTGTGATAGAACATGGCATCTATCCTCTTTATGTGGTTTTTATTCCCCAAAGGACACCACTGCCGAGCTTTTGTGCAGAATGCACATTGTTCCTGGAGTGCACTTGGCAGAAGACATGGTAAAAGGCAAGACTCTGTGGACCTTGTCAGGACATCAGCTCGTATTCGGAAGCCAGGTAAAAGAACCCTGAACCGAGGTTGCGTTCATGTAGGACAGACTGGAGCTTGAGCAGAGCTTCCTTGGTGCACTTCCTTAACCAGAAAACCTTTTCTCCAATCAGCCTGCCTGTGATCAGAACAGCCAGCTCCTTTGTGGAGTCCAAAGCAAGGTGATTTAAGACCAGACACCCCAAGCAACCACTTCTCCTGTCTTGCAGGCAAGCAGTTAGCCAGAATCTGACTCCTGAGCTTGTGAATGGTCTTTCCTCAGTCTGTGTGTGCGGTCTGGAGAAGAAACTTTCCCTTGCACCATTGACAGCTACAATATCCACGTGGCTGACATGGAAGAGGTGACAAGGCCTCTTTCGGACTGACTGCTTCTCCTTGGAGACTGTGTGCTTGGACACAGCCAGTATTTTCTCTTCCAGTTTCCCTTTTCCCTTCTTTCTATTTTCTTTTTCTTAGTCACCCTAGCAAAGAGTTTTTCATCATTATGTTCTGATATGGAAGGCTTTTTTTTCCCTTTTCCCTTTTTCAGTTGACTCATATTTTCCAGCATCCACTGTTCTCTCTCCATCCTGCACTTTTCCTGCACGCATGCTCTGTGCTGCCCACGGCAGAGCCATTTGTTTCCTCCCTGAGGACCCAGCCTTGGCCTTGAGGTCTAGGTCGTAATACGTGCACCCTGCATGCATCAAAAGGACAAAGCACCGTTTGGAGCCGGGGAATCCGAACTGAGCTTGTCAATGCTCTTTTTAAATTTCTTTCCTGTTTGTTTACTCAGGAGTCTTTTGATCTGGAAAGTCTGCCCTCCCCTTCCTTTGTTTCAGCCAGGATCCACAGTGATGTGAACCGAAGTTCAGGGCAGGGAGGAGCAGTTTGAGAAAGCCTCGTACTGAAATGAAAAGCGCAGGGAAGTTGTGCTTGCCTGAACTTGGATTATGGCTGCAGCCATAATGTTTAGTTTGTAGGGCACCCATGGAACACCTCCATACGCCCAGCTCTGGTGTGTGGCTGTGTAAGCCATGGAAGGGCCAGATACGTGCCTTGTATTTCAATGAGCCTGGCTGGTCTGGCTTTGTTACGAAGTCTCCTTGTTGGCTTTATGAACCAAAGTTGCTATCAAAGCTATTGTTCAGGGTTACCTCCAAATTCTGTGCCTTTCTGCTTGTACTTGGCAGACTGATGGTACTTGATGGTCACTGCACCCTTTTGTGATCCAGAGCTGAGATCAAACATTATTCTGACTCAGATAAACTTAATTCTAGAGGTGACTGTCCCAGATTAAGTCTTTTTAAAAGTAACCTCAGGGTCAAAATATTACCCAAACTCAAGTAGAGGTGGGATGTTTGTTGCACACCCAGGCCACCCCTTAAATTTGCTTTTTCCAGAATAACTCTGTGCCATCCTCTCACCGAGCCACAGATGGAGGACACTGAAAGGAGCAGTGATTTAGAGATCTATCGTGATATCACAGATATACCACAAGAAAATAACCTTTTGTTGTTAACCAGCCACACATCAAATCGTTTCGATACCAAGACCTGCCGGGGGAACTATACAATGTTTTGCAGTCGAACCTACCAGCAGCCAATGGTGTCATCCATGTCATCAACAGCCTCAGGAGAAAAACCAACACTGACAACCTCGGAAACCCACAGGTACACAGGCATTCGTGTTCTGTTTTATGGGACAGCAGAATAAACCCTTTAAAAATTTTTCATCATTAAACTGCCGATCAGGCTTTTTCTAAAAGGAAAAGACCATTTGTTTTCAGCTCCTGATAAGATCTGTTAGGCAGAATTATCTCAACATGCCATTAAAAGCAGCTAATGGACTGCATAAGCCAGGTACAGACCTCACAATGATGCTTTTATGGTACTTGGATGAGTAGAGAGTTCTGCTTTCTTGAGATCACTCCTTTGATAGCAAATGAGCTCTTTTTTCACTTGTATCTTAAAGAATATGTATCTTTCAGGATAAATATTGAAAAAGCACCTACAAATCAGTTAAAGGTTTTCTTCAATTGATCTGTACTGCGTTTTGAATTTACAATCAGATTTGTCTTTGCATTCAAAATATTTAAAACGAGGATGAATAATCATTAGACTTTTGCGTTCTGAAGTCATGTCTTGAATTTAAGGGAATGGGCAGGGGTTTCAGGTTCACCTTCTTTTCCCTGTTAGCTGGGAGAAGGTTTTTTTAAAGCTACTCCATTGCTATGCCGGAGCATTTTCATATTGTTTCTATATGCAGAAACCAAGCCCTGTTACCTCCTACCTCCCTGCAAAAAAAATTACTCATAGAATGACACGAGCTCTTGGGTTTGGTAGGATTTTGCTAGCAGTTTGTGCTTTTACTTTGCACCATTGTAATTATAAAACTGGTCAGTCTGTGTTGTATTACGGCTGTACTTTGTGTCTTCAGATTTAATTGTGACCATCACTGATGTTTAAGCTTGTTCTTACTTAAGATGCTCTCGGTCTTATGACCTGCGTGAGGATGTTTCCCAAAAGGCAGTGTCTGAGGGCCAGAAGGGAAGCTGGACCTCTTTGTTAGTGTGCTCAGGTACCTGCAGGGAAGGGGTTGCAGCTGCTTGTCTTTCTCTGGGCTCGTTCTGGCATTTCCTTCCCTTGTGGTGTTGGCTTGGCAATGAAGGGTAGCGACCACACACGCCGCTTTTGGCATCAAATCCCCTTGTACCCATGTCCCTTGGAAATAATGTTCTGTGCCTTTGCGTGTTCTGCAGGAAGCACTTTCTGCCAAAACCCATGCAGATTCCTGCAAATAAAGGTCAGGCACGTCCTTTCAAAAGTTTTGGTACCTGAAGGGATGTTCCTCCTGTTACCTTTGCCTTCATGGGCAACGTGGCAAAAAGGAAGGCATCTGTTTCCTCTGTGTTTTCAGGAATATGCACACATATTGTATTTTCTCAGAACTGGAGCTCATTTACAGGTGGCAGAGTGAACTCTTGTCCTCGAAGCACAAGGAAACCTGAGATGGTAGAGAAGGTCTACTGCGTGCCAGCCCACAACTGATTTACGAGTATTTCTCTAGTATTAATGGTCAGGGATTGGCACAGCTGCCCAGGGAGGTGGTGGAGTCGCCATCCCTGGAGGGGTTTAAAAGATGGGTAGATGAGTTTCTTAAGGACATGGTTTAGTAGGGAGACAGATATGGTTGGACTTGATGATCTCAGAGTTCTCTTGCAGCCTTATGATTCTAGTGATAGTGAGCAATTGCCTCTTGATTTAATTTAATCTGGGACTAGGAAAACAGGAGGGTGCTCAAGTGCATTGTGCCCTGGAAAACCTGGTTTGCTGTGCAAGGAAAGGAGTTTGTGCCTAAATTACTGCAGGCTTAGTCCTTGCTAGATCAACTGGCCAATACAGAGGGTTCGAAGACTTTGAGGGTGATGGTCTCCTGTAGATCTTCACATTCAAAGCACAAACAAGGGAACTGATGTGCTCACACCTTGCTTCAGCCCCAGCCATATTTTTCCTCTTTGTATCTTCTTGCAGAAAACCATTGGTGAGATCCTTGCTTCGATGGAGATCTTCAGTAGGTTTGAAACTATTCTGGAGGTGAGCATGTTTGTGGCTGCCCCGGGAAGGTGTGGCATCACTGCTGTTGCAAAGCCTGTTGCTGGTTTTGTTTTTATGTTAAATATGTCTCAGTGGTTTGACTTTCTTTCTGGACCTTTTTTCCTGTGTCATTTCTTAATTTGTATATTTTACATAAGCAAGTGTAATGGAAGACATCGGAGTGTTCTATAGGGAATAGGATCTATAGGGAATCAGGCACAAGCAGTAAGCACATACACCTCTCCCATCTACTTCCCCACCTCCCCTTCCCCTCTGCCCTGGAAAGTTTGTTCTCCAAAGCATGTTTAGTTCATGGCCACTATCAGGACAAAGAGTGAAGGTTTC
The DNA here is from genome assembly GCA_033558235.1 of Neomorphus geoffroyi. NCBI lineage: Eukaryota > Metazoa > Chordata > Aves > Cuculiformes > Neomorphidae > Neomorphus > Neomorphus geoffroyi. The sequence goes on from JAUMJM010000050.1 coordinate 11,729,619, forward strand.
ATGACTGTCCATGCCAAGTTAGATTTTAGCTACCTGTTTTGGGGTGTAGATTGCTAAATAAAATTAAAAAAACCCTTGTGGTGCTACTCAGGATTCATTTAATTAATATTTTATTTTGTATTTTCATTTTAATTAGTATTTTCATTAGGGATAGACTGATTTCCTTTTACCCCCGGAGAGTCATCTGGATTTGCTCTAGCAATGCTCACATCAATCTGGCATTCCTGTTTTCAGCTCTGTGGCTCTTGGTTGTTTACAAATTTCATGAACTGCAGTTGTGATTATTGACTTGGTTCTCTTTTTCTTCTCTTCAGGTGAAAAGATACGGTTTTAGTCTCTGTAAATGTACTTCTGTGTTTAAAGCACAGAGGGAGCTTAGCCCAGTACTCCCTTCTTCACATCAGCTGCGTTCTCACCACTGGCTTCATTTGCCATGCTATGTTTTTGTGACCTTTATGGCTTTGTTATCATAGAATCATGGAATGGTTTGGGTTGGAAGGGACCTCAAAGCCCATCCAGTTCCACCCCCTGCCATGGGCAGGGACACCTCCCACTGGGTCAGGGGGCTCAAAGCCCCATCCAACCTGGACTTGGACACCTCCAGAGATGGGGATGTATTACATACCTGTCCTTGGTGTCCTGTTGCCTCTAGTTTACACTTGCTTTTCAATAGCTCTATGTCTAATGGGTTACTTAGGGTTTCCTCTCTCTTCCTGATAGACCCCCCCCACTAACTTGTGCTACATCCACGATGAGACCTCTTACTGTTTTTGCAGAACTGTGGCCTGCCTGCAGTACTGGATGGACCGGGCCCCTTTACTGTATTTGTGCCCAGCAATGACGGCGTGGATAAGTTGAGAGATGGAAGGCTCATTTATCTTTTCACCGAGGTGAGAGCTCACAGTGCTTTAAGACATCCTGAGCCAACTGCGTTGCACCAGGCTGTGCCGGAATGGCTTGTGCGATTTAGCTGATCCTTGCTGAAAGTTGTTCTTCCCGGAGAAGGCTAAACCATGTCTCCGTTTCTGTAAGGCTTTGGGAGAGAAGTGAATGCTGCTGGAACCTGCACTTATAGTTAGATAGACTGTTTAAATCTGATAAACCTGAGATAGCTAAATCTGCGATAGACTGTTTAAATCTGATAAACCTGAGATAGCTAAATCTGCAATAGACTGTTTAAGTCTGATGTTTGCCTTGCTCTCCTCACCTGTGGGGGAAAAGGAAGGCAGTTACTCGCCAAGTGAATTCACTGCTCTGGTACATCAGCATTGTCAGTCATTGCTTAAAGAAGATGAATTTGCCTCCTCTCACTCCTGAGCACTGAAAGGGTGTCTAACTTTTATGTTCTTTTCTTTAGGGCATAAACAAGCTTCAGGAACTTGTGAAACACCATATCTACACTTCAGCAGCGGTAAGGCAGGCACTGTCATTGCAGATAACTGAGGCTCTTCGGGCCAGCTTGTTATCAACTGTGTTGTTTGCAATAGAGGCCAGAATGTCAGCTGCTTCTCGGACTTGCCCTGGAGAGCAAGGATGTGGCTCAGGATCTGATGAGGCAGAATGCTTACAGCGGTTGCCAAAGTGGATAGCCTGTGCTCTTCCATCACGGAACACTTGGGTTTCCTGGGAGTGATGGTGCTCCTCAGTTGAATGCCCTTTATAATGAAAATATTGTCCAGTAGAGTTTGCAGCAGGCAAATGCTCTGTTAATTGTTTAATTATTAATTAGGAATGTGCCTTAATTATGAACTCTCCAGCTTACAGTTTTCCTCAAACGCTAACAGCAGCAACACCGAAGTTATAGCCAAGTGAAGAACTGGTCCAAACTCCCTGCTCGTTTTTCTCTCTCCGTGGTCTCCATCAGTGGATAAAGTTAGAGATGGAGAACTGGTACAGGCGAGCCTGTGATGTAACCCGGCACCGCCAATTCTTGCACTAACATTGCTGTGCGTAGTAATGGCAGGGTAAATAAAATCAACGCAATGCATCGACAAGACGTTTTCCTTTATACAATAGACAGGAGAAATGTTTAAAGTTAGATGCAAAAGCTGTGGAGTAGGGGAATACTCAAGCATTATGGTACAAAGTCAAGTCCTTCATTAAGAAATATCAATATTACTCCCGCTTTTTCACTGAGAAGCAAACATCAGTCCTTGTGATTTTCCTAATTGCAATAGAGAAAACGAGCAGCACTTTGACAAAACAGCAAAATGGAGTTTTGCTTGCAATGGGTGAATAAGGACATGGTAATAAGCTGAGCTACTTTTTAATAACCTCTTGGACATGAATTTAACAGTTGTCTTGGTTCTCAGAACTTCCCATTTCTCAATCATTAAGTTTCTCCATGGAGCGACTGTAGTTTACATTTTTTCTGCCTTTAGAAATAATCTTATTTATTAAATCAAAATATGTTCTCTCTTATGCTTCTGGCTGAGCTTTCATTGTTTATTGAATATGTCCTGGAACATTACCTTATTATTCTGACCCTTCTTGGAGCTGTATCAGTAAAAGATGCTATTAGTGAGACTTGCTTTCAGCTGTGCAGAACTGTTACTTGCGCAAGGAATGAAAACCAAGTCCTGGATTTCCCTCTAAGCCATTGTTTGTGTTTACTGTATTTCATGAAATGTGAATGTTAAGTCCCCTTTAGAAGGTTTTTTAAGTGGCAGGAATCACAGAAGGATTCTGTTAGCTGTACTGAAATGACCCTGTGCTTGTATTTTAGGTGACTGTAGAGAAACTGATAATGATGCCACACATTGTTACCATGGCCAACCAGATAATTACCGTCAACATCAGTGCAGATGTAAGTATGAATGGAAACCCTCCTGTGCCAGGAGAAAGTGTGGATGTAGTTCTGAACCGTGTGGTTCTCTGCTTCCTCCTCTGCTTGAAAAACTGGACTTAAATCATAGAATCATAGAATGACCTGAGTTGGAAGAGACCCACAAGGATCATGGAGTTCAGCTCCTTTTCCTGCATAGGACAACCCCAACATTCACACCGTGTGTCTGAGGGCGTTGACCAAATGAAGTCATTGAATTAGTTTGCTTTTCTTCCAACCTGTGACTCCACTAAAAGGCTTGACCGTTTGTGTGGCTGCACTTGATGTTGTGTACTGTCTGTTTCCTGCGTGGCCTTTATGGAGTTGACGCAATCTAATAGGCAAAAATGCAGATAAATTATTTGTGTTTCTGTATCAGGGAAGAATTCTGATGGATGAATCGGGGATCCCCTTAAAGATGCGAAACATTGTGGCATCAAATGGTATTATTCATACCTTGGACGGTATCTTCATCCCTCCTTCAATAGTTCCCATTTTGCCTCACAGATGCAATGAAGAGCAACATAAAATTGTGACAGTAAGTCAGCTTCTCCCGGTCTCACGCTAGCAGTTGCTGTAGACCCCATACTCAGCTGGAGGGACAAAAGCAGGCTGTGCAGATTGCATTTGGGAGATGTGTTCTCTCTGAGAGGTGCCCTAATGTGAATTTAACAGTGTCAGCACTGTCAGTGTTTCTTGTGCTGCTTTGCTGGTCATCAGCGCGTGTTCCTTGTGGGCTGTTGTTCTTCCCTTGCACCCATTCTGCCTCTGATGCAGAAGTTCATTTGCCTTTTTGTAAGGCCCTAATGATGTTCTTCACCCCATAGCTGCTAACTCAGCTCACAATGCTTTGTTCCCACCACTATCCATGCTGGTGTCCTGTAGCCTGGACGGGAAGCATTCGTTCAGGAGGAGGATCTAGAATACCAAGCGATATTCTCACCCCAACAGTTTTATACCTCATCTTAGGTGCTTGCTACCCAGTTTTGATCATCGTTAGGTTACTGACGAAAGATAATGACACTCTGAATAGGCAAGAGGTACCTGATTTGGAGAGATGCAGTTACCCACAAGTGGCCAGAAGGTCCACATAACTCTGATTTAGTGAGGCCCAAAGTGTTTTCCAGCATAGCTCTCTGTCTAGTGGCTGTTGGACTCACAGGGTGGAGACAGACCCCCATCTTGCAGTCAAGTTCAAGCATCTTCTTAAGACAAAGGGGTCATTTTATTTAAATGATAAACTTACTGCATTTCAGAGTGTCAAAACTCCCTCCTAGGAATGTTTCTGATACGTGTGATATTTTGGGTATATACCAGGAGCAGCAGCTCTTTAGTGTTCTTGGCATTGGGAACCCTTTCCTTTCAGAAGATGAAGTTTTCCCCTCTTGTTTTCTTGACAGGGCTCTTGTGTGGATTGCGAGGCCCTCAACAGCAGCATTTGCCCACCTGGCAGCAGAGAAATGGTAAATATCTGTGGTTATTTCAGTAGTTTCTTCTTTGCTGGATGGCATGCGGACCGTTTCTAACCCAAGCCACTTGCAAATAGAGAGCAGGAAAGGCAACCAGTAGTGAGGTTTGTTAGAGGATACACACATCCATGCTCTGGAATCCCAGACTCTCACCCACTGTGAGACAGCCAGGGCTAAATGAATTGCAGACTTCCAGCTTTCAGCACGTCTGCTCTGCCTCAAGCAGAGCTTTTCTGCTTGCGTGGTGAGTCTACCGGCTCCTCCAGAGTGCCAGAACCCAGCCTGATCCCACCAGTACCACCCAGTACTGCCACTGCCTGTATCACAGCCACAGAGTCAGAACAAGCTTTCTCCACTGCAGTGGGTGAGCAACCATTTGTTCGTGGCCTGTGCTCCCTGTTGATTCAGAGATGAGCAGAGCTCGCTGAAGGTGGAGTGAGGAGCAGGAGGAGGCTGGGTCCTGGTGTTTGCATTATCCCACACGGAGTTCAGCAGAACAGCAAGTTCCCGGAAATCCCTATGTGAGGGCCAGGCCCAAGATGTTTGTGAAAGCCACAGAGGTGTTCACCACTGTTAACTGTTGGGTGTCTTCTGAGAGGTCTGAGTTCAGGAGACCTTGCTGATGTGGTCTCGGCATTAATGTCTGAAGTAGTGCTCTGCAAAATCTTCCTCATTTTCCTCTCTGATTGAGGCAGATGAAGCCAGAATCCAATTCTGTCCCTGTCTAACTCCGTGACAGGTCACTGAGCATAGTTCTAAAATTATTTGTGGTCCTTTCCCCTCTCTCTCTCCATCTCACTTCCCTCCCTGTCTGTCTCACCTCCATCCCTCTTTTTTTCCTTCCCTCCCTCACTCTCTCATTCCCTCTTACTCCTCTTCTGCCCCACTCTCCCTCCCTCCTGCCTTCCCCCTCTCCTTTATCTTTCCTCCCCTCTTTTTTACCCTCTATTTCTCCCCCTGCTCTTTTCTCCCCCTCTCTCCTGTCCTTCCCTCTGTCCCTACTCTCTCTCCCTTAGCGTAGCCACTATTATTAGAACAAAGGGGCAGCACCTTGGCTCACTCTTGGGGACTGCTGGGAGCGGGGAAGAAAGCACCGTGTGTCTTCTTTGACGATAAGCGTGTCCTAACGGTATCTCGTTCACCTTGGCTCCTCTGTGAACTTCCTCAGCTCAGAGATAGGCAGCTCTGCAGCAAAAAGAGCGGAGGAGAAGGTTACAGTTCTGATGACTTGTTTTGTCTTTACAGGAACCAACGCTTTTACCAAAAGAATGTGTCTACATCCACGATCCGCAAGGCCTCAATGTCCTGAAGAAGGGGTGCGCCAGGTACTGCAATCAAACAATTACGGTGAGTGTGATGGAAGACCACGTTCCCCTTGAAAGGAGCTCGGTGTTGCTCTTCCTCGTTGTCCAAGAAGAGCTCTTACTCCTTGAGCTGATGGGAAGAACAAAGGAAAGCTGTCCCATTGCAAACGACTGTCCCGGACCAGTCACATGAATTGAACACTTGCTTTCTCTTTGGCAAACACTGCGAGAACATGGGGTACCAGCCTGCTGCAGACATTAGAAAGCAGCTCAGTTAAACCCAAATGCAGTAAATAAATTAAATACAGCACACCAGGTGCGACTGGGCAAGCTGGAGGAAGCAACGAGACAAATGGTGCAGTGCACGTGGCGCGTTTTTTCTGCGAGTGCCCTGGTTTTAGCAAGTCTCCCAAAGGAAGCTGAGCACAGGGAAAGTGCTGTGAGCTGCGAAGTGATGGCATCCTGTTTATGAAACGTTGTCAGATGGTTCTGGGAAGTCACTGTTAGTGAGTTTATGAACCTCACGTTTGTCTGCAGCTCCAGCTCTGAGAGTGCCAACTATGTGGAATGATTTGTGGGTGTCTCATTAAATACTGCTGATTGTTTGTCTTGTGATTGTTCTTTTGTCGATCAGTCAGGACAAGGCCTGCGATTCAGCAGGACTGCTACAACCCTCAAAGGAACACAGTCCTCAGCGAGGATAAAGTAGGAGTGAGTGGGCCAACACTATTAAAGAAATACAGGCTCATAGAAAACATGGAACTTATTTGTTGAAGTCGGAGAGAGAGCAGAAAATACTGATTTATTCCAAGAAGAATAGGCTGTGAGCAGGAAGGGGATGTTGTTGAAAAAATAATTTAAGTGTGGGAGTTCCTAGAAACGTAGATGCCAAATGAGACAGTCCAGTCCGTGGCAGAGAGGAGGACCAGGATTTCAGAATTACAAGGGCAGGCTGACTCCAGGAAATTCTTGTTAAGTCATGCCATACCTTACCAATTCTGCTTTTGTTTCAGAAACCTGGATGCTGCAAAGGATTCTTTGGTCCAGACTGCATGCCATGCCCAGGGGGATTTTCCAGTCCATGCTATGGCCGGGGAAATGTAAGTGTGAAAGATCCTGCTGTGTTGCAGCAGAGCAGTTGAGACGGTGTGGTTAGAGATTGTAGTTATAGATAAGCACAATTCAGAATTTGTGCTCCAGGGCTAAGCCCACAGCGGTGGCAGCAGAAGATCCAGGGAGAATGACACATACACAGTGGATTTTCTCTTTTGAGCTCTAATGTGAATCATGTAACACCTGTCAGAGACAGCTACGTAGGATCTGGTATTACTACCACCGCTCTTCAAAGTCCTGGTTTTTACTGCAAGTGTCAAAGTACCTTTGATAGGTATCAATGGCTTTCCTTGGTTCCCTGAGTTTCAGTCACTTTTGTTTTCCTTCCAGTGCAGCGATGGCATACAAGGGAATGGCAACTGTAACTGCTTTGAAGGTTTCAAAGGAGTAGCCTGCCACATCTGTTCAAACCCAAACAAGCATGGCGAGAACTGTGACGAAGGTTGGTATTGGAGAGACTGGAGGAAAATAGGCAAGGATACTGTGCAAGTTCATGTATCCTGGATTCCCTTCTGGCAAGACCAGTGTCATGAAAGAAGTGACAGAAATGTCATAGAATCTCTTGGTTGGTAAAGACCTTAGAGAACATCAACTCCAACCATACCTGTCCACTACTGCCTCTCATCATGGGTGTCCCTTCCAACAACAGTGGAGAAAATGTGGCTGATATCAGAGAGTCATAGAATCACCCGAGCTGCAAGAGACCCAAAAGGATCATCGAGTCCAACTCCTGTCCCTACATAGGATGCTCCCAACCCTCACACCATGTGACTGAGGGCATTGTCCAAATGCTTCTTGAATACGACAGTGGTGATGGGAGTCTTGGAAACTTCCACCAGATTTAGGTGTGGGACATCGATTTGGATTTCTTCTACTAGGAAAGAAAAGACAGTTGATAAAGACCTTGAGCTTGCTACCCTAACTTTGAGCCTGTTCTTACAGTCTGTAAAAAACACGGACCCAGGCCATCACAGGGCTTGTTCCCTGCTCAGGTTTTGAGTTATGCCAGACTTCCCTCTGTCAAGAACAAATGGGATGATCATTTGGTGTCATAAGAGGTTGTGAAAGAAAGTTGGGAATCCACAAAATGCCATCACTGCGGTGGATTGAGGACTTCTTGTAGTTACTGATGTTACTCCGTATACTTGACAGATTGTGGCTGTGTCCATGGCATCTGTGACAACAGGCCTGGCAGCGGCGGGGTGTGTCAGTCCTGGTCCTGTAAGGAAGGCTATACTGGCAAATTCTGTGACAAGACATCCAAGAACTGCGGCCCGAGCGGGCTGTCCCAGTACTGCCACCAGAACGCTGTCTGCAGCCTCAACGACACAGCAAGGTCAGTCTGACACATCCCTTCAGGTGGGCACGTTGTCACTTGTACAGGCACACAGCGGCTGTGATGCTGCCAGCCGTGTAATCGTGTTGACGTCTGCGTACTTGGTGCACAGCGTTGAGTGATGCAGCCAACCTGCTCAAAATCAAAGTCAGGTTCTTGCTTGCTTGACAGCCTCAAAGTGCCTTTTTGCTATCTGCTGGCTTTCAGAAGAGGCTGCCTTATCTGTGTTCCTTTTGTGCTCGTGCTTTTAAGGTGCATCTGCATGGATGGGTACGAAGGTGACGGGTTTTCCTGCCAGCCCATCGACCTGTGCAGGCAGCCAGAACGAGGAGGCTGCTCACAGAATGTAAGTGGGGTCAGACTGTCGAAGCGCGTAGAAGCAGCTCCCATCAATCAAAGCAGGGATCCAGAACTCCTGGGACTGTTACACATCTTGTGTGCTGACTTTCCCTGTCTGTCAGATGATAACAGATACCTTGACACAATTGTCATAATGATGTCGATCATTTGGGTTGGTACCAATATTTAGCTGGTTTGCACCAACTATTTTGGCAGCTACAGAGAAAAACTGTACAGATAATTTTAGTTTGTATTGATTTTCCTCTTAAGCTCTTCTAGTGTGAGTTAGTTTCTCTGTTGCTCTGTTCAGGCTGTACCTCAGCTCGGAGTTCCAACTCTTATTTCTAGTAGCCATCAACACCGCGTTATTATCCTTTCAACAATACATTATTATCCTTGGTAAAGAACTGTGGTGCTTTGTGATGGAAATGACTGCCAAAGAGTCAGACCTCAGCATAATTTAGACCCCTCGGTGAGGAAAACACACTGGGCTGTGTAGAAGGAAATAGGATGGCACTGAGTACAAAGTAGGTCTTTGCAGAGAGAGATCTGCCCTCCATCACCGATTCCATCCCACGTGTCCAAGCAGGAGATTGTGCTCCTCCTCTTCAGGGAATATTACTTCTGTAAGGGAAGAGCTTTACAGGATGGTATGGAATGCTCTGGAGTTCTGAGCCACCTAGACACAAGTGTCTGCCTCTCTGAGAGCACTAAACGTTTCCGGAATCACTTTATTCTGAAGTTTTCTAGGACTTTTCTGGAGAAGATGCTTCCACCCCCCAGCACTGATCAGAAACTCTCCGCAGTCTGAAGGAGATTCGTTGCTGTGTTTGCGCCACACTCCCTCCCTTCTTCTGCTGAGTGTCATTCTTTTTCTCTCCCTGCTCCTGGAGGCCGTGTGCACCAGCACGGGCCCCGGCACCGCCACCTGCCAGTGCAACACGGGCTGGACCGGCGATGGGAAGGCCTGCGTGGCGATAGACAACTGCGTGCTGGAGAGCAGAGGCAACTGTCACATCAACGCTGACTGCGTCTACCTCGGCCCCGGCCAGGTATGAGCGGTGCTACGCGGGCTCATGGCGGCCTTCACGTTTCCTAAGGTGCTCTGACGTGGCCTGGGATCGCCAGAGGTAGAAATTGGGCTGGGCAGAAGCAAAGCCTGCTCGTTCATTGCCAGAAACACCACCTGCGGCTAAAACCACGTGGTGTGGTTTAGGAAAGTGATTGTGCCCCTGTGCTCAGCGCTGGTGAGGCCGCACCTCGAGTGCTGGGGTCAGTTCTGGGTCCCTCACTCCAAGAAGGACATTGAGGGGCTGGAGCGCGTCCAGAGAAGGGAACAGAGCTGAGGAAGGGGCTGGAGAATGAGCCCTATGAGGAGAGACTGAGGGACCTGGGGGTGTTTAGCTCAGAGAAGAGGAGGCTGAGGGGAGACCTCATCCCTGTCTACAACTGCCTGAAAGGAGGCTGTGACGGGGTGGGGGCTGGGCTCTGCTCTCTCGGTGCACTTGAGTAATGTGGCAGTGTTTGTGCTTTGGTAGGGAGCGATGACCTCCACATTTTCAGCTCTTGAAGCACCAGGAAGAAAACTTGAGAAAATAAATTAAGTTTTTCTGCCTTGGTCCTTTTTTTGAGTGGCAAATGAGGACTCTCCAATAGGTTTATAAAATTGAAATATCTCTTTTCTTGCAGAGCAAGTGCGTCTGCAAGAGGGGTTATGCTGGTGATGGTCACAACTGCGATGCAATCAACCCATGCCTCATGGACAACGGGGGCTGCCATGACTTGGTGAGTGGCTGAAGTGCTGTCCCAAGGCTAGGGTGGCAGTGGAGGTTCCTCTGCTTCCTGACAGAGGTTCTTCAGCCTCTGTCATCAAGAGAATAGCAAGGATTTATATTACACCATCTTACTGGCATGCCACTGAGATGTTGTATGGGTTTGGTCTCTGGTTTGCCCAGGCAGATCCTCTGATTTTTGTGAGTTCACACAACCAAAGCCGTCACCTAGACTTTGCTGCATGAGGTATAAATTCAGTGCCACCATAAAGGCAACAGGAGGAATGTGCTTCTGTGTGCACCTCTAGCCCAGGCCATGGGGCACCAGAATTCAATTCCCAGATAGGTGAAACACTGCATAACCTGTGTTTGCTCTCTAATTTCTTCTTTCTTTGCATTTGCAGGCTACGTGTGTACCCCTTGGAGGAGGAGAGAGATCCTGCACTTGCCCTCAAGGCTACGTTGGGGATGGCATGACGTGCTATGGGGACATTCTAAAGGTGAGTAAAAAGTAAACGTCTGAGGTCTTCTTGAGGTTAGAGAGAAATGATTCTGCTCTTACTTTCCTTTTCTCTCTTACCTGAGTTGGCTCCTTCCCCCAGCACCAACCTGACAGCATTCGTATCCACCCAAGGCTACAGAGACAGAACTGGTGCCGAGGCCGATGCGTTGAGGGAACAATTGGCAATAATTTCTGGCTGCTTCACCCCTGTCAGTCCTGTGCAATACGGCATCTTTTTTTGCTGTTCGGAGATTCTTTCAGTTCAGAGCTGCCTGGCCCATTTCTGTCATTAGAAACACCAAAAGCCATTGTGGGTTCAATCCCTGCCCCTCTCACACGTGAACAATTGCAGAGGAGTTGAAAAGAGTTTGTTTCTTTGGGAATATATGGGGGTTTTTTAGTGGCTGGAGTGTGGGTTTAGGAGTGCCTATCCCTCCCCAGGATACACAGTGCCTGTAATGGTTGTAAGGTGGGAAAGGAATGTCTAAGTCATTATTGCCAGACCTGATATTTCAAAGGGCTCCTTTCCCCTACCCTGGGTCCCCCAGCCCCACAACCCCAGTGCTTGGCAGGGGTAACACTCCTGTTGTTTCTGTTTGAAAGGAGCTGGCCAGGAATTCCCACTTTGCAGGCTTCTACGACTGGTTTAAGGTAAGAACAGCCATGGGATGCCCACAGGGGTAAGTTCAGTAGAAGTGAAGTCTGAAAACACTGCTGCTAGAGAGAGAGCAACTCCATTTGTCTTTTTTTTTGTTAGAGAAAAACAAAACAACAGAAAAGGAGAAATCGTTCCAGAGCAAGCATATAGAAAAGCTCTGGAGTTTGCGATAGAGTGAGGGTGATGAGTGTGTTTGGGGGCCTTGTTTCTACCACCAGAGGAAGCTGGGGGTGTGTTACACTTTCATGGTTGTATGGTGTGTAACTCCTGGCCATCATAAAACAGCAACGAAGGGAAAGGCGAAGAGTAGCATTATAATAGCCATTTTTCAGAAGAGCTTGCTTTGAGGAGTTAGACTGTAGGTGTGTTCCTTTTCTTGTAATTGCTTCCCTGTCTCTGGTGTGGCAATAACAGACACTGCAGACTGCAGCACGGCTGTGGGAGCGCGCGGTGATTTATGGCGTCGGACTGAGCTTCAGCTGAGCTGGCCTGCTGCAGACATCGCTTTTGCCAGGAATAATGCTGGTCCCTCCCCCAAAACTGACGTTGAGGGTTCAGAAATGATTTATCGTTACGATTGAATGGGTTTGAAGATTAATTGAAGTATGAAAGTGGGGCTTAAAGCAGCAGGTTTTCCCTTAGCCAAAACAACTGACAGCTGTTTGCCAAGCCACCTGTGGCATTCATTGCTTGCCAACAGCACTTGTGTGCCGTGTTCAGGAGAGCCCACTGCGCTGCTGAGCCTGCGCTGGCTTCCTACGCATCTCTGTGCACGGCTGCAGGAGCAGGAATGCTGTTGGTTATGTTTTGCTGCAGAGATGTGGCACTAACATGTCTTATTTGTTCATTTTTGTGCTTTGGACAACAGAAATCTCTCTTCAGCATCCCAGCAGGAATGAATGTCACTGTCCTGGTGCCTTCGGAGGCGGCTATCAAAAACTTAAGCAAGGCTGAGAAAGATTTCTGGTTGACCCCCTACACGCTGCCGTTTTTAGTCAGGTACAAGGAGAGTCCTGCCTTTCCTTTGTGTTGAAAAACAACAGTAACAAAGCCATGAGCTTGTACAAGGCAAATTAAGAGTTGTCTTGAGATAAATATAGAAGCAAGATTAAATATCTAGCAGGCAAAAAACGTAGCAAACCACAGGCTATGGGAAGTGGGGTTTTTTTTCATGTATTTGCAGACAGAGATTTCCCGTCATGGAGACGCAGATGGCATCAGGACAAGGAATTCCCTCCATCATTCTCTCTACACAGAATCATAGAATTGTTTGGGTTGGAAGGGTCCTTAAAGCTCATCTGTGCCATGGGCAGGGACACCTCCCACTGGATCAGGGTGCTCCAAGCCCCATCCAACCTGGCCTTGAACACCTTCAGGGATGGGGCAGCCACAGCTTCCCACTTAACTACTTCATGTGGGAGACACGAATATTGGGTGCTATGACCTTATCTCCCTGGTATTACCAACAGTGCCCTAATCTTTTCTTTACCTGCCTTTGTTCCCTTCAGAGCCCACTTTGTTGAAGGAGTCTTCACTGGAGAAAAGCTCAAAAAGTACGACAGCCCAGAATTGCCCACCCTCAACCCCCAGACCAGATGGCAGATAACCAACAGGAGCGGCGTAAGAGTTTCTTACAGAGCAGGGTCCAATTAAACTGCTTAAGAACTGCTGTGTCCTGTGGAGAGCCTGGATGGGACACTGATGCACTCAGGCATCTGTTAAAAATTGTACCCACACCAATCATGGGCAACCTTGAACAAACAGTGTCTTTGTATTGATATTTCTTGGCAATTTCTAATGCTTTTACTTCTCCCTCCGGTACTTTTTCAGGTTTTAACCATCCAGAATGCAAGTATAGTCGTCAGCGACATCCCTGCCACCAATGGCATTATTCATGTCCTCAGTAAGGTGTGTTGGTACATGTGATCCTGGGAAATGCTGTAATTGTAGCTGGAGGTTTGTGTTGCACCATCTGTGATGAGGCCAAGGAGAAATACATGGCTGGACAGTTAGGAAGGGGCATTGTGGCAAAAATATATTTGGTTATCACAAGGTCCTGGCAGATGTTTCCTGTGCAGCAGTGTTTAATGTTTAAAATATTTGTCTCCGGGACAAGTGGGAGGCGAGTTCCTCTTCTCGTGGCTGACAGAAGAGTTAAGGCTATTGCAGAATTGTGTAAAATTAGGTTATTTCTAATTGCCTTTCTTGCAAGCAGGGCAGGAGTCTGGTGTGAGTTGCCCCAGAGTCCCTTGCCTAACCTTGCTTCTGAACTTGCCTTCTGCAGGTTTTGTTGCCGCATTCGGGAGACATCCCACCGAGTCCTCCGGGTTTGCAGGAACAGCTTGAGACAGTTGCCTCGTTCAGCATATTCAAGGAGTTGCTACAGGTAAGCAGGAAGTGTGAGCACGGTTGTGGCTCTCACAACTGTCTTTTGAGCACCCTGTATTGGTGGGACAAAATTTGGGCTGCCTGGTGCGAAAAGAGAGACCACTTGTTTCCTACCATTCCAGAGTGTTCTTCTAGGAAAGCTCTTTTGAGCAGCCCAAGGGAGTCCAAGCCCAGTTAGGTCTCTGTATCATCAGCAGTGGAAGGCGACTTGTGTATCGCAGACGCTCTCATGCTTGTGCAGGGCAGAGAATCCTAGGGGAAAAGGAAGGCTTATTCAGAACCAAGAAGCTGCACTTACGTCAGCCCAGGAGGAGAAACAAGCAATTAGATGTGTGTGACTGGATGGAAGTTGTTTATCCCGTTTTCAAACATTTCCTCTAGCACTCTTGCCTTTATAATTAATTTCATGTGTGGTTTTGTTTTCACAAGTACAAGTGTGATTGCTAATGGTACTGTTTGGATATTTTTTAGGAATACCAGCTCATTGGAAAAATTGAGTCCTCTGAAAAATATACAGTTTTTGTTCCTGGAAATAATTCCATTGAGGAGTACTGCCGTGCCGCCAACGTGACACACTTGGTAAGGTCACTGCTTGCTTACAGCTCGAATATGTATCACGGTCAGTGCAGGGACATGGACACTGTCAGATCACAAATGTGCATTTGGTGAATTTCAGCGTGGAGGAGAGAAGCATACCTGATGCTAAAAGCTAGGAGAAACGTGGCAGAGAGAAATCAGAGTTTTTCCTGAGCTGTTGCAATGCGATCTGAAAAGAATGTTTTGGACTCCGGCTGCAGATTCCTGAGTAGATTTGAATGCAGACAGATAGCACAACATGTTCTTTCTGGCTGGCTGTGGCGTACGCATGGAAATTTTGAACCTTTTGAAAGATTCCAGAAAACATTTATGACTTCTTCCAGTAACAGAATCATCAAGTGTGATCAGTGATGTGTGGTGGGGAGTTACCAGGCTCTGTGGACTGAATTAGCTGTTACAGATCGCTTAGACACTCTACTCATGCCACACTTCTGACTGAATTGTAGTCAAGTGTCCTAACGTTTGGGTTTTTTGTGGATTCAGGACAATGAGATGGTGCAGTACCATGTTGTACTGGGAGAGAAGCTCTTGCCCAGAGACTTGAGAAGTGGAATCCACAAGGAGAGCATGCTAGGGCTCTCCTACTGGCTGATGTTTTATCAAAACAGCACTCAGGTAAGGAGAAAAGACTGCTCTGCCAGTTGAGGAGCTGCCTAGACTTACCGCTTTCTAAGGCTGGTGGCTGGATATACTCGTGCCTGGTTTGGACGCCCTTACAGGTTGCTCACTGTGGCTGTCTGACAGCTGTCAAGCAATCCATGCAAAAAGAGTTGAAGATTATCACCTCAGCTTGTTCCGTTTCTCCTTTGCAGAAGTTTGTCAATAATATTCCTTTGGATGGAAAATTTCTTGAGACGAAGAATGGCATGTTGATCGGGGTTTCGCAGGTCCTCCAGATACAGAAGAACCGTTGCACTGCCAATACCACCACAATACTAAAGGTAACGATGATTGCCAAGGAGCTGACCACCATTTCACAGGGTTTCTCCACCTGCTGAACCAAACCTGATAAATTTCAGAAGACCTACACGTCCTACACATGGATGAGAGAGTAGCTTGTGTTCTGGCCCTAGATGAGCCTCATGTGAAATGGGACATCATGGAGTCTTGGCACTTCCTAGCTCCCGTGTAAATCACATTCAGGTCTCTCGCTGGGTCTCTCCTACAGTGCCAACCTTGAGGAAGGCTGATCCAGGGATTCCCACATATTCAGCCATGCAAGTGGAATCCAGCCCAATTCTTGTCTGGCATGACCACAAGATCCCCTAGGAAACGCTGTGGTCTGCCTGGGAGTCATGGCCAAAGTCCAGCCTGCGTGGATATTGTGGCTCTTGGCCACCTGCAGATTGCAGGGTCTGAGTGAGGCAGGCCTGCCCTCTTCCAGATTAGAAAAAAAGTCTTTTCAACCTTGTGTGAAGAACTCCAGGCTTGCAGAAAGCCCTACCCCAGCTCAGAGACTCAGAAGAGGTGTAACATGGGATCTCTTCTGGTATGTTTTGTGCTACAGCCTCTGGAGTGCAGAAATAAGACTTCACGTGAAGCCTTTGATAGCAGCCAGAGCCCGAGGGCCACACATCATGATTTTTCTTCTTTGGGTGTTTTGAGCTATGGAGATAAAGATATCTTTGTCTTTGTCCCAGCCAGCAGCCTGTACAGCACCATTTGTAATTCCAGATTAGTGTCTTGGTGTGACGTGGGTAGAGGGCACACATGTGACTTGTCCTCTTCTCTGTGCCCTAGTCAAGATGCAGCAAGTGTGAGAAGGGGATCAAGTGTCCTCCTGGATCATTTCTCGTGGTGAGTCTCTGATTCGTGTGACATCTCACGGACTGTTTACAGATAGTGCTTTCATGTCCTTCTGTTGCTCTGTAGATGTCACCTCGATACCAGGGAAAAGGTGCCCTTGAATCCTCTGACTCATCCACTAGCAGAGTTTGTAAAAGAAAGCAGACACCGAGGGAGGTTTGCACAGGAAAAACATGAATGTGACCCATAAGGCTCCTTACAGAGCTGGCATCAGGCTTTGCCTGAATTTCAGGAGCCCCTCGGAGCGTGCAGTGTGAGGCGTTGCCCCTCTTAAGAGTAAAAATGAGATGTCTCTCCTGATCTTTTCTCTTTTGATGTTATCATTGAGGAAAGCCAGTCCAGGTGTGCCAGCAGTGATTTCCCAGCCTGGACTTCTGATTTATTCACACAGATGGGCTGGTTGTGCCTGCAGCTTGTTTGTGAGTGAGAGAGGAAACCAGCTAAACATTTCATCTCCATGCTGGCTATAAATCAATTGCCTTGCAGCCACATCTGACTTCTTAGGCTTCAATACTCCGTGCCAAACATTTTCCAGCTCTGTTTTCTCAGTATCCATACTGACACGTGAACCATGAATTTGACAGGTAACAAACCAGACTGTGTGTGGTAACTTCACATAATGGGCTCGGCTGTGGGAAATCCACTT
Source organism: Neomorphus geoffroyi (assembly GCA_033558235.1). Lineage (NCBI taxonomy): Eukaryota > Metazoa > Chordata > Aves > Cuculiformes > Neomorphidae > Neomorphus > Neomorphus geoffroyi. The sequence continues at coordinate 11,746,373 of JAUMJM010000050.1, forward strand.
TTTCAGGGCTGTTCCTGTAGGATAAAAAATGTTATTCCACAAGCAGCAAAATGTACAATCTGTCTAATTATTGTAATCTTTTCTATCCATATCTGTTAATTTATACCTGCAGGAAGCACCAGGCAGCAAGAAGCTCACTCGCTGTGAGTTACGTTCTGAGGACTCGGGAGTACTTGGCTGCCATTTCAGCTGTGTGAGAGTTTCTCTGGTAAGAAAAAACATTTGCCTTGGATTCATTTTGACAAAAGCAAAATGAGCTGCATTTGTGCCATGGTGTAGCTGAGACTGGGCTCATCTGGGAGTCGCAGCCCATCCTGGAGATAGAGGGCACTGGAGAAAAACAAACGCGCGGAAACGTCTGCATGGTGATGGATTGTGGTCTGCTGCTTTGCTGTTTTTACTTTGGGGTTTGTCCTGTAGAGGAAGAGAAGGAGTGGAATGTTTGTAGTCTGGTTTCCTAAGGAAATGAGGCATGAATGGTGGTATTTTGCTTGTGCATGTGCCTTCCTGAATAACTGATAACTAATTGGAGTTGAACCAAAGCGAGGAGCAGAAGCTGTCACAGCTATTATGGCCCTCACCAGTTTTATGAAAGTGTGTGGCTGGGAGAAAACAATTAAAGAGGAAATGGTAATAGGAAGTCTTGTGTGAATTTGAGCTCTTATGGGCATGGAAGCATCTCCCTGGCAGGTTTAATGGAAATGGGAGGTTGATAACGGAGAGAGCAGTTGGATGTATGGTACCCGCAGGCAGAGCTTCCATCGGTGTTTGTACCTCACTGGGCGCTTCATTGGATGATGTTTCTCTTCATCTGCGCTGTCCAACTTGGTCCCATCATGGTTGCCTCGCTCCGTAGTTAGGTGCAAAAAGAAATGAGAGCAGTTCAGTCAGGCTTCTGAACCCAGTCACCTTCTGGCAAAGCCTTTCTCTGCCCAACGGGGTCTCTGCCTGGTGGGACACAGGCTGGATGGGTGCAGGATTGAACATTTGTGTTACCAGGTGGCAGTGTGCACCTTTACATGAGGCTCTGGGCAAGAGAGCACCCCATTTAGGGGGGCAACCCCCTTCCTAACCGTGCCCATCTGGTCCGTTCATGTGTTGTCAGAAATGATGGCTATCACGTAGTTAAATGAGTAGCGCTGAGTAGCTTCCCCAGTAAAGCTGTGCCTTCTCCGTGCTGCACAGGACAGCTCACCCCGACCTGTTCTTCTTGCTTCCCCAGACTTCTGTCTGCTGCCCCGGCTACTTCGGACACATGTGCGAGGCGTGCCCGGGGAAGCCGGGGCAGTGGTGCTCCGGGAATGGGGAGTGCCAGGACGGCATGCAGGGCAGCGGAGAGTGCCGATGCCTGGAGGGGTTCCACGGCACCGCCTGCGAGATGTGTGAAGTGGGCCGGTACGGAGCTGACTGCAAATCAGGTGATGGCTTGTCTCTACCGTCCTGCTCCTAACGGGAGATAAGTGGCCACATCATCAGCTCAGCTCAGGAGGGGTGGTGGGAGGCAAGAAATGTCCCAAGACCTGTGAGGCAGGCAACCAGCAGGCAGGCTGCTGGGAGAGGGACAGGAAGAGAGAGCATTGTGGTCAGCAAGAGGAGCGGCCCCATTTTCCACCCTCAAACCAAGGCAAGGCTGACCAGGCTTTGCCGCTCATCCTGCTGCCACCCAGGCTATGGAAGGTGGAGGTGGGTGATCCTGGGCTTTTTGGCCTCATAGCAAAGGAACAAGAGGAGACACTTCCGTGATATTTTTTTATGGCAGCTCAATGCATTGGATTAAGAACAAAGCAGTGAGAGAAATGGCAGCTCAACTCTGCTTGTGAGACCTGGTTGGTCTGACAGTGACGAGTGTTTCTGTTTCCCCTGCAGAATGTGCCTGTGACAACGGCATCTGTAACGATGGACTGCAAGGAGATGGAAGCTGTGAGTGTTTCCCAGGATGGAAGGGCCCTACCTGCCAAGAAAGTAAGTGCTTATGGTTTATACTGCCTTTTTGGCAGAGAAACCTGGGCTAGCTGAGCAAGGTGACCACAGCTGCACGTGCTTTGCATCCCCCAGAAAGGTGATCAGACTGTGCTAGCTCATGTCTGCACACGAGCTGCATTTGTGGTGTGGCTTCCCCAACAGCACATCAGTCTTGGAGTTATCTGGGTGAAATTCATGTAGGGAAAAGCTTATCACCTGCTTCTGTCCCCGCTGAAGTTTGAGGCACCTCAAGAACAGCCCCTCACCCTGGGAGAGAAGATGGAAGCCATGGGCTACCTGTGGCTCCTGTTAATTGCCTAAGAAGGTGGCAAGGCTCAATTTGAAGCCTCCAAAGGGCCCCAGTGTTTCTGCTGAGTTGCTTTTTCTGCTCACCAGATCTATTGATTTAGGTGAGCTTAGGCCATGGTCTGCACTTCTCAATTCATCTGTCCTTGTGTGTCAGAGTAACCTGTTGAAGATGGTTGCTCCTGGCTTTGGGATTGGGATTACTGTTGGGGTGGGGGGGAAACATCAGCTCCTAAATACTTTGGGATTTTAAATGTTTCCACACACATTGATTTTTGTAATGAAGTGTTTGGGGGCCGTTTAGAAATGGAAATTGAGTGGAGCTCTCCTGTCTAGTGTAAATGCAAAGCATGAAACAAGTTCTTATTTTTCTTCGAGTGGGATGGAGCTGAATGTCTGTATGTCTGGATTAACAAGGTCTCAGTCCTCGTTTCATTCCCAGCAATGTGAGGCCGTGCCGGTAGGATCAATTGCACTGTTAGCTCAGACACACAGCACTGAATTCACTGTATTGCAAAATGCCACAAGATAAATCCCATGAGGTTTTCCTGCTGCCGTGTAGGATTTGAGAGTAAGCATAACTGCTGCTGTGTGCTGTCACCCGTCAGCCAGGGCACCACAAGTGTGGCAGTGCGGCTGTTTGCAGCATCCTTTACTGAAGGTGGCAGAAATGTCCCCTGCAAGCGCTAAACTGAAATGCCAGATAACGTTTGTGTTTTCTCTTGCAGGAATCAAGGTTGACTTATGCAATAACACTTGCCATCAAATGGCCAAGTAAGTCCAGGCTGGGTCATTCTGAGAAAGCCTGTGTGTTTGTGTGTGTTTTACATAGAGGTGACTCTCTCTTTAGGGTTTCCCAGAGGGCTGGAAGGAGGTGCCTGCTCATTAAAGGTGGATAAATGCTAAGCCACATACACTTTCTCCAAGGATTTTGTCTGTTTAAGCATAAATTCTTTCCAAATTTCTTCTCTGTGTGTGGATGGGAGAAAGTAGAGACTCAAGGTACTCCAAATCTGGCCTTATTCATGGAGCAAATCAACAGCCACTGATAAGACCCTCTTGCCTTGCCTGCCCTCACCAAGGAATTAAATTAAATAGGCTGATGGGCTGTGAAAACTCCCTCTTGCTGCCTTCTCCACCCATTGTTTAGTCTCTGATCTAGCACACCGTGACCCAGCCACCTCCTTGTACCGTGCTGAAGCACATGGACACGGTGTGAGGTGTGAAGCTGGATGCCAGCTGTCTGGCCAGTGTGACTTGAGTAGTTGATGCTGTAAAGAAATACACAACAGCTCCAGGCGTGTTCCTCCTGTGGTCGTGCAGACTCTAATTTGCACGTGCCAGACTTCATAGTGTTTCCCACTGGTCAAGCAAATCAGGAGGTGTTGTCAGTGATTGTTTATCCCTTTCTTGTTTCAGCTGCCTCAATAGCTCTGTGGATTCCACACCGATGTGCTTCTGCTCTGCTGGATACACAGGGAACGGGACCCACTGCACAGGTATGTGCGGAAAGGACAGGTGAGATTCAAGGCTTGCAAACACCTGTTCAGGCTACACAAAGACTAGGGCTTTGTTTGTGAAATAAATGGCATGATTTTGCCAGAGGAAAGATCATTCAAATCGTTTTCGTCTCAGCTGTCCCCTCTGCCGTGCTTTGCTAGAGAGGTTTTCCAATCCGGAGCTTTACTCGGGATGGTCTTGGTGTTGCTAAAGCCTGGAAGAGATGGATAAAAAGGCAGGCAAGGGTAGCAGGGCAGTTCTTATTGCTTGTGGTGAGAGGCGCACGTGAGGGCTTGTATTAGTTCTGATATCACAGCAATGGTAGCAAAGATATAACAGCTTTGGCCACCAATCCCTGCAATATGGATGCTCTGATTCCCTAGAACTTTGTGCTTCTCCTGTTTGCTGGCCATGCCAAAATCAGGTAGAAGCAGTGCAGCAGCTGTGCCAAAATTAAATGGGACTTCAGGATGCTTCTCCAGAGCTACGCACAAACCTGGACCATGTCAAAAGCAAACAGACAAGAAAAAAACCATTCAGAGTGGTAAAATTGTAGCAGATAAAACACTGGTAAACATTACAGTTTCTTTTCCGTATTGCCTTTGTTTTCTTTGAAAACGAGTGAGGGGAGGAAAGCAAAAAAAGACCAGTGTATGTGGTGCAGGTAAATATTTTTTCATCTAACCATTACTCCTCAGTGAGCACATGCTGTGATGGAAAGATTTCTTAGTCCAATTTAGGGGTTACTTAAGCTGAACTTGACTTTTGGCCTGGCCTCTCTCAGATCCAGATGAGGCCCCGTGCCTTTAAAGGACCTGCAGTTTCATGGAGAAGCAAGGATTTTAATAGATGCTGTGATTTTTGTTAAGATGAACGATCATTCTGGCACAGTTCGTGTTTCGTAGATGCTCTGAGCTGATTCTGCCTCTTGTTTGCGGTCACAGAAATAGATCCATGCGTTATCGATCACGGTGGCTGCTCCGTACACGCTGTGTGTACTAAAGTGTCCCCAGGAGAGAGAACCTGTGTGTGTAAGGAAGGCTACGCTGGAGACGGGACGCTCTGCATGGGTGAGTGCTCAGTGCATGTTGTGGTGGTAGCAGTGAGGCAGCCTTAAAATTTCAGTTGAAGCGTTGAATAACTCAATTCTCCTTTCACTTTATTCATGCAGGGATTATTTCAAAGCAAGTAATTGCTGGCTGATCTTGATTCAGCTGCCTTCTGCTTTTTGTCAAGGTGTGTGCACACTTGTACAGGTGTACGTGCATACCTGGAGGTGTGTGCTTAGCATTCTTCCAGGTCATGATTAGTGAAGCAATCATCACTGTCCCAGCACAGTGCCACCCAAAACTGGGCACGGCCCCCACTGCCCTTGACACCCATCTTGCTGGATGACTTCACACCGCTGTCCTGGTCTCAAATCAAAAGAGCCACAAGAGGTTTCTTGCCCTGATGTGTGTCGTGGAGAGGTCCGCAGACAGAGGGTGGTGGCAGGCTCCCACAGTGGTGCTCTGAGATGAGGATAGAGCTGTGAGAGAGTGCGGTCCTCTCGTGTCCTGTGAGGCACACCTTCATCAACTCAGAGACCAACATGTTGCAGGAGTAGAACTTGCCACTTGCTGTTCTTCCCTATTCCTTTGCTTTTCATAGAATTATAGAATCATAGGATGGTTTGGGTTGGAAGGGACTGTAAAGCCCATCCAGTTCCAACTCCCCTGCCATGGGCAGCAATACCTTCCACTACATCTGGTTACTTATAGCCTCCTCCAACCTGGCCTTGAACACCTCCACCAAGGTGTTTCCCAAGCTGGGAAGGTTCTCCCTGCTGCTTTTCCGATACCTCTTTGGGTCACCAATTCCCATGTGTTGTGAGCAGCCCTCAGCAATAATGTAGCCTTTTTGTTTTACTGCAGAAATTGATCTCTGTCTCGAAAGCAACGGGGGCTGCCACATCAGCGCAGAGTGCATTAAAACGGGCCCGAAGAAGGTGAGCAAGATGTGTGTCAAGGCAACGTTATTATGGAGGTTGTCACAGCTTTGTAGTTCTCTCTAAGACAATCCTTTCCCTGGCAGTGCTCTGCCTTGTGCTTGTTGCCTTCACATAGAAGAGTTGCCTGGAAAGGCCATGAGAAGGTTGCCATTTCCTTGAAAGCAGATAGTTTCTGCTGGCCAGAGGCAGTCTCAGGTTGTATTTGTGGTTGACACAAGCACGGTTATTCATGAACTGCGTGCCGGGTGCTGTACCTCAGACTTTACATCCAGCTCAGCTATCCTGTGTTTTTCTTTATTGAGTTCAAGTTCCAGAGTGAGCATCTCTTCTCCCTCCAGGTTGCCTGCAACTGTCTCCCTGGTTACAGCGGGGATGGTGTGAGCCACTGCAACCCCATCAACTTGTGCGAACAGGTATGTCTGCATTTTGCTGTTACCAGAGGTGAAGGCCACAGCCTCGAAGTGTCCCTTTCTCCCAACAGCAAGATCAGGGTTAGCCTGCTGATTTAGAGCTGCCTGTCTTGCCTTTGCACATACTGAAGAGATTTCCTGCTGTGGTTGGTTTCTGTTGCCTCTTGCAATGACCTGCAAGTATCTCAGCGACTTGGCACTCCCTCTTGTGGGAGAAGCAGTGTGGAAATAGTGACATAGGTTTGGAAGCATGTGGGCCTGTTTATCTATATGTTTTGTGTGGAACGTGCTCAAAAGCCTAAAAGTAATCTGTGCTCATGGCACTGAGTCAAAAATCTCTCTCTGAATGTAGGCACGATTTTGTCATCCTTGAGGCTTCCAAAGAATAGAATTGTAGAATCATGGAGTGGTTGGGGTTGGAAGGGATCTTAAAGCCCATCCAGTTCCACCCCCCTGCCACGGGCAGGGACCCCTCCCACTGGATCAGGGGGCTCCAAGCCCCATCCAACCTGGCCTTGAACACCTCCAGGGATGGGGCAGCCACCACTGCTCTGGGCATCCTGGGCCAGGGCCTCCCCACCCTCACAGGAGAACATTTCTTAATATTCAATCTGAATCTCCCTTCTTTCAGCTTAAAACTGTTACTCGGTGCAAAAGTTTTGCTTCACAGTAGGATCTGGCGCTAAAAAGCCCTTGAGGATTTAGATGAAGGTTATTCTAAGGCACTACACAGGCAGGAGGAATGGCTTCCTTCCCACCAGGCTGGGTGTATTTAGCAGGTCCCACTTGCAAGCGGCTGTTCAAATTGGTGATTCCCTTCTGTGCAACGTGTTCTTGGCAGAACAACGGAGGCTGCAGTCCGTTTGGGCTCTGCAAATACACAGGCCCTGGCACCCGAAACTGCTCCTGCTCTTGGAACAGTGTTGGAGATGGCTTCACCTGCCATGGCAAAGTGTATCAGGTGAGAAGCATGCACAGCACCTTCAGGCCTCCTGCCCTGCAGCAAACCCCTCCCTCCCCTCCGTGCGTGTGCTGCAGCTAAGCCGATCGGTAGTGTCGTATCAACATGTGTGTGGGGCAGGAGTAGAGACAGGTGCTTCGAGGCAAGCCATCCATAAATTGTAGGTGTATTTGGGGTGCCAGCTGGAGGACAGAGTCACAGTAAGGTGACCTTGCTCCAAAGGGAGCTGCGATGCCGAAGCTCTGCTGCTGTGTTGGCAGCATTGGCCGTACCTCCAGGCTGCTCTTTTCTTACCATGACAAGCAAATGAGAGTAATTTTCTTTTTCCCCGAGGAAAATCCACTTCTACCAGTCTGTGGGATCAGGGCAGGTGTCCCCTATGGCCACATCAGGACTTGGGATCCAGTCTGGAGGGCAGCAATGTGCGTCTGTTGCCAGTTCAGTGGTGTCCTTGGGCAAACGGGTGACTTTTTCTGACAGCGGCAAATAAAAGCTGTCCTGGCTACAGCAGAGTCAGGAGAAAAGAGGTGGACTCAGTTCGCTGCTTCTGCTCTTTCTGCAAATAAGTGTGGTACAGAGAGGGAGTCTGCCTTGCCACGGCTCTGACTGCCACTCTGGACAGCATCCCAGAACTGGCAGCGGCAGCACGGTGAGGTCAGAGCAGAAGTTTTGTGAAGCACTTGAGGGGTCCCTGTGAGCACAAGAGCTGTTCAGCCTATGAGACCTCTGCTGCAGGAAGCTTTTGTCTGTCTGACCTCTCCATCTGCGATGTGAATGCTCCAAGCAGATGTCACTGCCTGCTTTGTAGCCTCCACATCATCCCTGCCCGCAGTGCTGGCGAGGGAGGGGGGAAAAGATCACTACGGTGTGTCAGGAGAACCCATGTCCTGGGGGACCTGGAGTGGAAGGAGCAGGTCACCGTGCTGGCTGGTGAGGAGCAAGTGGAAGGGACTCTGCTAACACCAGCTCTTTCTTTTTAAGGAGCTCGGAAGGATCGAAGATGCATCCATGTTCTTTAAGATGATACAGGTTGGTGACAAACAGCTTTGTCCTGATCTCTGTGTGGTAAATCCCACTTGGGGTTTTCTGCTAAGGGTCTTCCTAACTGGAATGATGTTTTCTGTTTCCCTTCTCACAAATGCTCTTTTACCACAGGCAGAAAACATCAAGGAGCTCAGTGGGGCAGGGCCTTTCACAGTCTTCGTCCCGCAGACAAATTTCATAGGAAACACAACAGTAAGTGTCCTCTCATCCCAACTGCTGTTGGGTGTTTAGCAAGCTCTGGTTGTGGCCATGTCCCCTCGGGGGCTGTTCTGCCCAGTGCATTGAAGCAAAGGGGCTGCACTGCAGAGGGTTAAAGGCATCTCCCATTCTCCATCACTGTGAGAGCAGAGGTTTGGAGGCTGGCTCACTGCAGAGACAACCTGGGCAGGGGTGGACATGGCTCCTGTTCTAAGGAGACCCTTACTGGAGCCGCTGCCTCGTGGTCCTCAGAAGCACCGTGCTGAATCAGAGATGCATGGTGACTTTTGTTACCATGGCTGTTAGGGGCTGGTAACAGTGTGGTTCACAGCATCCATGATGAAGAGCTCTTATTCCTGCTCTGTGCCCCAGGCCATTCTGCCTCCACTGGTCTCTCCTTCTTAGTCCCAATAAGTGGGATGTCTGAGGCAAGTGGAGACAGGAGGGAGGAGAGATCCTTTTTCATGACCCTGGGAACCAGACAGGTTCTTGACCACGAGCTCTCTGTGCTGGTGTAATGGAAAATCCCAATACCATCACTCACAAGTCCTGTTGTGCAGCTTCACACTGCCAGTACCAACGTTGTTCCCATGGGCCTCCCCATCCACCCAGTAAGGGGACAATTCCCAACAACCACATATCCCAGGTGTCACTTCCTCAAGGCTGTTTGTCTTCCACCAGGGGACCTGAATGCTGTTTTTGTCAAGCTGGATGAAATTTCCCAAAGCTCTCAAATGCATTTTGGGTGGGACTGGCTTTCCTTTGGGAATGGGCCAGAGGGGGTTTGGGCAATCCAGGTCTCCCTCATCGGGTCTGGGAGCCCCCCACAAGCCAAAGTGTCCCCAGTGTGATCTCATTCTTGTTTTCTCTCTGTAGTTTGAGGAGTGGAGGAGCAGAGGTCTCCTCCGGGACCTGCTTCGCTACCACATGGTGGGTTGCAAGAAACTGCTGTCCAGTGACCTGGAAACCCACGAATCCCTCACATCTTTGTCTGGCCACAAAATAAAGATCACAGTGAAAGAGGTAGTTCTCTGCTACAATTCCTTTCCCTGTCCCACCTGTCAGGGTGTCACTTTTGCCAGCATTTGAGGGCCGCTGTGGGTGTGACAGGTGACTTGCCCAGAGCCTGCAGAAGGCTCGTAGGACAGTGCCGTGGGTGGGAATACCTCATTGCACCCCTTCTCTCTCAGAATAGCATCTATCTCAATGAGGAAGCCAAAGTGGTCGTGAGTGACATCATTGGCGTGAACGGGGTCATTCATTTCATCAACAAAATCCTCATTCCAAGTGACCTGGTGGACCGTAATATCTCCTCAAATATCTCACGGGTAAGGCTGAAGCAGTGACTGTGCCCTGACAACTGCCATGGTGGGGACACCGCTCGGATCTGTCTTCCAGCAGTTCCAATAGCCCTGTCCCTGATAAGGCTTTCCACCCACACCCTCAGCCCAAGGCTGTTGGGGTGCTCCTCCTTCCTGTTCCTGGCTGGGTGGGGCATGTCTGAGGTCATGGATTTGGCTTGTGAAGGTGATCACATTTGTGGTGTAGCAATATTTGGGACAGAAGGAGCTGTGATGCCTCACAAGGGAACAACAGTACTGGATGCGGGCAGGGGGATCATGTCCATGCCAACCCTCACGCTCCTTTTCCAGTGCAGAGCAGATGATTGCAGCATGAGATTACTGAAACCAGCGCTAGCTGTTCATAGCTCCTGCATTTTACAGTAAATAACACATTCTCTGTACAGCACAACAGTGCTGAAATTCATCCCAGCTCCTGCCATAGCAGCGCCAGCCCAGGTTGAAGCAGAAAAGCGGCAGCTACTGAATGCCAGCCCTTGCCAGGCCAAATGGGAAGGGAAGCAGTCACAGAACCGAGTCTGCCAGCATTCGAGGAGCATTTGGACAATGCCCTTGGTCACACGGTGTGAATGTTGGGGGTGTCCTATGTAGGAGTTGGACTCGATCCCTTTGGGTCCCTTCTAGCTTGGGTGATTCTATGATTCTAAATCTATTGGCACGATGAGAGCTTCTGTAGTTGTTAACCATCTGGGTTCTCCCTTGCATCACTGCTCCATGTCCTAGAGGGTGACCTCATAGTGACAATTATCGCTTTCTCCCCTCTGCAGCAAAATATCACCGAAGTGGCCGAAGCCTTTGGGTACAGCATTTACAGCAAGCTGCTGCAGGTGAGCGACCCGATCCTGCTGCTCTGGGGGGAGGTGGTGGCAACACGTGCACGTTCAGTTTGGGCTTGTGACTTTTTCTTTGCATCCCCTCTCATCTCGAACAGGACGCGGAGCTGCTTCCTCTGGTTAATGACCCCCTGCACAGACCCTTCACCATGCTGTGGCCCACAGATGCTGCGTTTAACGCTCTCCCAGAGAAAAGGCAGAGGTGGCTGTACCACAGAGAGCACCGGAACCTTCTGGCCTCCTACCTCAAAGCACACATGATCAGGGACACAAAGGTAAATGTGGCTCCTGCCTCCTGAGGCCACGTGTGATGCCACCACCTGCCTATGGTTTCACCAGAGTGACCTTGCCCAATGTTTTGCTGCTGTGGAACATCAGCCTATTAATTGTCTTGAGAAGAACCAAAGGCCTTTGAGCATTTGAGACAACTACTGCTACGTCACGGTGCAGGGTGGCTGAGCAGAAACCTCGTGTCATCAGCTTCTTGGGGAGGCCACATCACCCGCAAAGCAACAACGTGAGGTGGTGGAACAGGCTCTTGTCTATAGGGTTATGATCAACAGAAGAGTCCAACAAAGCAAAACCGGGGTCTGCTTGTGCACCCTGGCCTCTCACTTGGGAATCTGGGACTAACCCAGCATAGTCACACTCTTCCACCCACAGCAGCTGCACGTGCTGCGCTGTCACACCCCCTCTCAGCGTGGCTGCTGCCCCTCTGTGCAACATCCCGTTAGAAGTGTGAACTGCCAGTTTTGCCTGGCTCTCCCCTCATGGTCTCCTTTTGCCCTCTTAGATTGTTGCTGGTAACGTGCCCCGGGTTGAATCTATGCGGACCCTGCACGGCTCCACCGTCTCGTTCAGCTGCAGCAAAGCCCACGTGGTGAGTGATGGTGACGCTGGGCTCTGCTCTCCGTGGAGCACCTGTCCCTGGGCACAGGGCAACAGATGCTCCATGTTGGTCACAGGCAGGAAGCAAACACAGAGTTGGGGTGCTTGGAGGCACATCTGAGCCTGTAGGGAGGCTCGAGACTCTGGCCAGCTGGCAGGAAAGGGAGGAGGCACGTGGAACCTCCACACACACTTCATGATGACCAGGTTGTGAAGCCAACCACGTGGTGCCATGACTTTTCCAGAGCATGTGTTGTGTAGACAGAGGCCATTTCTTAGGAGAGATGGCCGTGAAAAGTGGCAATGATCAGGAAGGGTGGCCAAGGACACAAGAGGTGACTGAGAAGTCATTAATAGCCAAAAAAGACAACCGTTGGGGGGTGCAGCCAGGATGTAGGATGTGCCAGGATCTCAAGTTGCTTTCTTCCTCTGGTAGGGGGAGATTCTGGTGGGGAATGGCGATGCCACCATCATCCAGAGGCACATGGAATTCAATGGGGGCATTGCTTATGGCATCGACAGGCTATTGGAGCCACCAAATCTGGGATCTCGGTGTGATGAGTTCATCTTTGTTGAGCTGCAGGTGAGCGCTTGCGATGTGGCCAATGAGGATCTGTGCCATTTGTTGAGCCCCAGGCCTGGGAAGAGGGATATTGGGAGGGCTTGCTGCTCTTTCTTGGCAAAGTTCCAAGCAGCTGAGAGAGGTGGAAGCATGGATTGAGTTGTTGTGAGGTTTCTTTCTCCGCTCCACAGGGATCTACAGACAGCTGCGGACTCTGTGGCTTCGAGCCACCCTGCCCTGCTGGCTCCGTTCAACGGGTAAAGCTCACAGTTTTGTCACCAAGGAGGCCAATTATGGGGCTGATGACAATATCCACACCCCTCTCATGTTCTAGCAGCAAAGTGAAGGCAGATCTGCATGTGGCGAGTCCCTCGGCTCGGTCGCATTGTCCATGCCTTGTCCCAAATCATGTGGCCCTGTAGGGCAGGGGCTGGGCTGAGCAACACGGGGTCAATGGTCTCTGCTAGGTCAGTCCCTATAATGGGTGACAGCAGCTTCAGGGGTCCCTGCAGCAGCACTGGGCACTTCTCCGGGTGCACAAAGCTGAGCCTGGCCACAGGAGATGGACCAGGGATCAGATGGTGAGCAGCCTTGGAGCAGTGGTTGTACCCCACTCTCACTGCATCACCTCTCTCTCTTCTGGGCTTCTGAGGTGTCCCTGGGGTACCCCTGTGGCTCCTCTGTCCCCAGCCCCATCGCGTGTTAGGAAGACTCTGTTAATTGTCATAAAACTGAATGAGGGCCACAAGAAAAGTCAAGGTGAGACATCCATGACCAATGTGGCAAACTGTGTTTTGCCTGTTTCCTCGCAGGGGGAAACCAGGCGCTGCTACTATTATGGAAACCAGCTGTTGAGAAACACTTTTCGGTTTCACCACAACTCCCTGTTGCGGCCGTCCTGGCCACCCTCCCCGTGGGACTCCTTCAGAAGACACTTCTCTTCCAGGGGGCCTCTGAAACGAGGCTGCAGGAGGAGCTGCATTTCCACCCAGTGGGTCCCTCAGTGCTGTGCGAACCACTATGGGCCTGACTGTCGGGGTAAGGAGCCGCGTGACCCTTTCCTGCCCTGGCCCCTTCTCTTGGGGCAAGGTGGCATTTCTGGTTCAGCACGGATGTCTGGCATCCAGGAATGTGCTTCTCCAAGGAAGGGTGGGGGAAACAACCCTGTAGAGGGTGCAGGGAACGATCCCCTGGGGGGTGAGTGTGGATGGAATAACGGGGAATTCCTTTTCCTTGGAGAAACCTGTGTCCCCAAGGAGAGCTCTGGACACAGAACTGCAGGTGGTGGCTGTCAGACACGTCAGTCTGAGATGTTGCCAACCCTCAACCATCCCCTGGCACCTGCACTTTGAGCGTGGGCACCTTTCCCAGCCTTCGACTGAGTCTTGTTGGTGGATTAGTGGGTTAGTGTGGGGTGGGCCAGCACAGGCTCAGCTGGCTGCAGCAGAGGCTCTTCCCATGCTGGAAGCTATGCCAGATTTGTCCCTCTTGCTCCCATTCCTAGGGTTTATTGCCATGAGATGTCCCCATCACCCCCTCCCCACAGCGCCGAGCAAGCTCTGTGGTCCAGGTGTCCCATAAGTGGCTGCTGATGTGGCACCTGGTGTGCAGGCTCTGCACGGGACAGCGGGTGGCTCCCTCCAGCACTGGGTCACTTTGTCACTGCACCCTCCCTAAGATGCCTCCTTTGCAGCGTGCCCGGGAGGACTGGAGGCGCCGTGCGGTAACCGTGGTACCTGTGACGACAAAATCGGTGGCTCAGGAAGATGCCGCTGCACCCAGGCTTTCATCGGGACCAGCTGTGAGCTATGTGCACTGGGCAGATACGGGCCAGACTGCCACGGTAAGGGGGTAGGAAGCTGTGTCCCGTGGCCTGAGCGTGACCTTTCGCCACCAAGGCAGGTGTGTGACTGTTTATCCATCCCTCACAGAGTGCAACTGTACCGAGAACGGTGTGTGCAACGGAGGTCTGCATGGAGATGGCTTCTGCTTCTGTGCCGAGGGCTGGACTGGAGACCGCTGCGAAATCAGACAAGGTGAGGGTGTCAAGCCTCACCACCCGCTCTTCCCTGGGACCCAGTGCTATGTGGCCACTTCCCCAGTAGCTGGATTGTTCAAGCAGCCGGTCAGAAATATCTCCAAAAAGGAGCTCTCAGCTGTGGGGCTCATCCTGAGATCTGGTCCGTGCTGCTGAATTTCACAAGGGTTGGGGTGGGGAGGACAAAGCGGAGAGCTTCACTTGATCATGAACAAGTCCCTGAGCTCAGAGGTGCTCCAGAAGGAGCCTGAGGGTGAGCTGAAGGGCTGAGGTGGATCTGATGGAGTAACAGCCATAGAGCCAGAGAATGGTTTGGGTTGGAAGGAACCTCGAAGCCCAGACAGTGCCACCCCCTGCCATGGGCAGGGACACCTCCCACTGGATCAGGGGGCTCCAAGCCCCATCCAGCCTGGCCTTGAGCACCTCCAGGGATGGGGCAGCCACCACTGCTCTGGGCAACCTGGGCCAGGGCCTCCCCTCCCTCATGAAGAATTTCTTCCTAATGTCTGATCTAAATTTTCCCACTTCCAATTTAAAGCCGTTCCACTTCATGCCATCGCTCCAGGCCCTTGCAGTAAGCCCCTCCCCAGCTTTCCTGCAGCCCCTTTCAGTACTGGAGGCTGCTCTCAGGTCTCCCTGCAGCCTTCTCTTCTCCAGGCTGAACAACCCCAACTCTCTCAGCCTGTGCTCATAGCAGAGGTGCTCCAGCCCTCGGATCATCTCCGTACCCTCCTCTAGATTTGCTCCAACAATTCCATATCCTTCTTATGTTGGGGATTCAGTCCCCTGCATTTGGGCAAGGCATCTCCAGAAAGGCACTGGGGGAGAGAGGGAGGATCGCGGGGCAAGTGGCCTGGGGCAGAGGTTGGTGATGGCAGCTGTGCCCATGCTGCAGCCCGTAGCTCATTCTGACCTCAGTATGTTCTGGCTTCAGTTTTGATGCCCACCTGCTCTCCACCGTGCCACCCCCAGGCCGTCTGCCGCTCCGGCAACCTCTGTGAATGCAACCTACACTACGAAGGAGACGGGAGAATGTGCTCAGGTGAGGGAGGGGCACAAGGGGCTAGGGCGGAGGGGTGGTGAGCGAAGGGCACAACAGGGCAAGACAACAGGTGACCACCTCCTGAGCAGCTCCATGGAGGGTGGCCGTATCCGTGGGGTGACTGGCAGGACAGACAGACCACCAGGACACCTACCAAGGTGTTTTAGTTACCCTAACACTTTTATCCCTGCAGTGATCGACATGTGCAGCCAGGACAACGGGGGGTGTGCCAGGCACGCACGCTGCACCCAGGTTGGCGTGAATGTCTCTTGTGCCTGTGTTCCTGGGTACAGAGGCGACGGCTACGTCTGCGACCCCATAGACAGATGTGCAGACGGCAGGAACGGGGACTGCAGCCAGCACGCCAACTGCATCAGCACTGGGCCGGTGAGGTCATGCCCTGGGTCCAGGGAGATGTGCCTGCCTGGCAGAACAGCGCAGGTGGCTGCCAGGGGATGCTGCAGGCTGCTGGGGGACAGCAACAGAATCACAGAATCGTTTAGGTTGGAAAAGACCTTTCAGATCATGGAGTCCAACCATAAACCCGACACTGCCATGCCCAGCACAAAACCACGTCCCTAAGCACCACATCTACCTGTCTTAAATCTCTCCAGGGACGGTGACACCACCACTGCCCTGGGCAGACTCTTCCAGCGCTGAGAACCCTTTCAGTGGAGTAATATTTCCTAATATCCAGTCTAAACCCTCCCTTGCACAACTTGAGGCCGTTTCCTTACGTCCTGTTGCTCGTTATGTGACAGTGTCCCGTTACTGCAGTCCCTTCCTCGCCGGTCCCCCCACCTATTGCGCTCATCCTGCGGGTCCTAACTGCAGACAGACCTGCTGATGTTACGCTAAGGCTATTTTTTGCCATTCTTCAGTCCAAGGGGCATAAGCTGCACCAGTCGTGGCACTTCTGGACTGCTCTGGGGGCTCTGCATGTTCCTTTGGGGACGATGCTGGCTGTTATTGCAGAGGAACCAGAGCTGCTCAGTGCAGGCCAGAAGATGAGACAGGGAACATGATGCAGCGCAAGAATCACGAGCCATGTACCTTGAAGCTCAGCTGTCCTTCAAACAGCGTGTGACAAAGATTCAGTGTGACATATTTTGGTTCATGTGCAGTTGGATGTGGGGGCAGCGTAGAGGCCGTGTGGCGTTCCATCAAGTCCCCGCGGGCTGTGGAGGCGTTCTGAAAGCTCATCCCCATCTTCACAGGGATACAAGGATCTCCAGCTGGCATCTGTGTGGTTTGCACTCATGCAGATGCCATCCTTCCTTTGTGCTGCAGAACGAGCGGCGTTGCGAGTGCAAGCGGGGCTACGTTGGTGATGGGATCCAGTGCCTGGAAGAGTTGGTGCCGCCCACGGACCGGTGCCTGCAAGACAACGGGCAGTGCCATCGGGAAGCCGTTTGCACTGACCTGCACTTCCATGGTGAGTGTGCACCACCCCGCAGTGCTGGGGATGATGGGGATGACCATGGAGAGGTCACTCTCCCTCATCCTTCACCTTGTGGCTGGGGCACCCCTCAGCAGAGCCAAGGGGACCAAGGGCACCCCTGGGGATGGCCAAGGGGACCGGGACTCATCCCTGTGCTTTGGGCTGGTTTTTACGTTCCCCTTTTCCCCTACACATCACATGGGGGAGGACAAGCCATCTCTGTCTGCTCCTGTGTGAAATGTGAGACGGTTGCTGGTGGGATTACGCTGCCAGCAAGCTCTGCCTGCCCCGTGGCAAGCGAAAAGGTCAGAGCAAGCCATGCTGTGTCTCACCTCACCCTCACTGGAGCATCGCCCACATCCCACCCCTCCCACGCAGCGCAGAGCACCCTCCCTTAGTGGCGCGGTCTGGGCGCACAGAGGAGACCCACACGGTGGCCTTGGGGAGGCTGCACGCTCTCTGCTCTGCACTGATGCTCCTGGCCTTGATATTTTGCAGATAAGACAATGGGTGTGTTCCATCTGCAGTCGCCCCGAAAAAAGTACGACTTCACTTACGAGCAGGCTCGGGCGGCCTGCGCGGCGGAAGGCGCCTCCCTGGCCTCTTTCCAGCAGCTCGCGGCAGCACAGCAGGTCAGGGCAGGGACGCCGGGATGGGGCACAGGCTGGCTCCTGTGCCCTGTGGGGTGGGCACACGCAGTGCTGCTCCCCGGGCCCAGTCCAGTGATAGCGAGCCCGTGGTGGGTGGGTGGGCAACCTCCAGTCCTCCCGGCCAAGCCCTGTTTGATCCATCTACATCCATGAAACCAGAAGGGCTGGTGGGTCTTGCCAGTCACACTGGGACGAGACCCTGTGGGAGTTTGGGGGTGTCGGATAAGGCCGCATGCTGAGAATGTCCATCAGGACAGAAAACCTGGGCCAGATGTATTATTTTAAATCTAATCATTCATTTTCCTCTGCTAGATGGGATTCCATCTGTGCTTGGTGGGCTGGCTGGACAATGGCACAGCCGGATACCCCACGGCCTACCCCAACCCCAGCTGCGGGTCTAACCAGGTGGGAATCGTGGACTACGGCTCCCGGAGCAACCTGAGCGAGACCTGGGATGCGTTCTGCTACCGGGAGAAGGGTGAGTGGTGCGAGCACATTTCCTGGGCACGGTCCTGTGGGGCACAAGAGGCAGAGAACCACCCTTGGAGCATGAGGCGTAGGCCAGTGGGCACATCCTTCTCTTCCCCTTGCCCACGTCAGGGGGGAACGTGCGGAGGAACATCCAGAAGTTGAGGGAGAGGTTGGTCAGTGTAGCCACCGCTGGCGAGTTGAGTCAGAGGTTGGTGTTCCTTTGCAGACCTGACTTGCGCCTGCCGCGATGGCTTCGTGGGAGATGGGTACTGGTGCAGTGGCAAACTCCCCGATGTGCTCGCAGACGACGCTCGCTTCTCCACCTTCTATTCCGTAAGCGATGCTCTCCCTGGTTCTTTGGTTCACCAGCAGCCGGCAACAAGGGGGAGGGGAGGGATCGACCGCAACAGGGAGAAGCGGTGGTTTGCGGGGTGGAGTACAGACACAGGCATTTTCTTCCTGGAGCTGGAGGGTGTTCTCTGGGCTCAGGAAGGTGACAGCCTCGAGTTCCCTGCACCGTGCTGATGGGGAGGATCTGCCATCTTTTCCAGATGTTGCTCGATTTTGCCAATGACACAGAAGAAGGACTGGATTTTTTCATCTATTTGTCTGACGACTCCGCTCCCAAAACTCTCTTTGTCCCTCTGAATTCTGGCTTCGCAGACAATGAAGTAAGCGAGCGGGGAGGAGCGGCTGCTTGAGTTTGCATGAAACAAACTATCAGAGCCCAGCAGGAGAGCAGGAGCCGGCCCAAGCTGGCGTGATGGTGGTGTGAAACAGAGGCTGGGGAAGGAGGAGCTGTGGAGGTCAGAAAGGACCGCTGGAGGTCTGCAGTCCAGCCCCACCCTCACAAGAGCCATTTAGGTCAGGTCGCTCAGAGCCTTCTCCAGTTGAGCTTTGACTGTTTCCAGGGGTGGCACTTCCCCCTACTCTGCATCGCAGTTTTGTGCCATGTTGCCCATGAATTGAGCTGTCTTGTGGCCATGGGGAGTCTGGGCTGAGGCCAGGAGGGGGCTGCACACAGCAGGAGGGAAGAGATGAGAGCCCGCTCAGTTGTTTCTCATCCCTGCTCCCTGTTGCTTTTTTCAGACACTGACAGGAGAAGAACTGAAGCTCCATGTGTCATCCAGCAATGTCGTGCTGTTCAGCTACAACCTCACAACAGGGACTGTGATCCCATCCCAGTCAGGATACGACCTTCATGTGTCAGAGCTCCCAGCAGGCAACGGCACAGAGCACGCAGTAGGTTCAACCTCTGAAAAGCTCAACCCCCACCCCAAGTTTTCACCACATCTTTGAGACAGGGAACAAGGGGACAGTTCTATGGTTGGTACCATCATCTCTGTCCTGTGCTGTAGGATGCCAAGGGGATCAATGACACCATGATCGTGGAGTGGGACATCGTAGCTTTCAACGGCATCATCCACGTGATTGCAGAGCCGCTGCGGATCCCCCCGCCAGTCATGGAGTTTGGTCAGGTGGGTGTCCGAGGGCAGGAAAGGGGAAGGAAGGTGGTGGAACAGCCGGTGCCAGCTCCGGGAATGAGGATGAGGTGACCAACATCCCAAGAGCGGCCTTGTCCTCCCTGCGCTCCTGGTGTGGCCCATTTTGGCCGGGCTGCCCGGGGTCCCGTCGCTCTGCCAGGGTGGTGCCATAACCCCGGCACTGGTTTCCCACGCAGGTGAACGGCTCGGCCCGGGCACCGGGCTCGGTGGCCACCGGGACGCTGGCAGCGCTCTGCTTCGCCCTGGTGCTGGCGGCGGGCGCTGGCCTCGCCTATTACTGCGTGAAGCGGCGGCGGGAGCAGCAGTTCGGGTACTTCCAGGTACTGCGGGCCGGGGCGAGGGGAGGGCACTGCGCGGGGTCCGGGGGGTGACCTGGGGCCGCCACGCGTGGGAGCGGGGAGACCGAGCCCCGCCCTCGGCCCGCCCCAGCCAATCGCCCTCCCCCGGTTGCTCCGGCCCCGCCAATCGCGCGCCCCCGACTCCGTAAGCCCCGCCCAGGGCGCCCCCGGCCCCCACTGGCCCCTTCTCCGCCCCGGCCAATCGCGCTCTCCTGGCTCCTCAGTCCCGCTTTAAGCCCCGCCCCCGGCTCCCAAAGCCTTTCTCCAGCCCTGGCTGCTCCAGCCCCGCCCCCGGCTGCTCCGAGCTCCGCTCCAAGCCCCGCCCCCGACTACCCAATCGCAGGCCCTCGGCTGTCCAAGCCCCGCCCATCGCCCCGCCCCTATCCCGACGCCCCAATCACGGGCCCTCGGCTGCCCAAGCCCCGCCCATCGCCCCGCCCCCAGGCTGATCTCCGCGCGGACGAGGAGGAGGAGGAGGCGCCCCCCGCTGCCGCGCCCGGGCCCCGCGCCGCCCGCCCGCTGGTCGCCATCCCCAACCCGCTGTACGGAGCCCACGGCGCTGACTACGAGCCGCTGCACGTAAGCGCCCACCCCGCCCGCCCCGCTCTGTCCCCGCGCTCTCCCGGCTCTCACCGCTCTCCCCCCGCTCTCTCCCGCAGGACGCGCTGCTGCCCGAGCCCGCCCCGCGCCGCTGCCCGCACTGAGGGGCCGGGGCCTCCCCCTCCCCCGCCACGGAGAAATAAAGAGCTCAGCGCCCTGCCCGCGCCTGCCCTGCTCCCCCCGCACCGCCGAGGGCTCGGGTAAACCAGCCCCGGGACCCCGGCCCCGCTAGGGTACACGGTCTGTCACCACCCTTGGGACTGGGACACCCGCCTGCCACCACCTCCGTGCAGGGACACCAGTTTGTCACCACGCTGGGCAGGGACATGGGTCAGTCACTCCTCTGGGCAGGGCCACTGGTCAGCCACCACCCCTGGGCAGAAACAGCAGTCAGTCACCACCCTAGGGCAGAGACATCCATCTCCCCGGGGCAGGACACCGGTTCATCACCACCCCAAACACCCCTTGTGCTCCATCCAGGAGCCCCCTACCTGCACCACAGCCATAAGGGTCACGAACTGCTCCATGCTGGACACCTCAGGCACAGCCACTCAGACACCCAACCCAGGCTCTCGGTCCTGCACCCAGAGCTGCCCCCCCCAGGCTCTCGGTCCTGCACCCAGAGCTGCCCCCCCCAGGCTCTCGGTCCTGCATCCAGAGCTGCCCCCCCAGGCTCTCGGTCCTGCACCCAGAGCTGCCCCCCCAGGCTCTCGGTCCTGCACCCAGAGCTGCCCCCCCCAGGCTCTCGGTCATGCACTCAGAGCTGCCCCCCCCAGGCTCTCGGTCCTGCACCCAGAGCTGGCAAAGGAAGAGACAGGCGCAGCACCCCGTTAGCGGTGGGTTAGTCAGTTAGTGTCTGCGTGCTGCAGCCTTTTATTGAGCCTTCACACTACACAGAGCACAGAGAGGGCAGGCGCCACATGCACGCGCTACAGGATTAGAGCAAGCGTTAACAGCAAGCGTTGAGGCCACCGAGTTGAGAGCGAGGCGTTTAAGAAGTCTGCACCAGGCTGGCACCGGGCACAAAGACAGTGGGACACGAGTGACAGACTGACCAGCCAGGCCCAGCACCAGGGAGGAACGTTTGGGAGAAGAGAGAGACGTGTGTGCGTGTGTGTGTGTCTCACTAAGGGTTGCTTCAGCGCCTTTCTCTGAGGAGCTGCCTGGCAGAGGGTCCTCCACTCTGTCCTGGTTCCTCTCCTTTGGCTGCCTCCACCCTGACACCACTCGGCCCGTAGAGCCCCAGCGCTCAGGAGCAGCCCCTGCCTGCCCCACGCTAAGCCCAGCCTCCCCCAGACCGACAGCCCTTGCCCACCACACTCTCCACCCTGAACACCCATCACCCACAGCAGTCGCTCACCCCTTCCTCGCCTGCCCCTGCCAGACCCAGCACGAGATGCGATCCATTTGCTGTTCCCTCTCTCCTGTCACCTCAACCCAAGTGCCCCACAAGCTGGCACTGTCACCCTTGTTGCCATCTGCAAACGGTGCAGCAGCGGGGGGAGGAGGTGGACCAAGGCCACCAAGAGCTCCAGAGCCTGCATCCAGAGCTTTGTTTCAGACACCCCAGGACACGTCTTCCTCCAGTGAGAGCAGCCACGTTACTCATCTCCTGGGTGCTGCCAGCTCCACACACTCCTTCCTTCCCAGCCAGCTTCCCAAGGGTCTGATGTTCTCCTCGTTCCCAGGGCCAGCCAGCAGCAGGGAGGCACAAACTCTCAACACCACCTACCTGTCCCTTTGCCCCTGTCCCAACACCCTGCCAGTCCTCAGCCTGAAGCCTCCCCAAACCAGCACAGCCCTAAGCTGGGTGAAGAACCTCATTTCTGCACTTCACCTCCTAATGTAGCTCTGTCCTGCCTGAGCCTCCAGGCTGTCACCCTGCCCTCTGTGCTCTGGCATCACTCGTATCACCTCTTTCCTCCTCAGGAGGCACCACAGTGCTTCCCATGGCCACACTCCCCTTTCTGACCCATCACACCTAGCAGCACTCACCTGGCTTCACACAAACCCCATCTCAGGACACCCTCACCAGCCCCTCAGGCCACATCTCAGTGAAGACAGATGGAAGGCCACCACTCCATAAGGGCTGACCACATCCCTCCGAGTCACAACAGACCATAATACCACATCAATCGCCAAAATCTTCCTGTCACAGGCACCAAACCCCCAAAATACTGACAGCACGTGGCACCAAGCTCACTCACAAACCAGAGGTGCCACCGAACACTTGTTTTGAGACTTCCTGACCTCCTCCCACCCAGC
Source organism: Neomorphus geoffroyi (assembly GCA_033558235.1). Lineage (NCBI taxonomy): Eukaryota > Metazoa > Chordata > Aves > Cuculiformes > Neomorphidae > Neomorphus > Neomorphus geoffroyi. The sequence goes on from JAUMJM010000050.1 coordinate 11,768,738, forward strand.
CTTGCACATCCTGTGCATTTAACTACCAGTTACCTACTGGAGTCACCAGCTGGGCAGACCAGGCTGGCGGGGAGCAGGACGGGGCTGGGGGCTGCTGGTACCAGTTCTGGATAGGCAATGCTGCTCATGCTGTCACCCGTGAGGCACTCGCTGGTGGGTTTCACTGCAACCCTGTCCCCTCACTGTCAACTGCAGAATCACAGACTCATAAGGTTGGAAGAGACCTCTGAGATCATTGAGTCCAACTGTACCTGTCTCCCTGCTAAACCCTGTCCCTAAGACACTCATCTACCCGTCTTTTAACACCTCCAGGGATGGTGACTCCACCCCCTCCCTGGGCAGCTGTGCCAATCCCTGACCACCCTTTCAGTGAAGAAATTCTTCCCAATGTTCAGTCTAAACCTCTCCTGACACAACTTGCAGCCATTTCCTCTCGTCCCATCGCTGTCACTTGAGAGAGGAGCCCAGCCCCCACCCCGTCACAGCCTCCTTTCAGGCAGTTGCAGACAGGGATGAGGTCTCCCCTCAGCCTCCTCTTCTCCAGGCTGAACACCCACAGCTCCCTCAGTCTCTCCTCCCCAGCCTCGTAGCTCTTCTTGTAGTGAGGGGCCCAGAACTGACCCCAGCACTCGAGGTGCCCTCCCCAGCGCTGGGCACAGGGGCACAATCACCTCCTGCTCCTGCTGCCCACGCTGGGGCTGACACAGGCCAAGATGCCATTGGCCCTCTGGGCCAGCTGGGCCACTGCTGGCTCCTGATCAGCTGCTGTCAACCAACACTCCCAGGTCCCTCTGTGCCAGGCAGCTCTCCAGTCCCTCTGCCCTTACGCTGTAGCCCTCACGCTGTAGCCCTCAAGGAGATCAGGGCAGCCTCAGACCTGGCACTCCTTGTCACCCCTCACGTGGGAGTCTGCGTGGTGCTCACCATGCACTCAGGACTCCATTTCTGAGCCACTGCTCTGGGCCCAGAGCAGGGAGCAGCAGTTTCCCAGCACCTCTCCTTCTCACCTCCTCCTACGGAGGACTCCCTGCAGCTCACTTATAGAACGCTTTGGGTTGGAAAGCACCACAAAGGTCATCGAATTCCATCTCCCACTGGGTCAGGGGGCTCCAAGCCCCATCCAACCTGGCCTTGAACACCTCCAGGGATGGGGCAGCCACCACTGCTCTGGGCACCCTGGGTCAGGGCCTCCCCACCCTCAGCGTGAAGAATTTCTTCCTAATGTCTGATCTGAATTTTCCCCTTTCAATTTAAAGCCATTCCCCCTCGTCCCATCACTTCAAATCCTTGGAAAAAAACCCTCCCCAGCTTTCCTGGAGCCCCTTTCAGCACTGGGAGCTGCTCTAAGCTCTCCCCGGAGCCTTCTCTTCTCCAGGCTGAACAACCCCAGCTCTCCTGTCCCCATGGCAGGGGGGCTCCAGCCTGATGATCTGAGGATCATCTTTGCCCAGACCAAGCTCTCACCCTCTGTCCAGCCTGCAAAGCCCCTCAGGGAAAGGGATGGAGCCAGTGAAGGGAAGAAAAATAAACACCATCTACACACATACGTAAGTGTCAAACGCCCTTTAGTGGTGGACAGAGGTGCTGGTGGAGCCGCCCAGCCCCACGGACAGACTCGCCCCGTGCTGGTGGAGTACCTGGCCCCTCAGCGGATATGCACCATCTCCTCCAGGAAGGGGGTTTTCATGCAGCCCGTGCAGAGCTGATCCATCCAGAGCGGCGCCTCGTGCTGCAGAGGGGTGCGCCGAGGGTAGAAGGTGAAGTTCACGTCGTAGTTGAGCAGGCAGCTGATGGATGCCATGTAGATATCAGAGAAGCGCACCAGCCGGCGAGAGAAGTACGTGGGGTTGTGGAAGGTGCGGAAGATGCTTCCAAACTGAGGGTTGAACAGGTTCTTCGTCAGCGACCTGAGAGGAAGGAGATGGTGCTTTGTAGATAACAGGCCATGGTCCAATCCCTTAGCCATGGGCCACCCCGCTCCCAAAAGACACCCTTTTGGGATCACCCTCGCACCCAGGCTGTGATGCAGACGAGTCCCTACGCAGCGAGTGGGGTGAATATTCAGTGCATGCTTACTCTTCCTTGTCACCACCCCTGTTACAGGCAGGGCCTCACCAGCAACCCCAGGAGTAGCAGCAGCCCATCAACTCCTCCCAGCACAGGGTGACACCACTTTCCCACCATTCCTTCAAGCCAGCAGGACTGCGCTGCCGCTCCAGGGAGGGCCACAGGCAGCTGCAGCACCACTGTCCCCCAAAGAGGGTACAAAACAGACCCAGCACTGGCCTGGGGGCCCCCAAGAGACCTCATGAGCGAGGGGGACAGTGCTCACCTGATCTCCTGACGTTCCTTCATCCACTCCAGCAACACTTGCTTTGACTCCGCGTCCTGGTACATCTGCAAAGACAACAGCAGAAAGCACCACGTTGTGTCAGTCGCACAGACCACACCTCAGCTCCTCCCAGTTTCCACTGGGACTCACAAACCCACGAGTCCGCTGCAGCAGAAGGATGAGATGGTTCTGAGAACAGAGGCAGGACAGTGCGTCCCCCAATTCCCATGCTAAGCCCAAATCGCACACTCGGAAGGCAGCGCATTACCCACCCCGCTCAGACAGGTGCTGTTTACCTGCATTCTCTCCAACAGCCCTGTCAGAGCCTGCTGCCAGGTCAGGGAGTGCATGTACTGCTCCGTGTTTATGATCCGAATCTCCGTCTCCAGTTCAGGAACGATGGCTCCAGTCCTCCAGCCGTGACGCAGCATGAGGTCCTAGAGGTCAGGGTGAGAAAACAACCAAGAACTCAAGACACAGATTGAAAGCCAAAGCCAACCCCGTTTCCTAGAAGAGTGGTCTGTTCCCATTACAGACTCCCAGGGGACCAGAATCCACGGTCCATGCCAGGTCACTCTGTTAACACCCACCTCCCAGCCACCAGCTTTTGGAAGCACCTAGAAATGTTGGATTCACACAAACTGCTCTCTCGAGCTCACGGACCAGCAGAGGTTCGGTACCCACAGTCAGGACTTCAGGAGCCTTTTCTCCACTGCTCGATGCTGTGTGACAGCACTGGGGCTGCTTATGTGTCACAGAATCGCTTGGTTGGAAAAGAACTTTGAGATCATCAAGTCCAACCGTTCCTGTCCACCACTGAACCAGATCCCTGAGAAACTCAGCCACCCGTCCAGCGATCCGGTATCCTATGTGTGTCCTGAAAGCCGCAGCCTGCAGAGCTCCCAGCAGAGACCCGAGCACTTGGAGCAGGGAGCTCCAACACAGCTGCAACCACGCGAGTCCTGCAAGCTTGCTCCCACCTCCCTGGGGAGCAGGGACCTGTTCACTTACCGCAAGGTCGCTGTACAGATGGTCACCAAAGTAGAGCACTTTGGACCCGCGCCAGCCCGTCAGCCGCAGGAAATCAAAGAGGTTGCCCTGTGAGTAAAAGGAACACAGAGAGAAACGTAGTTACGGGCCAAACGCCTCCACCTTCACCACGTGGTACCGGGCAGCCACCTCAGCAGCACCATCGGCGCAACAGGATGTGCCACCCTACCACGTACAGACGTGCGCGCTCGTGAGATGTCAATCTGCTCCCTCCCCACCATCCAAACCCAGAGGTTTCCGTCCTTCCCCACCTTATCTCACTTTCTTCTCATGTGACAGCCCCCCCATGCACCCCTCAGCTTTTCTTAGGCTACAGAAAAGGCAGAAACTCTGCCGAACTCGAGGCAATCGAGGAGAAGTGCTTTTCTCTTGCACACAGCAAGTCAAGAGGCGTATGGACTGAAAACACAGCAAAAGGAGGCAGTTCACAAAAGCAAAAGACACCTAAATTAGAAAAGCCTGAGCGATGGACAGAAAGAACCCCAGGTGTTCTGGGTTTAGAACAAGTTCACAGGATCACAAGGTTGGAAAAGACCTTTGAGAACGAGTCCAACCTATGACCCAACACCAACACCTACTCGTCATCTAAACCAGGGCACTAAGTTGTTGGGCTCAGGTGACAATGATTTTGTCTCACAGGGTGCATCGAGGTAAGGTGACCACCATCATGCAAGCCAGGAGCACTTGGGCTGTTCCCACGTCACTGACCACCACGCCAACCAAAACACCCCCCACGCCTTCACAAGAACTGCTCAGCCAAGCCAAGGAGCCAGGCAGCTCGGCAGATTCACAGCTAAATAAAACAAACCAACCCCCAAAGCACCAGCTAAAGCACAGAGCAGCTTTCAAGGCTTTCCAAAAATGCATCCGCACACAGAGGGGACCTCAGGGAACACCCCCTCCCCTTCCATCCCAGACAAGTTTTCCACATGAGTCACAACAGCAACAACACCCACCAGGAAAGGAAAAGGCCCCAATGCCAGCACACTCGACTGTGCCAGCACAAGGACAGTGCCTGCTGTCCTCCTCCCCACCGCCCGAGATGGGCCGTGAGTACACGTGTGCCACAAAACCAAAACACCACTTCTGTCAGAAAGGTGGGACTGGAGGGCCACCAGCTGAATGTCTCAGTCCCCAGTGCAACGCGCTGGCCACCGAGGGCCCTGCGAAACCCCTGCACGGCTGCGCTTCAGGGCACAGCAGCCGGGGTTGTTTAGCCTGGAGGAGGCTCAGGGGAGACCTCATTGCTCTCTACAACTGCCTAAAGGGAGGTTGTAGTCAGGCAGGGGTTGGTCTCTTCTCTCAGGTGACCGGTGACAGAACAAGAGGACACGGTCTCAGCTTCATCAGGGGAGGTTTAGGCTCGACATTGGGAAAAAATTCTTCACTGAAAGGGTGATTGGCCATTGGAATGCGCTGCCTGGGGAGGTGGTGGAGTCACCGTCCCTGGAGGGGTTTAAGGAGAGATTGGATGAGGCACTTGGTGCCAGGGTTTAGATGATGGTAGGTGTTGGTGTTGGGTCATAGGCTGGACTTGATGATCTCAAAGGTCTTTTCCAACCTTGTGATCCTGTGAAGCCTGCTCAGAGGCCTCCAGCAACGCCACCAGCACAGCCGGGTCCACGGCACTCCCAAGAAACCAAAACCGATGGGGACAGGGTGGGCCACAACCAGGAACACGCTGTCACATCCACATCCCAGGAAGCACAGCTCTTGGCAGGGCAGGGGACGCTGGGAAGCGCGCTGACAGACCCACAGGACAGCGCTACTCGAGGCCACGACCTGCCACAGGTCAGCTCCCGCTACTTGACCGCGGTCTCACTCACAGTTTCTTCCCGTGGGACTGCACAGATCAGAACCAAGAACAAACCGTCCCGAAGCCAGAGGCAACGTGTCCTCCGGGGACAGAGCAGCTGCAAGAACACCCCAAGGCAGCAAAAGCTCAGCAGAGTAAGAGCCCCCCCATCAGACACGCCTGTCCTGCAGGACAGGGACTGGAGCCCGGCTTTGTGCCCTATCTGATCACCCTCATTTCTCTATTCCCTCCTCTACAAGTTCACCTTTTCCAACCTTTTGGAGGACAATTTGGAGTAAGGTGTGGAAGAGCTTTGCAAACACAGCAGATTGCAGAGCTCTGCCTTCTTCCCCCGAACTACCCCACTCTTGGGAGTCCCTCCAGGACAAGAGCTTCCCCCACTCTGACTAAGCAGGTTTTCCTGTTATCCAGTGACTTCCAGGCTTTTTCCAGGCACTTCCAAAACTTGGGCCTTAGGCGTCTTCCCCACGTCACTCTTGCTTCACATCCCTTATGCACCCAGGCCACTCTACCTCCTTGTAGATCTTTCCTTTCTCCAGCTGGTTGATTTTATCCCACTGCAGTGAGCCTTTATCATCCAGTTTTCGAAAAGGTCTGGAAAAAAAAAGGGGGGAAGATGTCAACTTCTTTTGATTTTTGGCGATTGCTACCCAGCAGCCACGACACTTGATGCAGGAAACGTCTACCTATGTAGCAACTCATAATAAAAGCTCTACGTACGAAGTGACCTTCTGGGCCTTCTGCACTGTTTTCTCAGGGAAAGAGAAAGTGCGAGAGGGAAAAATATCTGTTCAAAATGCGTCCATTGACTGTAATCATTTCACACCAATATCTCTAAGAAACCTTCTTGCTTTTCAAAATCAGAGAAGAGGAAAAATAATAATAGTAATAAAGACTCTAAAATGCTAAGGCCAAGAAGGCTTTGCCATGAAACACTTTGTGTCTTGTTCCAGCCTGGCTACGCCCCAGCCCAAGAGAGACCATGGAATGTCTTAATAGGATAAAGCAGTCTGCAGAGTGGATGGAAAGCAGTGTCCATGCTGATCTTGGCAGCTGACCCGAGCCGGCTCCTGTTGTTCCCAAGGGCTTGCCTGGTTACCTTCCACTTGGACAGAAGCAGCAAAACAAAGCTTAAGCTACTTGACCCCCACGACCGGTCATGCTCGATGGGAACATTGCTGCCTCTTGGGACAGGAGTTCCAAACTGTGAGCTCCGGGATCACAAGCCTTGGTATGAAGCTGCTCCTGCTTACAAGCAGAGCACAATCTCATCCACAAGTGCTGTTTGATCCTGAGCCACCCTAGGGCAGAAGCAACCCAGCCTCCCACCACGAACTCTGCAGCCTGAGGTAGGGGCTCCTCAACCACAAGTGGTCTGCAGTGCATTTCCCCCCAGAGAAAACACTCCACAGTTCACTACAGCTCACCATCGGGAGGGTCCTCTCACCCTGGATGTGTGTCAGTGCACCTTAGGCGTCAGGCAGCCAAAGGGTTTTATCTCCTAACAGGCCAGATCATCACAGCTCCAGCCTACATCTGCAAAACGCTCCACCTACACCCCGTGAAGAAAACCTCCACCAGTTCGGCACAGCTTCCCAAGCCATTTCATAGGCTCCTGTTTGTGCCAGTGGCCTGGGAAACTGGTGAGGAAAATACAGAGAGAGGAAAGAACAGACCTCCTCCTCAAGGGCCGTAATTCCTGGTCGGGCGTAAGTTGAGGCAACAAAGAGAAATTCCCAAAGCAACTTCATCCAACGAGCGAGGACGGCAGCTTCCCTATCAGCTCGTCCCTTGGCAGCTCCTAACGGACCACAAAACCCAGCTGCCACGTCCAGAGGCTTCCAGGGCTGCCAAGTACCAAACAGCATGTGTCCAGTAACTAAAAAAACCCAAACCACACACGTATTTGCTGTGGGGAACAGGAAAAGGAAAGATTTTGGCGCACTCTCAAGACCTAGAGCCAAGAAACAGGCAGCTCTCACACACACCAGTCGTTCCACTCCTCTCTTCTTTCTAAGTACATTTTACCCCTAAAAATCCAACCTAAGCCCAGACCACGACAAAACCGATGAGGATCAAGACTTTCTGCTTGGCACTACTCATTTTATCCTCTTATTCCTAGACTGGTTGGTTTTCATCTCCTCAGAGGGATCGGAGGAGGCAGGGTCAGGCTGGATGGACCTAAATTACGCTTAGCAAATCACTGCTCTTTTGGGAGGTAAAAGGGTTTACGGCAGGGGTGGGGTCTGAGACCTCAGACCCACGCACAGCACTGCCCCGGGACACGTACTTCCGCCGATCCGTGAAGAAGTTGGGCTTGTCAGCCTGCACAATGACCATGTCGAATAAGTCCCGCCAGTTCTTGCCAACCATGTGTTTCATTCCTTTGTCCCTGAGGGAAAAGGAATAGAAAAGTTAACAAATCCAGTACTCTTTTTTTTTTTTTTTCCCCCCCAATGCTTTGTCCTAAATTTATTCCCATTTCATTAACAGAGAAGAAAACGGAGCTTTGTGAATCTCTCAGGGAGGGAGGATTTTGTTTCAAGCTGTCCCACCCTTTCTCCAGTACCGTGGCAAGTCCAGGGAAGCCTGTGACACAGCAGAAGCCGCTAGAGGAAATCCAGAGAGGCAGCTCTGTCACGTTGTGGCCACCCACAGCCTTGTCTCTTCCTCAAAAAGCGAGAGTCAATGCTGTAGAGAGCGCTGTGGGGTGCGACGTTCACCACAACCGATCCCAGCGAGCGGTCTCGTGACTGATGTCACAAAACCCTCTAGAACACAACTTCCAGAGGTGGCTGTGCTGCACAGCTCTCGCTGCACCGTAGCGACCCATCGATGTGCCGTTATGATACTCACACAAAGCTAAAGGGACTGTTGGTAATGAGGAAGAGTTTCTTCTTGTGGTTCACCAGGCGGTTTAGCACAGCATAGATTTCGTCCCCATGCAGAATATATTGCTCTGTATTGGAATAAAACAGACAGCATCAACTGTCTGGCAGGAGTTATGACCACGCCCCTTCAAAAACAAACCCAAACCTGTACCAACAGGGGTGCAAAAGGCCTGAGGTTGTGAACCTCCGCGGTGACCAATTTGCCTTCCTCATCCTCATCAATCCCATAGAGAGGGAAGGGAAACACTGAGGAACTGAAAAGGTTGGTGAAAAAGAGGGTTGATACCAACCCATCGTGAGGGATGGGCACAGCCACTCCAGGTCATGTTGCTACCAGGGGCTTTTTTCCCCCTGAATGACCAGGAAGCCTTCCCAGGTGGCGCCTTTGCACGTTCTCATCACGCCAAGGACCACCACCCCTCGCTCACAGGCTGAAGGAAAACAGAAGCACAAGCAACAAGGCAGCGGTTTGCTCCACTGAGACAGATCCTCCACCGCTCGGTTCTTAACGCCGCTCTACCCCTCAGCTGCCTTAGACACGCTGCCATCAAGTATTTCATGAGCATCTGTGTCCCTCTGACTCCTGCTGGCGGGACCTACAGAGTCAGCTCTCGCAGAACGCCAGCCAGCACCGGACACATCCACATGGATCTGGCACCAGAGCTCTACTTAACTCACCCATATCTTTCTCAATCCATTTGTACATCACTCCTTTCACGTGCACATCTCTAATAGCATCCTAGAGAAAAAGGAAGGGAAAAAACGGTTCAGTTTCACGCACGGCATTCCCATTTCCCAGGGCAAACCTTCTGCCATCACGGAGGTCCAACACAGCAATGACACCTCCCCTCTCGTGCTGAATGAACAAAACCCACGTTAATGCCAAGCGGAGGAGCTTTTACAGCGAGGCTCACCAACATGGCAAAAAATAAGAAGGCAGTGGCTGGCTCAGCCGATGCCGTGCAAGAGGAGCAACCTCAAAACCCACCCACGAAAGCACAGTTCCCTCCGTGCTCCTGGAAACCAGCACATGTTAACACAAAGTTACCAAGGCAATCAAGATTGGGCAACTCCAAAACCATTCGGTGGCGCAGACACCATCTGACTTTCTTCCTCCCTGTGTCTGTGAAAGCTCTGCCCAATGCAACCCAAAATACGGGTGCGTGGTTGGGGCAAACAGAGGTGAGCATCCGGGATTCCAAAATGATCCCAACAAACCAAGGAGGGCCAGTGGGCACAGGCAGAGCAGAAGTGAGGGTGAGGGGGGTTTGCCCAGAGACAGCTGCCTGCTTCTTGGGAGGGAGGCAAGTTAAAGCACGTATTTGTCAAGGGCATCCAAATATCCTTTCTCTTCCAGGCCAGAGGCCAAGATGCAGCACATTTTTGGACACACCCAACTGAGATTCTTCCCAGGTCCCCATCGGATCAGATATGCCAGACACACAGAACCATTTCCAGAGCAGCAACCAGCACAACATGCTTGTTTTAACGGTACTGTTTTCATCCCTGACAACTTACACAGGTAAACAAACGCTGCTTCTCCCCAGGGCCCTTAAATCCCTGTTGCATCATGTGCACCCCTTTGGGAGCTGCCCCTTCAGGCTGGATTCCCACACTCGCCACTGACATCGCTTGGGACACCTGCACACACCCCGCTACAGTCACCTGGTCTTGTGGCAGTGCTGGTGAAACCTGCTCGTCACCCCAAAAATCATTTCCTTCAAGCTGGGAGAGAACCAGAATTCACAACTTAGATTCGGGGTGATGAAGAAGGGGGCAGCACCTCTTCAAAACAGAGTTTTAGGAGTCTCTTCTACCAATAAAACCACTTTCTTTTGACCAGCACTGGCACCAAAAGCAAGCACTGCTTTGAATTTGTGTCAAAACTACCTTTGCAGAGCAGAGATTCCAGTGTGCTCCTTCCCTAAACCTCTGCCCCACAAAAAGCAGCAGAAGAAAACAAAAATACAAAAGGAAGGGGAATAATGATAAGGTTCCTACAGTAAAAGCTTGGTAGCCTGGGGAGGTGTCAAACAGGGCTCAAGAAAAGTTGGGTAAACTCAAATATGAAGCAACCAAACTGGTGTGACAGACTGCTCGGTTTACACGGCAGCTGCAGCCTTCACCGCTGCCCCAGGCTCTGCCCTGCTGACTCAGCGTGGTGTCTCCCGCACTCAGCCTGCTCCCAAACACACAGCGCTGGGGCGAGGAGAGCGTCGGGTTCAGACACATCCGAAGCTGCCCTGAGCCCGTGCGGCTGCGCGAGTGCCCCCGGGCACCGGTCTGTGAGGGCACAGAAGGCTCTCTGTGCTCACATCCGCAAACCATCTCTTAACAGGTGCGTTTGGGTCCTGCAAAGGGATAAGCTTTGCAAAAGTGTTTGTTTATCCTCATGGTATAGGAAAAATAAAGCAAGAACTCCTCTGGCAAGAGCACAGGACAGTCCTCACCTTTCCACTACAGCTTTCAGGCACTGGCACAGAATTTCTGTTGGAGCTCCCTGCTTCACCTGCCTCAGCCAGTCCTCAAGAATCACCACATCCCGCAGCAAAGGGTGTGAAGGCAAAAGGCAGGACTAGCACTTGGGGGCTTTGATCCTTGAGCGCACCATTTACCCCGCACCAAGCAGGCAACCACCCACCTGCTCTCGAGATTTCATTTAGGAACAAGTCCATTTTGCCCTCAAAAGAAGGCTCAGAAGACACTCTTGACAAAAGGTCTCAGGATTCAGCTGTATCCCCTCTTCCCATTTTCCCCATCCCAAAAGCAAAACAACCACCACCACCACAACAACAAACACCCCAGAAACACGCTAAGGTCTTGCACGCTCTTATCGCACCCCAACAGAAGGGCAGGACATAAGCAAAGCTGACAGTGTGGATCCTTATCACAAAAGCAGTTGCGCAGACGTGGAGAAGCAGCCTGAAGAGCGTACGCGCGGGCTGCTGCCAGTGGATGAGCAAAAGGTTCCCACAAGGGGCAAATCAAAAGCCCCTCTCTACACAAAAAGGTGTGATAAGGCTTGGCTATCAAGGAAGATGCACCATCTGTCAACAGGTGGCACCCAGGGCAGGGAACTCCTTGCCCACAGCCAAGAAGTCAAACAATATCCTCTAACAACGCCAATAACCCCACGAAGCCCTTTAAAAGGCCAGGAGTGAGGCTGGAGGGCACAGTTAGCACCTCGGAGCAACTGGCTCTTGAAAGCCACAGGGAAGCACTGGAAAAGCCTCCAGAAGGATCAAACTACTCCACAGCTGCAAAGGGAAGGGGTGCATTGTCAGAGCAGGCACAGGGCAGGTGTTTCACAACGATCGCTGTACGAAACAAACTGTTTGGTACCCAGTCACGCCAAGCCTCTTTGAAAAATGAGATATTAACAGGAAAACACAGCGCTTGCAGAACCAGAAAACATTTACACAAGCTTGGCGACGTGTTTCCCATGGAAGGACCTTCAGTCTACCCAGCCTGCAAGAGATAACGTCCAGCAACACCAGCTGGTGCACAGACAGAAGCCAAACGCGCTCTGAAAATGCAGCTTGGAATATTCCCTGATAATGTTTGAATCTCAAGGGGCAACACCGCGATGCTACTGGGCTACTCACTAACAGCCCCTTGGGTCTGGGTACTGCGGAGCTTCGGCGCTAAAAAGCCAAAGAGCTGTTAGCTCGTTGTGATTCTGACGTGGTGTGAGAAATACTGGGCAGCTGATATTTACTTACAGATATATCCTTGTAAAGATGCACCTGGTCAAACTCAATGCCGTGATTTATGAAGTAATCAATGACTGAAGACAGCAGCGTCATTTCGGGAAGAGAAAAAATGTCCATGAACTGCTTAAGTGAGGGACCCTGGAAAGCAAACAAAATACAGACACATTAAACAAAATACGCAGGAAAAAAAAATAAAGCCAACAAACTCGTTTGACCCAGCACTATCTGGAAGAGTTCCACGCTAACCAAAAGAAAAGCAGTGGCGTGGGAAGGCCCAGTCATTCAGCAAGTAGAGCTTTTCAACCAAAACACTAAGCTAATGCATTAACACTCGGCAAGAGCCTTTCTCCTTCACAGAAAGCATTAAACAAAGGCAGCATCGTTAACACCGTGGCGTGAAAGTGGAGGAAGTCGGGAGTCAGTCAGTCCTAGACGCTAACTTTTCCTTCAGCCCCATGCCCTCTGCATCCCACCGGGCCTCTCGGCGTTGCTACAGCTGCTCCAGAAGCAGCTGCGGCCCTTGCTGGGGGTGCCCACTGACTGTGACACTGGCCACACGGGCACCACAGCTCCTCTAACCACATTCCAGGGAGGTTTCACCCAGCAAAGCAGGAATCACTCCAACAAGCAGCTTGTCAATGTCTGCCCGTCCTTGGGTCACTACGGAAAACCCGGAGCAGGCACAAAGAAGAAGAACTTTGGCCCACCAAGCCATCAAGTGGAAATGGACAACTGCATCCTGCACGGGGAATAACTCACCCTGCATTAGGCAAGGCCGCAGCTCTTCCATACATTTGCCGTTTCTATTGCCCAGCAATCCCAAACCTATCAGCAGGTTGACAGCCAACCGTGGCTCCACAGAGTCCATCCAGTAAAGCAAAGCTTGTCTTTCCCGTCCGCGCCACCTGTGCAGAGCACTACGGTGACTGAAGCTGGAATCCATTTTTCCCCATCTCCCATCACTGAAATGCCAGATCAGCCAAGGAACCGTTATTGAGGTGTGGGACGTGAAATGCAATTTGGGAAGCACCTCACGATGAACCCGGTCACCAGAGATGTCCTGGCAAGCCAGTCGCACCGCGCCTGTGCACGCGAGCTATGAGCGATCCATGACTGACAGCCGCCACGCTGCAGCTCTCTAGGGTAACCCTGGTCCCACATCAGAGGGGATTTACAGCGATGCCCAAGACAGACGGGAAAGCAGCATCTTGAGGATCGCGGAAGGTACAGCTGGTGCGCGGGGACGGAGGGCACGTGCTGCCTAATGACAAACAGGCGCCACTGTCACGCTGGGATGCAACAGCAACATCTCCCGTTCAGCCTGGTCTTCCAAGGGTAGGAGAGGAGACTGCAGTCTGTTTGCAGCACTGTCTAAAGGCAACGCCGGGACAACGCGCACCGGGGTCTAGGAAGAAGATGCAAAAGGGCAAAGGAAAAACAAACAGCATCTGCCTGAGCTCTGTTACCAAAAACTGCTGCGATCGAAAGCTGTCGGGTGTGCTGAGGGTCACACAATTCCTACCCTGCCAGCCAGCACAGGACAACCTGACCTGCAAAGAACATCCTCTGGTTTGGGCCACATCTCGCACACGCCGGTGCTGCTTAGCGATACTCACCGAGTGCTTTCAACAGACTTTTGTCCTTTTGGATGTGTGGTTGCTAAGGGAACGTTCCTCCCACTACCCAACCCCTAATTTCCTGAAAACATCCCCCACCTTTTTTTTTTTCCCCTGTTCAGGGATTTTGGGAAAGAGGCAAGAGAGACACAGACAGGCAGTTCTTACTGAAATGGGATCTAGCAGAGCAACGACCCCTCCCACCAACGCCGTAAGCATAGAGGAGACAGTGAAATGGTCCATGTTAACAGCGAAGACCCACCCTGTAGGCAGTCGACTCTGACTTTGCTTTGTGCCTTACGCCATTACCCCAAGGCAAGTCCAGCCTCTCCCCCTCCCTTTAGTGCCCTCAGATTCCTTTTAGCAGACGTACTGACACAATTCAGGATGAAAACTGGGCCACAGTTTTAGGGAGAATGCTACCTATGCTTTTTCCACAGCACCCACAAGTTGCCCTCCTGCTTTACAGCCCAGCACTAGCCCCGCCGGCGAAAGCCACACTAGTGTTGTTGAGCGCCGGGCGAGGTCTGTGCCCACCTGCTGCTGGTCTTGGGGTGCCGTTACCTGTCCACGCGCTCCTGACAACTGAGGATCAGGAAAACCCTTAGGGAAGAATATTTACACACTTCTTACATCAGTCCCACTTGTCTTACAGGTCATTGCCTGGAACTACTGACCGGGTAGATCTTCCCGATACCCACACAAGTAGCAACATCAGCGTGGCAGAGTAAGGAGGACAAGGTCAAAGATCCCTGCTGAAGCCTTGCCGCACACCAGTTTGCACCAGCTCACACCAGCAGCCATCTAAACCCAGGTGCTCTCCCACTAACGCATCAGTGGCACAGGTTGAGCAGACATTGCTGGGTGCAAACGCTGCACACGCTTTGGTTCTCTTTGGGATCCACCCATTAGTTCATAGGGTTTGTTACATTATTAGGAGAGATTTTCCTCTTGGCAAAGGATAAGCTGCTATTCCTACTTCTGTGGCCAAATGGTACAACAAACTTTGCTTTTTTTCATCGAGTTGGTGTTGAAAACACCACACCTGGTACAGAACCACAGAACTGCCTGGTTGGAAAGGACCCGTGAGACCATGGAGTCCAGCCGCCCCTGCCCACTGCCGAACCAGCCCCGAGCCCCTCGTCTGCCCGGCTTTTGAACCCCTCCGGGGTGGGGACTCCGCCGCCTCCCTGGGCAGCTGTGCCGGTGACCGAGAGCACTTTGGGTGAAGGAATTTTTCCTGATGTCTACTCTGAACCTCCCCTGGTGCAACTTGAGGCCATTTCCTCTCGTCCCATCGCTGTCCCTTGTGTGTAAAAGCAGCACAGACGGGCACCTTGGCATGAGCACCTGGTCCTACAAAACCCTACATCTCGAAGCAGATTTCATGTTTACAGTTATTTAAAAAGAAAGGTGAAATCACCTCAGGTTTGCCAGGAGCGAGCAGAGTTGCAGAGAAGCGGATCAAGCGCAGTTTATACACGGAAGCCAAATTCTAAACAGAAACATCCTATTTCAAAGCTGGAAACAACACTGGGCTATTAAACGAGTAAATACTTACCCAGAAAGCAACCACTCAGATTAATTGTTCCCAAGAGAGGGAGAGAGAGAGAGAGAGAAATCAAAAGGAGACAACGCTGGAGACTTCGCACAGCAGATTCCAAGAAGCTTTCGGAGAGGAAGCCGGCCCTTCTCCTCCGAGCTTCCCCTAAGGCAACTGAACTAACAAAGGGCAAGGAACAACGCGGTTCTGGGGGGGAAAGGGATGTGAAGGACCCCTGCTTGCCCACTGCACCACACCGGCCACTGAGGAAGAGAAACGTCTCCTAAGTTCCTCTAGGTCAGGCAACCAAAGGGTTTGCAGAGCTCCTGCAGACAGGATTTCAGTGCTTTGCTGTGAGAGTCAGCTTTGCTGCCTAAAAACCCCCCGACGCTCGTGGATGTCAGCTCCGTGAATAACATCCGGAGATCCCTTTGTGGAAGGAACAAACCCCTCCCCAAAATCACAGGCAGAAAGGCACTGCAAGCCAGCAGCCCCTGCACAACACCATCACTGCCCTGGGGAGCCACGGCTGGGCAAGGAACCGGCAGCACACACCTCCCGGCAGCCTCCCGGCACCGAGCCCTGCGCTTTCGGAAAGCTTCACAGCTGGATTTCGCATGCTGAACTGCTAAATAACCTCTGGGGCAAATTCCCACTGGGACAAAACCACACCGAGCTCGCTGGGACCGAGGCTCTGCGGAGCAAGGGCGGCTGGAGCCACTTCCACCCTGGTCCCATCCAAGGGCGCTGGAGCCACTTCCACCCTGGTCCCATCCAAGGGCGCTGGAGCCACTTCCACCCTGGTCCCATCACCCCGCTTTCCTGGCTGGTTCAAAAGCTGCCGCAGGACAGCAGCAAAGGGGGGGACGGTACCTTGCCATAGAAGTCACTCATCTGGTAGAGGGGGATGTGCTGCGTCCCACCGTAGAGTTCGATCACCTCTTCGTCAGGCACTGGTTTGAGCCCTCTAGACACAAAGCAACAGAAATAGTTTGTCAATAATCACCAGCCTGCACCGAGCTACAAACTGCAGAGAAGCAGAAAGCAGCACCGAGAGGCTCCTGTCTACGACTCCCACATTTCTCTTGCACGAGACAGACACCCAGAGAGCCTGGCAGCTCTGGGGCTGCTTAAAAAAAACCAAAACAAAATAAATAAAAATAAAATAAATAAACAAATAAAAATAAATAAAATCAAATTGAAAAATACAAATAAAATAAAAATAAAAATCAATAAAACCTTTCCAGAGGCATTTTTCAGATACTTGGTTTGTTCCTTCGTGTGAATTAGGGGCTTTAGGCACATTCCAGCAGAGATCAGAGACCTCTGTGTGCTCTCAGTCTGCTGCCAGGGCTGCCCCACCAGCCCAGCCCAGCCCAGCCCAGCCCCCTGGCACTGGCAGCACTGGGTGAGTGGGTTTGGAGAGGCTGCTCCCACGAGGTGCATTATCAAGGAGTGAAAAAGAGCTTTCTGAAAATGAACATTCCTTCCTATTCAGTTTTCTGAAGCAAAACAAAGCTCTTCCCTAAATCCATTCAGAGACCGCTGTTTCCCCAGGACCCCTCCAAGCACAGGTGTGGCTGGGCTGTCCCAGAGCACCCCAGGTGATCTCCAGGTGATGGGACTGCTGCAGGTGTTGCCTCTTGCACAATTTTTGATGGCCCTTTACTCAGCAGCCAGCAGCTTTCCCTTTCTCCTCTCCTATTCAACCCCGGCAGAGCCTCCCAGAGGTTAAAAGCTGCCTCGGTTGCGCTCAAAAGCAAAGAACAGTTTAGGAAAACTTGGGGAAGGATAAGAGCAAATGGATAAGAGGGAAAAGAAACTGAAGTGTATTTTAGCTAAAAATCTCTTTATGAAGCTGAAGTGAAATTTGGGGCAGCACTAACCCCCCCCTTCCCACCCCCCAAAAGCCTCAATTCAAAGAAGCCAATTCTGGTTATGAAACTCCCTTTTTAATATTCCCAGAGTGTTTACGGTAACTGAAGCTCAACAGCAAAAGGGCAGAGTTCAGGGAAAAACCACCCTGGCTTCCACGCTCAGGAAACACCACACAGACTTACAGGAGCTCTGCCACCGACAGCTCGGAGTTACCGCTTCTTCCACCCCAAACCCGCTCCACCTGGGGGCAAGGTTTTCTCCCAGTCTCCAGGCTCAAAAAGTTTGGAGAAAAGCTTGCTCTGTGCTGTTTCAACCACTTGATTCCAAAAAAAAAAAACCCCACCAAGCCCTCCTTGTCCTGGGAAAACCGGGACAAGCCCGAGCTTTGACGCATCGTTATTTTCCTGACTGCGCTGCTTATAAGGTTTCCTTTGCCAAGGCTGGGACGCGCTCCTGCCTGGAGAAGACAGGTCCATACGTGGCTCACACCTAGAGGAGTCCCCTCCTGGCTGCGCTGCTGGCTCACAGAGGTTAACCCAGGCGTGCTGGGGACGCAGACAGCACGCAGAGTGCGTGCCCAGATGTGTCATTAACCCCTCCAAGGAGCTCCAGCTCTTCCCACCCACACTTGGCTTGAAACGCTTGAGAAGAAGAACTCCCTGCGCTGATACACCAGGTAAGCACGTGAAGCAAGTGCAAACAGGATCAGCCAGACGAGACTGTGCTCTGCACAACCCCCCCCATATGCCAGAACGCAGACTCAGATTTCATAATCCACCCCTGCATAGCTGGGCATTTAGAAAACGACGTTGAGAGCTGACAGACCTATACGCCGTCCCTAGCTGGACATAATGGAAAGCATCGATCTTCATCAGGAGGCTCTGCGGTAAGGGACAGATATTTACTGTTAGAACGGGGGAGGTGAAACTTTAAATAAAGTTTCAAGTTCCATAAAAAAGACACTTGAGAGAAAATTCAATATAAACATCCCACACCTACGTACTTTAAGCTGCATTTAACTCTCCAGCCACTTTCACGCCCTGAAATTCACTTTTACAGCCACTTTTATTCACCTCCCTGGCAAAAGACCACCTTCCTCTGAGCCAAAACACCACTGCCCGCTGAACTCCCAAGTTTGTGGAGAGGGATGCGGTTCACAAATGGAGAGAATAACGTCTGTGTGACTCGGGACGGTCTCTTCTCATCTCCCTTCGGAGAGCACGCACGTTCTAAAGGAGTTCTGCGTGCGCAAGGGCTCTACTTCTCGTCACCTTTATCTTGAGCAGAACTAAGCGGGCACGTTTCGCAGCTGTGCTCAGATCTCTTCGTTACACAAGAGCTCTCCCCCTCCACGACAGACACTTCAGAAGGGATGTTCAGAAACAACCCGGACTGGGAACGCCAGAGCTTTCTTTGCACTTTTCTGGGGGGGGTCCCTATTCACAAGTCAGCCCTTCTCCTCCATCCATCGCTCTGAAGTCATTAACGCAGCTCCCAGGGTACGGAAACAGCCTCACACTACACCGGGATGCTCTGCAACTCAAACAAGGGCACAGCGTCAGATTATTTGCGCTGCTTCTACCACAGCGCAAGGTTGCACAGAGCATTCACAACCTTCAGGCACCTTCTTTTATCACAACACAGATAAGAGCAGCTTGGTGCACCGCGGGCAGCCCTCCCACTGCTTGTGAGGAGGGCGGGCAAATATTGCTGAAAGACGTAGTTGGGCACTACCCGGGTTTTCCATGTGTTTTGCAAACTCTGATGCTGAGAAAAGAGCGTTCTCGCCCTCCGCTCACTCAAAGGGAGCTTTGCTGGGCTGGGCCAGTCCTGTCTGTTCCTCTCAGCCATCAGCCAGAGGTATAAACACAGGAACTCCAGCTCCTCACACGTCTCCTCCTTGCTTCGTACAGCAAGAGGCACGAGGAGTTTGCTGCCAGGCTGCCACCTCACTTAGGGCAAAAGACACAAGCAGAGCCTATAGAGATTTGATTTGATTTGATTCTCCTTTTTTCCCCACTGCTGGAGAACAGCACGCACGCTCCAGCCTGTACCGCCTGCTTCCCTGAGCTTGCTCAAAGCCCAACATCCGAGGAGCTACCGCACTGAAGCCGCTTTCTCCGCCACGCTCCCACCCGACTGCCCGGCCGCGGGCACCAGCGGGCACCGGGCTGCCAGGGAATCATCCCAGAGCGCTGAGAAGGGTTAAAGCTAACGCTTGCACTTCGCCTGCCCCTGCTTCCAAGAGGCAGGCATCCCAAACAGCCTGCATCTTTTTCCAGGCAGCCTTATTATTCAGGGTGGGAGGGGGAAAGGCTTCCCAAAGCATTCTCCTGACAAGCCGCGTCTATTATTAGAGTAAGAGAGAAAGCCTCTGCTCCTGGCAACTGCTTGTAGATGCAGCAATGAAGTTTGTTGTTGAAATATCCTGAAAGACAGAAACGATCACACAAACAAGCTTTTTCTTTTAATTAGCTCATGGAATTAACTGAGTTTTACATGGGCAAGGCTGGTTACCAGAGGTCTCTGCTAGAACGTCCCGTTCTGCTGGAGGCTATGCAAACACAAAGGACATCCTTCCCTCGAGGGTTTATAAGCAAGAAGAACTCACCCTATGGAAAGCCCAGCCACCCAGACTCACTGACAGTTTGGTGATCGATGTTGTCCCAAGCAACGGCAGAAAGCATTTCCACTAAAACCGCGACACAACGGAAGGCAAAGCCCAGGAGAGTGAGCTTTGTGCAGGTTACCTTTTGTACGTCATAGTGAAGTCCACGTATGGCAAACCCTGGGATGTAGTCGTACTTCGCAAGCCCTTCCGGGTACTGGGAAGACAGACAGCGACACCGTTAGAGGCACAAGCACCGCGTTACCAACAGAATTATTTCTCCTGTTGAGCTGCCTTAGTCCTACCGGCTGCCTCACCTCGGGCACACGAACAGAATCTCATCACTTTGCCCCCTCAACAAAGAAAGTGGACGAATGGAGAAAGACATAAAAGATCAGGATCCCCCAAACTAGTTTCTCTCACGTAATGGACACAAGTAAAATGGTTCACTCGGGCAGCAAGGACACTCCTAGTAAGTTCCATTCAATCCGAATATTTGGAAAAGCAAAGGCACCGCAGAGCCCCTCTAAAAACCAAGACATGATGAGAAGAAAACACCCAGAGCAGTAATCTATTGCAAACAGGGTGTCCAATATTGACACTGGTGAGCATCACCCCTTGACTCACACATGTCAGGTCCTGTACGGCTCCAGAGTCGGCCCATGGTTCACATTTATCCGCCAAGTGTACCCTGAGCCAGCAATTCCGTGGGCATTATTTCCATAGTCAAGCAAAACAGATCAGACCTTTCTAGACTGAGGTTCCTGCCCCGTATTTATAAAACCTCGGGAAGGCAGGGCATGGTAAATGGCCTAAAAGGAAATTAATTCCACCTACAGACAAAACTTTCTGCAATCAAAGATTGTGAAACATCATATTTGTCTCAATAAAACGAGTAATTGACACACGCACCCAACGAGGCGTTTTGCAAGCGCGTCTCGGGCGTCGTAAAGAGTGCAGAAAGCTTAGAGTGGAAATCCTTAGCGCATCATTACCTTGAATTGTTCTATTAGGATGTCTCTGGCAGTGTTGAAAATCATGGAGTGCAGTAGATTAGAATACTGGGCTAATGTGTAATCGTAGTCAAAGCCATAGATCTCAACATCTCCGAGGCTGATCTCGTTGTTAGCGTAGATAGCGGCGGGGTTGAGGAGATTGCAGACTCCTGGTGGCAGGAGATCTAAGAGAAAGGAAAAGGGGAGAGGTTAGAGGAGCTGAGAGGATCACTGAAATGTCAGCTGTCCCTCCTGCACCCGGGAGCAGCTGGAAGCAGCCACGGCAGCAGCAAAGGAGCCCAGCGCCGCTGTTCACCCACACAAACAACCCTCGCTCTGAAAAAGCAGACTGTGAACCCCCGGCCGTGCCCAGTGTCGTCCACTCTCACAGGACACCTCAAAGCAACGTCCAGGGGTCCCTGGCCTGCATGAAGCAAAGCAGAGCGGAGACGCTGAAGTATCAAATTTCCAGCTCACAGCGGCTGCGTTCTCAGCAGGCTCCGAGGGAAAGGTAGCTGTGATCCATCACCCGAAAAACACGTGCCCTCACTTAGAAACGGAGCAAGACAAACAGGCTCGCGCTCCTGTCAGAGAGGTCCAGATTACCTCAACTTACAAATGTTGAGGTTTGCCTTTTGGCATTTTTTGTTTCTCATAAAAGCTGGCAGCTTCACAGAGCAAGCCTTTCCACTTTTAGCACGAGCCCCTGTGCTGGTTCTTTAGTGCTTCCTTGTATAAAACCTTGCTAAAGTTTCATAGAATCACGGAATGGTTGGGTTGGAAGGGACCTCAAAGCCCATCCAGTGCCACCCCCTGCCACGGGCAGGGACACCTCCCACTGGATCAGGGGGCTCCAAGCCCCATCCAACCTGGCCTGGAACACCTCCAGGGTGCTCATCCCAATCTAGAACAAACCAACATTATTTGAAAGCGATACCAGCCATTCCCAACAAAGACTTGGCCTGGAACGAGCACAGCATTTAGGTCCAAAAGTCCAAGGTACATTTGTAAGCACTAATCCAAAAAACCAGCCTTCAGATGAATCATAATATTTCTTTTCCAGGGAAGAGACGCGTTACAAACCCTACCCGTCCCTCCCTCCCGACTCACTCGCCTTTGGCCTTCAAATGCAATTCATCAGATGGACGAGAGAGGAGTCACTGGAGGAGAAGGCAGGATTCTAAGGCAGGAGGGCTGACTTACTGGCGACACAGCAGGAACAAGAGCCCTCTTTCAGCCACTCTGCTGGTGGCAAATTCCCTGGCAGAGGCTGAAGAGAGCAGATGCAATCAGAGCACTTTCCATTGGGATTTTAAAAGATGGGAAATAGAATTCAGCCGATCTCAACTTTCATCATCTCGGCACAAACGTTCTCTGCACCAAAGAACTCCGCTTCCTGCCCTCACCTCCAGATAACTTGTGGGAAGTTCTTTTCCTAAGCAGGCACGGGATTTCCAGAGTGTTATTTGAATTCCTCACAAGGAAAATGACCCAACTCAAAGTGCAAATATGCAGCGCCTTCCTCTTCCAACGAAAGCACTTTTCTAAACAACAAATGCACCCCACTCGCTGCCACCACATCCCTACAGGGAGGGCAACTCTTCCAACGCTCCCTGTTTGCCAACAGATTTATGACACCACATTTTGATAGCCCGAGAGCACCACAAAACACCACTGCCTGAGCTCCACATCTCCTTCCACAAAAGGCCTGAGACCTTTCTAGACGCAACAACACACGGCAGCCAGAGCCTCTGCAAAAATACAGTCAGGAAAAGCGAAGGGAGCTGTTGGGTTTTGTAACAAGGAGGAGGCACAGTCCCAGTTCCCCATGCACGTGAAGCAAGGCTTAGCTATGATAGAAGCAGAGGCAGTAACTGTGCCACGGGACGATTTAGGAAGCATTTCAGACGCAGTGGATGAAATCACAGCCCTCCTTGCCAGCCTCCAACGAACAGAGCCTCTCTGCTGCTCTCCAAGAGCCTCCTGCCCAGATCACCTCACCCCGCTCAGGCGCTGTGTCGCTGACACAGCACGTCCTCTCTTACCTCATAGGGGCTGAGAAAAGATGCACAGCTGGCTAAAGCTCTTTCTCACCACTGCCTCACACACAGCACGTCCCCTGCGCACGCCTCCCGGAGCAACACACAACTCGGTGCTGCCTTTCCTACCCAGCATCGCCAAACCAGCTCGCAGCAGGTTGCTGACCGCTTGCTCTTTCACATCACCCTAAATTTACAGCAGTTTCAAAGTCGTCGCTCTCCTAGAGCGAAGGGAAAAGCCCTGGGTGTCAGTCCAGAGACTCTCGCTGCACACGGGGCTCGGCGTAAATGTCCTTCTGCAGCATCCTCCTCAAGAGAGAGGTAGGGGCTCATCTCCTCTTCAAGCTCAGGCAGTCTCTCACCAGGTTTAAAATTACAGCAGGGAAGAGACAGGAGCTGGGAGCACAGGCAAGAGGAGCCCAAACGTGCCTGGTTTACTGAGCCAGGATTCAAGAAATTTGGTTTTTGTTCGTTTGCTCGTTTTCGCTTTTGTTTTGTTTCACTTTTTTGGGGGATGCTTTGTTTTTCTAGACATAATCACCTTGGGTGGTTGCAAATTCCGAGCACTTAATCAAGCCCTGGGCTGCAGACTCGGGTGCTGCTGCTCTGCTGAAACACAGCACGAATTCTGCCGCGGATCTTTGAGTTTGTGTGGCAATGGCCAAGGCAAACCAAGCACACGAGCCCCTCCAGAAGCCCATTTTTCAGGAACGAGAGCTTTTGCTTTTCCTCTGCCAAGACACCCAAAGTGGGCAGAAACGATACATTACAGCAATTAAAAACCAAAATGAAAAAAAACAGATTTGGTGATGAAACAAGAATGAGAATCCCAACTCCTCTTTCCATCTGGGTCCTAACTGGAAAGCAAGGCAGACACAGTCACTGCCTACTCAGCACTTCGCCCACAAAGTATGACCTAAGGGAGAACCAGCGTGCGCACGTCTGAGGGCAGCGGGGAAAAAACTGCTCTTGCAATGGATCCAAACCCCTGGAATCTGCACACTTGCACAATTTGCTCCAGTTTGCAACTCCGACAGTTTCAAGGGAAGTGTCTGCACATCCATGATGAAACACAGCAACGCAGGCACTCCACGAGAAAGCCTGTTTGGTCGCGTTGATTTTTTACACCTGGGTTTAAGTGCAAGGTAAATACATCACCTCTTTCATTTTATCAATACGAGGCCCCGAACAGCTGCTTAAAGCAGAATATCTTCATGGCAGCACAAGTGCCTCTTCCCAGGCAATAACCCACCTTGTTAGGAAGCAATAACACTCAGTGCCCAACGTGAAGGCAGAGATGGAAACAAAAGCAAATAATTAACGGTTAGAGACGCCAAGACACCATATGGCCCCTTCAGACGTGAAAAACGCTCCGGTCAGGAGATGCCAAGCGCGGCCTGTGTGGTTCTGAGCTCCCAGGGGTACCGAGTGCTTCGTGCAGTTGCCTTTTCCCTCAGCCTCAGACCCGGCACGGTAGTGAAGAAAAACACATTAAAAAAAGGCAACTCGCACCCATCTCTCACAGCCTTTGTGCTCGCAGAGGTGCAACAGGGCAGACATCTGAGAATTTCTTTATAAGACTAGCGAGCAGAACAGCCCTGGAAAGCACACGGGCACCACCCTCCACGTTCGTCATGAATCACAAAGTTCCCTTTGCCCACGCTGACTTGCTTTCGAAAGATAAACCACCACTTTCCCTCCCTTCCAAACACGCCTTTACCCTTTCGAAGTGTTGCGTTGTACCATTTCCTGCAGAGCACTCCAAACAGCGGAAGCAGATGCCTCTACCGAGAGGGCAGGGAGAGGGAAAGACTCCTTAAAGAACATTAAATGACAGAGAAACCAAGTTAAAAGAGTGCTGAAAATTACTCAGGAGCAGCGTCTTGAATTTATGCCTTTATGCCTAAATATTTTGGGATTTCTCATCAATGAAATCGACACAAACCAAAACCAATATTAAAAAATACCGCTTCCTTCCAAATTTACATTTTTTATCTACGCAAAGGCACCAGAGAAATGCTGCTGTAAGAGTTCTTGACAAGAAAAAATGTTTACATTTAGGAAAGCAGAATTGGGAAGTTAACATAACCGGTCAAACTTCCCATTCCGGCTCTGAATTGTCATTCCCAGCCACAACTGGCGAAACGGGCACGGTCCCCAAGCGACTGGCAGGGCATTCCTTATCACAGCACGAGACTCGCTCCCTGGTTTGACAAAGAGTGAGACGCTTAAATCTTTGTGCCTGCTTGCGATTAGAGACACAGGCAGAATCAAAATGTGATTTTAACCACCACCTCTGCACCACCCCAAAATTGGACTCAGAGGCCTCTTCCAACCTTATGATTCTATGAAAATCAGCAACGCAGCCATCAGACAGGGGTGGTGCCTCCTCTCCCCTTTCCAAAGGCGATGAGCACACGTTGCTGCCTGGGGCTTGCGTTGTTTAGATGCAAAGGTATCTCTTGATCCACACAAAGTAAAGAGAGGGAGCACCGACTCCCAGCTACGCCCTCGGTGTTATCGAGGCCAAACCAAGTCCTTGCTATCTGCAGCCTTGGCTGCTCCCAGCGGTTCCCACATCTTACCCCGCTCCAGCTTGTGGTGCGGAGGCAAGAAGTTAACAGCTGACTTAAAGGTTCTGTAGCAAAGCTGGTTTGCTGCGGCCACGTTTACAAGTATAAAAGATCTCGGAAAAATCAAACACACTTGCTTACAGTCAAAGCCGCACTCGGCTCCATTGAGTCTCAGGATTGGATGTTTCCTAGAGTGCAAGACTTTAGACGTCGCTTACTGAGAGAGCACATCAGCCTTCCTCAACGCTTCGGTGCCTTCAAACCACAACACAGCCAGGCTTGCTCAACACCACCCCTCTGACAAACGCAATTATGTATTTCCTTTTGGCAAAGGAAGAAAGCACATAAAGTAGAAGCAGCGTTCTGCTTACACATAATGAAATTTAGATTTAAGAGTCAAAGTCGCAAAAGGTAGGGGAAATAATTAATAGAACAGCTTTAGCCAGCTCTAAGGGGCAATTTGACCTCAGCGGCACCTTCTGTATAGCTCTGTTGTGCTGTCACTTGTTTCACCACACTCAAGCCTGGCAGAACACAGAGTCACGTTTCTACGAAGTTGAGAACCTCCACTGCCTGAGCTCCGGCCACCAAACCCGTTCCACCACTGAGCTTTCCTGGCCAGAAGCACTGGTCCTACACGTCCTGCCCTGTCCAACTCAGTCAGCATTTGTCACTGGAATCCCCTCTGAGCACAAAAGCAACATCGCTCTATAAATCAGGTCCTAAGCAAGAGCTGGTCTGAAAACACACAAGAAATTCTCCCAGCCAAGACCTCTCTCCAAACCCAGGAGCAATAACTCACAATGCAGGACAAAGGGCTTCATAACGGTGGCGCCTGAGAGAAGGAGGGAGAAGGTGGCACCACAGGAGTCCTCTCAAACTCGGTGTTGATGAGATGTGACAATGTTTTCAAACCCATAACCCAACCACAGACGTTCACTTGTACATCAAAGTTAGAAATCAAAAACAAAAGAACAGGCTGATGCCACAACTCAGTTCAGTTCTCAAAGCAACATTTTAAACCAACTCTATTTCTGTCTCTTCTTGACCAGCCCAGAATAACAGCACAATCTTGATATCGTGATTTGGGGAGCTCTTCTTTAGACTAAGAAGTGCCTTTGTATTTAACATAACAGTCTGATAGTGCCTGAAGGTATCACAGTATCACAAGGCTGGAAAAGACCTGTGAGATCATCGAGTCCAGGTTTGCCAGGAGTCTGCCCTGTAACCCATGGCTACTTCACCCAACTTCACTTTGCATTTGGCCCTGCCGATTAGCGCTCCAGTGGTAACTGCACCGCTCGCATCCCAGTAAAGTGTAACCACGTAAACACAAACTTCACAATCTCTCACACAGTAAAGTGACCTTTTTCCCAAGGGACCCCGTCACAGCCCATTAACATTCCTGCATTTATGGTTTCAGTACCGTTACGGAAAAGAAAAAACACCTTTGAGGATATTAAGGTCCAAACACCATCACAGGTCTTGCAAGCTGGTATTTCTTTCAAGTGTGGAGGGGCTAAAGCCAGAACTCTGTCTTGGAGCAGGAAACGAACACGAAGCAACTTTCCTGTCAGCCCCCTGCACTGCCTACAGCGGCTCCGGAAAAGGAGTTCACAGCCTGCAAAAGCTGGGATGCAGCAGGCTCAGCACCCACCAGATCACTGGCAAATTCTTTTACATTTGAGCACCATGAAAGACTTTAGATTTAAGTCAAATCTCCTGTTCTGGAGGGTGGGGAAGGAAGGAATGACAGAACTTGCCAATCTCAGAACAGTGAGACTGTTCTTCCAGATGCCTACGGCCGCCTGCCTTCTCCTCCAAAGCCTTAGGTAAACAAAAGCTAAGGGAGAGCTATTTAACAGCAGAAAAACACTTCCCAGCTTTTACCTTCAGCATTCCGAGAACCAAGAGTTCAACAAGAAAAAGCTCCCTGCCCGTTTGCCACGAAAGCTTTCCTTTCAGGTTTTTAGGAGAGTTGAACACCGTGGAGATCTGCTGCTGCCAAAACCACACCAGGGCTGGCTCACACCTGGACAGACCTGGGGAGCGGAGTGAGTTCAGCAAGATGTCGATGCACCTGACGGAGCCAGGCAGCTCCTTGGTCAGAGGCGCAAACCCCCACGTAGGCACCTGAGTTACAGGTGTTTCACATCTCTGGCGCAAAGGGAGCTCAGAACCAGGAGACACCGTGGCAGCTGTAGCTTCGGTCTGCTCCACGCTCACCGTTGTGCCCGTGGTGAGTTACGAGTCGGGCCCTGTGCTCCTCACCGCTCCGATCAACATCACTGCCTGTTCGTCCCCACCCAACTGCGTTGCCGCGCGCAGCCAGTGCTCCGCTAGAAAGAAACAAGTCCTTCACACAGCCCACGCGCCACGGCCACGCACACGGCAAAGAGGCCAGGTGAGAAGAACCCCACCTGCTCTGCTCGGCCCGAACTGCTACGGGATGCTCATGGACATGGGTGCCCACGGAGGGAAGGAGCCCACGGAGATGGGTGCCCACTGAGATGGGTGCCCATGGAGGAAGAGCCCACGGATGGAGAGCCCACGAAGATGGGTGCCTACAGACTTGGGTGCCCATGGAGGGAAGGAGCCCACAGAGATGGGTGCCCACGGATGGAGAGCCCATGGAGATGGGTGCCCACAGAGATGGGTGCCCACGGAGGGAAGGAGCCCACGGAGATGTGTGCCCACAGAGGGAAGGAGCCCACGGAGATGGGTGCCCACGGAGGGAAGGAGCCCACGGAGAGGGGTGCCCATGGAGGGAAGTCCAGGATGCAGAGAAGAAGCTCAGGACATTCCAGCAGCCTTACCCTACCCCAGTGGGTGATGGAGGCGGATGCCATTGTCAACGAGGCTTCTAACCCCGAGGCTGCCCAGCGACGGGCACATCCCAGACTCTGCAGCGCGGGGAAAGGCACCGGGATGCAGAGCAGGGGCACAAAAAGGAAAGGAAAGCCAGAAGCGAGGCGAGCCCCGGCGGGACGCAGCCCTTACCGTACACCAGCTTCTTCATCTCGTGGTACCTGGCCCACAGGTAGCCCTTGCTGTCGCTGCCCTCGGCTGGCACGGGCTGGCTACCGCTGCTGCCGCTGCCGGCGGGGCCGGGCTCGGGGCCGCGCCGCGCTCTGCCGGGAGCCGCGGGGTCGCGGTGCTGCCCGTGCCCGCCGTCCCCGGGGCACTGGGAGGCTTTGCGGCTGCAGCTCCCGCAGGAGACGGCCGCGGTGAGGAGCCGGGGGGCGGCGGCGCCGCCCCTGCTCAGCGCTGCCATGGTCCCGCCGGGCGCTGCAGCCCCAGCCCCGCTCCCGGCTCCGCTGCTGCCCGCGCTCCCGCGCCGCGCTGAGACGGGGGGGGGCGGGGCAGGAGGAGGGGCAGTGCCTCACCTCGGCCACGCCCTCCGCCTGCCACGCCCAATCAGGGGGAGGTGAGGGGCGCACGGCGTGGGGGTGATTGGCTGCGCACCCCGCCCAATCGAGGAGAGGGAGAAGGAGGGGGTGGGCCTTCAGTGTAGCCGCGCCCTCCCCGCCCAATCAGGCGAGGCCACCGGGGATCACGTGACCGCGGACCATAGCGTTCTTTGTGTTCGGCTCCTGGGGCTGGAGGTGGGGGGCGCGCGGCGCAGGAAGGGGGCGCGGCGCTGATTGGCTGCGCGCCCCGCCCAATCAGACGAGGACACCGAAGGTCACGTGAGTGTAGACCGCGTCCCCTCTGTTTGGCGGCTGGGGTGGGAGGTGCGCGGTCGCTCCGCTGATTGGCTGCGCGCCCAGCCAGGAGGGAGGGGGGCGAACAGCCGCCACGGTCCTGCCGGGCGCTGCAGCCCTGGAGCGAGTTCCGCTCCGCTCACGGCCTGCGACACCCCCGCCTCGGCGCGATACAAACGTGAACGGCGCTGAGCGACCGCCCGCAGGAAGGGGCGGGGCAGGAGGGGCGGTGTCTCGTGGAGGCACGCGCCCGTATCGTCCAATCAGAGGAAGGTGGGGCGGAGAACGCGGCACTGATTGGCTGGCCTCCCCGGCCAGTCAGGCGAGGCCGTTGTGGGTCATGTGAGTACGAAGCGTGTCCTCTCTGTTGGGCTGGAGGTGAGGGGCGCGCGGCGCGGGAGCCTGGGCGCTGATTGGCTGCGCGCCCCGCCGCGAGGGAGGGGGCGGAAGCTGAAGAAGGGGTGGAGGGGGCAGAGGGGCGGCCATGGCCACTGCCCGCCCGTTCCCCGCCCCTCCGGCCCCCTGACGCCGCTGCTCCTCCCCTCCACCCCCACAGGCCTACTCCGCGTGTCCTCCTGCACGGGCCCCGCTGCGGGTGCGAGGCGCGCCCGGCCATGCTGGTGAGCAGGAGGGTGAAGCGCCTCTTGCAGCTGGTGCCTGGGAAGCAGCGCTTCGGCGTTTACAGGTTCCTGCCCTTCTTCTTCCTCCTCGGGGGAGCGATGGAGTGGGTGATGATCAACGTTCGCGTTGGCAAGGAGACCTTCTGTAAGTGAGGAGGGGCAGAGGGAACAGAGCCACCTGGGTCCCTCAGGAAAAGGCTCAGGTCTCCTCCCTGCTCTGTGGGAATGCTCCCATTTCCATGGGGGATCTGGGCCAGTCTCCTGAGGAACAGAATCATGGAATGGTTTGGGGTGGAAGGGACCTCACAGCCCGGCCAGTGCCACCCCCTGCCATGGGCAGGGACCCCTCCCACTGCAGCAGGGGGCTCCAAGCTCCATCCAACCTGGCCTGGAACACCTCCAGGGATGGGGCAGCCACCACTGCTCTGGGCACCCTGGGCCAGGGCCTCCCCCCCCTCAGCGTGAAGAATTTCTTCCTAATGCCTAATCTGAATCTTCCCACTTCCCATTTAAAGCTGTTTCCCCTCATCCCATCACTCCAGGCCCTTGGAAAAAGCCCCTCCCCAGCGTTCCCAGAGCCCCTTTCAGCACTGGGAGCTGCTCTAAGGTTTCCCCAGAGCCTTCTCCTCTCCAGGCTGAACAACCCCAACTCTCAGCCTGGCCCCATGGCAGAGGGGCTCCAGCCCTTGGATCAGCTGGACACGGTTTCCATAGCTGACCAACTTACTGCCAACAGAACTGCTGCTCCACCTGCTCCTGAAGCCCTGGGCTTGCTGTGGTTTTCATTTTAATTAAATTTGCGAGGCACACCTGTACAGTAATAAGGCCAGGTTAGAAACTAACACAGGACGTGTGTGTAGCAGCTGACATGACCTTATAGCAACCTTCCAGTACTGAAAGGGGCTACAAGAAAGATGGTGAGAGACTTTTCTAAGGGCCTGGAGTGATAGGAGGAGGGGAAATGGCTTTAAAATGGAAGGGAAGACTTAGATGAGTCTTTAGGAAGAAATTCTTCAAGATGAGGGTGGGGAGGCCCTGGCACAGGTTACCCTGGGAAGTGGTGGCTGCCCCATCCCTGGAGGTGTTCACGGCCAGGATGGGCTTTAAAACCCCTTCCAACCCAAACCATTCTATCTATGATCACCACGTACCAGTATGTAAAGGGTGTCTGCCAAGAGGATGAAGACTCGCTTTTTAAGAGAAGTCACATCGGAAAGACAAGGAGAAGTGGGTTAAAGTTACTTAAGGGTGATCAGGGCGAGGACAGAGAGGAGGAGTGACTGGGAAATGGGTAAAATTCCTATATTCTGAGGGGTTTTTTTGTGGGAAAACCAAGCAGTCCTCAGGCATTGACTTTGTGCCTATAATTTAATTTCCCTTTTCCTTCAGCTAGTTTGGACATTTGTATTTTTAATTGCCCTCATGGGGAAAGCAGACAATAAATGACTGTATCACACTGGAAACAGTGTTCTTATAAAAACATTTCATTGGGACTGAACTGAGTGGGAAGAACTTTAGCCTGGATGGGAGAGAGAGCAAGAGCTATTTTTAAGTGGTAATAAGGATTTCTGGTGTCTTTTCAGTTGCCTGTTAGTCTCTGCAAGAGAAAACTGGATTGAAAAGTTAAAAAAGAGATGAGAGGCTTCATGCATTTAGTACTGTCTTGCAACTTCAAAAACTCTAATATAATAAAATCTTTTTCTGGCAGATGACGTTTACCGTAGGAAACGATCGGAAAGGCAGTATGAGGCAAGGATGGAAAAAAGTGAATTTTAGCTGAAAGGCCTCAAGGGGAAGGTCCTGAATGCTGCAGCTGTATTAACACCAAAGCAGCGCTACTGCCACGTGGATGGGAGGGGAAGATCTCGTCTGCGAGAGGAAGTCTAATCCACGTTTGTGAAATAATCTTTCAGATGGGTTTGGCAGTTTATTCTTCCTCCAGCTACTTCATATCTTTAACATTTTGTATTTAAGCTAAATACAATAAAGTTCACTGTATATAGGCCTCTGCCTTTTATTTAATGTTTGTTTAGTACTTTTAAATAAACCAAACAGCGTAACCAGAGCCTGGCTGCTGCTTTGCTTTGCTTGAGGAGACACGGCTCTTGTGCCAAGACCAGTGGGAAAGAAGCATTAGCTCTCGCCTACATCATATCTGGGCACAATGGGAACAGTAATTTTTAGTTAGTTTCCTTTGTACTGATAGAAACCGCTCTTGCATCTCATTTGTTTGCTTTCCAATGTGGTGCAATTGTAACCAGATAAAGAGAGGACAGACTCACTGCTCCGTGTTTACTCAGCCCACACGGTTTGGAAAGTCAGCCGTGCACCCAGGCTCCGCTGCCGTCATACCCACTGTGGGTGCTCGGTGAACTGAGCTCAGGGCTTTGGGAGAGTCTGATCATTCACCTGGTAGCAGGCACAAGCGCAGAGGAACATCCAGCAGTCCTAGTGAAGCTCTGTTTGCCGGACTCCTGTCTGCCCAGAGAAGGAAAACGGAGCTCACTGCTATAACCTGGACAGGTTTTACTCCCAAACACAGCGATAGTGGCTCTTGAGTGCGTGAGAGCGCTTTGGTGATTGTTAAGGTGAGCCGGGCTGTTTAATTAGCAAGGACCATACATCAACACCATTGTGTTATTCCTGACGGTTTGCGGATACGCTGAGGGCTCCACAAAGAAGCCAATTCTTACGCTCAGCCCAAACCCAAACATGAGGGAGTTCGGGTACTCACACGTGTTCCTGTGCTAACTTCTAACAGCCTCTTCCCATAGAAGTTTGCCTCAACTAAAAAGCCAGTGGTTGTTCTGGAGATGTTACAGAGCAGGTACTCGCCTGGCAAGCAGAGGGGAACCACACTACTTGGTGGTGTGTCGTTCAAGGACCTGACGTGGAGGAGCAGTGCTGCTTGTTTTCAGGAGATAAAAACTAACAGAGAATTAAAGATGTGACCCTGCCGCTGCACATTTTGACTGGACAACAAATTAATGACTTGGGGGAAAAACTGTTTCAGTATAAGAACCTAAATTTTAACTTTGGTTCCAAGGTAGAGCCCAAGTTGCAAACCTCACACCCAAGCTGCTTGTTGCAGTCACAGATGAGTCCACTGCAGTAAATCCTGAGGGCAGCAATACAGAAAGAATAAAGCATTAATGAAAAGTCAGATTTGAAAACTGCTGAGCTTTAGCTCCCTCTGCCTTTCCTTCTTGAGCCTTTTGGAACTCTCTCCTGCCAGTGCTCGGTTTCCAAAGAACAAGTAAGTTTTTCAGTATCGTTTTAAGAGCAAGCCCTGTGCCCCAGTTACTCCTTGGTCCTCGGCCGCATGGTGTGAAACTTCCCGTGGCTTCCCTTAGCGCTCCCGTAGCAGTAGCAGAGTGTTCCGCAGGCAGCAGCGAATCACAGTCCCATTTTTCACCTCAGAGCTCTTATTTTGCAGCACTGTTTCCTCTTTGTGACTGAGAGCACCGAGCTCGTCTGGAAGATCCCTTGGGTGTTTCAGCTGGGATAACAGACAAGGCTGCAGAAACCCGGTGCCAGGGAACTGCGCCACTGCTCTTTGTGACCAGTAAAGTCCTTCTCCAAGTTAGCATCGTACCTTTCCAGCAACCCAAATGTGTTAACGATGGAAGGTGAAGGTTGACATTCAGAAATCCAAACTGTATTCTTGATTGCACTATGTGTCTGTTAGTGCTGCTCCTTCTGCATTTGTGGATTTTGGCCAGTCTCTCTCTGCCACTGGAACCAGCATCGCTGCAAGGCCCCAGTGCCCAGCACACTGGGGATTTAGTATCCCTTTTGATCTACACCCAGTCTTCACCAACCAAGGTCTTAGTTTGGTTTCCTCAGTTTTATCCCTGCTGACACCCAGTTCTCTGCTCTTTTCCATCTTCTTCCTGGCTCTCATTTCCCCATTTCCTCCCATCTCACTGCTGTGGTGGTGGGCAGCGGGGAGGAGGCACCAGTTCCTGCTTGGAGCATTTTAACTACTGCCGAGTTCTGGGGTTGAACACACCCGCTCCTTCTTCAGGGAATCCATCAGCCCAGAACACAGCTCAGCATCTACCAACAGCGGTCTCGTGTATTCATTTTGCGGTGCTGACTGCAGGAGATCGAGAATTAGCAAAGCATTTCTGCTGAAAGCCTTCCCAATTATGGAAGCTGGGCCAACACAGGTATCGAGCACAGAAAATTCCAGCTCAGTAAAGCTGGGAAGAGTCATCAGCAAAACCCAGCGATGCTCAGGTATGAGCGATGCTGCTCACCACACCAGAGTGCGGAGGGGACAGTTTCATCACCGATTCAGAATGCTTTGTAGAAACAGATTTGTCCTGCTGCTCTTGTGCACCTGGCTGGAAGACCTGTGGAAAGCCAGGAAAGTACTGAAAAGTTCTGGTAAAGGAAGTGAGAATGTGCCCAGCCCCCAGCTGGGGGCAACAGTGGTGTCCCAGCTTTTCAAGAGTTCAAAAGGGAAAAACTACTCCTCTGTTATGCATGGCTGAATTCTTTCCTGGAGCAAACTTTTACTCTCTTCAGCAGAGGGGAGCTTCCACTTGGGCCCTCACAGACAGAGTACCGGTGCTCTGGTTACGCTCAGCCCCAGCTCCTTCCATGAAAGGTGTAAACCCTGCACAGGCTCTGCTGGGATAGCTGGTCCAAGGATTTCCTCAGGGACATCGGTGCTTCCCAAGCGTGAGGATTCAATATTGTCCTCCCCAAAACCATCTGATGGAAATGGAGTTCGGGCACTCCCTGCAGAGATGCTGCGCAGACTCCAAGAAGATGACTATCTCCATGGCCAGACTTCTGCACTGGATTTATGATCCTCTCCTGGTACCGGAAGGACCGACCGTAGGAGATCACTGTGATTCCAAAACCTGACAGACTGGGAATCTCTTTACCCAGGATCACAGCTCCCACCGCACTGCAGCAGCTGCCCTTCTGTTTCTTGGCAGAACTGTTGAATAAGACTTGCTGGAAAAGGCAGTAAGCAAAAAGGAAGGAGAGATTTATTTTATGGATCAGAAAATTTCACATACTGGTGAACCAGGTTTCGTTTCTCAGTTGATGCTCTAATTACCCACCCATTTTCAGACACTGCTGTTCAGTGCGTTGGCAGTCGAGAGGGGACCGTGAGCTTCAGGATCTCAGACTGAGCAAACAAGACACGGAGGATGACGAGAATTAAAGTCTGTGCAACTGCACCTTCAAATTTAGAAAGATGGAATTTGTGTAAAGCTGGCAGCCTGCACAAGAGGCAGCATTTATCCCCCAGGTCAGAGACATGAATGTGTGTTAATTAAAGTTATCTGTTCTGGTTATTTAAGTAGCTCTTTGTGTGCCACAGGCACCCTGAGACCCAAGAGGTTGCCATCACTTAATTTTTCTTGCTGTTTGTGGTATTAAAGAAAATATCCTTTTTTTTTTTTAATTTTGATGTGCAAAAGATGCTTTTTCCCCCATACCCCCGTTCCGATTTCCTTTATTACACAGCTACATGAGAGTTCTGAACCATGTTTGCTTCCAGTAGGAAATTAAGGCTTGCTGTTTATATTCAAAGCAATTAATGTGGGGACATCTGGGACTGACTGAATCTTATCATCTCCATTCATCTTGTTCCCAATGCGTCACGTATTTTTCAAGGTTTACTGATAATGCTCCTTTATGGCTTAATTTTAAACCATGTTTTTTAGCATCCCTGTTCTTATCACCTACAAGGCACATCTTGCAATAACCAGGACAATATAAAAAGGGTTCTTTACCCCCACACAAGCACGCACGTACCAAGGACTTGATAAAATCTGGATCAGCAACAGCCAGAATTACCTGAAATAAAATCCTAATAAAAGCCTTGATGGGACTGGTTAATCCAAAACACTTTGCAAACTATTTTTATTCAAATTAAAAAGACTCAAGTAAACAAAGTGATGGTACATACATGTTATAAACCTGGCTTGCAGCTTAACCTTCAGGAGTACAAGATCTAACAAAAAGCCAAGCATGGATTAACCAGGTCCAAAAACGTACGCTGAAAAAAATAAAAAGTCACCAACATCAACATTTTGAATTTTTACACAAACAGTAAATTTTCACATGGAAGGGAAGGACTGAGGAAGAGAACAAATAATTATTAGTCATCTCCAAGTAATGTACGAAAATACCGGTCCTAGATTCATCTCTTTTCCGCTCTCACAGAAGCCAACTATTTCCCATTCATACTTTGATTTTAATATGAAAGTTTTGTTTACGCCAGTACAATAAATGGCAGTGGAAAACAAATGAGGGGTTCAAACACCCACAAAGAGAAAGACAGACATGTCTCTTTTTTTTTTTTTTTTTTTTCAAACCAGAGTCAGAAAACAGTTTCTTTTGCTGGCTTTGAATTCTAGACTGTAGCCATCATACCCTAAATTTTACTGTCATCGACTGAAATGCCTCCAATACTCAGAGACATGGGTTTGAAATAAATAAAGCTTAAAATAATTGATCAGGGCCAGCCCAGCGGCTTAGCGGTACCGCTCTGCACTGCCTCGCGGGAGGACCCAGGGTTTGTTTGCACTTCCAATCTCTTGCTCCTGGGCCAGAAAAAGCAGCGAACATTGGGCTTCAGCTGCTCGGGCAGGAGAGAGCCAGTGCTGCAAGTCTGCTCGGCACTGACCTTCGGATAAATTAATCATCTGAGTTATACAGGCTCCAAAAGGAGTCCCATCCAGTCCTCAAGAGAAAATAAATACAACAATAACTTAACTAAAATCCATCCCAGGTTCTTTGGTGTAATTTTTGTTAATGTTGAGAAGCAGGAGAATCTGGTGGTGTATCAGTACAATCCATGATAGTTCCAAATACTCAAAAAAAAGATTTACTGCCTGATTCGCTTCACGGTCCCATCTTTGTGGCTAAGAATTGCCAAGCCTATGGTAATCTAAACACATTTTAAGATGATACTGTATATTGGGGTGGTCTAAGACTATTCAGTTTCTACTTTATTAAATTTGGTCATTTACAAAGGCCAGTAAAGAATTTCTGTGCCCAAGGTGTGCTACTTGTAGAGTTCCAAACTGATTTCCCTGCTTTGCTCAGCTCCACTTTCTTCACATCCATTGCACATCTGACCTAAGCTGTCCTTAAGTGCCTACTCATAATTCCATGGTTTTCTGCACAGTGACTGGAGGATTGCAACAGGAGAGGGAGAGAAATTAGCCAGTAAAATTAAGTAACAGTTTATACCTGCACGTGTCACATCCCTCATCAGTATTAATTACATCAGCAAAACAGAACCCAAGATATCCAGCATTTGAAGACAAATATTTCACCTTCTGTCAAATGCACTCAAATAAAAACGCTCTTTGCTATTAAACATTTCCACATGATGAGCATCTCTAGCAGTAAGATGAAAGAGTACCAGTAAATCAGTTCTTTTCAGTTGAGCTACGGTGACCGTGTTCCTGCCAACACCCTTTTCAAACTAATATTGCTTTCCCAGTTACTCAACGCAAACTAAAAGTAATAATTCTCTTTTTTTTTCTAAAATTAAGTACATGAAAGGATTTACCTTTAAACAAACAGCTTTGCAGTCCAAAAGGCTGTTTAGTTATGAGGACAGGTAAGTCTTTAGCAGAAGGCAATCACAACCTTGAAATTTGGCAAGAGTCTGTACCTGCCTAGGTTAAACAAAGAAAAAAAACCCAAGCAAAGCCCACCCCCTCTGAAGGCTGCAGTGCAAGCACTCCGTTTCCCCAGTGTACTCGGTATGCTGCGCTTGTACACACCACACAGTAGTATTTGACTTTAAAGTTAATTTTCAGTGTCAAATTTCTCAAATTTTGCATTGCAAAACTCTCACTAATCAACACAGTAAAGTGAATCAATACACTTAAAGAAAGCATACGAGAATGTCTTACAGTGCCCAATCATTAACAGAGTAGGTGTGAATTTACAAACATCATGTTACTTCATTAATAAATCAACTCAGCTTCCCTTCTCCTCTGACCTTCCAAGACCTGAACTGGTTTGGAGTCCTGCGTGCCTCTCCCACAGGCAGAAGGAATTGCTTAGGGAAGAAGCTTCCTGTTCCCACTGCTCACTGTTAGGGACATCACAGAACCCCCCAGGCAGGTCATGGTAGATGAAACGTTTCACCTCGTAAGGGCACGCCAGCACACGTATTCTGTTACTGATTTAGGATCACAATGACCTTGGCTACACAAAGAACCAGACAGGATCGGACAACATAAGCGGTCAAGACACCCTTGTCCCGTCCACACTAGCCCTTCCATGATTGCTGTGGCCCACTCAGCTGCCTCGGTATTGACTTGAAATGTCATTTTTCTCTAGCGTTCATGCACGTCTTACCTTTAGCTTCTTCTAAGAGATACTCCCTGTTCACATCCAAGCGAGATCCCTGCTGGAAGCGGCTAGCGCACACAACCACGTGTACACATGTTCCTCTAAGATGTAAACTATGATTAATTTCACATTCCATTGTACCAATCTGTGAATACTTTGTTTTCTTTTTTCTTCTTTTATATAAAAACAATGGCATCAGATTCTCAGCAATAAAGTATAAGAAAGATGAATCCTTGACTACACTTAACCAATTATGAAATCGCCTTTCAAACCAAGGAAACATATGCAAAAATCTGTGTATTTGATAAAGTCAACTTAATATAACAAAAAGTGAAATATGCTTATTAAAAGTGTCCTTATATAAAAATGGTCTCGCAATGTACAGTAAAATGCAATACAAATTATTATTGGTTATCTCTCCCCACCCAGTAACTAAAACAGCTATTGTTCCACAAAACTCCTTTATATGCCAGTATCAAAGAAAGAAGCAATTACACGACTAAACATTTTCTATGTTGTATGCCTGACGGATGTTAAGGGTGTCTCGTAGCATCAAGTCTCGCAGGCGCCACAATGCATCGGCCATTGTGGTATGAGCCCCTTTACTTTTCAACCAGTGTGAAGGGAGTCGGCTCTCCTGTTCTTTTGATAAGTGGACATCTCGTCTTCGTGCTGGAAAAAAAAATCAAAAAAAAAAATCAAGAAACAGTCTAATTATTTATTGGCTTTAGTATTTAAGCCCATACAATTTGATTCTTAGATTTATATAATTCAAATTAGCTTGCTGATAACATATATATTAGAATCATAGAATAGAATCATAGAATGGTTTGGGTTGGAAGTGACCTTAAAGCCCATCCAGTTCCACCCCCTGCCATGGGCAGGGACACCTCCCACTGGATCAGGGGGCTCCAAGCCCCATCCAGCCTGGGGTCCCTATCTGTTAATTTAGCAATTATTTGCACATGCATGTTTTAATAAGTAAATAGCAGATTTATTTAGCATTTTCCATAAAAGCAGGAAGTATTAATGGTCACAAAGAAGCGTGTTCTGCCTGGAAACATCTCACTCCGTATCAGAAGCCTTACCTGCGAGGGTCTGGTCCCACTTGCTGATGCTATTTGATTCAGCACTAAGCCCCTCGATATATTTCAGATAGGCTTCAGAATGAAGAAGCCTCTGTGTCTTTGGTGGAGGGGAGACGAACATGGGAGTTGTGGGCTGCTGCATAACTGGCTGACTGGCTGGGCTCTGCCCAGGATACGGAGGGGGTGCCTGCTGTCCTGGCGGGCCGAGGATTCCTATCTGCAACGACAAAGCAATGGAGAGATCACATCTGGGGCAACGGCAGGAGAGCCACTTGGCATCTGTGCACTGGGTCATCCTCATCGATGGGACTTCAAAACAGGTTCTGAGCAAAGGCACAAGGAAATCTCCCGGGAAAACCCCCTCTTCAGCCAGGTCTGGCTGCTGGGGTCACCAAGATACACAGAGAAGGGAATCTTAAACAAATCGTATTCATATTGAGCAGACAACGTTGTTCACATTTCTGATCTATGTAAAACATACTCTGACCACCATCACCATTTTTCTGCTCTCTCCTATTACCAGGAACTTCTTTTGCCTCCTTTTTATTTCGTGCTTTCTCTAATTTGATCATAAACCATGAGGTCTGCGAAGCACAGGATTTACTCTAAAACATCTAATTCAAATTGATTCTGATCCTTGGACGACTGGGAGGCTTCCACAGAAAAAATGCTCATCACTGGCAGGCAAAAATCACAGGCACACGGAAGAGTTTCCACCGTTGTCACTAAGCAGGAGTACAGACAACTCTGCACAAATATCCTGTGGTCTGGAATAACTCAATATCATGATATATATACAGTTCACTTCTGGTTTTCTTTTACACCCTTTCACAATGCAAAAATTTAGTCAATAAAATTGGAAACATGCTGCCCACTTCATCTGAATCAATCACTGAGAAGGAACATCTCATCATCCCCGTTCTCCAAACTCACAAATCCTGATTGCCGAGGAACATTTGCTTTGTCAGATTGTGAAATACTGGAGCAAATAAAAGAGGTTTTACTCTCTCTTCAGTGCCTGAGAAAGGGGGCAGCCTCCTCTCTGCAGTATCAAAGTGTGCAAAACCTAAATTACCAGCAAATTTTAGTGTGATGAAATGACTTGTCTTAGTTTGGCAGAAGGAAAGCAAAACAAACCCCTGCCTTGCTTACACTGCTGAAGTTATCCCACTGGGTAGAGCCTGATTAGTGTAATAACAACTCAACCAAGAAATAGAGGCTGAGTATTAACTGGTTCTAAATTTATTTTCTCCCTGGTTCTAAATTTATTTTCTCCCTGGGAAAGGCAATCTGCATCCCTATGTGTCTTAAGTGAGATGTTGCTTAAATACTAATTCAGAGCTGTAGAACCTCCTAATTAATGCAAAAATGACTCACCTGGTGTCCAAACGGACTTGCTCCGGGTGCTGGAGTGCCTACCATGGGGGTCACATTTTGGCCTATAACACCTATATTTCAAAATATAAAATAATTAGTCTTATTTCAGAGCAGTGCAAACACCTCTTTGGTCTTCTATAGTAAAATTCATACTTTGATATCATTGCTCGATGTATGACAATCAGACATCCCCCTCTCCCCCAATGAAGAAAACCACTTCAGAAGTTTCTGAATGAAGGGAAAAAAAAAAAGGCAACATGACAACTACCAAACACTGATACGCGGCCTGTTGAACTGACTTAATTAAAGAAACGCAAATTAGCGATTGCCTGACTAAATCTTTTCATTTATAATACATGCCTTTGGCTTGACAAGATCTTCCTGGAATCCTTTAGGAAAGGAAATGTTTGTTTGTTTTAGCAACACTGAACATTTCCTTATGCTGTTTTATAAATTACATTCACAGCCGGAGGAAATCCAAGCCATTGCACAACTTCTGAGAGATCTCACTAATACAAAACGTAACTTGCAGGTGAAGCGTGAACAGTTTTATCTACGAGATCAGTGAATATTGGAAATAAACTTTAATAAATTAAAAGCTGTTAAGTTTTTCTCCAACATACCAAGGCTTTTCCCCACTGCACAGTGCAGTGGATACCAAGCCTGCACTGAAATATTTCCAAATCTAAATGAGAATTATGCAGTTCCTGTATCTCGCGTACAGATGCTTTGATCTCAACAAGTGACAGTTGTGCCACCTGCTGCTTTCTTCCCATTTATGCCACTTCTCTATTCATTAATTAGAAAAGCAGCAAACTGACTCTGCTCTTCTGAGGGTTTCATTTGCATGCAGATTTCTGTATCAGTGATCAGAAGATGTGGCACTGCATTGCGCACACTAAAGCATATTTCAAATACATTTTCCATTTGATGACAGCCCCCATTTTCAATGTACCCTTACTCCCAGTAAGTCAAGAACTGGGAAAATAATGGACGTTGTGGAATAGGGCACAGATTTGTTTTGGTACAAAGTGAAGAGGTTTGGTGGAGGGCACCCTCACTTTTCCAGCATCAGAGCATGACTTCGCCCCTAGCCCACCCCGCCCGATTTAGCACCACTTCACCTGTGCTCTTCCATTCTCTGGCATCATTTTTATCCTAATCCATATCCTCTCAGTTTTAAACACCAAACACGCAGGCCACTTCTCCAGTGGGAAAAAGAAATGCATTGTCCTGGATTCACCTCCCAAGCAGTTTCGTTGGCTGATGGGTGCTAAATGCCATTGCCTGGGTGAGTGGGAGACAGGCTCACCGACACGGAGCCACTTTCCTGCTCCCGCTACGTGACGTTAGGGTGAATCTGACGCACCAGCAAAGCTGCATGCTGCACACTGGATACCGATGGATTTAAAAAAAAACCCCAAGCAAACAAAAACCCACCCCTCACAACAATTTACACACAGATAAAGTCTTAACAGAGCTTCTGATAAACACAGTCGCAAGTGGGGTAGGGGAAGCAACTGAGACTGCTTTTGCCCACAGCTTGTTTCACTGCTGAACATACAGGATGCACATCTTTTAAACAGGCACATGAGTTATCATAGGTAAAAGCTGAAAGAATCAGCAGGCAATAGGATGAGGGGGCAGATGAACATTTTACCTCATAATGAGGCCATGTTAAAGGCATTAACACTGAAAAAAAACGTTCAGGATTCACTTGGCCTCACTTTTCATCTAAAGAGTGAACAAAAAAATAGCAAACGTAGTGGTGGCGCTCTCAAAAATCAATTCAGAATTTGGTCACAACAGTAAACAGAGTTTACCTTATCCTCAGATGTTTCCAGTTACTGTTCTATCAACAAAGTTTAATCTGAACACACGTGTCAGCACCCCGATTGCCAAGGGGTCCAACGTGACCAGGCTCATTTAAGCGCACTGGCTACTGACACACATTAACATACTGCAAGAGACTTTGGTAAGGAAACAGGGCAATACATTTCATTTATAAGCCCATTTTAAATAAGAAAAGGAATGGAAGGATGCTGCTGATATGACATAAGGATATGAATAGGATGGTTTCAGCTTTTCAGACCTCTGACAAACTCCAGCACAACTGCCAGCTTTGTTGGCTGGAGCAGCGTCATATTTCTCCAGCGACCTTCTGCTGCTGGTTTACCCCACGTGCGCTTCCGTCAACGTTCCACCTCTACCTCGTACGTTCAGCAGTGTTCGCTGATGTTCAGAAACACAAGCTATGACCAAAACCAGCTGCAGTTCCTTTCTGTAACAACTGGTTAAATGGCAAGTACATGGAAATCAAACAAGGAGCGAATGAGGATGACGTTCTTACCGGGTGGTGGGATGCCTGGGATGCCTGGCATACCTGGCGGAAGTTGGTGGGGTGGGGGCACCCCTGGGTGAAGTGGCTGCATGCTGCCCATGCTAACAATGCCATCAACGGGGCCCTGCAAAGGCGGCAGCACCGGTGGATAGCCACTTATCATGCCTTGAGGGACACAACAAATTTCAAACATGCATCAATAACATGCAGTACGATCTACACGGTCAGACATGCACTACCCACAAAACACAACAAAAGAAAGCACTTTTAGTACAGCAACACGATGCTACAATTAGTGTCTTGCAAAAAAAAAAAAACAAAAACAAAAAAACAAATTATAAATAAAACAAAGTTATAAATGTGGAACACCATACTTCTGATGAATTAGTGTTTAGTGTATTTGTATGCATCTTCACGGGGCAATAAATGCTGAATATTTGCATATGTTAACACAAGGAATAAATTCAGCCACAATTAAATGTTACTAACGCAAGCAATTTTAACACAGCTCAAAGCTCTGCCATCCACATCCAGACTGTGAACACAGCACTAACTACACAAGCTCCATGTGCAGCCCTGCTTTGCGGGCTCCCTCAGGGATCAAACTCAACTGGAACAAGAATAAAAACCTATATATATTTTTTTTTTTGCAGCGCATATGCAAAATAAACACAAAAATGCCCTACAAAATTTGTATAATTAAAGCTAAGAGTAGTGACAAGAGTGAATTTTATTAAACCACCTCCATTATGAACTAAAGTGACTCAAATTTTAAACCTGGGAGCACTGGGCTGCAGCGACGTACACTCATGGCACTCGACTGAAGGAAAAGGACTCAAGGAGCACCTGCAGGCCCTCACTGAATTTCACTAACAGCGTTTTCAAGGTGTCTTTAAAGGAAAATCAATGGTAATGATGAAATGTTGCTGCTCATAACTTTAGTTGTCTGCATGTGAGGGATAACAATTGAGAACTTTTTTGTTTTGTCTCAGGTTTGTTGCTGTCCATGAAATGAACCTACACAACACTGCGCTGTGTTCGTGAGGTCCTGGACAGAACTTGCTTGTCCCTCACCTGTGTTCTAGGCTTTTTAAATTTAAATGGATGCATTGTCAGGTAAGCAAGGAAAGGTGTTGGGAAGACAACAAAGAGATGACAGAGGACTGAAGCAGGTCT
Source organism: Neomorphus geoffroyi (assembly GCA_033558235.1). NCBI lineage: Eukaryota > Metazoa > Chordata > Aves > Cuculiformes > Neomorphidae > Neomorphus > Neomorphus geoffroyi. Next base: position 11,812,441 of record JAUMJM010000050.1, read on the forward strand.
AGAGAGATGAGGAAGGAAATTTAGAAATGCAAAATTGCTGGGGTTTCTATAGTCTGTTCCAAGAAGCCATCTACTGAGTGTTCGCCACATTCCCAGTAACTCATAAATGTTCAGAATAGGGCTTTCTGTAATAAGATTGGCCAAAACCACACACCAGCTCTGACTGTCATAAGCTCAGAACCGAAACAGGTCAAGCAGCTTCAAAATACAACCTAGACTGGTCACTTCATCAGGAAGAGTTACAAAGGTGAGAAACCCGAAATGTCAAAAGCTTTACTTGGATGGAGCCAACGAGAAAATAAAGAAGTGATCTCCCTCAAGCTTTCATTTTCCATAGGACATCCTGACTGACACTTATTAGAGAGGTCTTGGGTACTTATTTCAAATATCTGTAAGCTCATCTGACCTCTTTATATAACATAGGAAAATCTGCATTTGAAATGGAAAAACTAACAGAAGAAAACCAACAAAAGCATCCCTAGAACAAAGGGCTTTCAGTGCAGCTACTGCTTGGTACTTCTCGTGCACCCTGAGCTGCAGTCACATCTTCAATCCATCTGCACGTACTTCTGAAGTTTTAAATCAAACAGAACAAAATAAAACAAAAGCTTTCAATGAAACAAACCCATATTTATCAATCACAAAAGCTCACTTCTACATTTCCAAACAAAACACTTGCTCAACAGCTGCCTGGATTAATAGAATTGTCATCAAACCTCCATGAGAAACAAGTTCTTGTAGTTCATCACAAGGTTGTGAGAGCAGCCACTCTCATACCCCATGTGTGAGTTACCACTTTGATTTTAAATCAGGAAGCATGGGCAAACTATTTCCACATCTCCCATAGCTGTGATTTATGATGTCTTCCAAATTACCCATTTTTTACTATGAAAACGTAAGATTAAGTAAACTTTTGTAATGCCTAATTGACAAGAAACAAGAGCACTAAGCACCAAGAGAAATGCAGAAGGCACCCAGATTTCTTGGATGCGTGGCCCACAAAGAAATTCTCTGAACTTCTGCGATGGACAAGTTCTCTGAACTAGAGAAGAGCAATCAAATAATGGAGAAGGATGTGAAAGAGGTCTCAACGTAATAAGACGCTTCTAAGCAAGACCTGTGGAAACTAAAAGATGAAAGGCTGTGTTTTTCAAATGGGCCACACAAATAGAAAGAGTTTAAGAAGAACCACTTGATCATCCACTTTAAGGAAGTGTTTTAGAATGCCAAAGCAAGGAGCCCTGCATGTCTAACTGCTTGAATAAAGACGATGGTCTCAAATACAGGTTGGCTTTTGAGGAGGCTGCTGTAGGAAGTAAGTCAGCATGCTGTCGTTTGCAGAACTGCCCATCAACACCTACCTCCAAAAAAGTAGAGAAGTGACCCAATGCCAAAAAATCCAAGAATCAAGCCAAGAAAACACAACTACAAGAGGATGATGTTTGTATGTATTCTAGAATGACTTAAAAAGAGATCAGTATTGGAGAACTCCTTTTTCTTAAAACACGCACAGATGTGTACGTACACACACAAACACACCAACTCCCAACAGTTCAGAGAAAAATTATCCAAAACCAGGTGAAAGCTAAAAAGAAACAAAAGAAAAATGCAACCTGGTGTAAACAAATGCTTTGTAATCTGGAGACCATGAACCAAGTAAGGAACGTGCCTTCAGTTTAAACATCCATGCAGCCTATCTACGGAAAAGGGATTTGGAGACCGTGAGGAGAAACGTTCCAGGCTGTCAGCTCTAAACACGGCCCCAGCCTGCGAGACGGGAAAGAAAACGAAAAATGACAAAAGAATAAATGGAATAATTGGAATGCCTTATGGGAAAGCTAAAAAACTGCCCCAAACTCAAACCAAAAGAATTCCGAATACTCATTTTCACTCACCTACTTGGCACTATTTTGACCTTGACTGAAATAATCTAATTAATTAGAAATGGGAGAAGGAAAACTACCTCTCAGGTCATACCCAATTCATCTTCTCCCTGATGTACGGCCGATTCCCATACAAGGGCCTCCAGTGTCCATACTGTCATCAGATCTAACCCTGAAAATACTCCAAGCATGCTCCCTATGAACTCAAGTCAGATTACGACTGGTAACGAGCACAACATCCAGCAACAGGGACCTTGTGGAAGAGCTCACCGAGCTCAGTTCTATTCTGGAAAGCACCTGATAAGACCAGCACTGTTGCCATTCCATATTTGTTTCTGGCTCTAGATCCCAGCTGCTCTGCTTACCAGTGATTAATCAACAATTCTGCAAGGCATTTGCTTGAATTCAAAATCTGGTTTGGACTCTGCTTGCCTCTCAACTTCCAGACAATACAAAAAAATGAGTAATTTGCCCCTAGGTTACCACTTCCACTGCCTCTGCATGCACTACAAGAGCATTTAGCTCACTCTCCTCCTGCTGTGGCACGGCAAAACACGACCTCGGCAAAGCAGAGTGAATAAACACGACTGCACACAAAACAGAACAGAATTACCGCACACGGGGAACCCTTTTTCCCTGCATTTTCAATAGGCTACTCACTACTGGATCAAGACTACCAGGCTTCTGCTGCACTTCCGTACACTCATTATGAAGAAAGACTGAAGAGGTTGAGCTTTTCCTTCCCTAAGAACAACGTGTGACCCAAGAGAGTGTTCAGAGTTATGAAGGGGGTTGATATAGTGGATGAGGAAAAAATGGTCATAGCTCCTACGTTTTACCTGCAACGGGTGTCAACTGCTGATTGAGCATTCCCATTGGTGTTGGTGGCGGCACCACCCCCATAAGAGCCCCGACAGGAGTGCCTGCCCGGGGGGAGGAATTCTGCTGCTGTGCTGCTCGCTCTCTCTCCTGCTGCTCAGCAACTTTAGCTGCCCGCTCTGTAAAAGTATTTTAGATTTTCAGTTCTGTTTTGTAACCCAGAATTTCAAAATATTATCTGTTCATTAAAAAGGTCTAGTCAAACACTGGCATAGTTTAGTCAAATATAAAGTAGAACAGATGAATCGTTTTATACAGCATATGATTTGATTTCATGTGGCTGCAGCTAAGACTTTGAGAACCTTTCATGAAAAATATTCCACAGAGTTTCATCTTTTTCTAAAAAAATAATAAAATAATAAAAATAAATAATAAAATTAAAATTTAAAAAGTCAAAGAACAAATTTGATAATAACACCAGTGTTACCAACATGAAGCAGCAGTCCAGCACTAGGTTCAGTCCACGCTAGGAAAACATGGCAAAATGTTCCTTCTTTTGACACCCTTGGCTCAGCTAAACCAGTTACAGCCAAGGCCGGCAGCTCTCACATAGACCCACTGCAGGAATTTTATTAGACGTGCCCTAAAATAAGATGCAAAGAGCAGATAGCAGTGCCAGCTGGTGGCCCATTTACTCGTGGGCTCCTCATATTTTACTACTGATGCAGTTGAAAAGTGAGGGCAAAGTTGTGAAGCATTTGCCAAGTTTCCCTAGCGTAGAGAGGTCCTTGGTGTTTGGAACATAACAAGCAGCAGTTTGATGAACCAAAAATATTCTTCTCTGTCTCTTTCCGTTGTTTTCCCCATTTTGGTCCCCTTTGAGCTATTATTTCTTTGTTGTGTTTTGGCTGAAGGTGTCTAACTCACATTGTGCTGCTCACTGGAGGTCATGTCTGTCCTTTGTACGGTGAATCTGGTCATTATCTCAATCAAGTTTCTCATTGTGACTGCAAGAACAAAAGATCTACTGCACGGGAATCTGACCAGAGCACAACTTAATATTAAAGGAAGGGCAAAGGGTCATGGGAAGAAGAAAGAAAAAATAATAACCAACCAAATCACCCAAGTAAACAAAAAAAAGAAGATACACCGAATGCCCACTCAAGGTGCGTTGGGGTCGTGCAAGTTGCTGGTTTGTTTACTTCGAATGTTGTATCTGACTGACGCAATGAAGAACAACAAAGAATAAATGAATGCAGCATACATCTCCAGTAAATTTTATTGGCAGTGAACACAGGGCTAGAAGTTCTTGTGTAGTGGTGAAAGATGAAAACTGCCACTAGAACAGCAATCAAGTTCCTGTGTCAAACGAAGGCTAAGAAGTACTTCATTAAGGAGATTAAGTTATGCATCCTGCCAACATTACTCGTTATCTCTAATATATAACTTCAAACATCTATCATTCATCTCCTGTAGGACCTGTTTGTGGCGCTCCTAGCACTGCTTCCATACACTGAAAGACCAATTTCATTACCAAAGGTATTTCCCTCCTTTTAGTTTCTGTCATTTCAGGAAGAGATGACGACGCATAGAGACTTCTAAATTTACTACAGGCAACTCATACTTGATTGAGCACAAAATACACAAGACATTTAAAGGTAGATCCTGAAGCAAAGAAATGAGACAATCCTCTTCAGAACAGAGCAAGCATTTGGGGAAAAGATGAAGTAGCTGTTCAGACTCGTACCTAGTGTCGGCCAGCTAAAAATCCAGAAGTTCAGGCAAAAGTAAAAGGTCTAGAGACACTCCGATGGATGAGAAATTACTGTTAGGCATTCAATTCTATCAGACTTTGGAGCACTGAGCTCTGAAAAAGGATCTGACGTAGGACAGTACTTGTGTTCTACCTAGTCTCTAGCCATGCCATGACTGCCATGGAACTAAGAGATGAAACACCACCAAAGGGAACCGCAGTGGGTATCTAAAATTTCAGCCTTGAGTATTTCACCTTAATACTCAATACTACCCCTAAATCGTTTAGGCGAGGACTTGAGATCATTCAAACAACACTTCCAATGCAGCTTAAGAGACAGGAAAGAGACCTCCTGCGTTGAACAGAGCTTCTCCTTACAACAGGCCTTTGCCTCAGTCCCATGCATTGTTTTCTTTGATTTTGCAGAGCTTTCAGAGTGCCGTTAGCCATGCAGGCATCTCCAACGCAGCCTGTGCTTTGCTCAGCTATTGCTAAAAACCCAAACTATTCCCCTGCACACACACCAAACAGAATTTCCGGTGAGTTAAAATGGATCTAAAACACAAACTGCTTTTCACCAGGACACAGAAAGGCACTTTCTCACTGCAGTGATGATGCCCGTTCTCTTCTCCCTGGTGCACATCCACACTAGAAAGCATGCGAGTTTCGACTCGTCACAGTGGAAGGAGAGGAGTTTCTCTCCTTTCACGCACAGTTAGGCAAGTTTGGATGCTTCGTAATCCCATCCCAGCCCCTTAAAACCAAATAAATGTCTAGTTGTGGGCAGACACCAAGCCAGAGAAATTGCAGCCCAAAACAAAAAAGTTTGGAAAAACTTAAGTGAGAAAGGATTAAAATGGAAGCACTCAGGCCACCATTAACAGAGTGAACAGACACTGTTGCTACCACCGCGTTACAGCTGGAAGTGCTGCTCTAAGCTAGGAAGTGATGACCTGCTGGCTGTCCTACTGCTTAGGAGTGAGGCTGTAAGGAGGGACCTGTCAATAAAAGGCTACCACACGCACCTAGAAGGGTGTAAAAGGGAACTACAACAGGCAAAAAGTAAGGCCATGGTACTTTGACAGAGCATTACCATTTCCCTTCACAGCATTCGCAAAGAAAACTCACACGTAGCTCCAGAACTACTGCAAATTTGGAAAGGACTGAGACAGCCGAGGGTGGAAAGTGACAGCATGCAGACTTCTAGTTTGAAGATGAAAGCTGCCTTTAAGTTATGAGTATGCAGAAAACCTATCAAATCTCATTTTTAAGAAAGTAAAGTTACAACGTAATTGGGCAATAACTTCCTTGGGTGTTGAAACTTTTCTATTCGAAGTAGCATTTCCTTCCAATAAAATTGCAAGAGTTGTTAAAAAAAATGTTATATATTGGAAGTGTTGCCACGTTATTAACTAGAGTAGTAACTATCAACTAACAAGTTAAGCCAATGTGTTTGGCTTGGGTAAGGGCCTGCAGTTAAGGATCAATTGTATTTTACTTTTGAAGTTGAAATGCAATGACTAATATCAGCAAGAAAAAAAGAAAGACAGAAAGATCTAAAGCATGCCTATGCAACATTCCTAGGCTTACTTTCAGCATATGAAATCTCTCCACAAAATTAGATACAACAGTTGATTAACATTGAGACTGAACAATAGGTCATATTTACAGTATCAGAACAGTGTCCTTGATTTAATGCCACCAAAGCTTATTAGGACTCTAAGTACTGTTAAAGAACTTTTTCCCACTCCAATGTAAGCCTTCTTACCTGCTGCTACAGCTCTGAAGAGCTTCTTGTCCAAAACTTCCCCCCCAATCCTCCTTTAAGGAAGCTTTCACAAACCATTTTTTCCAACTGACTTCCAGCCCAGGGCCTTTGTACCCCTTAACTTCTAATTTGTCCCAATTTTCTTGGTCTTTGTTCATTCGGTTATTTGTGGCAAAGACATTTAAATATCAGTTATGCACTACGTAACTTAAACATGCTCTTTGCTCCGTTTCAGTCCTCTCTCAATATGAGTTTCTTTTTAAGGTACGTCCAGAACACAAATATCTTCTTTTAGTCAACTTGCCATCGGAATAACAGTAATGAACGTGTTGAGAAAGGAAAAAAAAAAAAAAGCAGAAAAGAGTTTAGCATCTTAGTTTTTAATTTACCTTCATATTCTGCTTTCTTTGTTGCTTCCAAGTTCCTCCATTCAGTTCCTACAAGCCTGCTGAGCTCTCCAAAGGAGTAGTCTGGGTGCTGAGCTTTAATCACAGCTCTCATCTCGCTGCTAAATAAGATGTACCCACTCATGTTGATCTTCCTTTTTGATCCCTCCTTCTTGGTGCTGCCCTTAACAGACTTGGGAGTGGACTGTGAGAAAAAGCAGTTATGACCACAAGTGTAGAGAAGAGAAGCCTTTTGACATACAAATTTCAGAGTAGTAAGAAAGAGCACTTCAAAATATTCCCGTGTTTCTCTTGTATTTGCACAAGGACCATCCAACCTTACAGCCCCTAAGGAAAGGCTGCACCTACTGATGCACAAGAGCATACACACACACTTACAGAAAGTACACAGGGGAGGAAAAAGAAAACCACACAATTCTAGAATGGTCAAGGTTGGCAGAGCCCTCTGGAGCTCCTCCAGTCCAATCCCGCTGCTAAAGCAGGGCCACCAAGAGCAGGTTGCACAGGAACGTGTCTAGGTGAGGTTTGATTATCTCCACAGAGAAGGAGACTCCACACCCTCCCCGAGCAGCCAGTTCCAGTGTTCCATCACCCTCACAGGAAAGATTTTTCCTCATGTTCAGCTGGAGCTTCCTGTGCTCCAGTTTGTGCCCACTGCCGCTTTTCCTGTCACTGGGCACCACTGAGAAGAGGCTGGCTCCATCCTCTTGACACCTGTCCCTTAGATATTTATAAGCATTGATAAGATCCCCTCTCAACCCTCTCCGGACTAAACAGACCCAGGTTTCAGCCTTTTCTCGTAAGAGAGGTGCTCCAGTCCCCTCATTATCTTCGTGGCCTCTGCTGGACTCTCTCCAGTAGTTCCTTATATTTCTTGAGCTGGGGAGCCCAGAACTGGACACGACTCCAGATCAGGCCTCAACAGGGCAGAGTAAAGAGGGAGGAGAACCTTCCTCGTCCAGCTGGCCACACTCTTAATGCACCCCAGGATATCGTCGGCCTTCTTGGCCACAAGGGCACATTGCTGGCTCATGGTCAGTTTGTTGTCCACCAGGCTTCCCAGGCCCTTCTCCGCAGAGCCACTTTCCAGTCAGTCGACCCCTAACCTGTACATGTGCAGAGTTTGTTCCTCCCAAGCTGCAGGACTCTACAACCTGCCTTTGTTAAACTTCATGAGGTTCCTCTCTGCCCAACTGTCCAGCCTGTCCAGGTCTTGCTGAATGGCCGCATGGCCTTCTGGTTGATCAGCCGCTCCTCCTAGTTTTATGTCATCAGCACATGGTTTGGGTTGGAAGCGTTCTTAAAGCCCATTGAGTTCCAACCCCCTGCCATGGGCAGGGACACCTCCCACTGGATCAGGGGGCTCCAAGCCCCATCCAACCTGGCCTTGGACACCTCCAGGGATGGGGCAGCCACAACTTCCCTGGGCAACCTGGGCCAGGGCCTCCCCACCCTCACAGCAAAAGTGTTCAAAACTCCCTCCTGTTCCCGGTAGGTCATTCCCATTGCCTCTTCAATGCTGGCATTAGCTTGGCAACACCACGAGACAGATAAAAGGATTTAATCCAGTTGCAAATCCACGTTTTTCTGGTGAGGCTAATTAGCAGTTAAAGCAGTTCCTTGCCCTCATTCAACGCTTAGTTAAATAAATATCAGAGCTTGTGTAAGAAACACAGCAAGAGGGAAAGGATGAAAAGTCTCCCATTTAAGCAGCAGTAATGACTCATGCTGCACTCAAGTACCGTATAACCACACACAATTCCTTTTACTTCCTACCCCTTTATTAGTAAATTAATACTAAAGATTTTAGGATATCCAGTTCTTCTAACTTTTTAATGCGTTCTTATTTCCAAGTAAGAATGATAACTCAATACCAAACAAGGGACTTTTTTCCCTTGGAGGATAATGCACAGCATTTTCTAAAAACTGTAGCAAAACTGTAACACCCCAAATGATAATTGTTTTTCAAAATTTAAGGAAAGCTTAAAAATAGGCATTAGGTAATTCGAGAATTACAATTAAACCTTCATGTCCCAACCTTATATGTATTATAAGGACTTGATATTTCTGCACAACTGTCACAGAAAACATACTAATTAGAAGCAAATTTAATATATCATACAAAAACATACCCTAGATTTTCCTGAAATGAATGATCTCCTTTAAAAATATCTCAATGGACTTCGATATCATCACCTCGATATTGTGTCGGATATGCCAGAACTGTTCCACATAATTTATTCCATAAACTTATAAACTAAAGTACAAATCACTCGTAAACTGAAGTATAAATCTTTTCTGTGCATATGATAAAGTTATAGTTTGCTTGAGTTGGAGAAAGAACATGGTATATGAAGGTTTAAAGGCTTCCCAAGGAAGATCCTTACCTGTGGTGGGGTGTAAGGCATTATTTCCAAGTCACTGGCTAGCGGGGTCTGAAGCTGAGGCATCGAAGGTGTTTCAGTCATATCCCCTTCCTCCTCTCCCATCTCTTCCATGTCCTCATCGCCTCCTTCCAACTCAGCAAATTTTGCTTCTAGCTGCTGAATCTTCTTTTCCAGTAGCGGAGACGGTTCTTTCTGAGGAACAATGGGTTTTCTGCAAGGTGGAGGAGGAAGACAAAAAGCAGATGAGAATCCACTCATACTTTATGGGAGGCAGCATTGATTTTTTAAGAGAAAACCAACTTTTCTTCCTTTTTCATTGAACAACACAGAATCAACTGAGGACTCAGAACGTGCCTGCATGCCCTTTCAGAACACTGAGCAGAAATCACTCAGTGCCTACAACTGGTGTTTCACTTCGGTCACTTGTTTGAAGAATTTTTTTGTTTTTAAATTTTTTATGGGTTAGAGGGCGATTTCAATACAGTAAATATTTCACTTCTGCAATAAAAATCAGTTAACACTACATCTTCCTTAGATCTTATATTTTACTTAAGTTAGAGCTCAATATTTTTACTAATATCAACATTCGTCAACTGGAAAGCTATTTGTTAGCCATAATGAGGACTTAAGTATTTTAATGACATCTATGAGAACTTAATCTGATAATTTAACGACTTTTAAAGTCAGAAGAAGAAAAGGTAAGCATCCACTCGTCCTAAGACAATGAAAACTGGTGTTAGCTGGATTTCTTTCCAACGCGTGGTCAGTCTAAATTCCTCTTCTCCTACAACTACGACTCTGACGACTGTACTGCATCTGGCTGGGATGGAGATCATTGTCTACATAGCAGCCCATATCGTGCTGCGTTTTGGATTCATGCCCACAGTAGAGTTGATAACATATTGATGTTACTGTTGAACAGTGTTGGCACATCGTCAAAGTCTTTTCCCCACTCCACATCCTCAGCAAGTAGGGTGGGAGAGGAGACAACCAGGACAGCAAACCCAAACTGACCAAGGGGATATTCCATACCATATGGCATCGTGCTCAGCAATAAAAGCTGGGGGGAAGGAGGAGGAAAGGGGGGCATTTGAAGATACAGCCTTTGTCTTTCCAAGTAACCATTAGGGATGCTGAGGTCTTGCTCTCCAGAAGAAGGCTAAACAACTGCCTGCCGATGGAATGTAGTGAATTAATTCCTTATTTTGTTTCGTTTGCGTGTGCTGCTTTGCTTCACTTACACTGTCATTATCTTGACCGAGAAGTTTTCTCTCCTTTTACCCTTCTAATTCTCTCCCCAGTCCTGCACTGGGGAACAAGTGAGTGTTGGGTGAGGGGCTTGGCTGCCAACAAGGGTCAATCCACCACAACACAGAAGAATGCTCAGATGACCCCCTCATTCCCATCATGTTTTTACCTAAAATAATATATTTCATCATCTACGACTTTTGCAGAGAGTGAAAACCTCTTCAGCCCTTTAAATTTCTTCATTTGTTTGTCACTTTCATTGTAGCGGCTCTCACAGAGGAAAACATCGTTTTCAGAGATTTCAGTTGGTCTGCAGGAGAGGAAGTCTTTGAACGACAGAACAGCACACTTGCCTGCAGAAATGAAAGAGCTGGGTAAGAAGGCAGCCAGACTTGCAGACATTTTACAGAAAGTGCAGAAACTCAAGTTGCTGACAGTCTCGTAAGTCTGGAAAACTCCCAGTATTTGGCGGAACTACTAAAAATCCACCAATCAATATCCCCGTTAAATACTGCTACTCATGAGAAACCTACATGGACTTGGTGCAGGTTCTGCAAAATAACAAACCCCCAGGACCACTAGTCAGTTAACCGCAATTAGCACAGCATCACAACCACAAAACAAAGTACACAGTCATCATCTCATGAAACAAAGCAAATTTCTACCTCCCGAAGCAATTTCCCAGGTAGGAATAAATATATTAATAAGCAAGAATTATGGAGTTTTCTGTTGCCTGGCTGCAGACAATGTTCACTTTGATATCATATATGGAATTCATGAATTGTAAGGAAATTTCTTTATAGGGAAAATTCTCACTACAGGTCCCAAAGGCAGGAAAGCGTACTAGAAATGGTCTGGATAATCTCTCCTCCTACACTCAATATGAAAAAACCCAACTCAATATGAAAAAAATGGAATCAAGCATTACATAGCCAATCGCTTCTGATTGTACAGGAAGAGAGTGTTCATTGGATTTAAAGTTATTAATAATTACCCAAAATGCAAGTCATCGGACAGGTCTCCTCCAGGTTACTCAAGAACACTTCCTTCTTATAGAACATTTTAGTTGGTTCATGTTCAGTTTCTTCTGGATGGATAAAGATTGGACCAAAGAAATACGCAGCTCCATCTCGCACCCACATCTTTTCAATTCTGGAAAGAAAACAAAACCTCACAAATGAAAGACCATCCCTCCTAAATGAGACAGCCCATTCCAACTGTACGACTGTTCACCTTTTCATCATGGGACATAGTTTAGTGGGGAGACAGGCACAGTTGGACTCAATCTCAGGGGTCTCTTCCAACCTTTTGATTCTATGATTCTGTGATCAGGCAGCTACAATTCTACACCTCAATCTGTTAAGAACTTGTAACATTTGGCTTCATTCAGAAGGGTTTTTTTCCCCATCCTATTTTACATTTTTGCAAGAAGCCCATCTATTGTCCAAGTTACTTTCACAGACACAAGTAAAGCTGCACCCACCTTCCTACCCGGGGTCGCACCAGCCCATGCGATTTTATGAAGACGCAGTCCCCAACCTTAAGCCACATATCATTGTAGCAGAGCTGCTCAAAGTAATGGCAGCCTGGTTCTCCATTGGACATTTCTACTGGAACGTCTTCTTTGTCCTGCAGAAGAATTTGCATTTAACAACTGTCGGAAGAGGGGAAAATCAAATACAAAAATAGAAAGATGCCAGGTGCAAGACTGCGTTGGATGGGGCTTTGAGCACCCCGATCCAATGGAGGGTGACCCTGCCATGCAGAATCTAGCAAACGTATGCACAGTTTATTTTCTCTTTAGTCTATTTATGTTTTGTTTGTATTTATTGACAAATGCACATAGAAAATTATAACAGAAACGTTATATTTATTTATATCTTATTGTGTCTGGATGCTACGAAACATGAGGGCTCGTATTTTGTCATTCTTTATCTGATGTTCCACCTCTTATCTTACATACCTTTTCAAGATGGATACTTTCTCCCACCTTACTGTCCTCCAATGTTTCAGCATGTTTCTCTTCATCTACTTTGTCTGCATTAGCGAACACAGAAGCAACACGGACCACAGGCAGGGGCACATCTCGCGGGACAAATCTGACAGAGCTTATAGGCATCGTCCACAGTTTAATCTTTTTAAAAGATTTTGTCTTTGCAGAATACCGTGACTCGCACACATAGACATCCTCATCTCTGAAGTTTTCAGGACATAATTTAAAATATTCCTGTGGATAGAGGAAAAAAAATGAAATATTTCAGTCACATCTCCACCCCCATCCGAGACAGAGAGTGAACACCCTCTCGTGCTTTCTCTTTTTTCCCTACGTTTCAGAAACACTTTTAGACTAATAAAGCCTTCCTGCCGAGTTACTTTTTTCCAGTTTCACATCCAAGTTACATTAAAAATTAAAAGCAAACAAGAACAAATCCCACTCTTAGCAAAGAAGCTAAATTCAGTGCAGGTTATCATGTGAAAGAGTTAGGTTTTGTTCATTTACTAAAACAGTACAATAACAAGTACAAGATCTGCAGCCTAAAACCACCTTTACAAGATTCCCGAGCTGTGACTTGGGAAGAAGGAGTTGGGGAAAGGGGACAGAGTAAGCTCCATGCTCATCAATAGCTCTCACAAAGCCATTCAATGCTCTCTTTCTACCAAAACTAAATCTACACCCTTTTATGGGAACCTTTAAGAAGTTACCTGCAATTTCTTTACTATGTGCTCTGAAAAATCAATTGGTAAATTATTTAATAAGCCTCTAATTCTACAAACCAGCCAGCACCAGGAAACACCATCACTTGGATAAACTATGTAACTCATGAAGCAAATGAAGAATACAAACAGTACACAGGAGCAAGTCTATTTATATTTATTAGTAGAATGTTTCTGTGTTAGAACACCTGCTGCTCCTCAAGAAAACAACAAAGAACACATTATTTGCTTAACAAATGAGTCTGAATAGTCTCTCACCTTGACAAACATGACCACACACTTGCCTAAAATTTTGCTAACAGGAACTTTATTGTAATAATCACTTTTGAAAACTTCTTTCTCCAAGAATTTTCGTGTTGCAAGATGAAACGTTTCATTTGGTCGATAAAACCAACAGCCATAGAGCCATTTCTCTCCTTAAAAAAAAAATAAAAAAAAAAAGGGGAGAAAGAATGAGAAAAAGATGTAAAATGGCATTTTTCTCTAGCACGTGGCCAAGGAAATCCTGTTTTCTGGGATGCTTATGACTTGAGGGTAGTTAGAGATGAACAACAAAAAGCATCTGCTGATCCAATAGTTTTATATTTGTAATATTCTTTGGAAAAAAGCAACTCAGAATCAAGAAAAATACTTAGCAGTCCACATATGCTTCTGCAAAAAAAAAATCTACACAGAAAAAGCTCAAATTGAAAGGTTTGAAGAGTAATGAAGTTTCACCATACTGTTTTCCTATAGCAAAGGCATCCTTACCAGCTGAGTCTTCCCACAGCCTCTCAATACACACTATGTGAGGCTGCAAGTTGGCTTCCGCAGGCTCCACGTACACATAATCTCCTACGTGGTACATGCTGTTCTTGAAGCTGCAGTCCTGGCTGTAGGTCCGATGCAAGTTTGACAGCCCAGCTGATCCAGAAGAATCTTCGCTCTTTTCAGCTTCTTATTTGAAGAAGGGAAAAACAGATGTTAGCAATGCCACGTTTCCATGTTAGCCAACTGATTGCTCACTGAATGCCCTCACCCTTTGCTGAGTGCAGAAGTGCCACGATACCTTATGTGTCCCTCTGTCACTGACTACCAGCACAAAGGAAGGGTCTAAGCATGTTTGGTGCTGCTGAAAGTTAGCTTTCCCTTCTTCAACCCAATTTTACCAAGCCTTCCCAGTGAGTGAAGACGAACTCGCAGAGCTCAGAAGCCTTCAGAAAGGCATATTTTGCTTTCTTTGGGGTTTTTAGCTCTCAAAGGAAAACAGAAAAAGGGGCATCAAAGCTATTGTCCCCTTGTCATACTGAGCCTGGTTGGAGCACCTAGTGTCGCTGATGGAAGTGGTATGTGGGGAGATGAACCATGTTAGGAAGACAATTCAAGCACAAAGAGCTAACATCTCTGCTCCCATCTGTGGAAAGAGGCAATCAGAAAGCTTTATTCATTCCTCTAGACGTGCTCCACAACAATTACATGGACAGTAACGGCCAGGAACTGTGAAACACAAAGGACTCTCACAGAAGGTTTCTTGCCCTACAAAACAGCGCAGGCCCATTCGTCTTCGCACTCACAGTAGCCAAATAAGAAATGCAAAAGGCTTATTTAAATACCATTTCTTCAGCAGCATTAACAGCATGATAATTGACAACACCATCAGCACAACAAGAAAACAGTATTTGGCAAAAGGAAATGACCAAAAGGTCCACTGCTAAGTTTATTATCAGCAGAAAGAAGTAGTAAAAATCCATGCTATTCTTTTATTATATCCTTAGAATAAGATACTGACACCCAATATGTTCTGACTAAGAGTTTACATTAGCTTAGTATCTACCTACATGTCTGTCCTAAAGCCATTTGGCAGGGCTGATAAAGATCAAAATAAAATAAACGTCTAATAATTTTAAATCACAAGACCCTGGTGGACAACCAGACCATTGAAGTCCTGTCAGTGGCTGAAGGTGCAGCAACAGCAGAGCATACATCATGGGCATAAGGACATTTTTCAATTAATACAGTTAAAAATGAAAAGATAGTAGCTACCTCTCTTCTCCTCCTCTCTTTTGAGTTTATCCTCCTCTATTTCTTTGGGCAGTTTTTCCTTCTTTTCCTTTTCTACATCGTTGTGGAGATGCTTGGTGGTATAGCTGAGCGCAGGTGACAGAAGAATCTCTCCGTTCTTACAAAGTTCGTCTCGAATTTTAATAAAGAACTGCTGAAGTTCGACCGCATCCTCATAGATCTCCGAATCAGTCCTGTACAAAAATACACACAACAGGGCAGAAACACAGTTTGTGCAGAGTCAAACAGGATCATAAACACATACCCATCAATCACCACATCTAGTGATACAACTGAAGCTTCACTCTACTAAGAGACTTCTGTGCTTAATTCTAACAAGCAGCAGCAGACGCCGGCAGGTCGTGCCCCACCTGCTACACTGCTTCAGGCTGTATTATAGTTCACCTGAAATACTATTTTTGCATACACCAGTCCCAAAATATCAGAAAAATTAAAGGTAACTGATTGTGACCCAAGCTCCTTGCCAGTGGACCTCTATAATCCAGTAATTTCTGAAGACTTAAGTAATAACATCATCAGAAATGACTTATTTTAATTACCCATTAGCAGATTTTAATGTAATTTTTTACCTTCTCTCCTCCAGAGTCAAGTCTTCACCTGCACTTCCCCAAGTACCCAATTAAATAAAACAATGCAAGAAGGTGCAAGTGTTCATAGGTTTTGCACAACGTTATCCTAACTCCTACAACTCTGCTCCAAAAGAGCAACCCACTAGGCAAGCAGTTGGCAAACAGCTCCTCCTCTTCACTTTATCGGTTTGAAAGCGAGCACTAACCTGGTTTTCATGAGCTATGCCTTCAGGAGATTAACATCAAAATCATCTCATGGCAGAAACCTAACTTTTTCTTTGTTTTCAAACAAACGCATGCATTTCCCTGAAGCCCTGAAAGAGCTTTGGAGATTTAGTTTTGTAAATACAAGTATCAAGGAAAGCAAACACATTAAAAATCTTCAGCCTTTGTCTAATCTTAACACACAAAACTCATGTGATAAGACAAATGATACCTGAAAAGTATGGCTTAGCTCACCTGTTCATTCTCCTCGCCCTCTCCAGTACCTCAAACATATTTTCCTGGAACAAGTCCAGTCTTCTATAGCGATTATTTTCAACATTTTTCCGAATAATATCAAAAGTCAGAGGAGGTTTATTTGGGAAGTTGGGATCAACAGCAGGAATCTCAGCTAAGGAGTCACTGTAGCATCTGCCCTCATCATCCTGATGGCTCATAACAGATACAAAAAGGTTGTGGATAAGTTCCTGAATTAGCAAAGTGACATTGGGCACATGAGAATCCTCATCTCCTTCTATCTCTCTCCGAGTTTCAAGCAGAACTTTATGCAGGACCAGAGCATCTTTATAAATCAAAGATTCCGGCTCGTTATATGTGCAGGCATTATTGAACATCATTACAAAGTCCTCTACCATGGAATCAATATCCTGGTATTTATTTGCCATCATATGACTTCGGATCTTTTCCATGTCAACAGGCTTCTTAATGGTTACATAATAGTCGGGAAGTTCCGACCGAGATGGTAGCCTCAAGAAGATGGCACTGAGTCGCCTGCCTCGTTTATCTGTGTAATTCTTAACTGCTTCATACACCTCATTCATTTTCTGTTGCATTGGAGTCATGTATTTTGATTTCTTAGGAGAAATGCCACTTTTTCTACCTAGGCAGACAAAAAGGGGAAGAAAAAGAAAAATATTATAAAGCAGAACTTGTGCACTTCTTTGTCCATCTCTTTTCCCTTGGAGAATTGCTTATTGAAGAACCACTCTATGATGTGAGCAGAAGAGTCACAACATGGAGCCCATTCCAAGTTACAGCTTCCTTATTTACATGAATATTATTTTAAGTGTTAGTTTTGGCGAACTTGTTTTGTCTAGAGAAGAAAAGGCTCCAGGGAGACCTTAGAGCAGCCTCCCAGTACTGAAAGGGGCTCCAGGAAAGCTAAGGAGGGGCTCTGGATCAGGAAGCACATGGACAGGATGAGGGGGAACGGCTTTAAATTGGAAGGGGGAAGACTTAGATTGGACATGAGGAAGAAATTCTTCACCATGAGGGTGGGCAGACCCTGGCCCAGGTTGCCCAGAGCAGTGGTGGCTGCCCCATCCCTGGAGGTGTTCAAGTCCAGGTTGGATGGGGTTTGGAGCCCCCTGATGCAGTGGGAGGTGTCCCTGCCCATGGCAGGGGGTGGCACTGGATGGGCTCTATGGTCCCTTCCAACCCAAACCATTCCATGATTCTCTGATTCTCTTGTATGTTCCTATGTCGTCCACCTGGTGAAAGTCTCTTCCGATTTAAGCATGGAAAGCATCTTTTTCTATCTAATGTTACTAACAACTACTCTGCATTCAATTTGGTTTTACCAGCTCTGCATGAATTTCTCTCTACAGGTGACGGAAGTCAAATCACCACAGGTTTTTTTGCTATGACTAAAATTAAGCATTCTAAATATTACCGACTCCTTATTGACATGTTTGTACCAAATCAGAGAGGATTATTACAGGTAAAAAGTAAAATAAGGCCTCCCATAGGATTATCAATCAGATTAGCTTTCTGATTAATTCAGGATCCCTGTTCATGTACTGCATAGCCTCTGCCCGTGAATGCTCTCATATCGGTACCTTAACCAAGAGCCACATATTTCTACTTCAAGAAGGCTGAGTGCAATTATTTTCTCTAAGCCCGTCTATGCAATTTTAAGCTTCTCGGTTTGCTCAGTTCTGAACTCATATTTAAGGGGATGTATAAGATTTGAGTAGCAGCAAATCTAGTTTTTAAGGGCAACAAGTCTAGGAACAGACATTACTGGAGATTCTGCTTCTGTTTCTCACGGCTGTCAATAATTTTCCAAATAAAGCTCACATTTCTTATGATTCCAGACATTTGACAAGGGAAATTAAGAGCTTTACACAGTTTAAGAAGCACCTTACTTGTAAACAATCCCAGTAGCACATATTAAGGGTGCTAATGAAGAGCACATAAGGCAGCATCTAACATTCAGGTAGCACCACATGATTGAATCCGTCATTCCAACTATCCCTAAGTTTTCTTCCTTCATTCTACGTTACTTTTCTTAGAAAACACCCCATGCAACAACTGAATTCTATTATATGCACGTACAAGCACACCACTGCGGTCATGATTTTGAAAGCAGAACTCTACTTTGCACGTCAGTGTAACTTTTCAGATCATGTCTTCTGTTCTAGAAGGAAGATCTGTTAGTCTGTACTGTTGGGTTTTCAGGTGTTGAAATGAGACATAGCAATGCATGAGGTTGCCTTACTTAGCTTTAGTTTAGGGGATGCAACATCATCATCTTCAGCTAGGGGTCCCAGCTCTTTCCTTTTTTCTTTAAGGATCTTTTCCAGCATATGGGCATCATTGTATACCTATTGATTAGTAATCAAAACCAAAATAAAACAAGGTTTACTGTGTTCAAACTAGTTTAGAACTAGCCACCAAGAAACATTAAATGTTAGTTTGAAAAAGATGAACGCGAGACCAAGTACTTGATTAAAAAGAAGGGCTTACTTCTCAAACAAAGTTAATACGGGTAGGCAGAACTGACGAACACCATTTCTTTCAGGGGCATATAAATCTTGAATAAATTATCCAATTAAGTTGAATTTCTATTCCAGAGACTACAGAATGGAAAAATGCTGTTGCCTTATCAACTTTCACACCAAATCCTTCAGCTGAGCAATGAAAGATCTTTTGAACTATTCTGATTGCATCAAGGTACACAGGGCTGGAACAGTCCTCCTGGGTCTTCAAATCCAACCCCGGCGAGCACAACATCACCACGAAGTACAGTACAGCAGCCGGTCAAGTTCCTTGTTAGAAATAGCTGGAGGTTTCTTACTACCACTCTGTTTCCCAAGACCACACTTGCTGGCTAAGAAACACCCCAATGTAGAAACATCCTTGAACGTATTTGGAAGTGAAAAGCATATTCCTTTCCGGCTCCTTTTGCTAGACTAAACAAGTGAGGTCTTCTACTCTGATCTCCCATGCTCTCCACTCCCATAAAAACAAAGCTGGTTTCTTTCCAACTAAGACATCCCTTCTCCAAAGTTCTGAGCTCCAAATCACATGCTCATGACCATTCACTGTGCAAATACCTTCACGTGGATAATTAAGGGTGAATAACGAGAATTCAGTAGCCAGCTTTTTTTTTTAAACATACTAGGAAGCACTCAGCTGCCATTCGTTGCAGCAGAGGAGCAAGTTCAGCTAACAGGAACTAAGGCCAACCTTCGCAAAGGAGTGCATTGCATTTCATGTTTATACAACTATAGATGAAGACAGAATTTAAAACACCAGCAGAAAGCAAAAGGGACAATTCTATTTGAGTTCAATAAACAATTATCCTAAACAATGTAACAGTCAAAGCTAAACCATCCCAAGGAAAAACTTGAACACCTGCAAAGAAGCAGAGAGGTAAGCATGACTGTCGAATCAAAGTAGTACCTGGGAGCCTTCCTCATTATAATGCCTTGCATTTCGGAACATTAGCTTCATGTCTTCAATCATGGCTTCTTCCCCCGCGTACTTATCATTGCGGATGTTGTGTTCTATCATTTTCAAGTCCATTGGCTCCAAGATAATTTTATAATAGTCTGGATAGTCCTTTTTGGATGGCTTCACCATAAACAGATCACAGAGCCGTCTGCCTGTGCCCGGTTCTCGAGCTTCCAGAACTGCATTGTATAAGATCTTCATTCGTTGCTTTCTTATGTTCTTTTTACTGTTAGATCAAGGAGAAGAACAAAAAGGAAATGAACCAATGTCAGGGGCTCTTTTCTCTACTTAAGCACTAATCTCAAAACGACATCTTCCTCTACCACGAGAAACAACCACAACCATCTAAACACACATGCAAAAAGTTCAACATGAAGACAGTGTACTAGAAACACTGGTCCCTTTGCAAATAGCGACAGCATCTCAAAAAGCAGTCTGCTAAATAAACACTTTATCTGCATTATCAGGAGTGGGAACTTATTTCAAATGATACCACGAGGCAGACTAGAGAAACTATCATTTGTTAGAATGAAATACATCATTAACATTGATTAGACAACAGCTGCCACTGATAAACAGAATATAACAGGTTCTGGATTCTGTAATGTAATCAAAATTCACAAGGATTTAAAATATACTTTTTCAGTGAGCAATAATGATGGTTTATGGAGAGGATTCTTTATCTGTCAAATCCCCTCTTCAGCCCAGCCACTGACAGTAAGTAACCAAAGAGTGCAAGTACAGGAGGGAGGAGGAAGCAATCCCTCTAACATTAATGCTGAAAACTGCTCAGGCAGAGGTCAGGTCACGGAAAATGAAAATATTTATGCCAGGGGACTTCACCAAATAAAAATATTTGTAGAATGACACTATAAACTTCCAAAAATTTAATTCAGCTACAGGGTTAACTTTAATTATATTCTGAAATTGTGACACAGTCGTATACTGGGTAAGTAGCAGGAAAGCAGCAATAATTGCTAACAACCTGTGAAGACAGTCCACATGCCAGGCTGAAAAAATAAAACATAAATAGAAATCCTGAAATCTACTGACAAATTGCCTAATTCTGTGCAGTAACAGTGTCCATGCTGCTTACTGAACTGATGTTGACAACTGCCAAGAGGCCAAAAAAGGAATGTCAGTGAATACTTCAGAATGAATTAGAATCAACACTTAATGACGTTAAGTTTCAGAACTACAAATCCTTACACAAATGCCAAAAACCATGGCTTAATATTCTCTTTAGCAAATAAAAGATGTAGCAACATCTGCAGGAGCTACAGAAGAGTATACCTTTTCCTTTTTGAGCTTCCAGTGTCAGATGTAGCAGAAGAAATCATACTGTCCCCATCCTCAATGTCATCTCTCCTAGCAAGCTCCTTCTTCTTGGCCTGAAAAAAGTAGTAATGCCTGAAGCCAGACTCACTGCTGGACATTTCCAGAACAACATTGAATATCAGAACATATCAGATGCAAGTATGGGTTTTGAGACTAAACCACCAAACTATTTTGAGTGATTTACTTAATACTTAATACAAATTGGCTGATGCAAGATAACAGTATGATTGTTTTTAACTATCAGAAAAAAGTTTCTTGAGGAATCAGTTTGAAAACAATGCCATTCCAGACTGCAGCAATTAGCTGGAGCACTTCATGAAATCTGAAGTGGTTTAGCATCCTCCAGTTACCTGTAAATCCTAAAGAAACCCCACGTCATCAATTTCCTCACAACTTAATTGAGTTAAGAGTCATAGTAAAGAATAAAAGGGACCAAAAGAAATCACAGAAAGCAGCAGGTGTGCTGAAGAAAAATTACCCTGGGATGCTCTTCATTCCCATACTTACGTGAATTTATATCCTTTTGATTGTTCTACTCCACCCACCTGCATAACCTGCTGCATTTTCAGCACTCTTTTATAGATGGCAGAATTTGGAACATTGTAGCGCTTGGCATTTTCAAACATCAAGTTCAGATCAGCCTCCAATTGATCTAGATTTTCATATTCATGGTTCTTCAGTTTGGTTCTGCAAAAGAGAAATTCCAATCAGACATCTCACAAATTGCACATTGCAAAACAGGTCTTCAAGATCGACAACAAATCGATATCAAACAAGTTCTAATTACAGGAATGTGTTTTCTTTTTCTGATTCTGCAGTATCATCTTCCAATAGTAACTATAGCAGTAACATCTCCTCTTAAAGAACCATTTACTAATCCTGAGAGCTGCCCTCTTGACTAAGGAAGACCTGTTTTCATACTCAGATGAGATGTGGTACAGACGAGGAAGAAGCACAACCTGCTGAGATCCCGACACATCTCTAGGTCCCAGCTATGATGTTGATGCGATGAGTTGGCTCCGTACAGCCACAAATGCTGCCTTCCCTACACATCAGTTCCACTTACCTTCAGTAAGAACCTAAAGTGCCCATCAACTTTCTTATTAGTGCCCTTCCAATTCACATCTTCTCTTAAAACCATCAAGTGTTTGATTGTGAAGTGGGCTTCACATCAAAACAGTTAGGAAAGGACTAATAAAGACGTTTTTTTCACACGCTAAACAGATGAATCAGTGCAATGTTTGCGAATAATTTCACGTGTTTTCTCTCATTGCTTCACACAAGTGGTGAAAGTTTTGGCCAACTTTTTTAAACCTTCCAACATCTCGTTAAACACAACAGAAAACAGCAACCTGTAACAACAAAAAGCCCCAAATTCCATCACAACTGCAAAATGCAGTCACCCTCCTGCACTCCTTCCTGACCTGCCTGCTGGTCACACACACCCGTTACGCACCACCTCCTTGTACCCAATGACCACGAGAAAACCAAGGTGCTTCAGGTAAATATCATAAACATAAGATGTGGAGAAAATTAGTTGTTGACCATCTCATTTAAACCGAACCATTTTAGTTTCATTTATCTTTAAAAGGTTAAGATATCAGTATCTTGCAAGCATATAAGTTTTAGATTATTTTTAATGCTTCCAACCAAAGCGCAGAGAATGGTGAAGTTTTCCTGTCAGCTTCACTCTCCACCATTCCAAAAAACCATGAGTTAAGAGTATAATTTTTATTAGTACAAAATGCAAATAATAACAAAAAATACTCGCACACACATAAAAGCAAAAAATTTTGGGTGTCAAATAAACTGCCACAAAGAAAAGGGAAAGCCAGCCTCCATTTCTACCTTGTAAAACTCCAACAACAATTATTTGCATATGTTAAAGAATAAGTGACTTCTATTAAAAAAGTCAAAAAGAAAACAAGAAGTCCACTGAACTCAGGATTATTTTGCCCTAAACCACTAGCATACGATGCATACGCTCATAAATAAGATGTGAACACTCCTTGCTCTTTCACTGCCTGCTAACAAACACTACAGGTTGCCTCACACCCTCCCCAGGTGATCAGAACACGCTCTGGTACAGAAAGTAAAATCTGTACAGTAAAATGTATGGAATTAGTTGTAGTTCCACAAAAATATTGCCAAGTCATTACAAGCTTCGCTCCAACACCTTCAGCTTTTCACTAGCACAAGAAACTTCTCTGTCCCCATCTGTCAACAGACGATACGCTCCTTGTATGAATGAACACCTAAAGACGTATTCGGAGTATCAGTAAAACCACTCTAGTTTCCCTTTTCCCTAAAGCCCAGCGATTAAGTCCGCATATGTATGACTTCAAGGCTTTTTAGGGATAATAAAAAGTGGAAGATTATGTGGCAATTGAAAAAACCCAGTTGAATTTCAGAACTTGTTAAAAGTTGGATTGCTAAAAACACCGTGCTTTAACTTGAGAGCGACAGACACCCTTTCTAAAAAGACTGACTGTTCCTTTCTATTTTGTAAGCTGGCAATGCCATTTTTTCCTACAGCTTGTCACACATCTGTGTGCAGCTTCTGCACCGCTCACACAGCCAGACGCACCCTGCCCACACTGTAAGGAAAGCAGAAACGCAGCTGCCTCCCTGTGACAAATCATTTGTCCTATAGCCGATATCAAGAATATTTTTAGTGGAAGGTCTCTCCCAATTAAATCTGTTTACACATAATTTGAGTCAATCCTCTTTGGTAAGTTCAAATGAAAAGCTCCCTGACAAGTGTCAATGATGTTTCTCAATTTCGCCTTTCCCCTCCCCCTTGCCCCCATCAAGTACATTTTGTGCTTTGTTTGAGACAAGACACTTTCTTTGCCAAGCCAACAGCTGTTCTAACTGATAAGAAAAAACACTTTCAAGCGACTGACGGACAGAAAACCTGTGTGGCAGCTCCATACTTTTCTCCAGCACATGCAAAACACCTTCTGACAGGTAAAAAAAGAAACTTTGTTACTTCCTTATTTAACAAAGACGCTGCTTATTCAGCGATTATACCGTCTAGAAGATGGTATCTTGACTCAAATTTACAGATCTGTGTATTACAGTGGGCTACAAACACTCGAACAGCGTTAGGGCCGTCCTCACTCACTAAAGCCAGAGGAGCAGCGCTGCTGCAGTGTAGCTCAGGCAGCGAATGGGGCTTCAGGGGCCACTGGGCAGGAGGCCAGGGCCACTCAAGGCTGGTCAGAGTCATTAAGGTCTATGAATGCAACCACGACCCCAACCTACATCCAATTATATCTCGGATCACTAAAGAAAGATACTGCTTACTTCTTTTTATTCAAGTTTTTAATCCAACATCCACGCTCTGGCAGTTGATGAACCTTTCATAGACTCATACAACCGTTTTGGTTGGAAGGGACCTCTAAAGCCCATTCAGTCCAACCCCCCCACATTGAGCAGGGACATCTGTTAATTAAAAAACACAGCAGTAAGAGGTAACCAAGCCACCAGGGTCAAGGAAAGAGAATAATGGGTGGTTCTGCAGAAGCTTTCATCTCTGCTGCCCAAAGAGCCTTCAGGATTATTGATATGGCAACCTTTCAGGTACCTTACAAACAAAACTCCATGGAAAAGAATAAACCCAACTGCAGCCATGTATACAAGATGATCAAAAGACTGATGCAGACTGACTTGAAACAAGAAGCAAATACAGAGGAAGGATGGTATACACTGCATTAGGTATTACTAACTTGACCACAAGATAGGATTCTGGAAATAAAAGAAACCCTTGAACAGTTCCCCACCAGATGCAGTTTGCGTTTTGTTTTCTTACCTGATCTGCTGCAATGAAATAGGTGATTTAATTTGCTGATAATAATCAGGATATTTTTTCTTGGAGGGCAAATGGAAAAAGGGTTCAGATATGAGCTGGCCTTGGTTATTTCGGCAACTTCTAACTGTGTCATAAAGCTGATAAAGAGGATTAGAAGTGTCCATGAAGGAAGTAATGCTTTCAGCTTCAGATTCTCCTTCTTCATAACGAGCAGCAGCTGCACAGATAGAAAGGACAAAAAGGGAAACTCAACTCAGAGCGGGTTCTTTTAGTTGACTTTTCAAATGCATCAAGATTGAAACCAGAAGAAAAGGCAGTCCCTCAATCGAGGGTTTTCAGCCACTCTCTGGCAGACAAGATTCATATCTCATGAAAGGACATATAAATAAATCTTAAGAACCTCAAGATGACAAAAAAAGGTACTTTATGGAGGTATTGTGGTATCTTTTATTAGATAAGACTTCAGTTCTGTCACGGGTGATACACCCTGGCCACCTACAAGTGCGGAGAAACATTCATCTGTGAGACTTCATAACAGGACTATTCAACCATACGTGTCTATACAACAGCAACTTGACCACCAAACCATTAACACCAGTTTTTGAGCCAAACACATTTGTATACTGAACCACTGCCGTTCTGCTATCAAACAAGAGCTCGCTGCAAGAACACAAAATCGACAAATCATGTCTGGAATTTTCAAAGGTCCTTTTGTATATATATCCAAAAAGGTGACTTCAAAACTTCTACGATCCTTCAGACCATATTAATCACAGCTCAATGCTCTGAAGTTTAGCTGAGAAAAACTGATAGTACAGCCTGAAGGTGCACCTCTAACAGATGCAGCAAAACGAAGGAGAAATAAATAAATTTAGAATTATTATATAATTAGTGCAAACATTTTAAAATAAAGCATTCACACAGTTCATAGATAACTAGAAAAGTTAGCTATATGAAGCACATATTGTGCTTCAGCATCAGGCTGAATCAAAGAAACGTTATGAAAAACTAATACTTTCTGCAGATAAAATTAGGAGAAACATTACATGAGCAACAGAAACAACAGGAAAGAAAAAATGCTGGCAGTGGGAATACAGGATGGGAAGCAATAAGTGTCCAGCCCTTCCAGGTTCCTCAGTAACACAATCAGTGGAATTTGTACCTTGCAGACAGGCACAACAAAATCTACGTGTTTTTGCGCATCCTAGAGTTAAATGATTCACTCTTTTTTCCCCTCTTATGACTCACAGTTTGAAGGAAAGCCTGGCAGATGACATGGGGTAATTCAGTTACACAGAAAACAGCTCTGGAACGCTCGCGCCAAGTTTCCAGCTGGCATTTCATTATTGTTCACTGGAGGCTGGCAATGTTTCAAGCTTCCTATCCAAGTTCAGTAAAGACATATTGAAGCGATGACAAAGCCAGAGGACGCTCTGACTGCATAACAACATCGTACTCGCATTTTTCCTCTGCAGTCTGGCACTGCAGATCCATGTGAGTGTACGACACACGAGACCTACCAGACAAGCTAGATGAAGGCTAAATCACAAGCAGCTCTGTAGATGTGCAAACGTATCATGAAGATGTTCATTACTGATTCAGGGAAGACACTCAAAACTATCCTAATTGCGTATCTGTGTGCCAGTCAGCACCACTTAATGGCCTCACAGCCGCTACACGGTAGCCTTCAAGGCAGGAGCAGGAATAACTCAAGCTTGCAGGGAGCACTGTGTTTTCCTACCACATCAACCTGAACATGGAAATAAATGCTAACACCTATGAGAATGCTATCAGGTAAAGTAGGTTTCCAAAAGAGATTACACAGCAAAATACTGCCTCTGGTTTTGTTTGCTCAAACAGTTCAGTTCTGAGGGCTCCGTCAAAAAGCAAGAAACGGAAGAGAAAAAGCAGAACTTGTTTTTATGGTCATGCAGAACTAAGCTAATAAATACTTCTCACACCTCCCGGAACGCAGCTGAACCCTGGGCTAACCAGGAATAAAAATGCTTTTGCTTGCAGCAAGATCTAAGCGAGTCAAAAAATTCTATAGCATATCCATCCACTGGGAAACACTGGTGAGTACGGTTCAATTACCAGGTGTGAAATAAAAGCCATGCATCTCTTCAATATATATTTTCCAGGCAATACAAAAAAATCAACACAAAAATAAAGAAAAAACAAAACAACAGAACATGTACACAAACATTCCAAAATCCTGCTCTGAGATGAATCCAAGGAACTTACTGAGAATGGGACTCTCAAGACAGGATAACTTGAAAGATAACCTACAACAATTTATAACCAATGTTGAAAAATCTGATATAATCCACATATTATTGCATATATGCTTACAGTATAATGCTAAAGCAGGCTGTTTAGGAACCTAAGGACGCTGTATGAAGGCACGGCTTTTTATGTGCTTTTCTTTTAACAGATCTCATGACTGCTGGGCTAAACCTGATTATTTCTAAATTAAGTTCTAACGTTTATCTGTCCTCGTACCTCATATAGATTATATTCATTTTAAAAAAACAAAATCTCACAGGTTCTTAGAAAACCCAACAGCACAAGACAGAACACACCAGCGTAAGCAAGTCTAAGTGAGATTTCTCTCAAACAATTGCAGCACTGTAAATCTCTTTGATTGCAAGCAGTACCCAGTGCCTTCTCTTTTGTTTCATATTAAGAATAAAAACAAGCAGCAGTTCCCCAGAGCTTGGGTGAGTATATTTGGAAATGTACACGCAAAATTCAAAACACACAAGCAAGCTCAGCCTACCCTGTCTCAGTATTAAATTCAAACCTAAAGGAAATGGGGAATGCATTTAACAGGATTATACACCGAGTTTGGAAACACTGCAAAATATTTTTGCAATAAAGATGTTTAAATATATCAGGAGCTCTAGAGTTGTGTTAATAAAAAAACCTGAAATTAAAGAAAATAAATAGATGAACTGCATTCCAGTTCCTACCAGCCAAAGCTGCATCCTCATCGCTTTCCGATCCATATTGCAATGCCATGGTTATTGCTGATAAACGATCCCCTTGGGCTGATCTTTTGTTACTACAAAAAAGAAAAGTTATTCAGAATTAAAAAAAAAAAAAAAAGGGGTTCTCATGTTGACCTTTAACAGCCATCCAGAGGGTGTAAGTAAGTAAAGCTCATGACAGTTGTCTCCATTATCAGGAATAGTGACGTGACTAAGAAAATGCAGTGCTTAACCAGAGAAACTGTTAACAACCCATGAGTTTGCCTCTGTTTTAGGAGGCAGCCCGTGAAACCCAAAAACTGGACACACAGAGAGCTGGAGCTCAAGCTATTTTCTATCCTAGCTTGAATACCTGAGCATCTAATTTATTGGGGAGAATGGGGGTGATCCTACGTCCCTCCCAGTCAATAACTTTGTAGTCTGAACCTATTTGAGGGGTACTTATCTACATGGAGGAATTCAGGACGCTGTAAGCTACATAGGCACGCTATATTTGCCATCTTCTCCCATTCCCTCATCCCCACCTCGGGCACCTTCACCACACAAGAGTGCTCGTATGTGAGGCAGCTTCCCCTGCTTTCTAGGTGGAGCAAATCAGTGCCCACACCGGCTACAGCCTCACCAAGACTTCCTCAGTGCTGCAGGCTGTGCCTCACAACTGCTTTTTCGCTGGGTCAGCTCTTTGCGCACCCCCAGCAAGGGGCTCAGCTGTGCCCTGTGGGGCAAAGCGAAGACAGGGAAAAAGCAGATGGGTCGTCTAAAAGGACACCAGTCCTGTAGAAACGCTCAGTCCCCTACAGACCCCGGCAGCTGCTGTGCTAAACCCCAGGTTCAGATGACACACATAGAGAAATTAGCCAGGAATAGTACTGTTCCAAGACAGCAGCACATGGAGTGTACACACAAAACCCCTGCTAGGTACCAAAATCCTCAACTGAGGACTGAAAGAACAACCCAGTAATCCAGTTTGCTCCCACACTTTCTGTTTACAGGCTTCATTGATTTCCACCACCCATCTCGTCATTATTTAGTCCTACTATTTCTTTTAAGTCTCCTAATATAAATTTTCTAGGTTCATGACACGTGCCCATGTTATTTTTCACCGGCTTTATTTTGTAATGAAGCGTAGCACATCGTTCTTCAGAACATTTCTACAGAAATAATTGCACACCGAGCATTTCATGACAGGTGTTTTGAAATGTTAACTATAAAAATCAAACATGGAAGAGTAATTACAGTAAAGGGACTTATTAAATCATACTTAAAAGATGTTTGACTGAAATAGGTTTTAATCTCAAAAGTCTTTGAATCAATATTGAGGAGCATTCTCAACTAAAAAAAAAACCCCACATACCCCAAAATTTTAAATTTTAGTATTTCCATATGATGACAACCCAGCTTTTCCTCAATTTACTTACCGGTAATATTTGTTAGAAGAATTCCTCTCATCACCAACACTGCCTTTACCCTGTGAGGGAGGACCTGTCAGCTTGGAAGCAGCCAAATTTGATGGAGTCCTTAAGGCAGAAGAGACAAGCCAAGGCAAAGGGAAAAAAAGAGGCCCACCTTAGACCCGAGAAAAGATGCAGCAAGGATAAAGCTTTCACAGAATTATTTTAACAGATCAGCCAAAAGGTTCAGAGACAGATATAAAACACTTTAAAGCTAAAAGTAATATTAAGATACATTTAGTGGCCCAGCATTAACACCGATCTTGCTTATAAAGCCACAGGAAGGTAACATTTAGATTGAGGATTAACAGCTACACACAGAGCTCAGCCTACAACAGCAGTGAAAGCAGCCAACAAAATGTTCCTTAGCATCCAAAGCTAACCACTCAGACCTGATCGCGTGCTATCGATACTCAACAACATCACTGCCAAGTTGCTTGACAGTGCACATTGTCAGGCAGCTTTATTTTGTCAGTTCATTTAAGGGAGGACAGTTAAACGCACCAGCAACGAGCGAGTTGGAACGACAAGGGAAGCGATGAACTCTGCGATAGAAAAGCAGGATTTCTGTCACAGAGACAACACACCGTAGAACTCAGGTTAGTAGCGTTGCAATTAATCTGAGCCCAACCCATCCGTGACAAAGGAAAACAGATGTAAATTCAGAAGAAAAATACAGTAAATTAATTCTAAATGAACTCACGGAGCTATTTTACCAAAATCAGCAGCAGGTAAAGTGTGTGAGTCACTGCCCCGGTGGGATTTAAAAGATGGGCAGACGTGCTCGGGAATATGGTTTAGCAGTGAACAGGTACTGTTGGACTTCATGACCTCAAAGGTCTTTTCCAACCAAACAATTCTATGATTCTAAAGGAGACTCCTCTTTGAGACAAGTAGGCAGTTAGGAATTTAAATTAAAAATAATGACTGTGATGCAGACTCAGCAGAAAGAAACAAACAAAAATAATCACGGTTCAATAAAAAGCAACCTGTGACATGCAGAACAGCAGGTGAAAGGTTTGGGTTTCAAGATACTTTTCTCTCACCCCAAATGTTTTTGCATTCAGTCCAATATCATTGTAGCCTGCTGCAGGCTTTATAATTTAAATTTTTTTTCTGCCAACTTAGAGAAACAAAGAAGGGAGTTGCCAGTCGCTCTGCCATTTGGATTACTTCAGGCTTTGCAGGTCGATTGCGAACACAGTGCGTAACAGAACATTTAGGATAAGGTAGCTGAGAAGTAGAAATGGGTTGGCAGTGCAAGAGAGGAATTCAACTAACAAATACCAGCGTGATTTATCTGTCATCCCTTCTTACACGAACAGTTTTATTTTGAAGAAAGAGTTAAGCCTCAAAATTAAACATGACACACACTTGTGACATCCTGAGCTTCATCCATGGCCAAAACAGTGAGAAAAATAAAATAGAATCACCATTTAAATAGAAAGCCTCTACTTTTATATCTAATACCAGCTTGCAAAGCAAACACAAGCATATATTCAGCAACTGCAGAATCAAGGTTTTTTGGCACTATAAACACTTTAAATGTAGAAAATTATTAAAATATGTGTCAGGAATTACTCCCTAACAGTATTTCTGCTTTTATGTTTTTATATGCTCCAACAATGATTCACCCAAACACGGGAAGCGTGCTAACACTGAACAAATGAACCAGAAAAACTCAGTATATGTTGAATGTCTCAAAGCACCAAATAGTAAAAATCAACCAGTTAACTTCTATTTCTTTCACACATAATAATCCCAGGCAATACTTCTAATACTGACATCATCTAACATTTTTCAGACAACAAAAACAACCTAAGCTGCCTTTCAGGGAAGCCAAGGAACGCGAGTGTTTTCAGTTGTACCATACCTTCACAGGAAATGACAGCAGTTATTTTCCAGCATCAAATACCAGTAAACAGCTCAAATACACAAAGAGAGTCCACTTTGTAAGGAATTCGCTGACTCCTTAGGTGACTTGAGATGTCGCTTTATTTTTGGGTTTTTTTGGTAAATGACAGGGCTCATACTAGCAAATAATAACTAAACCTACTTTTGAGTGTAACCCATAAATAAAAAGTTTATATAAGAATAAATCTAATTGCATTTCAGTTAAGAAGCATCCAAAACAACTGCATCACTTCTGTGCAATTTTCACAGGAAGAAAGTTCTGTTTCGTAAATAAAACCATTCCATGAAACAAAAACAGAGCTATCAATAGTATTTTATACCTGCCTGTTCAAGACCAAATCTATGCTTCGCTGACCACTAAGTCCAGGTCTTCAGTGTCCTGTGCTTATTGTCATGGATAGAAATTGGTTTTCAAAAAAGAGTTTACACAATATGGACTTCCCTCTAAGCATCTGTTGCCTGAGGTCTTGTTCCTGTGTTTCTGCCCCTGCCTAATTACCTTGGAGCCATTATGTTTCATCTTCTAACAAGGGTCAAGAAGATTTAGCATTTTCCATAAAGCGAAGCACAACAACGCACCTTGTTCCTCACTGTTCCATTTGTTATTAATTCATAAACATATATGGTGGAAGTTGGCCATAGCTTAAGTTATAAAACCACTGACACTGTTTTTCACAATTAAGCCCGTAATAGAAATATTTTACCACAGAACTATTTAAAGTTTCCTTCCAAAAACTGTTCTACGATTTATAACTTTCAAAACAACAACAAATTCTGTTTTCAAGCAATTATTTCCCCCTATATTCTCCAAAGCAAAATTACGGGAATATCTATAGAATAAGATTACAAAGAGAACCCTATTTGCAGTACCTGATCCGGAGACTTGACTTGGCCAATTCACTGTGTTCAATTTCAGCCTTTTTCATATTAAAGATTTTTTTAATCGCATTTGCATCCTGTCAAGTAAAAGAATGTTTTTGTTTGAAGTTGTAAGTGAAGAATGTATAGTCAAGTATCTAAAAATCTAAACCAAAACCATTTAGATTTGAAATAATTTTGCATCAGAAATGAAGCATACAAAGTCAGCCTGAAATACATCCACAGTGGCCTGTAAAAACTCAGAGTAACAGTTCATAAAATAGAGATTACAAGTTTTGAGTGAGGTTACAAGTGTGAGTCATGTTTGCTAGGAACTAAAACTACAATCCAAAGAGAACTGCACTTGGAAAAGCCCAAGAACCACTTACATAACAATGTTATACACATACAAGGTCTTTCTCACTAAGCCCTTAAAACCAGAGCACGTAAAGGAATAATCACTGAAATTCTCTTACTTCCAGAATACACGGAAAGAGCAGTGTGATAATTTGTACTAAAAATGCTGGTGAACTAAGTATGAGAAAGATAAAGGTAAAATATGGTAACAAAAATGAGGCTAAAAGGAAGAGGATCTTCAAAACCTACACAAAGAAGGCATGAGTGCAGTTTTCGAGCTTATGATGAGAGCCACAATCAGTTCCTGCAATCTGGAAAGAGGTAACAGTCCTATCACCGGAACCTGCAGTTTTTACTTGTGATTGAACTTGAAATGGTTGAGAGATCCTCTGTTCTTCTAAAGAAATAACATAAATTTCGTCTTGGGATATGAGTTAATTGGAAAAAAATCATATTCCTAAAGGAAAAAAAACCCATGACATACATCCCAATTCTACTAAAAGGAATATGAAAAGGGAAAAGCCACTAATAGTTTTTTTTCAAACATGGCAACAGTCATTAGGGCCTTACACTAAGGATTCACGTAAGGATCAATCAGCACAGAACATAGAGAGAACCTGAACACAAATCAAACAACCAACAACTGAAACTAACCTTGAATACTTGGGATCCAGGCTCATTGTAGGTTTTGGCATTCTTTGCCAGAAGATCTATATCCTTGGCCATTGCGTGAATGCTTTTGTAAGTTCCATTCTGTACAACAAAAACCAGACCTGATTAAAGTGGCAACCTTCAGAGAGCACGAGAGCTAAGTCAGTAGTGAAAAACAAGGGAATTCATACAGAATAAAAAGAACATTTATAGAAAAACAAGAACATATTTATAATGAGAATGGATAAGTATCTAGAAAAAGTCACCAAAAAAGAAAGTAATAAACATAAACATTAAGTCCCTATAGAGCTTATGAATACTAAAGTAAAAGACTGAAAAAATATATTAGATTATCTTCATTTTGAAGGGTTTTGACAAAATGTTGTTTTACCGTCACCTTCTACTTCAATTACTCTATGTGCTCACTATTATACAAAATGCTACAGTAACGGAACAATATTTCAAATTACCAGAGAAGTAAGATGAAAAATGCATCAGTACAAAACATCTATTTATAGCACTAGAACAAAAGTAGGTGATGACAATGCACAAGCAAGCTTCAATACCTCGATGTTTTATATTAGCAGTACTTGCCAAGAAACTACTTTAAACCATTAAACATCAAGGTACCCAAGATATTCAGGCTCAATGCCAGCACACTACAGTTTACAATGCTTGATCTTCAACACGGTTACTGCTGCAGCATTTACCCAGGATAGAACATTAAATCAGCATAGCATGCAGATTTCTAAGTACCCGGGGAAAAAACATGTTGCCTTTCCTACTGCCATAAACTTTGGCTTCTAAGAATTTTAGAATGCTTACCGTTAAACAAGACTATACTGTGACACATTAACTGCTCATACTGTACCTGTATCCTTTGGGCAATAGTTTTGAGATCTATGGGCTCCTTTATTATTGCGTAATAATCTGGATATTGCTGGAAAATAAAAATTATTTATATATTATTATCAACAGTTATCATTCTAATAGCTTATAGAATGAGCTATTAAATGAATTGTAGGAAAGAACAGTGTAAGCTTCATAAACATAGCACTAAGCTTCAATTTGAGTGAGCCAGATAAGGCCGATACGATGAATAACAATTCATCGATAAACTGGCATAAAGGAACAGTTCTGTCTGAAAGCCAAATACATGGTGATGCTCTTCAGAGTACTTATTTTGCTGGTTAAACTTGTTACACCTTGAAAAAGAACAGTGAAACCAGATGTATTTAAAAAGATTAAAAACTCTGCCTTAAAAATCCCAATAACTGGCAAAACAGGGCAAGCGCCAACTGGAAATGAAGAGCTTGGAACAAGAGGACAGGAGCAAAGAAGGGAAGGAAGCTCTACAAGCAGCTGGAGTTTGCCACTGAAGAGACAGTAACAAAGAACTGCACCCCGAGTGCACCCATAGAAGGATATGGCATTGATCACATAAATGCCCAGGTTTCCAGCTTAGAACACAACCGATATTATTCAAATCCTCACCACTTTAGAAGGAAGTTTCTGAAACAGTTCACTTATGAGGCGTCCTGATGGGTTTGTGGCAACAGCTATAGCTTCGAGAAGCTGTTCAAGAATTTCCTTCAGGTAAGCCGGAGACGACTAACATGAGAAAAGAAACACAAGAAGTTTCAACAGCAGCTATAGCCGAGTGCTTCAAGTTGCACTGAATTACGCATTTACTTTTCAAAGACAGAAAAAATCAGCTACAAAACTTTTGAAAACAACATTGTTTTATGCACGTAGGTAAAGCACGTAAGAAAATCTTAATTGAATACGTTACACAATGTTAGAACAGACTCAGTTGCCAACATGAAAACATGCATCCCAACAGCACAGTAACCAGACAGGCCCAATCTTCCTATCATTATATCTGGCTTAAAAATCACTCCAGGAGCAGCTGCCCTGAGTGGGACACAAGCCAGAAAACACTGTTATTAGACCTGAAGCTTGTTTGCATGAAACATCAATGTGGGCATGATATTAAGCACCTATCGTATTAGTTTCAACTAAACCAGAACCACATTTGATACTTATCAGAAAAACTCATAACTGATTGTGATAGACAAAACTGAAACACACATGATACTGTGAAATTATTATGCTTTTTCACCTCTGGAGGTGAGCCTGCCTCTCAGAGCCAGCTGACATACACAGGCACAGCCACCTCCAGCTGCAGCCCTAATGCCCACACTTACTAATTCAGAATTTGCCCCTTGATTGTCATGTCCTTCGTCATCATCTTCTTCCTCCTCGGGATCACCTTTTTGAACAAATTCATTTTTCGTGCGCAAATACAACTCCCATAACTTGCAGGCAGCTTTATATTCAGGAGAATCAGGCTGCAAAAAACAAATCAAATGTCCTATTGAAAATTGAGATCATTCTTATCTGAAGGAAATATATAAATTATTGGTTGAAAAGTACTAAACATGTTAAATAACAGAAAACCTGGCAAATTCCTGTTTCCGTTGTTCTTCAGAGATGTTACGAGTCACAAGAAGCACTAGAAAATACAACCTCTACTGCTCCAATGGATCTAAGTCGAGACTTGGACAAGCCTGTTCAATCCATCTGGAGCAATCATTATGTTTTGTTCCAGCATAACACTACTGATATTTAAATTAGATTAAACATCTATGCCAGAAATGTGACTTAAGCTGGTACTGCTGCCATTGTGTGGCACTTGAAAATTAATTTCTACTGAAGAAGAATGCCAAGAAATGTGCCAATATTTTTGAAAGCCCTGCAATGATTTACACTCTTCCATAACTGTATCTGTGGAATTTCAAAGAACCTGACAACCTGGGTACACATCCAGGTATATTTTTTGCAAGAGTTAGAAGCATTAGTCAGTAAATTAAGTTTTGTACATACAGACTTGGTAGTGGCAGACCAGCACGTGCTGATTAACATTAGTATTTAAGAACATTACACAGAAGAAAAGACTGCTTTTCTACTCTTTCATATTTTTCTTTCCCTTTCCTCTGTCACTTAACCTGTTTCAGGTATTCCTGCAGATATGCCACTTTATTATTGGTGATTACGCTCCTATTTCACTCGTTCAGCCTCTGGCAGCTTGTGATGCAAATGAGGAACCAACATGAAAATTATACTTACGCTTACCTTATTAGGCCTAAATATTCTCAAGATGTTAGACGGGCTGTTAATTATGAGGAACACATTTAAAGGGTATTCTGCTCCACTACTCTGCTTCATTCTATGTTAATGCAAGATCAGAAGCCTAAGACTTGAACTGCAATACTAAAAACCCAAAGGTTGCCATTCTAATCTGGCATTGCCAAAGAAAGACCTGCTGCAACAAAGACTTTGTCATTGGATCGGCTGTCCCTGCTTTCTATGCATCACTGGAAGGGCATAGGTAAGGTAAAGGTGAAAAAAGAAGAGGTTATATGTTTGTGTGCCGTACCTGCAGCTCACAACCCTCTATTTCTCTGGAAATGCCTGCATCCTGGAAGGATTTCTACTCTACCTCCAAGATTTTTATGATGCAGGCATAATTTTGAGTCCACTGTTCTAGTGGCAAAGGCAGCACACAGTGTGTAAATCTCTAACTATCCCTGCCTGCCCTTGTCCCCCAAGCAGAAACCATGAAAAAGCCAACATTGTAAGGTAATCGCCCGTTAAAGCTTCAGGAGTACACATTGAAATTTGGAAATCTTCATATTTTACTGTAACTAGAATGTGCAAATGTGTTCATCCATAAATCCGATTGCTCTTCAAAAAGCTACACGTGCAGACAAACCGAAACAAAATAAACACTGCTCTTCTGAATGTGACCTGGTTACACTGGTTGGGTTATTGAGAAAGCAGTCATGTGGATCTCCAAAGTAAACAATATATGAAAGTCATCATTAGCAGTTTTAGATTAGCTGTATTATCTCAGTCACTACAAACAATTTCACTTTATTGATTCACTTTACATAAAATTTAATTTCAATCTTAAGGAAATGTATGCAAACAACTGCAATGTCTGCTCTTCTCTTACCGGTAATAAAGGCTAAACTGAAAAGCTTTTTGGCCAAACCAAGGAAGACTGTGAACATCTCTACCACATTTACAATGAATTTGAGCCTTTATATGTGTTTTCCTCACCTTATAGTAAGCCTTTGCGTTGTTAAAAAGAAGCTGAAAATCAGCAGTCAGCACATTCACATCATCGTATTCCTCCATCTTCAGCTTTTGCTGGATTTTCATTAAATCAATTGGCTGAGAAACCACTTCATAATAATCTGGCTGATTTCTGTTGCAGTGACAAAACCAGGCATTATATTCCTAGCAGTAAAACCAGAACCACAGCACTACAGCTTGTACAAGTCTATGAAGTGGTTCCAACACATTTTTGTTACAGCTAAAAGATCTGGACAGTGATCTACTAGTAGGTTTACTTTACTACATCTTCTGTTATCATCCTTTATTTCCTGAGTTTAAGATAAATTCAGTCTCTTACTTTAGCTACTGCACTTTCAAGTCATTTCTATTAACCTTGCTGAGATATGCCCTTACTATTACATCCCACCACTTACATGGAACATTTTCTAGTCAAAGGCATAGATGTTTTAGACAGATGTCACATTTTAAATTAACTCAGCATATCCTTTTTTAACTGAAAAAGGGCACCAATGTTAGCATGTCACATTGAATAATTACGTCAAACATTCAGATCAAACACTATTGACAAATCCAGTTTAAATTTCTCACAGATAAATACTGAAGTATTCCTCAACATCCACTTACTCCCTGCTTCAATCTCAGGTTGAAGGCTCAACCAGAACCACAGTCTTACCTTCGCTTTGGGGCCCTAATGAAAAGCTCGCAAAGGAGCCTGCCCTGTTCGTCTTTGTAATCTCTGATGGTGTTGTAGAGTTCATGGCATACGGCAATCTACAATGCAAGAACAATGAAGTAATGAAAAAGGAGGGCAATTTTAAGGAGGTAACAAATCAAAACCTGCTACAATGGGACAGACAAGCTGCCAGTCCACAGTGAGCTCTACAGTGGAAGTGTGAAGCACTTGGTGCGTGTCGCACGTTAGCACAGTGCCTGACAAGCATGCCAGGTACTGCAGAATTCTGATTTATTTTTTTGAACACAGGGAGCTTTCTTTCAGTGCTAATTCTAAGTAAAACCCCCAAAATATAAATTAATTCAGTACAATTCTCTCCAAGTTACAGACATCTAAAACAACAGCAGGGGTTCTTCTGCCCCGCAATTAATTAAAATTAGACTGCTAACTGAAAGCTCTAACAGAGACACTGCACACTTCAGCAATCACTCTGCCATTCCCCACTTATCTCTCTGCATTTGCTATTCAGACACAGCTCTCAACTACTGCACATTATGATTTCAGCTCCTTCTCCAACATCCTTCCAGCTGTTAAAATCATCAGCAGAAAAAAAAAAAGCAGCAAAAGAAAATGGAAAAGAAAAATATGAAACCGGGAAGACAAGAACAACCTAAAGCTGAACAAGATCCTTAACAAAGCTTCAAGGCCAGCATGTATGTGCTACTTATGATCATCCATTTCATAATCCAGCACTTCCCAGACAAGGATACATTATCCCCTAGAAAAAAAATTGTGCATAATAAGGTGGTACTAACGGGATCTACAGTTGGGAGATTGGAAAGTCTCCTCCTCTTTCTGCTCGGGCCTGGGATATTCGTGGAGTGGTGGCCGTCCTCAAAATCTCCTCCGCTGACGCTGCTGGAAGGCGAGGTAGCTCTTCGCCTCTTGGAACCCATGGAATCCAACTTCTTCTATAATGAAGAGAGATGTTCTTAAACTCATGGCATTGCATCCACGCTCTCTGGTGAGAGCTAACAACGAAGCCAGCGGCGCTTCAGGATGAGTCACACACATTTGTGATATTCTAGCGTTCAGGTAAGCTGTGCATCTAAACACCAGCCTTTTGAAAACTGACAGGAGTAAATGGAAATCAAAGGGGCCCTACAGTTTTATAGTCACTGACAATAGTAATGTCAGGAAGCCCAGGGCTCACAGTGATGATGATGAATTTAACTGTTCTCACCAGGATATATTTATTCCTAAAAGATATACACTTGATACCTCAACCCATGCATGATAACTAAGCAAGAACCACTGGAAAGAACTATAAAGAGCTTAACCAAAGGAAAGAGATGAATGCTCAGTTGTGGTGTAAAAGAAAGTCATCCCATGGCCAATTAAAAAAAACCCCAACCAACTCAAAAAAAGTCACACGCACACACCCCCAAAACATAAAGAAAACAAATCACAAACTGAAACTCAAACAGCTACAACTACCTTGCCTTATATTCAAGACAAAAAACATCTGGACCACAGTGTGACCAATCACTCCCACTTCAGGTGTCAGATCAAGGGCAATCATCAAGAAGTAAGAAAAAGCCTCCTCCTTTTTTTTGCCCATAGATTTCCATGTATCAACATAAATACTGACAGATCAATAGCCACCACCCAACAACTGTGGTGATTTATGTACAAGGTGCTGGCTCTTTCCCAATTTCCAGTGACAGCATCATAAAAATATCTTTATTTGCAGCTGTCCCAAAGGCTGAAAACAGAACAGATCCATCTATCTCCCAACCGAACCGAGGAATTTCTTCTAGGGAGCAGTCAGCTGATTTACAAGGTATGGCAGCACAACGTCACTGAGTTAGAGCATTTATGTTAGAGACAGAATTAACTTCAAGCACACAAATGAGATGAACAAGGCAGGGATAATTAATAGCTAGGATAAAGAAAATCAAGAGCCTAAGGCAGAGGAATGGAAAGAACGGTGCACAAACAATCAAGAATTTACCAGATTTACCAGAGTACAACCAGCACCTCGGAAAGCCAGTCTCCTCATTGTGTCTGATGGCCAAGCACAGATACTTGGAGAAGGTAACGCTCCAAGAGGAGCGAACCAGCAATGGTGTTAGTACAAAGCTGGAAGACAAGAGAAAGGAAAGAGAGAGAAGAAAATTGAGAGCAGATAGATAATTAAAGACTAAAATCAAAGAATAAATCAAGTAATTCCAGGGACGGAGAAAAAAAAGCAAGAAACAGAAGGTAACTTTTTTTAGCCCAAGAGAAACTCTACAAAGTAATTTTCAACACAGAATGCTAGACATTTCTGTGGTTTTACAGTAAAAACACAGTTCTGTAATGTTCCTGAATACATATTACAGATTTCACAGCCAATCCAAGGGGATGATTCATCAGGCAGAGCAGGGAGTAAACATAAGCGATATCTGACCTGAGATTAAAAAACAGAAAGCAGTGAATCTTACAGAATGTGGAGTAATACCATGCTAATCACAAGAAGAAAACTACATTCAAGGTCAACAGACTCTCTAAAGATGATGTACATCCATCAGTCTTCAGACTGGATTTTTATCCTCATAAGCAAGCAACATTAAGTACCCAGCCATACAGGTTCACCAAAGAGATACCTGTTTCAATTTCTAAGCAGTCTCCAAGGCTGATTTTTTCAGGAATTCTACACGGACTGGATAGAACTACGTTATGGCAAAATGATTCTTTCTATTTAGTTCATCCAACTACTGTCTTCAATCAAACCCCAGATGGATTGTTTTCCTATTCAGTATTTTGGCCATTTTCAGAACACTTCAGAAACTTTGTGCTTTATTAGTAGGCAATTCATCTCCGGAACAGAGAGCCAGACTGCTGCTTTTGGCACTGCCTCCAACTTTTATCTGAGAGCTACAGGATGGAATAGCTAAGACCATGCATGTGCGCACAGGGAGGCTGCTGGGAAACACAAGGTCTGGGTTGTGAAAGGAAAGGCAGGAAGGACTACTGGAATCAATAATCCTGGTTCCCCCAGGGACCCAAAAGTACCCTCAAGTCCCATCCGGAAATTAAGATTCAGGGAGCTCCTAACCAGCACCTGCCTGCAAAATGCATAGAGACTTGACCATGGGCATTATCTGACGTACTTGTGCTGCAGCTCTCAGCCATACCTACACACCGGGGCACTCTCACACAAGCAAGACACCCGGGCATTCTGCATGCAACCTCCAAAACCATTTTCCTCTTCTATCAACCAAAGAAGGTGCAAAACACCTACCAGTCTGAACAACATCACAAATACTCAGTGAGCAAACAGCTTCCATGAAACTCCAACCAAATGTCAGGCTCCAAAATGCAAACTTCTCTCCAGATGTCCATGCTCGTCAACACAGATAATCCCACCACACACAGAACCGCGTGCTGCTCGACCTAGGAACTCGTCTCCTAGACTTTCCTCTGCCACGCAGCTGCTCGCCCACAAGACAACAGTCGCACCAAGAATCTCCTCCGCTACAAACAAGCCATCTCTGTGCAACAGGAGCTCGAGAGTCTTCTTAATTGCTTGCACAGCCCATAGAAATGTCACATTACCACAGACATCTCTGTAAGACATGCTTTGGCCGTTACTAACACACATGTTCCCCAAGACACACGCAACTGCTTCTGCTGAAAGCCGTACTGGACAGCTCACCACAGGTCCGACCGCATTAAATGAACAGGTTCTGCATGCATTTGAGATAACACGCTGAAAACAAGCCCATGAGGTTCCAGCACATGTTTCATTTGCCGCCTCCAAGTAGCAAAAAGCCAACAGATACCACGGAAAGCACTTTACCGCTATCGGGATCTCCCACGTTTCAGCAGAAATACTCCCTAAATCAGTTAAATTTAGAAAACAGAACAGGGGAGGGAAACCCAGCCAGCATTTCCCCCGATTTCCCATCACACTGAAACCAGCAACATGGGAAAGGGGGAGGGCAGCAGCCAGACGCCACAGCGGGACGAAACTGGTGAGAGGCTCGGCAACAGCGACCGCTTTATCCGCACCGGGACAAGGAACAAAGCGGCAAAGCCGGCACCCACCGAGTCCCTCGCCGAGGCGGCGCTGCCGGCCGGACAAGGAGACAAAGGAAAAACCCTTCCCGGCCCTCACGGCTCGGCACGACCGGGTCCGCTCCCCGCGCCCACGGCCGGGCAGGACGGGACCCCGGGATCCCGGCAGCGGCCGCCCGCCCCGTTAACCACGGGGGGAGCGCCCAGAGGGACCGGGGAGGGGAGGAAGAGCCCGAGGGAGCTGGAGGGACTGGGACGGGAGGAGAGGCGGTGGAGGAGTCCGGAGAGACGGGGAGAGGACGGAGGACGAGATCGGGGGAACCGGGGAGGGGGAGACAAGGAACGAGGGGAAGGAGGGCCCCGGGGCACCGGCGAGGGGGAGAGAGGTCGGGGGAACCGGGGAAGGGAGGAGAGAAGACGGACCGGGAGAACCGAGAACCGAGACAACCGGCGAAGGAGGGATCGGGGCAGAGGGGCCCGGAGCACCAGCAAAGGGACAGGAAGACGAGATCGCGGCGCCCGCGGGGCAGGCGACGGAGGGCCTGCAGGTGGCGGAGAGGCCCGGGGCACTGGCGAGAGGAGTGCAGGAAGGGGGCAATCGCGGCCCCCGGGAGGCGGCGGAGGGCCCGGCGCGGGGCCCGCGCTGCCCCCCCGCGGCGGCCGCACAAAGGGAGGCTCGGGCTCCGTTCCCGTCCCCACTCACCCGCGCGGCCCCGCTCCGCGCCCGGCAGCTGCGCTCTGCCCGCTGCTCCTGGGCCGCTCCCGCCCGCCCCGCCACCGCTGCCACTGATACCGCCGCCCCGCGCCGCCGCTGCCGCAAAGCGCACCCGGCCCCGCGCGACACCTCCGGCGAGGCAGGGCTGCCGCGCTTTACGGCAGCTCGCCGGCGGAGGGGGAGGGAGCGCGGCCGCGTGCGCGTGGCGGCGGCGCCATGAGGCGGCCCAGTGAGCAACGGCGCGAGGGGGTGGAACCGCGCACCGGGGCGGGAGGGGACGGCAGGGCGGGAAATCGGACACCGGGGCGGCAGGGAACGGGCGGGAGTGCGGGGAACCGGGACCGGCGGGGAGGGGGGTAAATCGAGGAGGAGGAGGGGGGAAATCGGACGCCAAGACCAGGGAAACGGGGGGGGAGGGCACCGGGACAGGAGGGAAGAGCATGGGGGGGGGTGCGAAATGAGGCAGGCTTAGGGCCCCGGGGCAGGAGGGGCGGGGGCGGAATGGGACGGGGCTCCAAGGAACGAGCTCCAGGGAATGGGGCACCGGGGCTGGGGGCCACGAGGGAGGGGGGATCGGGCACCGGGGAGGGAATGGGGCTCCGGGGAATGGGCGGGGGGGGGCGGTGAATTGGGCACCGGGGATCGAGGGAACGGCGGGGGGGAAGGGGGGGGGGGTGAGAAAGAGAAGAGAAGAGAGGGGGGAGGGAGGAAGGAGGAAGGGAACTGGGCGGCCGGGGGGGGGGGGGTAAACGGTGGGAATCGACCTCCGGGGGCGTGAGGGAACCGGAGAGGGGAGGGAATCGGGGCTCCAGGAATTGAGCGGGGGAAGAGGGAGACGAGGGGCGGGGGGGATCGGGCACCGACGCTTCAGGGAGCTCCAGGGAACGAGGGGCAGGGGGGGATCGGGCACCGGGGCTTCAGGGAGCTCCAGGGAACGAGGGGCAGGGGGGGATCGGGCACCGGGGCTTCAGGGAGCTCCAGGGAACGAGGGGCAGGGGGCAATCGGGCACCGGGGCTTCAGGGAGCTCCAGGGAACGAGGGGTAGGAGGCAATCGGGCACCGAGGTGTGAGGGAACAGGTAGTGGGGAGGGAATGGGGCACAAGAGCTCCAAAGAATGGGAGGGAGGGAGGGAGGGAATGGGACACGTGGGCTCGAGGAAACGATGGGCTGTGGTGGAGGGGAATCGGGCACAGGGCCCGAGGGAGCCAGCAGTGACCGGCGCGGTGCCTTGCAGAGCTGAGGAAAGCCAGCAAGAGGCTGACCTGCCACAAGCGCTACAAGATCCAGAAGAAGGTGGGTGTTAGGGGAAGGAGGGAGGTCTTCCCACAATCAGAGCCCCATGCTAATCAGGTTAACACTAAAAGTGTTTTCATGTGTTGCTACAGAAATACATTGTGTGGGTACATGTGCACAATAAGAATGTTAAAGTGAATGTTAAGGAGTCTGGAGCGTAGTGAGGAATTTGCTTTTCAGTTACCGTTGGCTAAAGGATGGTCTAGAAAGACTGCAGGTTTTTACATCATTACATTTTGCATTATTTCAGGATGGTACCTTCAAGTATGGTTTTACAATGAGACTTTTATGCAACCAAAACACCAGTCTACAGTCAGAAGCATAGCAGATTTTGCTCTGTAAATAGTGTAAATAGGAGAGATACATTTTTATTTTTCTTGCCTTAGACTGAGAAAATGGTTTTGTTCATCCTCAGATCAGAGAACACCACCGAAAAGTCAGGAAGGAGGCCAAAAAACGTGGACACAAAAAGCCCAAGAAGGATCCTGGGGTTCCCAGTGCTGCACCATTTAAGGAAGAGCTTCTACGGGAAGCGGAGCAAAGAAAGCAGAGGGTAAAATACAACACAGTTTGTAGTAAAGAGAACAAGAATTGAGACCGTTCCTGTGTTCAAGGAGGCTGTGTGTGCACACGTATGTACCCAGAGGTGCAATCACAGTAGGAGTCACATGCTTTGGAAAAATACTGTATTTATTTCCAGCACTATACAGCAATTTGATCTTTTATTTTTAACCTTCATTCCATCACTGTGTACATAAGCAGGCTGGAAGTGTCATTTCTAATCTAATCCAAATGGCCTGTGATGCTAAGATACACAGATGTCCCATCAGAAACCTAAAAGTTAAATCTTGGCATTATGTGATTATAGAGAAATTAAAGATCTGCTGTCAGCAGCGTGGAGCAATGTGGACATGAGCACAGCAACCGTATCAGCTGTAATGTGGTTGCTGCACAGTTGTTATTTTGGAGACTGGTTAATGGATCTGTTGCCTCAGGTTTTGAAGCAGTGAAAGGCAACAGTATTTGGGATAGGATGCGAAAAGGTTTCCCAGTGTTGCTTGGACAGCCATAACTTCTAGCTAATCTGTCTTAGGAATGTGGGTCAGAAATAAGTAGACGGGGAGAAAGAACAGTCTTCC
The DNA here is from genome assembly GCA_033558235.1 of Neomorphus geoffroyi. Classification (NCBI taxonomy): domain Eukaryota; kingdom Metazoa; phylum Chordata; class Aves; order Cuculiformes; family Neomorphidae; genus Neomorphus; species Neomorphus geoffroyi. Next base: position 11,857,410 of record JAUMJM010000050.1, read on the forward strand.
TTACCAGCTTCCAATCTGGTTTGTCTGGCTTGGGTTTTTGTTTGCAATCAGCTTGAAGAACTAAAACAAAAACAGAAGCTCAACAGACAGAAGGAACATGAAAAGAAGAGGAAGCTTGAAGCTAAAAAGAATGCAGCCAAAGTCACAGAAAAAGTAGAGGGAAAGGTAGGTGTCTGTTGTGATTTCGATTCTTTGAAGCTTATGAAACAATAAAAATCATCCTGAAATGATGTATTCTTAACGGTATGTTGCGTGTTACGTTTTCATGCTGCATATGCATGTAGGTATAATAATCAATTCTAAATAACTAATTCCCAGTTAAATCATTCCCTTTCGTTTGTATTTGCATTCAGGAATCTTCTGGCAAATCTAAAGCAAAGACTAAGAAACCGCTGGATAAAAATTCAAAGAAGTCATTCTGCAGGGAGCTCAAGAAGGTGAGATGCTTCAACTTTCTATACAATTTGATGAGAGTCAGCAAGGAGACCGCTTGTTAGAGAGTAAGTATAGAGGTTGCTTGTGATAAACACTGGAAGACACTGAGGGTTTCAGTCTTGACTGGCATGAGCTACTGAGACATCCAGCACTTTGAGGCATTAGACTTCTTGGGCCAATGTTGGTGCCTCCTGAGAGATCAGAGCTCTTGTAGTAACACGGTGCTGGTGCCGAAGGATTTCTTGCCTTTGGAGGACAACAATGAAAATGGCTTCAGCTTTCTGGTTCGGAAGAAAGGAGTTCAAACAAGAACAGTGTATGAAACCTCACCTGTGAAATTCAGCAGTAACTTGTAAGCCACAGCTACTCCAGAGCTATCATCTGTCAAATGGTCTCCCATCTTATTTGAGTCATCTCTTTTTTTCTAACATAGGTGATTGAGGCCTCAGATGTGATTCTAGAGGTTTTAGATGCAAGAGATCCAATGGGCTGCCGGTGTCCTCAGCTGGAGCAAGCTGTAATGTGCTCTGGAGGGGAAAGAAAGCTACTGTTGGTTCTGAACAAAATCGGTAAGAAGCACAGGTTTTCTTAAGTGTTCCTTGGTCACTGTTGGGCTCTGTGGTAGGTGAGCTATGAAGATTTTAAAGGGATCTGAGATTCCATTGAAGACAAAAGATCCAACTCTGAGCTCGCTGCCCTACAGGGTCACATTTCCTCCACCGTTTAGTCTAGTTTGCTAAGAAAACACCACAGGCAGATAAATGCACATTAGCCCTTTTCTTTTGCAATAACTTCTGAAGGCACTGGCCCCTCTCAGCCAAATTTGACTGAAGTTAAAGATGTTACAATGTTCAACATTGTTCGGAGTGGGCAGAGGCCGAGGTGCTGGTCCCCACTTGGGGCAGCAGTGAGTGAGGGATCAGCAAATCAGTGCAAGAGTTGTATTTGAAATTTGGTCTTTGGGAAGTATTTTCTCTATCTGTTGCATTAAAAACCTGATACAAGGGCCAAAAATGTAATTGTGGTGTGTTCTGCTTAAGGCAGAAAATCAAGACCAAAACCTATAACACTGGGTGCCTTTGGGGAATGTATGCAGTTTTCAGCCAAATGTTATTTGTCATAAACACATTAAATGAACAAAATACAGCCGTATTCCTGAGTCCACGTTAGATTTCCTTCACACAACGACATTGAAGATTCACGGGAGTGAAAGGACTGTGCTCTTGTTTTCCAGATTTGGTGCCAAAGGACAATTTAGAGAAATGGTTGAATTATTTGAACAAGGAGTTGCCAACAGTAGCTTTTAAATCAGCAACGCTGATGAAGGACAAGACTATGGTAAGAGCACTGCAGGCTGTCTCATGACTAAGTATGTGTTGAGAAATAGGAGCTTTTGTTCTTTAAAATCCCTTTTCCCCGTGTTTGATTATAGTGCTGTGACTGACGAGTGCACCGTTGCACTTTGACTAAGCTTTGTGGTGCAGTGGGGAGCTCTTGCTTTTGAGAAGTTGTTATTTGTGCCTGGGATGCTGGCCTTGAGTAAAAGTAAGTCCTTTACTGCAAGAAGGACAGTGAGGGGAGGAAGATGAGGAATTTTTCATCTTCTACATAGGATGGCTGCAGTTGTAAAGCAGTGCAGGCTGTACTGCATTCATCCCGACTGTGGCCATCAGTAAAGGCAGCTCCTGACATTATTTAGTGAAGAGTATAAAGGAGTCAGCTCCCTGTGTCCTAGTCTCAGCTTTTTGAAGATGCTCGTTTTGAGTTGAACGTGTATTAATACCTAATGCTTCACAAGTCCTAACCCTGATAACAGCACGGTGAAAAGGACCCTCCTGTGAAACGGTGCAGAAACTGCAACACAGTTTTTGAAAAGCAGGTCCTTCAAAACATTGAAGTCTTTTGAGTGAATTTGCAGATTTAAGGGTTCTAGTCTCTGAGCGTGCATGGTTGTTTCATGGTCACATAACAAATCGGCGGTACAGACTGAACTGAAATACAAGCCCTGTAAGTCAGATGCTTCTTCCCTGAGTAGTTTATGGTGACTGTTTTTTACTGTCACTTAAGAGAATCACCAATTTCTTGTTAAACTAATTCCTTCTGTTTAGAACACAGTAACCTCATCTAACAGAGTACAGGAGTTGGAAACATTACTG